>OZ038494.1:75856121-75998621 GCA_964036315.1 Acanthosepion esculentum | reverse complement strand
TAGATGTTGTGCTGCATATATAACAGACGAATGTCTTGTGCATGATCTGAGAACTTATCGGCTTGTTATGCTGTCTCGAGTAGGCCGTCCGATCTCTTGCTGATCCGTATGCTTTGTCACTAATGCTTCTTTACCAGTAGTATTACTTTCGGTCACCTGGGGCACCCCAATTTGGCATAATGGTTAGCAAGCTTGTCTCGCCAGATCATTTGCGACTGAGTAGTGAGTTCGATCCTCATTGGGTGCCCTATACTCTCGGCCGTGTGCCACATCTAAGCTACGCTTGGAAAATCAGTACTTTCGGTAACCTGATCTGTATAAAAATATTATCTCTTCAAGTCTAGAGTCAATCTTTCCTACATATCCCATAATATGCAATTCATAATTTCTCCCTTTATACAGTGAAAAATCCTTACCCAGTAATCCTCTATACTGTGTGGTTCCTTAGTTTATAGTGGAAATACAATTAGCATAAAAAGTAAACAACCTAGAATTTTAAACATACATTAGCATAATCTGTGTCTATTCACTCCAACTACCCAACCAGCATAATAAGCAAGCTAAATGCCACTCAACTTTAACAGCCAGACTGGAAGAGGAGTGTTGAAATGTGATTTAAATATAAAATTGGCGCCAACTGATGATTAGAAATAAATGACTTCTCTATAATTAGTGTACCAAAACATTTTTATCTCAAGAACCAAACGCAAAAAGTTTGCACTGGAACTTCATATAAAATGGTTTCATAAATTAAATTCAATAACTTTAAGAACTAGAAGAACACAAGTGATAAACTTCTCCAATTTTTCACATTGAAAAACCTCAAAGAAAGACAGTGGACACCTGAAAGACAGACATTTAGCAAATGCACTAGCAGAGGTGTCCTGATAGTAGAAACGACTTGTTAATTGGATTCAGCGGTGGTCAAGTTTTCAAAGGATTCCTCAAGAATTCCTATCTTATTCAATTGCTTTTGGAATTTGTTGTTTTGATGTGAAGGCCATCAGGACGGCATTGGTTGGTATTGATGAACATATTCTGTGCTTTCTATAGGAACTGAAATCCGAGGAGCATTTGTTTCTGGAAGCAACTATTATTGGGGTGTTGATTCGAAATTGGTATTTGATCATCAAGGGTAGACTTTTTCAGTACTTTTATTGCTATCGATCTTCTATGAATAATTTGTTGCGAAGGAATTAATGACGGTCCAAGTTCGCTGATTCCAGTGGCAATATGGTTTATTTGTGTCTTAATTTCTGTATTTTTCGTCTATAAAAATGAAGTGATGTGTATGTCGGTTTGTTTGTTATTAAGAGAGAAACTACGGAATGGATTTCAGACAGTCTTGGCATTTCAGAGGGCCTATGAGCCAGGAAGTGATACAGATTCTGCAAAGCTGACTTATGTCAAAGAAACCATTTCTCATAGTTGGCAAATATTTATTCGAATGTAAAATAAAGTGGACAGGGAATGAAATAGGTTTTTAGCGTTAAATTATTGGGTGATTATTTCCCGTCTTATTCTATGGAACATGAGTGATCATGGATCTCCACAACTTCTTCTTCTTGTAAGCTTTGTCTTACTTGCTATCTTCCCTAATCGCTGTCCAGTCAAACCTTTACACAAGCTCTTTAGGTAGGTTATTCGATGCTTTCCTCTGTCCAGCTTGACTTTAATATTTCATATGTGAGTGTCAAATTTGCCAAGCCCTCTCTTCCTCATTATCTTCCCTAGAAATTTCCACTGTCTGTTTCTGATGTTAAGTAAAAGTCTCCGTTTTGTTTCTATTTTCTCTAAAATTTTGTCATTGCTCCTATATTCAGTTCATGGCATTGTCAGCATTCCTCTGTAGAACGAGATTCCATTTGTCTCGAGTCTTTTCTTCGTCTGTTAGGAGATTGCATAGTTTTCACTGGCATGTATAGCTGGATACTCGTCTACTAGGGCGTCTAGCCAATCCCTATTGCAAACTCTTGCTCAGGCACATTTGTGTGTATTCAACACCCGCAGAGCCCACCTATGGTTTATATTGCAACTATGCTGAGCAGACCTTTGTTAGAGTTTCTGGGAAAGAGCGTTTTATCTAGCGTGATCAACAATAGGAACAAGGCCAGTACTCTTAAGCGTTCGGCCACGATGACTTGTGACTTCTTACTAGCACAGTTATTTTCACCCATATTTTGTTGTTGTTATTTTCAACCCCCAGTATGCTTTTCAGGCAGTTCCAAAAGATGCCGCACGCTGTTATCGACCCCTCCAATCCGATAACACCTGGAAATTTCCTTCCTGACAAATCGACAATGGTGAGATCCGAACCCGGGCCTCATGGTCAGAATTCAAACGCTCTAACCACTCGGCCACGTGCATGTTCTACTCACTGGCATACAGGGGACTGATATCACGTAACAGTTTAATACAGTTTTCTTTATTTGTAAAGAACATTTTTCTGTTGCTAAATATTTTGCTCAGCTTTATGAAGGCATCTTTCGCTATCCCAATGCGCCTTGTGTTGCATTTTCAGTACTCCGTTAAAAAATTACTCCGGTAGTGAGGTGATTTTTCTAATTCGCATTTTGACATCGCCCTATTAATGGTAACCATACATTTTGTCAGTTTTTGATGCCTTCTTTATTGCGCTTTCTATTACTACATTCTGAAGGACGTGCTTTAATGTCCTTTCTTTGTCTTCTGTCGGTAGTGAGTGCGAAATAATAACTCCCTTCTCTCACTCCTTTCAAGTTTGGAGGTGTGAGAAAGAAGAAAGAATATGTGAATTTTTTGGACTAATGAGAAGTGTACCTTCACAGAAATTAGCCGATGTGCCAAGGAGGAAAGAAAGTAGCGAGCCTACGCGAAATTCATTTGATATAAAATAAGGAAAAAAATCAAATTAAAGAGAATATCATAAGAAATGCTTCATTTCAGTTCCTTGCGAACAGCGTTGAAGTACTCGCCAATGTAAAATTTCTTTCTTTTTATGTATCATGTCCTTTCAGGCCGTAAGCGATCATAGCTTTCCACCTCCCTCTATACCTTGCAGCTATCAACAATTTCCTTCCCTCCGATTCCTCCCCCAGACCACATTCTACCATCCACTTGCTTAAGCCCGCTAGGTATTAAACGCGTTGTTTTCCCTTGTCTCTCTTTTCCTCTATTCGATCATTATGATTCGTAGAAACGTCAGCTGCCACATCCTGATCTTAAGTATAAGCCTCCGCTTTGTTTTCCCCCTCTTTAAGACCTCTTCGTTGCTCACACGCTCGGTCCATGATATCCTTAGCATCCTTCTGTAGAACCACATCCCTGTCGCCTCGAGTCTCTTCTTCATCTTTAAGGAAATCGTCCAACATTCGCTCGCCAATAATCGGCCTCTAACCAGCACGCTGCATTTCAAAGAATTTTTCCCAAAAATCCAAAGAAGCTCAGTATGTCAAACTCTCTATCTTCATCTACTTTTGAACGTATGCAAACCATATATCCCATTGATGAGCAACCGACTACTTTACGTTTGTCTTAAACATTTTTGAATATTATTTGGTACCAGACCATTTAATCTGCCGTATAAACATTCCCTCTTGATGACAATACGTTAAAATTACGTACTTTAAGAATTCTGATTTATTTACCTGAAATGATTTCAAGCGTGTAAATCCGTGAATAAATTTCTTTTTTTTAAAAATCGCCCGTGTATTTCCTCGGCATTATCGTCATTCATTAATCTTCTAAGCATGGGTAAATCAACTGTTCATTTTAACCACTAAGCTCCACGCGACTATGAACCAACACTGTGTAATCTGCATACCTCACGTTGTTAAGATTGGGCCGGAAAAAAAGCTATGGAGTCGATTACCCATCACACATCAATGTTCGATCAAGAAACTGATAATTCGAATTTTGCAGATGTCGCATCATCGAACACACTTCAAAAGTTTGGCCTCTTTGACTTTCATTGAATTCATGTGTAACCCATTTATCGCGATTTTTTTCACCTTGCCAATTTTCTTGAGATAACCCGATATTGTTGGAAGACTGATGCCCATAATCCGTGACATTTCTCTGACACCTTGACCTGGTTTTTGTTCGACTAGTGTTTTTAGATAATGATTGTCAAAATACAATATGGGAACCAGTAATAAGGAGTGCCAGAGAACAGCAATGATAACAAAAAGTTGCAATATGAGATCTGGTAAAGAACATGCAATGATAACAGCAAAATTGCAATATGAGTACTGGTAAAAAATGGTTGCTGAAAAATTAGGTTTATAATACTCAGAAATTCATACCCAGATGTCCTCAAGGACACATGGTACGGTGGATAAAGGCGTTGGTTAGATCCAGTAACAGACCCAAAAAGAGTGTGAGTTCAATACCCGGTTCAGGCAGTGGAGAACTTTCAGAGGGAAAAATTACCAGGAGATAACTGATAACTGACATCCATCAAACATGGCTCGTGGAACTAGAACAGTCTACCCCAGTGATCGAAATAAAGGGTTCGGTTCGAAATTCCAACCACCTGAAGAAGGCCGGAGCGTACAACGGCCGAAACGTAGTGACAAATATGGCGACAAAGATGAGGACAATAGTCCGAATAATGTAAATAATGATTGTCAATTTCAGATGGACGTCCTCTGTCACATGAAATCTTCAAGGCTCGTATTCTTACTACGGAACTTCAGAAACCAATGCCGTACCCCCTCACACTATCCTCTGTTAAAGTTGGCAGCAACATCATGACCTCGCGTGAACTCATGCACCGAATTATCGCATCTTTTCTTTCTTTCATGTACAAACGCGCGGTATATAGTGTTTCAAGTTAAATTCTGAAAGTGATTGATATAAAATTAACACAGAGGACATGTTAATCATTAGGAAGGAGTAATATATATTTTTGTGTAACTATTATATTTTTGAACTCAATTAAAAGATTTAATCTAAAATCGGACATTATTTTCCGAACAGCTTAATATAATATCTTAACACTATTAATATCAATGATAAAAAAAACAAAAAAGAAATTGGCTATTTTTCTTTTAAAAGTTCGGGTTTTCATTATTACTCATTTCATATTCGTTAAATTTCGTTTTCAATTTCAGACTGATGGTGTTATCAGACGTGAAGTTATTTAGATCTGTTTTGTTGTTGTTTTCGCTCTACGTATGACGACGACCTTTCTCAGGCGTATGTTGCACCAGATAAACTTCAGATAACGTCAAACCGAAGTCTTTATTTTATCCTCGTGGTTATACGTACATATGTAAGGTCTAAAGCCGTGTCTAAGTGGACAATATTAATCATTAATATTAATAACAACGAGACGAGTAGATTTAATTCTTCCCTTTTCTTAAATTATGCAATTTCATTAAATATTTATCAGTATTCATATTGGTACACTAATGTTCCAGAACCATATCGCTGGAGCAGCACAGTTTTACTGTTGCTAAGAATATACATGGGTATAGTTTAGTCTATTTCAGAATAACACTCTGACTATGATTAGTACTACTTTCTATTTCCGTGTATAAAATAGTTTAGTACAAACTATCCTCTAGGCTATTTGCATAAGTAACTGTTTTCCATAACCAAAATTTTATCTGTTGGCTAGTCGAGAAACGAATAATAATGGCTGATATGAATTTATTCAAAAGTTCACAGGGGCTATGCCATGTACAGTCGTGATCTCGGCGTTCGTGTGACACTGTCTGGCCAATATTATCCCCGACTCTCATGATTAGATGCAATAAGAAACATCTTATTGTATGGGAAAAGGAGATCGTATAGTTCGGCTCTAGTTTATATCTTGGAAATATTCTGGCTTGTAAACGATCCTGACTTGGCCTCTCGACTTCAGTCAGTTTCTCGCCGATATGAAGTGGCTTCCCACTGTCTTTTCTACAAATATTTTCATGACAACTTCTCTGACGAGCTCTTTTTTTTTCTGGTGCCCAAACTACATGAATTTAATCGTGCTACTAGGCCCCACGCGTTTACAGTTGAAATAGCTCAATGCAATCACCAAAACTACTTTTTCTCTCACTTCCGAGCCTGTGGAACACTCTTCTGATAACTCCACTCTTAAAAAATTTAAATGCAGCGTCAATAACCGTCTTCTATCTTCTTTTGTCCTTTTCCTAATCCTCATTATACTCAGTTTTTCTCACCCTTGCACTCCCTGTAACCCGCGACGTAATCGTAACATTTCCGCCTTGCTTGGGATGAAATGATTTTAAAAAGACAGTAGTCAGGGTCATCTATCCAGCGCGAACGATCCTTTTTTAGCTGTTTCGTACGTGTTACACCAGGGGTATATAGAGTTTTGAATTCAGAATTACTTTCTCCTAGACCGGTTGCCACCCAAAGCTATAGAACCCAGTCTGTTCTGCTATTTATCCAAAGATCGCGGAGAAGAGAATTCCTACCATTCACAATGGTATTAGCACGTAAGTGGATGTAACTGATGAGATTAGAATTCGAACTCGGCTCTCCGATTCTTCAATCCGATCCGTTATTACTCCACCATGCTAATACCTGATCCTGACAATTGAATATTACACCGCTTACACACTATTATGTAACTCTCATATATCTACTGCATTATCTACGATTTTGTACTCATATTAAGCTTATAGAGAGCACTGCTTGTGAATTAATCTCACAATAAGATCTTTCTAGTATATTTCTTCAGCTGATATTCGGTCACCAATTGTCGTAAAAATACGCGGTTCTCCTGTATTTGTATTTTTCGTCTATCGCTGGGCATATTTATTGTTCATCCATTAATATAGCAACAGCAATAAATGCAATAAAATAAGATCGATTTGAACTATACAAATGGGCTTCGCAGTTATATATGTATACAATCTTTTATCACGATAAAGATCGCCATTTTGTAGGCGTTAATAAACAGCAATACAGACATGCCACAAGGCCGTAGGTCCTAGCTTCTTCCTGCTTTATATTAACGGTCAGCCTGAGAGCATTCTCAGATCGTCAGTAAATGTCTATGCGAGAGGTATGGAAAATCTATGAGTGCACTTCCAAAAACCTAGCCAAAAGCATGACACTCATCCGTCTTCTAACAGTGCTCTAAAAGCCTCGTGGGAAAAAATATTATGTGACTCAGAACCTTCAAAACCAAAGTCATAACTTTTCATAATCACCGAGCTGACCCTGAATTATCTCCAGGTACGATCACTGACTGCAGACTCTCCTTCATTTCAGCGTCTACTGGAACTCAACTTTACTCAAAACCGGAAGTGGAACAGATCCATCATAAGAGAGACTAAGAAAAATCCGTGGCCTACTTATAACACCCTGGAAAGTTCCTCGCTCCACCTGTCAGACTCTTATCTTTATAGGATCCAGATTAGACCAAATATGGATTACTGCTGCCATGTTTGGGTTGAAGCTGCACAATTCTCACTTTCCAGCCTCGACAGAGTTTTAAAACTTTTAGGCAGCCTTGTGTATGATGAATAATTTTCCACACTACAACACTTTTCTCACAAAGGCCTATAACCATATCGCGTTGAAACACCGTTTCTAGTACGATCAGCGAAATTAAGTAACGTCGAGCCTGGTCAGAATCAAGACGGTGGCCACTTGTGAATGTTATCTCCTATAAGCTTGAATGTGCATGTGGTGTAATGGATAACGGCGCGAACTAATTAATCAGTTAGCCGAGTTCCAATTCAAGTTGGGTTCGTTATCTTCATTTACACGCCCATACCCTTGGGCAATTTTTAAATTTGCCACTTCTCTCTCAGCTATGGGTTAATTAGTAGAAGTTTTATCAGTAAAAATTATTACTATCTCTAAAATTTGTAGCAATCTATAAATATTTTCTGGCTTAAAATAATCTTCAAAATTTAAGACGTAAAAAAAAACAACTTTTACATTAAAAACTACAGAGGAAATGTCGCTAGCCTCTCGCTACTCCGTAATTATTTTCCTGGAAAGTGTTCGACATTCCACAGATCTACATCCTTTAGATTAACTATAGTCCGCCCTGCCATCTATATAGGGTCGAACTATCTTCATTTCCTTTGTATTGCACTGGTAAAAAAGAAGTTCCATTTGGAGAAGGTTTTTTTTCCTAAGAGCCGCTGCTTAGTGGAACAGACTCCCGAAAGCTGTTTCCCAGACTACTAACCTCTCCATGTCTACGATCAACGTGTTCTATCCTAAACAGGCTTATCTAATTCATATAGCAATTCTATAGAACAGTCTCAGAGCTGCATTTCGGAATTAAAATTTTCTCGCGCCTTACCAAATTTTATGTGATATAAATACATTTAAAAATAAAAAACAATAGTACTTTAGATAAAATATATAAGACTTACAATATGATTAAAATGCACAACTTTAATGAAAGGTATGAACTTGTTTTTGACGAGTAATTTCGGGAAGGGAAGTTCTGGTGAAAAGGCGCAGGAAGATGCACAGAGAGGGTCAAAGGGTGATAACCGCGAATTCGAAGTCAGAACATTATGATTGATGACTCTCTCCTCCAATTTGCCGACCCTGGTGATTATATTCTTAATACTGATTATAATGCCAATTATCACAATGATAAAATCAGTCAATAATTATCTTTCAATCATTCCGCCTCACTTGCTATTCACTTCCGCCGCACCTAATAGGCGCTCAGCACCGTTTGGGAAGCACTACGACAGAGCAAGCTTATAATTGCCGTGTCTGTTGGGCTTAATATTGTATGCACAATAGTGCAAAAAACAGCTCCCAACGAAAATAAAAGATCCTCTTGATTTGGGAAGCCTTTTACGTAATGGCTTCCCTACCGCTTGTGCTCTGAGATCATTACGACTTTTAGGTTAAATCTGATGTTTTAAATGCACCCTTCATTTTCCTTCGTCGCTCTGAGCGATAATGTAATCACTTATATGTAGTAGACACTTCCGTCGTTTTCGACGTATGAGGGTACGGCAACTCAATCCTTAGAAACGAACCACCCTCCTACGCGCACATATGATTTGATTGTAATGTTGAAGACCAACCGCACATTTTGAAAGAGCCGAAAAGAGATAACTAGTGAACATAGAGTTCCACAAGGTGTTGTGGTGTCCTCCCCCTAAAGAGTCTGTGTTCGACTCTTCCGCCTACTATAATTTTAGTAGGAGAGAAGGCCTTGGGGAACAGTGAACTGTGAATAGATCGAGCGCTAGTTCATTCCACACACACATACTAGTCGTGTAATACTCTTCTGGTGTACTTACTGTTTGATATACGATATATCTGTAAACATGGTTTTTGTTATTACTTAACTATTTACTTGGTCACAACGGCTTCCAATCAATCCGTGGTATCCAACTACAACTGGAATTATTGATGTCCTCATGTACCACAGTTCTGAGATTTCCACTTAAAGATTCTTGTCTTTTGATATTGTTTGAAGATCGTCAAAGATACATTACAATCTGCTGTTGCTTCCATATCAATAATAAACTGTTTTGTTGGTCTTTGATCACAATGTCGGGGCGATTAGAGTGTATCTTCCCGTCAGTGTGCATTGTGAAGTCCTATACAATTGTTAGAGATCCATTATTATTATTATTATTATTATTATTATTATTATTATTATTATTATTATTATTATATGTCTGTGTGTAAAATTATTTGTATTTCTTTAAGGCACGATCTACCAAGGATCGCTTGTGTTGTGATGTCCACCCTCTAAAGAGTCTATGTTAGACTCTTCCGCCTACTATAAGTTTAGTAGGAGAGAAGGTTCGGGGAACAGTGAACTGTGAATAGCACTAGTTCATTCGATACACTCTCACTGGTCGTGTAATACTCTTCTGGTGTAGTTACTGTTTAATATACGATATATTTGAAAACCTGGTTTTTGTTATTACAACCATTTACTTGGTCAAAACACAAGGTTTACAAACGACGTTCCCTTGGATTAATTCCGAGTGGTCTTTCTAAACTGACGAAAGTTGTCCATCTAGACAATGGAAGGATATACGAGCCAGTCTATCGTGCTATGTACCCATAGCTCGGGCAAGAGGAGACAGATTCGTACCGTTCCCAAAGATATTTCCATGTAAGTGAATGTAAGGACCTCGACTGAAATTCGAACTCAGAACTCCGATTTCTCAAACGGTGCCTTTATCCCTTACTCTATTTAATCCCAAGACGACTACAGGACAGAGAGTGAGTTATTTGGCAGAGACAACCTTAACAATATAAGATCTTTCGTACTATTTCTCACCACATAGAAGACCCAAGATCCACTCAAATTAAAAAGTCACTGAATCGTTTTAAAGCATGTATGCAGCGAGCAAGAGGATTATCTTTTAAATCTTTTAATCATTTCACCCCTCCAAATAAGGCAGTCAAGCCGAAAAGACACAGCGGATTACTGAGTGTTAGAGAATATGAGAAAACTATACTATTAATGAGAGAAGACAATAAATTAACAAGAATTAAGAAGATCGAAGATAACGATTGACAAGGTATTTAAATGTTTGAAGATCAAAGTGGACAGGATAATAAGAAACCGGAAGAGCGTTCCACCAACAACAAGTGCGATAGAAGAGACTTTTAGCATAGAACTTACGGTTCTATCTAACCATTTCAAGTGCAGAACTATCAGGATTATATATTACCAGCAATACATTAAAAATATTACCAGCAATACATTAAAAATATTACCAGCAATACATTAAAATATTACAATCAATAAATTAAAAATATTACCAGCAATACATTAAAAATATTACCAGCAATACATTAAATATATTACAATCAATACATTAAATTATTACCAGCAATACATTAAAAATATTACCAGCAATACATTAAAAATATTACAATCAATACATTAAAAATATTACCAGCAATACATTAAAAATATTACCAGCAATACATTAAATATATTACAATCAATACATTAAAATATTACCAGCAATACATTAAAAATATTACCAGCAATACATTAAATATATTACAATCAATACATTAAAATATTACAATCAATACATTAAAAATATTACAATCAATACATTACAAATATTACAATCAATACATTAAAAATATTACCAGCAATAAATTAAAAATATTACCAGCAATACATTAAATATATTACAATCAATATATTAAAATATTACCAGCAATACATTAAAAATATTACCAGCAATACATTAAATATATTACAATCAATAAATTAAAATATTACCAGCAATACATTAAAAATATTACCAGCAATACATTAAAATATTACCAGCAATACATTAAAATATTACAATCAATAAATTAAAAATATTACCAGCAATACATTAAAAATATTACCAGCAATAAATTAAAAATATTACCAGCAATACATTAAATATATTACAATCAATATATTAAAATATTACCAGCAATACATTAAAAATATTACCAGCAATACATTAAATATATTACAATCAATAAATTAAAATATTACCAGCAATACATTAAAAATATTACCAGCAATACATTAAAATATTACCAGCAATACATTAAAATATTACAATCAATAAATTAAAAATATTACCAGCAATACATTAAAAATATTACCAGCAATACATTAAATATATTACAATCAATACATTAAAAAATTACCAGCAATACATTAAAAATATTACCAGAAATACATTAAAAATATTACAATCAATACATTAAAAATATTACCAGCGATACATTAAAAATATTACCAGCAATACATTAAATATATTACAATCAATACATTAAAATATTACCAGCAATACATTAAAAATATTACCAGCAATACATTAAAATATTACAATCAATACATTAAAAATATTACAATCAACACATTACAAATATTACCAGCAATACATTAAAAATATTACCAGAAATACATTAAAAATATTACCAGCAATACATTAAATATATTACAATCAATACATTAAAAATATTACCAGCAATACATTAAAAATATTACAATCAATACATTACAAATATTACAATCAATACATTAGAATATTACCAGCAATACATTAAAGATATTACCAGCAATACATTAAATATATTACAATCAATACATTAAAATATTACCAGCAAAACATTAAAAATATTACCAGCAATACATTAAATATATTACAATCAATACATTAAAATATTACCAGCAATACATTAAAAATATTACCAGCAATACATTTAAAATGTTACCAGCAATAGATTAAAATATTACAATCAATAAATTAAAAATATTACCAGCAATACATTAAAAATATTACCAGCCATACAATAAAAATATTACCAGCAATACATTAAAAATATTGCCAGCAATATATTAAAAATGTTACCAGCAATACATTAAAAATATTACAATCAATACATTAAAAATGTTACCAGCAATACATTAAAAATATTACAAGCAATACATTAAAAATATTACAATCAATACATTAAACATGTCACTTGCAATACATTAAAAATATTACTAGCAATACATTAAAAATATTACAAGCAATACATTAAAAATATTACCAGCAATACATTAAAAATATTACCAGCCATACAATAAAAATATTACCAGCAATACATTAAAAATTTTACCAGCAATACATTAAAAATATTACAATCAATACATTAAAAATGTTACCAGCAATACATTAAAAATATTACAATCAATACATTAAAAATGTTACCAGCAATACATTAAAAATATTACAAGCAATACATTAAAAATATTACCAGCAATACATTAAAAATGTTACAAGCAATACATTGAAAATGTTACCAGCAATACATTAAAAATATTACCAGCAATACATTAAAAATGTTACCAGCAATACATTAAAAATGTTACAAGCAATACATTAAAAATATTACCAGCAATACATTAAAAATGTTACCAGCAATACATTAAAAATATTACAAGCAATACATTAAAAATATTACCAGCAATACATTAAAAATGTTACAAGCCATACATTAAAAATATTACAAGCAATACATTAAAAATGTTACCAGCAATATATTAAAAATATTACCAGCAATACATTAAAAATATTACAAGGAATACATTAAAAATATTACAATCAATACATTAAAAATGTTACCAGCAATACATTAAAAATATTACCAGCAATACATTAAAAATATTACAATCAATACATTTAAAATGTTACTAGCAATACATTAAAAATATTACAAGCAATACATTAAATATATTACCAGCAATACATTAAAAATATTACCAGCAATACAATAAAAATATTACCAGCAATACATTAAAAATATTACCAGCAATACATTAAAAATATTACAATCAATACATTTAAAATGTTACCAGCAATACATTAAAAATATTACAAGCAATACATTAAATATATTACCAGCAATACATTAATATATTACCAGCAATACAATAAAAATATTACCAGCAATACATCAAAAATATTACCAGCAATGCATTAAAAATATTACAAGCAATACATTAAAAATATTACCAGCAATACATTAAAAATATTACCAGCAATACATTAAAAATATTACCAGCCATACAATAAAAATATTACCAGCAATATATTAAAAATTTTACCAGCAATACATTAAAAATATTACAATCAATACATTAAAAATGTTACCAGCAATACATTAAAAATATTACAATCAATACATTAAAAATGTTACCAGCAATACATTAAAAATATTACAAGCAATACATTAAAAATATTACCAGCAATACATTAAAAATGTTACCAGCAATACATTAAAAATATTACAATCAATACATTAAAAATATTACAATCAATACATTAAAAATGTTACCAGCAATACATTAAAAATATTACAATCAATACATTAAACATATTACAAGCAATACATTAAAAATATTACAAGCAATACATTAAAAAATGTTACCAGCAATACATTAAAAATATTACCAGCAATACATTAAAAATATTACAAGGAATACATTAAAAATATTACAATCAATACATTAAAAATGTTACCAGCAATACATTAAAAATATTACAAGAAATACATTAAAAATATTACCAGCAATACATTAGAAATGTTACAAGCAATACATTAAAAATATTACAAGCTATACATTAAAAATATTACCAGCAATACATTAAAAATATTACCAGCAATACAATAAAAATATTACCAGCAATACATTAAAAATATTACCAGCAATACATTAAAAATGTTACAATCAATACATTAAAAATGTTACCAGCAATACATTAAAAATATTACAAGCAATACATTAAAAATATTACCAGCAATACATTAAAAATGTTACCAGCAATACATTAAAAATGTTCCAAGAAATACATTAAAAATAGTACCAGCAATACATTAAAAATGTTACAAGCAATACATTAAAAAGATTACCCGCAATACATTAAAAATATTACCAGCAATACATTAAAAATATTACCAGCAATACATTGAAAATATTACAATCAATAGATTAAAATTATTACAAGCAATACATTAAAAATTAAAAATGTTACAAGCAATATCTGAAAAATATTACCAGCAATACATTAAAAATATTACCAGCAATACATTAAAAATATTACCAGCAATACATTAAAAATGTTACAAGCAATATCTTAAAAATATTACCAGCAATACATTAAAAATATTACCAGCAATACATTAAAAATGTTACCAGCAATACATTAAAAATATTACAATCAATACATTAAAAATATTACAAGCAATACATTAAAAATATTACAATCAATACATTAAAAGTATTACAATCAATACATTAAAAAATATTACCAGCAATACATTAAAAATGTTACCAGCAATACATTAAAAATATTACCAGCAATACATTAAAAATGTTACCAGCAATACATTAAAAATATTACAATCAATACATTAAAAATGTTACCAGCAATACATTAAAAATATTACAAGCAATACATTAAAAATATTACCAGCAATACATTAAAAATGTTACAAGCAATACATTAAAAATATTACCAGCAATACATTAAAGATATTACAATCAATACATTAAAAATGTTACGAGCAATACATTAAATATATTACAATCAATAGATTAAAAATATTACAATCAATACATTAAAATATTACAATCAATACATTAAAAATGTTAACAGCAATACATTAAAAATATTACCAGCAATACATTAAAAATATTACAATCAATACATTAAAAATGTTACCAGCAATACATTAAAAATATTACAATCAATACATTAAAATATTACAAGCAATACATTAAAAATGTTACCAGCAATACATTAAGAATATTACCAGCAATACATTAAAAATATTACAAGCAATACATTAAAAATATTACAATCAATACATTAAAAATATTACAAGCAATACATTAAAAATGTTACCAGCAATACATTAAAAATGTTACCAACAATACATTAAAAATATTACAATCAATACATTAAAAATGTTACCAGCAATACATTAAAAATATTACAAGCAATACATTTTAAGAAATACCAGCAATAGATTAAAATATATATTATCAGCAATATATTTGATTCTCAACTAAAAACCCTCTTTACAAAAATACTTCAATGAAACCTGATCTAAAAACTGGTTTCTCACAAAGAATACATATTCTGTTCATACGAACTGATCCTAAAAATAATGATGACATTAAATAACCACTTGAGGTTGATATGAAGACAAACAAAATAAACCAAACCAATAAACCAAACAAGAGTATGAATATTGACGATACATTTGAAGGCACATGGAAGAAACGGAATGGTGGTGGGAAAGTTATTTAAGGCCAGATGCGACATTAGAACTGATAACTCTGAATATTACACAAGAATTCAATACATACATACATACATACATACACACACACACACACACACATATACATATATATATATATATATATATATATATATATATATATATATATATATATATTGTATATATATATATGCAATATATTCATCCTCGTTTCTTTTAATATGTTGGCTATGACTCCTAACAAACAAAGAATCCAAGCAATCGATCTAAGAATGTTCATTATTCATAGGAAAAATATCGCTGCTATCGCCCAGAAATATATTTTCCGGCCATCACTGAAAATCAAAAAGGTCAGACAGGTTTAAAAGTTTGCACGGGCATTTTTACATATTGCTGATAATATATTTTTTAATGTATTGCTGGTATTTTTACAAAAATTAGCTGGCTCTATACATGTCTATCTGCAAAAATTCAGATATAAATTTAATGGTAAAGACAGTATAAATAATAAAAAGCAAGAGAACAATGTTTTATCCCATCACTTTTCGTTCCTAGAGAGACCTTATCAAAGCAAGTGTAGAAATGTTATTTAGTAATCTGTATTTGTGCAGAGAAAAATAATATAACGTCAAGTTTTAAAACTTTGAATTAGTGATCGCGCTTAAATATTTTAAAATCCTAAATTGTAAAGAAAGTTAAACTCTTAAGTGAAGTAAATTTTCAGCCTATTGACTGAAAGTTAGTTGATATTTCTGTTAATGATTTTTTATGTAAAAAATATATTTTCAAGTAGTTTTATATGATATTAATTTACTTTATTTATTTAATTATTTAAACGCTTTCTTTTTTGTTTTTATGGCCACACCTAAGTAGCTTGAAAAAAGATAATTTATTTTAAGAACGAAGGAGATAATGGAAAAATCAATGTCGTAAGTTAATATTTTGACAAGAACCAATAATTTTACTTTCAAGAATTTTTATTTTAATATCTGCAAGTTTCACCAATATAATACAAGGAACAGTAAGGAACTTCATCGATGAGTTAGCAGATTCGGAACACTGTTTTTTTTTCTCCTTGCTGCACACTACTAGCGGATCTGCCATGGTTACACTGTAATAACAGCAAGAAAAACCTTGATCAGTGAGCAGAATGCAGTGCGACAAACCTAAATATATTTCTCGCGAAAATGCGGATAATATTTTTTACTTACTCTCGTGTATATAGGCATAGCTATGTAAATGTGTTTGTATATGTGCGGACGTATTTAATTATTAAATAGTGAAAAGAGCTGATATAATAAAACATTTTAATTTTACATTTCATTGGTGCAACCAAATTTATTTCATGGTAGGATGCGTTTAGCTTTAAAAAAAAAACCAAAGCGAATCATAATATAATGAATTATATATAAAAACAATGGAGCTATGTAAAAACGGAAAAACATCCAGAAATAATGAACGAGACAGCTTAGACTGCTTTCATGCAAAAATAACCTTTTTTACCCAATACAAAAGACAAGAGCCACCCAAGTTAGAGGGTTACTAAAGGAGAACTTCTCCTTGAGTCGGAAGCAACATGCTTGATTGTGCGGAGATAGGAGTAGACAGCGAGACAAGCTCGGTTGTTTGGAAGGACCTATTACGAGAAGAAGTGTCACAAAGGATGAGCTGAAATCTATAAGAGCCATTTCATATACAGTTACTGACGGGCTATATCTCTAAGGAAATATCTTTAAGATTTGGTGTAACCACATAAAAACGACTGAAGGAACGCGTACCTAATTCACTAAAGTGCTATACCAAATTTTAAAGTCAGAATGACATCTTATTTTTTTTTTAGCAAATGTCCACGAACTAAATAAATAAATATGTAAGATGATTTGGTTAAATCGGGAATAAATGATTTTTAATAATCGAGACATTATCTATATTACTCATCATTGCCATGGAAATTAATTTAGAGGATTACTTTGCTTTTCTTCGAAAGAAATAGATCAGTTGGTTTTAACAAATTTAAACCTCATTTAAATCAGCCACTCTGTTTTAATTGACAGTTGATCCGAGGATTAGACAACTGTAAACCTCCTTTTAGTCCCACATAAGGATAATGGTAGATGGCACCGAGGTCATTAGTTGGTTATTCTTCAAATGTGAAACTGACTGGTCAGCTGGAAAATGACCTCCAATCAGTTATTAACTGATACAAGAAATGCCGTGTAAATTGTAACGCGTCTAAAACTAGCCTACTGTCTGTTAGTCCTTTTCAGTTATGTGCTATGCGTGATACACGGGTAGGCCATTATGTATCTTTTCAATACATGACTGACGATTTTTTCCCGCACTAGGTCGCCATTTCTTTCTGTGATAGACCAGTTGCCATCAAAGGCTATAGAACCCGGTCTGTCCTGCTATTTACCCATAGCTGGTGGGGGGAGATGAGGATTCATACCTTTCCCAACGGTATTAGAACGTAAGTGAATGCAATGGATTCGACTGGAATTCGAACTCGGCTCTCCGGAGCCGCTATCCGTTACTCGACCGCAACGCTTTTGACCTTCCACCATGGCTGATGAGAACCACCAGGACAGAAATTCTTTTCGCCTTCTTGGTATCACGTTTTCCACTAACATAAATTAGAATCATTCTGGCATCTTGTCTACAGACGCTTTCTCACAGACGTGCTGTGTCTTCCCTCTGTCTTTTCTACAAATATTTTCATGGCATCTTCTCTCATGAGCTACTTTCACTGATACCCAAAATGGACGAATTTAAGCGTGCTACTATTTTGACATGTCGGTCTCACCCTTTCACTATCGAAACGGTTAAATCTAACTGCCTCTTCTACTCCAACACCTTCTCCTTTCGCAGTTCCTGACAGTGGAATTCCCTTCCTCTTATTTGCTTCCCAAATAGCAATAATCTTCAAATATTCAAATGTAATGTCAATCGACATCTTCTGAGTTTGTTTTCAGCACGAGTTTCAGCAATTTGAAGAAGGATTCATCAAATCCAAATTGGATTTTTTCTCTCTTCGTCAGTGTAGCTAAAAGCTGGTGTAAGGTTGTGGACAGCCAGTTTAAAATAATTCGATAACCGAATAACGATCTTATGAAAAAATACAGTGTAGAAAGTTATGAAAACTTTCGCATTAACATAATAGTCTTAAGTAGTACGTATATGCAATGTGGTACGTCGTGATCTGGCATCTCATCTACAGTCACTTTCTCACAGACGTGCTGTGGCTTCCCTCTGCCTTTTCTACAAATATTTTCATGGCATCTGCTCTGATGAGCTACTATCACTGGTACCCCAACTGCATGAATTTAAGCGAGCTATTAGGTTGGCATCTCGGCCCCACCCTTTCAATATCAAAACAGTTAAGTGTATCTGCCTCTTCTACTCCAAAATCTTCTTCTCTCGCAGTTCCCGACAGTAGAATTCCCTTCCTCTTACTTGCTTCTCTAATAGCAATAATCTTCAAATATTCAAATGTAATGACAATCGACATCTGCTGATGCTTTGATCTTGATCCACGTCCTTCTTTTTATCCTTTCCTCAAACACCCCTCTTTACTCTTGCTCTCACTCTCGGTAATCCCTTGCGTGCTAGTGGCACTCCCGCCTTGCTTGGGGTGATATGCTTAAAAAAATATTAAATCACTTGCTATCTCTACTGCTACTAATGCTCTTTCACTGCGTCGTTCCATTCGAAGTTTCACACTGCATTCCATCTTGCACATTTATAAATCTACGATACTTTCGTGCGTAGATTATTGTTACCATATCTAGTCCGGTGCTTCTGCTAATTATTGACAAAATCCAAAAAATGGTTTGTAGTATTATCGGTCATCAACGGGCATCTCGGCTTCAATCACTTTCTAACTGCGGTAAAGTTCCTTCCCGAGTCTTTTCTATAAACATTTTCATGACAATTATTCTAGCAATCTTTCTTCCTTGTTTCATGATCAGTTACTTCAATAATTAAATGCGTAAACAAAAGTTTCTTTTGTTAGACGTAAATTGTAAACACACGAAATATTCATTAATATGTTTGACTGAGACTATATTTGTTGGTGTGTTTTATGTCTGTAGCCTTCACTGCCCTTTTAGCTTCAGCGTGGAAAGTTCATGATACCGGTTCAAAGGAGGAAAAATACTGGAAGATAGATAGATAGATAGAGAGAGAGAGAGAGAGAGAGAGAGAGAGAGAGAGAGAGAGGGTTACATTAGAGTTCAAGTGTTTCTATATTCGCGAGCTGCTGCTGATAAGTTTTATTATGGGAACATTTTATATTACATGAAATAAAGTTGGTGAAAAAGAGTACATTTACAAAATAACAAACCAGTTGATTTGCAATGCAAGATACCATTTATTAAACAATTTGACAAAAGGAAAATTTTATCAAGAGTTTCTTTTGTTAGACGTAAAATGTATACAGACGAAATGTTCATTAATATGATTGATTGAGACTTAATTTGTTGTGTTTTATATCTGTAGCGTTCACAGCCCTTTTAGCTTCAGCGTGGAAATTTCGTGACATCGTTTCAAAGGAGAAAAAACTAGAAGAGAGAGAGAGAGAGGGGTGTTTTTATATTCGAGAGCGGCTGGTGATGTTTTATTTTAATGATGCTGCAGATATAAATTTTATTTTAGAGCTGTTGGTGCTACTATGTTTAAGGTCACTGCACTTGGTACCTGGTACATTTAAATTTGACCTTAGTAATAGAATGTCAATTAGGTCTCAACATTTTACTGTTTAAATTGCTAAATATAACCGTAAGTTCAAATTCTAATAGTTTCTGTTTTCGCAGTTCTCACTTATGGAAATCTCTTCCTATTTCTTACTTTCCAGTCACGATCTACAAAACTTTCAATGCAATATTTATCGCGATTCTTGAGTACTGTTCTTTTATTGTACCTTCTCCTCAATAACGTTTTTCCTATTTTTTTCTCTCTCACAACCCACTTGCGTCTTAGTGACATTATCACTATTATTCCTGGGGTGAATGAATTAATAAAAGATAGAAACCCAGTCAAAAATATCTATTTCGTGGATTAAGAACTTAAAAAAAAGAAACCAATATCCATCACGGTGAAAGAGGGTCAGTAATCTATCAAGTTATGTGCTGGCCTTTACTGAGAAAATCACGCATGCGATAAGAAATAGCCCCGTCAACGCAGGCGCGAAACTGTCAAATAAAGTAGGAATATTGCATTGCGTTAAAAGCCTTAGCGTCAAGAAGCTAACTAACGACTAAAATTGCTTTCTTTGGTAATTGTTGCCTCGTGTTTATGAAACACACGCGAGAATCTGACAGGAACTTTTAAATCCATTCCAGGATTTCATCCTGATACAAAAGCCAATTATTTTAATAATATCAAGGATACCAAATTTTTACAAAAAAAAAAAAATGAAAAAGAAAAATGAAAAAAAATGAAAAGAAAATGTAAAACAGATAAAAAAAAAATAGTAAGCGAAAAAACCCTAATCTGAAAAGTTAAGGTGTCTCCAGACACTTTTTTAAAAAATGATCTAGTCTTTCCGATCAAATCGTGAAATGAAAGTTATCCTGAACAGTCAACTCGTCTGGATCCTTTCATACTAACGCGGGTGTTCCCCGGGTCTCCATCCTTGATCTTACTAAATTTTCAATTTTCATTACTGACCTTTCTGATGACATCAGATCTCAACTTGTTATCTCCAATGACGACATAATTTACTCCCGCCTCGATATTAAGGCTTATCAATCTGACTAGTTCAAAATGGCAGCCGATGTCCAAACCTGGGGCAAAAGGTGGCTTTTTAATTTTAACGTTTATAAAACTAAACTTCTCTCCATTAATCAACTGACCCCATACTACCTTCCTTTATTATGGCTGATGCTATCCTCCACGAAAGTCACTCGTTGCGCCTTCTCGAGCTCCCGTTCTCTGCTGATATTAAGGAGAAAGACTATATTGAATCCATTGCTAGGTCAGCCGCTAAGAAATCGGTTCACTAAGTAGGGTGAGACAATTTTTCTCTCCAGGATCTATCTTCGATATCTTTAAGTACACCATTCATCCATGCTTAGAATATTACTGCCACATATAGTCCGGTGTCCCTGCTATTTACCTAGAGCTCCTAGATAAGATTCAAAGTTGAATCAGCTATATTATTGGCCCTGATCTGGCGGATCACCTCCAGTAGTCTCTCTATGTGTTTTCTATGCATAATTTCATGGTAATTGTTCGAATTAGCTCTTCGCTATGATACCTAGAGTTTTTGAATGTATCTGCAGCTCTGGACTGGCGTCGAGATCTCAACAATTGACTGTTGAACTGGATAGATGTATCCGCAAATTCTGTTAACTGTTTCTTCTCTCGCACTTCTGACTTGTGGAACTCGCTTCCAGCTTCATGTTTTCCAACCAAATTTAATCTGCAAAAAATAAATGCAATGTTACTTTTTATTTACTGTTCTCTCTTCACTTTCTCTTCATCGTTAATTTTTATGTTCCTAATTCTTTCACAGCCTGTATCACGTTGTGTTTTAGTGACATTACCGCCCTGCATGAGGTGATTCCGATTTTTAAAAAAAGAAAAAAAGGAGAAACTAGAAACAAAATTGACTATATAACTATCTGCAAGAGATTCAGATTGTTCACTGCAAAACCTATCAAAGATCCGACTGCAGAAGCAATCAACTCCCTGTTATATGTAAAATAAGAATGAAACGATGAAAAGAGAAGAAGCGTAACGCAACAATCAGATTACAATACAAAAGACTCCTGTACGACACGAACCTGAAGAAAAATATATGAATAGTGTGAAAAGATGATACGATGCACAAAGTAGAAAAAGAAGCTTTAGTAACATCAGCAAACAAAATCATCTCAGAGGAAAATGGACAAAGAGAATGGATAAACAAATGATATTCTTGACATGGTGCAAAGGAGACAGAAAACAATACCAAGGAACGTACAGGAAAGTACGGAAAGAAATAGGGAACAAATTCAGACAGGCTAAAGAAGAATGGCTCCAAAATGTGCAGATATAGAAAGAATGAGTATCACAGATAAAGGAGATATGAATAAAAAAAAAACACGAGAACTAACAGGACAAAAGTCATGCTCATCAACAGGCAACATAAAATCCAAGGACGGAACGCTGATATTAGAAAAAGAAAAAAAAATACTTCAGACATGGAACGAATATATCGGAGATCTCTTCTACAACGAAAGAGAACAAAAAGAAATTCACAGAAATACCGAAGGACCGTGAATATTAAAAACAGAAGAGGAAGCTGCACTGGCCAGATTGAACAGAAACAAAGCGGCAGTTCCAGACGGAATTGTAGCAGAGGTTCTGACAGCCTTAGATGATTTCGGCATAGACAAGATAACAGAAATAAAAGAACGTGAAATGAGAAAACAATGTTGATATACCAGAAGCTTTAAGTTCTTTTCATAGCACTAAGAAACGAGGTGCAAACGAATGTGAACAATAAGCATAATGGGCCACATAACAAAACTCATCTTAATTCTGCTGAATAGTGCGTGCAGCAAAATCAGCAAAATCAGCAAAATTAGGCCAGAGATAGGACAAGAATAGTGCGGGTCCGTCAAAGACAGTGAAATAACGAACGTAATATTTATTCTCAGAATGTCATCAGAAAGAGCGATACAGGTGCAGAAGTACGTGTAATTGTGTTTTAAAGTACGCCGCAACGATCAGATAGAGATGCTCGACAACCTTGACATATTCGGGAAATACATTAGAATAATCAAGAATCTATACTGACAGAAAATCGCCTGCATACGAACAGAAAATGAGTTCAGCAGATATACAAAAATAGAAGGGTATGGAAGACAAAGATGTGCCTTCTCACCGGATTTATTCAACCTATAGAGCGAGGCAATTCTGTAAGAATTAGAAGTCATAGTAAGATTCATTATAGGCCTCCACAATCTTAATATAAGTTATGCAAATGAAACAGTGCTGATAGCGGACACGGAAAACAAAAACCTCTAACAGAAGGTAGTGAAGGAAAGCGAGAAGGAAGGACTAAGACAAATTTTGTTGTTATTATCGCTTTTCTCTGGCACTCCTTATTACTGGTTCTCATATTGTATTCATTTCTATGCTTGGTCGGCTCAGCAGATTTTTGTGGCCTAGCATATGTGCTAATTCCTTAAGTTTATGAATTTTCCAATGGTGTTCTTTGTCTATGACTAAGCACAAACTACAAGAAGACAAACTACATGGTTATCAGAAAAAGGAGGTGCTAAAAATGCAAATTACAAGTCGTGGATACTAACATCAAGAAGGTACTGAAATATAAATATCTAGGAAGTGTTATAACAAAGGAATGAAAATGCGACACTGAAATCCGAAGACGTAGTGGGATGAACAAAGTTTCATTCCAAAAGCTAAGCAGAGTATTGAGACCATTCGCTCTTGCATGGAGTATTGCTGCCATATATGGTCTGGGGCCCCTGCTGTTTGCCTCAGGGTTCTTGATAAGATCCAGAGACGGATAGGCAACGTGATTGGCCCTGATCTGTCATTTCATCTGCAGTCGCTCTCTCACAGACGCGATGTTGCCTCGCGCTGCCTTTTTTACAAGTACTTTCAGGGTAATTGCTCCGAGGAGCTGCTTTCGCTTGTCTCTAGGCCTCGTGAATTCAAACGTACCACGAGGCTGGCATCCCCCTCTCACCCCTACACCGTGGAAACTGTTAGATGTAGACGTCTCTTCTACTCCAATAGCTTCATGTCTCGCACATCTCCCCTATGGAACTCCCTTCCCTATTACTGTTTCTCTGACAAATACAATCTCCAACGGTTTAAGTGTAGCGTCAATCGACATCTCCAGTTGTCTTGATCTATCCACTTCCCTTCTCCACATCCTTTCATTTTTCATTCCTATCTGCTCTTGCTCCAAATCTTCTGTAACCCCCTTGCCTTGATCGACCCACTGTCTTTCTCTTTCTCCACATCCTCTCCTTTACCACTCCTATCTGCTATTCCTCCAACCCTTATTTAACCCCTTGCATGATAGTGGCCTCCAGCCTTGCTTGGGATGATACTCTTAAAAAAAAAAAAAGATAGACAAATTTCGTTAGAAACAAACAAATGAGTACGTGATACCTGTCCACGTGTTGCAGCGAATGTTGAACAATCTCCATAAAGATGAAGAACAAACTTGAAGTGGTAGAGATGCGGTTCTACAGAAGGATGCTGAAGATACCATGAGTCGACCATGTGAGCAACGACGCGGTTTTGGACTGAATGGAAGCACAAAGGAAACTTATAGCGAACATAAGTAAGAGGCAGTTGAAATTTCTTGAGGAAGAAGAGCTTGGAAAATCTGATACTCGCAGGTCAGACAGAGGGGAAGAATGTCAGAGGAAAGAAGTGCGTAACATACTTAATGGCCTTGAGCAAAACAGTGTTTGGGAGAAATAACAAAAAGAAAATTTATTAAGAGCTAAAAGGGACAGGAAGAGGTGGAGGGCCATGATCACCTAAGTGATGAGGGGACTCGGGGGGGGGGAAAGAAGAAGTGTGTTTGATTCTCACTGGGTGCTCTACACTCTCGGCTTTGTTTCACAGCTAAGCTACGCTTAGAAAATCTTTGTGTCACTTCATTATGTTGCCATGGTTAGCAAGCTTGCGTCACTAAATCAGTTACGACTGAATAGTGAGTTCGATACTCACTGGGTGCTCCGTACTACTGACCTTGTGCTACATCAATGCTACGCTTAGTAAATGTCTTGTTAAGGAACAACTAGCACTATAATACGATAATATAATAACTTTCGTTTTTTTGCTCCTTTTTACAATCTACATATTCTAATCGTCGTGGACACCATTTTGATTCGTTGTTTGACATCCAACGATGGAGGTAAAACAACTGGATATTTTTTTTAATTTTCTTCTTTTGATTTACTTATTTTATGGTGTATTTTTTTTATTTTCCATTTCCGTTCGTTTCTATGTAAAATTGTTGTTTTTTAATATGTTCTCCCTTACTGCATTAATCAAATTTTGAACGCTCGCTCATTATTCAAATCTCTTTGATCTCGCATGAGCTACCACTTTATCAAAACTGACTTGATTTTATCCTATAACGGTTAAGTGATACGAATTTAATTCACGCTCGAGGCTTATTTTCTGTTTGTGATCGACGTCGCTTTCTGAAGTCGTAGAATATCGAACTGAGAGTTTCGATATGAAGCAAATGAAAGAAGATGGAAAAAATACAAACAAAAATTATTAAGAATTGACAATGCATGATCTAAGAAATTCAGACAACTTAAGACTATTACATCATATTACTTACTTGATGTAAATACGCAAGAGAAATAAGATGAAAGAAATAAGAGACAAAAACTAATAATAATTGACAATGCTCCATCTAAGAAATTCAGACAACTTAAGACTATTACATCTTATTACTACTTGATGTAAATAAGCAAGAGAAATAAGATGAAAGAATTACGAGACAAAAATTAATAATAATTGAAAATGCTTCGTTTGCGAAATTCAGACAACTTAAAACTACTACCTCTCCTTAATACTTGGTATAAATAAGCAAGAGAAATGAGATAGAAAGAAAGTTGCGGTGCTATATTTGTATATGTTTTTCAATTAGGCCATTGTATCTTTCAGCCTTCATTAGACATCTTTCGTCCTATTCGGTAATCTAAGCGGAACATTTAACCGAACCTAATAGAATCAAGTAGGTTGTTTACGTCCCATTCTTAAGAGACATCTCGTATCAGTTAATTCTCTGAGTAAGTTCTTCGTTTCTCTCACTAGTCTAGAGATTATAATTCTTCATTTAACAAAGTAAGACATTTTAAGACTGTTACATCTTATTATTACTTGATGTAAATAAGCAAGAGAAAAAAGGTGAAAGAAATAAGAGACAAAAATTAATAATGATTGACAATGATTCATCTAACCAATTCTGACAACTTAACCCTAGAACACTAACCATCAATTAAAGATACACCATTTCTAACCATGGGAATATCATACCCGATTTTGAAAATATCAACAAAAAAATATTAAATATAAATCTTTATTTGAAATATTTTAGATGCAGGCACTTCAAAATTTGTTCCTTTTTAATAGGAAATGAAAAACATACCATTTAGGTAAGAAAATCAGGTACTGAAAATTGTAAATAAAAATAGGAAAATTTGCGCTGGGTTCTATATACCGATGGCTAGTGTTCTAGGGTTAAGACTATTACATCTTATTACTACTTGATATAAATAAGCAAGAGAAATAAGATGAAAAGAATACTAGTCAAAAATTAATAATAATTGACAATGCTTCATCTAAGAAATTCATACAACTTAAGACTATTATCTTATTAATACTTGGTGTAAATAAGCAAGAGAAATAAGATGAAAGAAATACAAGGGAAAAATTTATAATAATTGATAATGCGTCATAAAAAAAATCAGGCAACATTGAATATTACAGCTTTTTGCTACTTGTTGTAAACAAACATAAGAAATAAGATGAAAGAAATAACTACGACATGCTGCTGTACGTTGTAAATATAAAATTAATCTGAAAGAAAATGTATTTCCAAATTAATAACCGATTATACTTCATCTATGAAATTTGAACATTATTACGAATATAAATACAGTCCATTGTATCACCTCAAGATTTCATAAGTTTTACTCAGAAATTTAAATATGAGTTTGGGGACAATTCATTTATTATCTACACATTGATCAGCTTCACATTGTCATGTCAAAGTTCACAGTTTACCCTATTCAATTATGAACTATGATCCTCATATTTGTTATTATTATCACAACGTTTCGGACGCTGCCCCCTTCGATGAAGGCCGGAGAACACATTGGCCAAAATGTTGTGATAACAACAATAAAAAATGATTAATAGTATAAATAATTATAAGTCTTCATCGCAGAAATTAATTTCACTAACGACTGAATTGTTTCTACCCCAATTTTACGTTCCCACTGTTTCTTAAGCTTAGGTTCATCTGGCAGCATTCCGTTTGATTATCAATGACTCCGGGTCAAATATTCAAATTATGGATACAAAGCAACGAGTTTTTATACACATTTTAAGCCTACATTATCAAATATTATCAAATGACGAGTTTAATCTGACAAATGGTCACAAACGTCGGTTTAAAAGGGTGTAACTGAAACTCACTCTACTAGGCAGTGTCTTTATTAACTGTTTCTCCATAATGGGTTATCGGCATTTATTCATTTACTAGCAGCATGGCCCGGCGTTGCCCGTGCTTGATTCAAAAATCGTAAGACTCATACAGTAATCGCTATCACTTGACTTAAAATATTTTTGCCCTTCCTTGCTTTTAAAGGAGTGCCCTTTGCTGTGCTGATGTTGCTACATGCCTTACTTCTTGCCTATCTCACATTGCGAATTTTTTCTAAGCTCTATACTAAACATTAAATCTGTTACGAAAAAAGAACTAAACAAAATGAACACAAAACGATCAGCTTTAAAAAAGGACTCGTAACTGGAAAAACCGAATGAAAAAAGAATGTTAACAACAAATACTTTTTCACACGCAACCCAATTCTAAGTAATCAGAATCAACTTTGAGTTTAGTAAGCGAATGAGCCAATTGGAGTAAAGTGCCAAGTAGATTTAAATTTTTCCCACTTGTGACGAATGCAGCTATCGATTTTTTTGCATGCTAGTTAACATTCGTGTCAGTCAGCTGTTGGCTCTCACGCTGGCCAATAGAAACTTGCTGCCTATTCGTGGTAGCCAGCTATAGGCTCTCATTCTGGCCAGTAGAAAATGGTCGCAAACTATATGAAAACTGCCGTAGAAGCATGAAAAAATCGATTATTTCCACTATCGACGGGAGTTGGGAAATGCGTTGCCGCTAACTTTAAGCTAGTGCATGTAAATTTACGTGCAAATCCGTCGAAAATTGCGGCCGTGTATTCGTTACACACACACACACACACACACACACACACACACACACACACACACACACACACACACACACACACACACACACATCCTACCTTTTATAGATAGTGATTAAGCTTAATTTCCTCTGACACAATCCAATAGGATTGACGATTCAGAACGTGCAGATATAGTCTATTAGGCCAGTTTGTTAACAGTTACTCTCGGCCAAGTTACAAAAATAGAAGAAAGATTTTGCTCACCGACTTTCTTGTTATTTTACTGGTTGAAAATCAAATCAGAGCCGCGTTTAGTTCCCGCGGATCAATAGACATAACCAGTCGTTGACTGATTTGCATTTGTAAAAACTCACCTATCAACACTCTCTGTGCTTATTACTCTCTCTTGATAAGCGCAAAAACTTCTTGACGATTGGACTAAACAGTTACAAAAATGATTCGTCTACGATTCACTGCAGTCGACGTCCTGAATATAATATCAATCAGCTAAGTGAGAATTTTACTGTGCTAATCCTATAAATATATATACATATATATATATATATATATATATATATATATATATATATATATATATATATATAGTTTTATGGTACGCCATGTTTATGGGTTAAAGTATTCAGTATCAGGGATAGAGCGTATGTAAATATAAAAGTGGACATTGACGTCAACACCCAGACTGTACAGTCTTTTTTATCATGAAACAGTATGTCATCTCTAGGTGTTAGCTTCAATGTCCACTTTACATTTATATATATATATATATATATATATATATATATATATATATATATATATATATATAACAAATAAAAAAACATTAAAGAGCTGTGCAAGGTAGAAAAACTAACCGGTGGAGGTATTAATAAATATAAGTAATAAAAACCTTACGCGACCGCGCTTGTGTTTGAATACAGCGCCTAAGGATTTTGTTAGTTTTGCACACACACACACACACACACACACACACACACACACACACACACACACACACACACACACACACACACATATATATATATATATATATATATATATATATATGAAGAAATATAGTCTTAAAGTGTGCTATATTTATAGGATAAAGTGCTCAATATCAGAGATAGAGCGTGTGTAAATGTAAAAGTGGACATGGAATTCAGCACTTAGAGGCGACAGTCTGTTTCATGCTAGTGCAATCGTCAGGCAACTAGTTGCAATGTTAGTGCAATCGTCAGTAGTTGCCTGACGATTGCACTAGCATGAAACAGACTGACGCCTCTAAGTGGTGACTTCCATGTCCACTTTTATATATATATATATATATATATATATATATATATATATATATATACATATATATATATGTATATATATATATATATATATATATATATCATATATATATATATATATATATATATATATATATGATAAAATATATATTTTAATATATGCTACATTTATGGGATATAGTACTCAGTATCAGGAATAGAGCGTATGAAAATATAAAAGTGGGCATTGAAGTAAACACTATTTACATTATTCGCACAATTGTCCTCATCTTTGTCGCCATATTTATTACAACGTTTCGGCCGTTGTACGCTCCGGCTTCTTCAGGTGGTTGGAATGTCGAACTGAACCAAATGTTGGCTCATTATATAACCATTACCGTTCACTCTTACTAACCAACAGTTGCTACATTCTTTCTTATCATCATTAGTAAGATCGGGGGTGACAGGGCACCCTTTAAAAATGTCAGGAGAGGAGTGGATTGAAGCAAAAGAACCAATTTGCCAACTGAAAAAGCTGGGGTAACAAAAGCACCGCATGTGACTAACGCAGAATTAAATATTCTGTGTTATGGAGAAAATTCACCACTCAGAAGTTTTTTGCCCCCTTTTTAAAATATCCTATCAGCCTCCCATTGGTTTAAATCATCGCCATACAAAATGCGATTATCTCCCTTTGTTCGAGATGATGTCACGTGAAACACGTGTCGGCCGCTTAGTAATGTCACTTCACAGAGTGACGAACGTCGCTAGTCCGTCAGTCAGCTGCCCGGAGTAAAGACACAACGAGTTGTTTGGTCAGCCCCGACCAGCCAGCTGCCATGTAGTGCAGCTTACAAGCTCATAGCGCCAATTTCTTTTGGGGAATATATCATCGTCAATTATATAGAAACTTTATCCGGCTTACTGTCATAATCTTGGGGAAAAAAACAATTACTTGCAGTTTTTCTCTTTGAGCGGAATATGACCTCGATAGTTACATAGAGAAACTCCGACTGTTCCAATTTGGAACCCTATATATGGCTTCTACTGAAAAACCGAAGAATCTCCTGTAGTTCCAATTCTCATTGGGAATTATTAGAAGTAAGACTCTTTCTTTTTGCGGGATAAATGTGCGTATATCTGTATATTTTCTTGTTCGTCATTTAGCAGTATAAAATATTAGGTTGGTGCAAAAATAATGTCGTTTTTTGACGTTCAACTTATGTGAGAAAAACGACATTATTTTTGCACCAACCTAATATATTTGTTATTCTTTTCCTTTAAGCTATTCCGTTTCGTTCATGAAATAAAGTGTTATTATATCATGGATATAATAATGCTAATAATGGTGGAAATAAAAATGGTGTTTTCACATTTGCCACTGACCCAGTTAGTTTGAATCTTTCTTATTGCACTCTCGGTTGGTAGATTATGTTGACCCAAAACATCGCGAAATGTGTTGAAATTGCCAAAGACTTAAGTTCTTAAATTTGAAAGAAAAAGAAAAAAATCATTAGACGCTCACTTAAACTTAATTCACATTTTAAAATCGTCCCAAGTTATTGGAACATTCTATATAAATAAATGATCGCAAAACTGAAGAAATTTTCCGAGTGCATTTTTTTATTTACTATATAAGTTATCTAGGATTCCTTTATATGCTGTCAATTCTATTGGCCCATGTAAGAAAGAATTTTGTTTATAATGTCGTTAAAAGTAAATATATCCAAAGAAACATATGATGACCACATAAAGAGATGAAGAGAATCGCCAAGGAAATGGCCACCAATAGGCAGACAATCGAGCGTATAGTGAAGGAGGACTTGAAATATGAATATCATGTGCTCAAGATTCGCCACTTCCTCATGCTACCACTAACCGCCTGAATTATGTTCCCCATCTCATCGCCAGACAGCAGTCTTCTCGACTATTTTGTGTGGGGAGTCTTGGAGAGAGAGTAAGGTGAACCCCAGGCCCTACAACACCAAGGAGGCTCTCAAGACAGACATCATGGACGCCATCGCCATCATGGACAAGGACGCCGTCGCCAAGGCCTGCTACCGCTTCTGGTCCCGACTGGAAAAAGAGGAGGCCGCTGATGCTGGCCGAGTGATTTCGTACGTTATATATCTGCTTAACTGTGTATAAATTGAAATACATTAATTTGTTATATGAAAAACGATGTTTTATTATCTATATTTTTCCGGATTTATTGTGCCACACTGGATATAAATCTGCAAAATCGTTTCATGTTGAACAAACCGAAAGAAAATGTAAATGATAAACCAATAAAAATTGATTAGTTTGTCTTCCAAAACTAAATAGAGTTAATGCTTAACCTTTATTATTGCCACACCCTGGTAAATGGGGTATAATAACAACGACAATACAGTTTAGTCTGGGGACTTTTATCTGCAGAAGCGATACTCCATCTTTTTTGTTTTTCATACATACAGAATATGGCCGACACGGTACTTCCGTCTCTGAACAATAGCCGAAACGGTGCTTCCGTTTCTTTAGTTCCCGGTTACAACAATTATTATTACTAATAATCGTGTATCAGTTTCGTTAAAAATAACTGTAGTTTTTAGAAAATTTTAGCTTTGAAATGCAATAAAACAAAAATTTTGAAACAATGGAGATTCAGAATTTCCAACTAACATAAAAGCCAATGAACTGTTTAACTAACCCATCCCTCTTATATTTTTAGATGTTCAGTGGTATCTGTAATTCATTGATTCCTCTTCGTATCGTGTAAATCACTTTTTGCTCAATATCTTTTAATGTAAAACTTTGAATGTGCTTAATATGACTGACTAGAAATGGTAACCACTCTCAAAAGAAAATGATTAGCAACATAAAGACGAAGACAATAACCTCAAGGTACATGACAAGAACACGTTCAAGCAAAACGATAACTTAGTAGGCAAAAGTATCTGAGCGCCTCAGAAGAAAGGCTTGGACAAATAAGATTGCAGTCTAAAATACATAGTAGTAAGGGAACGGATTAATTAAGTGGTTCCTTTTGCTTCGAAATATTTTTGTTTAAATAAAGATATATATCTTTGCAGATAATTAAAATAACCAAGGGAAGTAACCCACTCATACATTTACTCCCTTAAATTGTTTTACCGCCGATCTCACTATAAAACGTGACAGAAAATATATAACTAAATACACATAGGTAATCATTAGATCGTGTTTAACGTTGTTGTTTTTGTTGTTGTTGTTGTTATTATTATTATTATTATTATTATTATTATTATTATTATTATTATTATTATTATTATTATTATTATTATTATTATTATTATTATTATTATTATTATTATTATAATATTTGTAAGCAGTAAGTAATTGCATCACAGGGCTACATCACGTTGAAACACCGGTTCCCTTACAATCATCCAAGTTAAGCAAATTCAGGCCTGGTCAGTACCTAGATGGGTGACCAATTGGGAATACCAGGTCCTCAAAGCTTAGATGTGTAGCTAGTGTAATGGATAATGGCTTGGAATTGTTAATGGGAGACTCGACTTCATTATAGTCATTTAAGCACAAAAACTCTTGGGAAAGGTATGAAACCACCTTTTCATTCCAAAGGTATGGGTTAATTAGTAAAAGTTGTATCACTAAATCATTATTATCTAAAAAAAATTGCTTACAATCGAAAAATATTTTCTGGCTTTAAATTACCTGCAAAGATTTGGTAAGTTATAAACAGCGGAAAAGTATTGCATCGTCTGCATAAATATGTCGTTGGGAAGCTCGGTGATGAAGATAAGAAACAAAGTAGGTCGACTGATAGAAACCCCATAATATTCATACATACATACATACATATATTTATATATATATATGTTGGTGGATGAGGCGAAAATATAAACGAAATTGTAATTATAAATAATTATAATTATTCATCGGTTATAATTAATCATTGGTTATAATTATCCATCGGTTATAATTAACCATCAGTTATAATTATTCGTTGGCTATAATTATCCATCGGTTATATTCATTCATTGGTTATAATTACTCATCGGTTATAATTATCCATCTGTTATGATTATTTGTTGGTTATAATTATCCATCGATTATAATTATTCATCGGTTATTATTATCCATCGGTAATAATTATCCATCAGTTATAATTATTCATTGAGAGGAACTCCTGGACATATAGGGACGCAGAATTTTAATTTTAAATATCCGACACTGCGACAATAGATAATTTGTAAACAAAATCCTATTTTTTTAAGAAACTGAATGCAAAGTTACTACATGTATATAATTGATCAATAATAATAATATTTTTGTTTGACAAAGTCCTTTTAACGGTCGAAACGCTTTTTTAAAATTTAGTAATTAAGTTATTAAACATTACTGAAGTTGTAGTCTAATGAGCAAGATTTTTTTTACAGTACATTCTCTTTCCGTGTCAATGCACGTAATTCATATGTAAATATTAATAAAGAGACAAGGATAATAAAGGGAACATTTCAGATGATAATTCAGGTAATAATTACGAGACAAGAATTGAGTATATCATCCATGACCATTGTTTGTTCTCTGAGAAGAAAGCATTGGGATTTTTTTATTCATCGCCATAGTTTGTTCTCATACATAATTATCGATTTCAGAAGCGTGATAATCATACGAAACAGCGACAGTGGAACTCTGCATGTCGAAATATAGGACTTTGATCTCGATTCAGATCCCAGTAACAAGAAAATCTATGCACACTTCTTCCGATAATTATATGTTTTCCTTTATCATTCGAATCATTCCATCAATCCAGCTATCGATCGATTGATCTGTTGATCTATGTGACGCAGCCGGTGGTTGAGTCAGAAGACCAGTCGGCATTGAATGGACCGTCCAGACGCTTAAATGAGCGGTTCGAGTGTGCAAATAGCAATAGACGGGTTTTCTCAGATAAAAGCAGCTGCTGTTCAAGTAGAAATGAATGACGGAGAGCTGAATCTCTCTAACAAGACAAGGTCGGGCAGCTACAATTAACTCTCCTCTCAATCAGAATTCAGAACAAAAGATATCGGTGAAACAAGCAATTATTTTTAATCATTTCCCCCTAAGCAAGGCGATAAATGCGAAAGAGACTGAGAAAACGTTATTGGTGAGAAAGGACAATAAGAGAACAAGTTTCAAACGGAGACGATGAGGATGCATCTTGTATTTCAATTTTTTTAAAGTCAGTTCTTGAAGATCGTAGCTGACAGGAAGAGTGTTCCACAGGAGAGAAGTGCGAAAGAAGAAACTATTAGGATATAACGTAAGGTTATATCAATAAATATCATCACTAAAATAAGACCTAGCTGACAATCTATCTATAAGTGTCATACGTGATACACGCTTGAGCGATCACTTTGAGGAATATTTTCACTCAATCCGTGGTTGTGTCTGCGGTAGACGGGTTGCCAACCAAAGATTATAGGACCCAGTCCTATAATGTTGCTTGGCTTGCCTGTGCCTTTCCTATACATATTACCAAGGTAATTGTTCCCACAGTCAACCTCCTCTCCCCAGCTATTTTGGCGAGCGAAAGATGGATTTACAGTTTTCTACAGGGTATTTGCGCGTAAATGAATGTAATGAACCCCACTGAAATTCGAACTCGGCTCTCCGATATCTAAATCCGTGTCGATACCCAGTGCACAACAAAGAACATCTAGTACAATGTAGTATTGTGCATGACTTCGTTAAGTTCAGGTACCAATAAGAAAATCTCATGAGAACAATTACCTTGAGAATATTTATAGAAAAGGCGCAGGGAAGCTACGGTATGCCTCTAGGAAAGTGAGTGAAGCCGAGAAGCCAGATCAGGACCGATAAATTTACAGTTTCTGCCGTCGGATTTTTACTTCATGAGGATTTTTGTTTTAGTTCTTTATTTACAGTTGGACTAATGTCCTCATTTATTGTTATTATACTAACGATTAGCTCATAGTGCCATCCTGTTTTTTTCATGTGTCTGGCGTCTCGGGTAACTTTCAGGGTAATTCGAAATCAGTTATCTAAGGGGAGAAGATTGTTCTAGTTTATGTATCAGGCTATCTAGTTTGGTTCTTTTCTCGTTAGAAGCACTTACTTATTTAGAGGCCGATTTTATTAATTTGATTTCTTTACTGAATCTGAAAATATCTTAGTGAGTTAAAGAGTTGGTTCGTGAATTTAGTAGATTATATTCGATGAAAACAGACCCAGAAATTACCGAACTATACTAAATGAGAACAAGACGATAAATCCCAAGACATGGTAAAAGGAATGAGAAAAATCGGCCCCCGGAAATGAAGTGTTCACTTCGAATTTTCTTGAAGGTTAAGCTGATGGCTAAGCTCGCGATAAATGCCAGAGGGGGGGGGGGAGAAGAAAATGTTTCTCTAGTCCATGTGCAAATGATGTAAATAACGATAACTCCCCATGATACATAGTGAATGATAAATAATGATAACTCCCCATGATTAAAAAATGAATGATAAATAATGATAACTCCCCCACATAAAAATGAATGATAAATAATGATAACTCCCCAAGATAAAAAATGAATGATAAATAAGGATAACTCCCTACGTTAAAAGAAATGAATGATAAATAATGATAACTCCCTATGATAAAAATGAATGATAAATAATGATAACTCCCCATGATAAAAAATGTATGATAAATAATGATAACTCCCCATGATAAATAATGATAACTCCTCATGTTAAATAAATATGAATAATAAATAATGATAACTTCCCATGATAAAAAATGAATGATAAATAATGATAACTCCCCATGATAAAAAAAATGAATGATAAATAATGATTACTCCCCACGTTAAAAAATGAATAATAAATAATGATAACTCCCCATGATAAAAAATGAATGATAAATAATGATATCCCCCCTTTGATTAAAAATGAATGATAAATAATGATGACTCCCCATGATAAAAAATGAATGATAAATAATGATATCCCCCCTTTGATTAAAAATGAATGATAAATAATGATGACTCCCCATGATAAAAAATGAATGATAAATAATGATGACTCCCCATGCCAGAAACTCGGACTGAGATAGTAACGTTGACGGTTAAATAGCAAGAGAGATTGAACTCTCTTGCCTAGTTTTGCAATTAGTCAAAGATAAGAACAACTCTGAATTCAGACAAGGAGTGAAACCCCTAGAGTCGCATGAGACTTGCTTCCAGCAGCGCTTGTAGACAAGTTGATGTCAATGCCTGTCTGTTCTCGAAATACACGAAAAACAAGACACTGGTGAAGGTTCGTCGAGCCTACCAATGCAAAAGTTTGATTACATAAATTGCACAAGTAAAATCATATGGAATTTCTCACAACATCGTTGGAAAACAACATCTGCTTTGCGTAAGTGACTCTCAGGTGGATGTTTCCGCGAACGAAACAATCTTAACCATTTCAGAGTAAGAGTAAATAAATATCTATTCCCCATATCCTCGTAATCCTTCTTCCTACTTTGTACTATTACATACATAGAGAGTCCCCATTCAACAAGCCTCTACATTGAATGACTCTCGGGTCTTGTATGGATTTAACAATTGTAGAAAATAAAATAAACAGAGTTAAAATAGTGAAAGGTTTATTGAAACTGCAGTTTTCGGATCTTCTCGTCGTGGCATGTGATCATTATGTAGTTAATCACCAATAAACAATAAGATAGATAATAAAACACTATTTATATATTATTATTAATATTATTATTAGTTGCGTGTGTTATGATTGCTGCTTTGTATCCTGTAGAGCCGGGTTCAAACTATGGTCGTTAGGCCCTATAGAAGAATTGTCATTGAATTGATAGCTCTTTTCCTAGTATAAATGATGTTTGTGGTAGGGCGAAAATCAGGGCAACTTTATGTTGGTGCTACCAGGGCCACTGTTAGTAAAATTGTCCATTCCTTTTCGCGCCAGGCCCAGAGCTTCGATTATTATCTCTGTCTTCATTCCCCACATCATGTTAATCTCGATCTCCAGGTCTTTGAATTTGGAGAATTTCTCGATAACTTTCATGGAGATGTTTCTCTCAGATGGCACTGCCATGTCAACAAGCATGCACTTCCTGAACATCTTGTGTTTAATGATAATAACAGGTCTGTTGCCTTGTATTTCCCTGTCAGTTTGAATTGGCATGCCATAGAGGATGGTGCTCATACCATCTTTCAGTGGTTTCGATTTTGTACTTCTTGCATATCTTCCAGTGCATATATGTCGCTACAGTGTTATGTCTGTGGCTATATTCATTTTTGCCTATTTCACATTCTTCTTCTTCTTCTTCTTCTTCTTCTTCTTCTTCTTCTTCTTCTTCTTCTTATTATTATTATTATTATTATTATTATTATTATTATTATTATTTTATTACTTAGCACGGCCGTTACGCCCTGCCAAAATCTAATAAATAATGAACTATAGAGGGTTTTGATTGCGTGGAATGATGGGAAACGATATTACTTGGTTTAAGTGAGAAAATGAAATGAAAATAGAAGAAAGAAGCAAGGGGAATGGAGAGAGAGAGAAAGAGAGAGAGAAAGGGGGGAAGAGAGAATCAGGTTAAGCTGATGAGAACAGATGCAAGAATTTGATGTCAATCGAAAGGCCGCGAAGCGATTATAACCGCGTTTTACAGACGCACAGTATCGAGCGACGAAAACCGAGTAAGGCAATAGCCAAGAAAAAAAATCTAATTACAATAAATAAAGCATGTCAGGCTATATGACGGTTCCGTACAGGATACAGGTTCGATTCCTGTTGGAGGACGCATATTTTCTATGAAGATTTCTGGGACATTCAGGTCGTTACATGTTGTTAATACTGATTTTTTATAAACAGAACATTTACTTAAATATTTGTATCTATAAAAAGAACGTATAAACATAAAAAAAGATGTATTAAAATAATTGTCGGACTTTGTCCATTTCATAATTTGTGACGTCATTTACAAGTATGTAAGTACATGTATTCGTAATTTTAGAGTAGTTTATTTTGTGTGAACTATATTAAAAAAAGTAAATTTGTTTGTAAGATTAAAATAGATTCTTATTGACCAAATATTATTAAAAATGCATTTATAAATAAAATACAGAACTGTGAATGGTTATTGGTGGTTTAGTCTCGTAACAAATAAATTCGGAGACAAGTAAATTCAAATAAGTTGTTTTTCGAATTAAGTCGCCTATCCTGGAACAAATTACCGACGTAAGGTGATGTATACCTGTATATAGGAAACATGTTTGGTCGTACAAAAGTTTCTACGTCGGTTGATATTAAAAAATATTCAGTTATAAATATTTTTATGACAAAATCGAAAAATAATTTTATGTAACGCGTTTCATCCATCTAAAGGACTTCATCAGATAACATAATATTCTTACGGATTCATGAAGAAAGGGAAGAGGCAGGAGTTTTCTTCACAATGTGGGAATCGGGCTGTGATCAATGTATTGTATCTGCCATCGGGTGGATGGATTACATGTTATCTCTTAATTGTGTCCCTGTCTTTGTCTTCGGGTCGAGTGCAAATGAAATATTTGGGGTGCCCGGTCTCGGCGAAAAAACTACCTGCGGCAATACTTCCAAAATTCCATGAAAGTGGTGGGGATCGGTAGTAATACCATTGCCAGCCCAGCTGACAACTGATAGTGAGCACTTTAATTCTTACATACATATATATATATATATATATATATATATATATATATATATATATATATATATGTATATATGTATATGTATGTGTGTGTGTGTGTGTCTGTGTAATACTAATGAATCAAGAAGAAAACCTTAAAGATCCATTTAGGTTATAATTTATTTCGTGAATATTTCTATATATTCATCTCTTCAGACCGAAAGCTCTTAATCTATTAAGATTAAGACTATTTATGCTCTCGTTTCCATCGAGCACTCTGGAAAAAGGGTAATTTCAAAAACAGTGGCTGCTATTGCTATTGCTATTAACGCAACGCTCTTCAATTACGAATTGAACTCTCTTGGCTACTGTTGTTTATACACACTTCATATATAATGCGTTAATATTTTCCTTTCTTTGGTGTGCGCCAATAGACTAGGTGTAGGATCTCAGACTGATTCCATATCGGTCGAGTGGAAGCCATCAGAGGTCTAGGCGCAGAGATGAGCTGTGATACAACAAAACAGGCTTGTATGTGGATGACTATATATATATATATATATATATATATATATATATATATATATATATATATATATATATATATATATGTATATATATATGGCTATATATATATATATATATATATATATATATATAGCCATATATATACATATATATATACATATATCTGTGTGTGTGTGCGTATATATATATATATATATATATATATATATATAAGATAGATAAATCAAAGTATAAGCAAGGGTATACACGCGTGCTGGTGTGCATAGGCGGGCAAACAAGTAAATAACCGTTAAATTTATGAGGTGTAAACATAATAGTGCTAGATGTGTTTATACAGATCAAAGATATATATTAATTAGTACATAATCATGTATTAATTAGTATATATACGGGTAAATACGTTTTGGTGTGCGACTAAAGTTTCGCTAGATTACCAACTCGTCGGGCACAGGAACTCTGTTGTTAAAAGTAAACAAATGGTTTATGGGGATAAAATGTTACCCACCGGCATCGCATTTAACACACTTCTGTGCAAGTTTATTTTTGCGCTACGTAGCAGTCATACTCACATTAGCCATTTGTTTACTTTTAACAACATAGATCTTGTGCCCCACAAGCTGGTAATGAAGCGAAACTTCAGTCACATACGAAGGCGTAGGTACACGGATATGTACTATTTAATATATATGGTGTTACAAATAAGATTTTACTTGCAGCACCATCACTTGACAAGACACCCGAGGTTTTGAAGTGATGCTATGACATAGATATGATATAATTATTAAACAGATAATATATATATATATATATATATATATATATATATATATATAGGTCCGCTCTACTTTTGTATTGAGCACTTTTTTAGTTAGTTGATTTCTCGTATCGGTTTGTTTTTTCTTTGGGCTTCGGACCTGTATGTTGTACGATTGTTTTCGACAGACGTTCATGTTCAAAACTCTTTCTATTTTTAAAACCTTTTTTTCCTTCGATATTGATTTGACCATTGGCGAATCAAGAAATCCAAGGTTTTCCGAAACGAGTGTACTTACCTATATATATATATATATATATATATATATATATATATATATATATATATATATATATATATATATATATTTGTGTATTTAGGCAGCAATCCTTCTTTCATGCACATTTCATTAAAAACGACTGACAAGGTGCTTTTATTTCGTTTTTTATATAATTTCTCGTGCGATCTAATAATGTTTTTCTTTTCAGATGATAAATTATATAAAAACTGTCCGAATGTTCTTCTTATCCGAGCGCGTTCGGCTATATATTTAGCCATTTTCAAGGATTATATTTCAACTGTTAGAATTAGAAATAGTTCGTTATATGTATGTTTTATAAAATGATTAATTTCATTTTGTTTCAAAACACGGTCAAGATATTATGTCCATGCTCAAAGTTAATATTATTAAGTGTTGGTTTGTTTGTTTTTATTAGTAAGGCTTCCAATATTTTTAGCCTTTTTTGGCATGTGGATGATGCTATTATATTAGTGTTGTCGACAAGTATATACCGAATAGTGTTCGGTAGATCGCACGAGAAATTATATAAAAAACTAAATAAAAGCACCTTGTCAGTCGTTTTTAATGAAATGTGCATATATACATATGCATTCAATGAAAGTCACATATAAGCGCATATACATATTATGCAGTTACATCCGGTATATAATATATATATATATATATATATATATATATATATATATATATATATATATATGTATATGCTGTTACACACGCTATAATATATCTATCTATCTATCTATCTATCTATCTATATATATATATATATATATATATATACATATATATATATATACACATACACACACATATATATATATATATATGTGTGTGTGTGTGTGCGTTTGTGAATGTGTATGTATGTATGATAAAAAGAGCAACGCCTTGTAACTTTTATAGCAAATTCTACCGTCTACGTTTGCCAAAAAAAAAAAAAATCTGGAACAAGCTATTTTAAAAACCAAGATAAATCGTTAAATAAAAATTATTAATTTTATACAAAATCAGAGTAAGTCAATTTTTTATAATCATATTTCATCTATTGATTTTTATCCATTTATTTAGTTAGCTACCCAAATTCAATAATATATATTTCCAAGAAGCCAAACACCGTTTCATATTTTACGATTGTACGAATATAATTGAATTTCTGGACACATCACTTTTAACTTCCATCATCAAGGCTGATGTTAACATTTAGAACATAGACGCATTGCGCCTTTTCAGTGCTACATGGCCTCTTGACTAGTGAAGTGAAGAACGCTGCGTTTATTAACTTGAATAACACTTCAGGGGAGGTAACTAAGCTATGAGGTTTCGAGATTTTTTTTTAAATTAAAAAAAATAACTTTCAGATGAACAAAATATTGTCTTTGAAAATAATGAACACTACAATATTTACCTTGAAACCCCCCCAAAAAAAAACCTGATGATGATATTGTGTTAATATCGAAAGTACTAGGGATAAATAATATGTATCAACACAGTAAGTTTCTCTATTAAATTAATGACAGCAACAAGATTGTCCGTGAATTTGAAAGCAGAGAACCATTTGGAAATAAGTAGACAAAACTTGTCTAAATTATTCATTGAAACATGTCTCAATATATATATATATATATATATATATATATATATATATATATATATATATATGCATATAAATGTGTGTGTGCGCGTATGTGTGTGTGTGCGCGCGCGCGTGTGTTCTTGTGTGTACCAGTTCCAGAGACCCAACAAGAATGATATTAGGATTTGTATGGAGCTGTTGCTTCTTTGTGTTGTTTTTTTTAAAGACATCTGTTTATGTACAATGAAAGCTGAGCCACATAACTGCTTACACTCACCCAAGGTACGTATTGGTACCACGCACTGCATTTGCCCATATGCGTATTGATTGATATTACACAAATATTCAAAGAATCGAGAGAAGAAATGCAAGTGAAAAAAAATATATGAAAAAACAAGCAAAACAGGAAACAAAGAAAAGGCAAGAGGAAGACGTCAGGCAAAAGCACTTGAAATATTCAACGACTAAGTAACCAAGAATGTTTAATCTCCTTTCCCCGCACGTCAGTGTTTGGAAATCTAAATTTGCTCCTTTTTTTTCTTATTCCAGATGAAAGAAAAAAAATCCGAGTTTAACTTGGCGATCTACTCAAGATTGCATAAATGTACTGTTAATTCTGAGAATAAAGTTTCTTTTTTTATTCCTTTCCCGATACTTTATGAATAAAATGCAGTGTTACACATGAAATAAGATAAGAAAATCAAAGGAAGAAGCAATAAACAAATAATGCGCGGTCGTCATGATGTGTTTCCCAGTCCCTCTTCACTGAAGGCAGAAGAGTTTTCTTCACTGGCTGATATATATATTTTTTTTATCTATTTATTCTCAAGAGAAAATAAACTTCAGTTGGTGATTTAAAAAAAAAGTAAATATCTCTAGTAAAACATGTCTACTTTTTTTCCCAATATTCTCAATGTCTTAGCCGTACTGAACCGAACCGATAAAATGAACTGAGGCTTGCTTGTGTTTGAAGCGTTCTTTTTTTATTGAATTCTCGCGTCAAGTTCGTGGGTACGTGAATGATTGATGGGTTATTTTGAAACACTCTTCTGAAATGCACCGGTCTTGGGGTAAGAAATCGAAAGATGCATAGAATTAAAAGGAATTCAGTTTTCTTTAATAAATGATAATTACTACGGCAAAGCGTTAAACATTTTAACGAATCACCTAATAATTAGGTTTCTCCGTCCATTCGTTATTTCGCACGACTGTTGCGCCATGCAAATACCTCGTAAATAATGGACTATCTCGTTTCGTTTGTCTGAGAAGACAAATGACATATCGAAGACGCTACTTGGTTTCAGTGAAAGAAAGAAAGGAAGATTGAAGTGTTTAACGTATCTTATTTTAAAACAATGGGCTATTCCGTTTTGTTCGCATGAAAAGTCAAGACATGTCAAAAACGCTACTTGGTTTCTGTGAGAAAATAAAAGAAAGAAAGAAGGGAAGTATTTAACGTCGCCTGATATACTGCATAAATAATGGACTATTTTGTTTTGAGACGCTTCTTGGTTTCAGTGAGAAACTCAAAGAAAGAATGGAAGACAGTGAAATGGAAAACGTGTCAATTTAATATCTTTTCATCTGTACCCACTTCTTAAAATAACGACATAGCATTCATATTTATGATTGGTATTCCAATATTTTGATAAAATTCTTAAGCTCGAATATTTAACGATGCGACAGTGAAATTTCTACAGATATTTTATTGTCGTAGAACACGCCATGTGTTAATTCAATCATTAACTTAATAATTATGAGTCACCAGAAATTTCAAATAGGAAAACGTGAAATGTTCACTAGTTAAAACTAGTATGACTTATTGACTGAAAAAAAACTGGTACTAATTAAAATGTCTGGTCCGAACGTAAAAAATTAGAAAACTTTTGGAGAGAAATAATTATTGTGGTTTAGCATTCATTCTCAGGTCAGGAAAATTCTTAGAACGGAAAAATATTGATTTTGTCTTATTTTAGAAGTGGGGGCCCTGTTTATAATATCAATACAATGTCAAATAGATCCCTGACTTCTTAAAGAGTTATGCCTACTTAGGAAATTAATGTTTGAAACAGTGTTTATGTAATTGATTATAACGTACTAATAATATTGACCTTTTTTTACTCAATCAGTTCTCCTATATGGCATTGAATGATGGACAACCACCTCCCATCTGAAGAAGAGACTTGAAGCAACATAAATACGGTTCCACAGAAGGATGTTAAGGATATCGTGCATTGATAGGGAAAATGGAAACGAAAAAGGAGACTTAAAATTAACAACAGAAAGAGACAGTCGAAATTTCTAGGGTTCATAATGAGGAAAGATGGCTTAGAAAATTTGACACTCACAGGACATATTGAAGGCAAACAGGACCAAGGGAAATAGCACATGACCTACCTCACGAACTTTAGTATATTGACGGCATAACAGGGTTTATGAGAGACATGAAAATTTACAAAGAGCTACAAAGGACATAAAATTGTGGAGAGCCATCATCGCCAACGTCCTGAAGGAACATGGCACATACAAGACAAGTAGACAATTATTAATGACGTAAGCACAATGCCAAACTTGATATTTGTAAATGAAAAAAAAACAGTACAGATAATTCTTTTTGAAGTCAGAGATCGATTTGACACTGTATTGATATTGTGAACCGGATCACGTTTTAAGACGATAATATATCAGTATTGTTCGATTCAGATATGTGAGAAAACGATCACTGAATGCTAATCTACAAGAATTCTTTAAAAAAAATAACAACAAATCTACGTTCTTTATAAAAGACGGTGAATACTTTTTTGATAGTAAGTTTCGTGTTTATTCTAACACATTAAAAACAGGTCTTCACTTAAAATGACTGTTTGAAACATCAGATTCTCATGATATGTTATCGGTTTGTCTCTAGATCAAAGGTTCTTAGAGTCCCAGCTCACAAATATACTCTTCAAAGTCGTTTTCAATTTATAAATTTCAAACGTGACTTCATTAAGAATTGCCGCTTCACACATAATATGCCATGAAGATATAACGTTCTTGTCTCTACCTGAAGGGTTCAAAATGACAAAACTCTTCCATCACATTTGTGATGACGCTAACTTTAAGACTTCACGCCACGAGGAATTATTACCTCAACCATCATATTCCTTGCATCAATAGTTGCCAGCGCCCGAGTCCATAACACACCTCTATGAATTCGTGTCGAATCTAAAATATTGGAAACATATCTGCATTAAATTATTATTAATTCGACTATCAATTTCGATGGCTGGATTATATTATTGTTTCTGTATCAATGGATAATAGTGTCCCAGTTTACAAGGAAACTAAAGATTGTTTTGTCGAGGATACGTTACGTTCTATTATCTAGTTGAACTCTTCTCCGATCTCGAGGTCCTAAGGCTGCTCCATTGACTTTGGTGAATCTAAAAAAAAAGTTAATCACAGCAGACATCAGGAATTACTGCTTCATCCAACATATTTATATAATTTCTTGCCTTTACATGAATTATTACTAGGTTATATTATCCCTACCTGAAAACACGAGATGTTCTCATATAGCCTCGTGAAATGGAGACATTCAAGGGGATGGCGCTCATGGCGCCCAACCCGTTCAGAAATATCTAAACTGTCAGCTGTATACAAGCACTTTGGTGAAAATGGTTTTGAGCGTGTTTTGAGCTGTAGGTTTTGGAGAAGTCCATCCTTCTTTGAATAATGTGAACTGGCACTATAGAACCACAGATGAGGAACCGTACCAAATAACAGAGGATTAACAATGCAGCAACCAGTAACTAAACTGTAACTCGGAGAGAGATTAATGACATAATCAAGATGTTGACATTCTACATTATTTCAAAGAAAATGTTAGGAAGAAAATTCCCATCAGTAGTGGAAAGAGCAATAATAGCTACAGGACTTGCGAAACCTATTTTTCATGAAAAATCTTTTTTAAGAGAAAGATTTTATAAATTTCAACCGATAGCAGTACCGGCTGCTGAGTCAATAAATGCCAAATGTTTCCTCATATGGAAGTAGCTAATACATCACTTACTATTACAGATTTGAGTAATATATAAAAAATCTCATTAGGAATTTATTCTTTACCTATCTTTTTCCGATAAACTTAACTCTTGTTATCATACGTGTAATCCGTCCTGGGTATGACGCGAAACTGCATCCGACAGCAAAAACTCTAATCGAGAGGTTTTGAGTAGAGTGTTGTTCCCAGATCTATCCTGGACTATGGTGGTAGCACCTGTTAGGTTCCCAGCGATAAGCCAATGGTTAATACCCAAACTTGGGTCAAAACACTATTAAGATATAAAAATAATTTTTTATAGTAAAAGTACTGGCAATACATTTAAAAAAAAAATGACATCCGGAAAAACACTTTTGGAAAAATATAATACCAGCAATACATTTGACTCGAGATAAAAACAAAAAAAAACTGTTTACAAAAATACGTCAATGAAAACCTTATGTACAAACTGATTTCTGACAGAGAATACATATTTTATTCATGCGAACCTATCCTAAAAACCATGCCGGTATTATATAACCCATTGAGGTTGATATGCCATAAGAGAAAATAAACTAAAACGTACGTGTAATGAAATACTTTATAGTAAATAAACACGTAAACTGACCTTTCATTGAATGTAATCGACTTAATTTGTCAGAGATTTTCATTCATGTTCAACGGAAGCAATGAAATCATCCCTGTACCACTTCACTCTGGTGGAAATAATAAGCAAATTAGAAAAATTGTGAACACGACGAACTCCGTAAACAGAATTATACAGATGAATGAAAAAAAAATACAACAAAAAAAAAACGCGTAAATCTTTTCTGTTAAAAAACATTTTTAGTCTAAGCCATCAAATTGAAATAAATGTGCGTTTTTAATAGAAATACCATTCAGTGTAGCAAAACTGAAATGTTTCGGAGTCGAAGTAGCGCGAAGTAGTCGGCAGAAATGCTTAGACAAGTCTGCAAAAGATAAAATCGATCCGTACGTTCGTGTGTAGCAGTAAAAAAAAAAACAATATTTGAAACTGCAAGTCAGTCATCTCCAAATACAATGGCATTCTTATCTGATTAGCCGGGCAAATTAAAGCATTTCAACACCTCACATGCACGCATATATATATATATATATATATATATATATATATATATATATATAGATATAGATATAGATATATATATATATATATATATATAGAGAGAGAGAGAGAGAGAGAGAGAGACTGTATGCGTCTGTGCCTGAGTGTTTCTATGTGTATGTATGTATATATATATATATGGATGTGTGTGGTTTTCTCTCTCTCTCTCTCTCTCTCTCTCTCTCTCTATATATATATATATATATATATATATATATATATATATATATATATATATATATATATATAATGTGTCCAAACGATCCTTAAAATCCATTTAGTCATAATTTCATGAATATGCAAATATTCATGTCTTCAAACCGAACATATTTTAACTTGTTCAGTCCTTAAAAAAAATAACGTAATGATCAGCCTATCGACTAGGGTTAATTCTTCCTTCTTTCCTTTCTTTTCTTTCTCTCCTTCTCTCACTCTCTCCTTCCCTCTCTCTTACCCCTATCTTCCTCCTCTCCCTCTACCTCTCCTCTGTTTCTCTCTTCCTCCACCAAACTTGTCTATTTAATTATTGTTGCGTAAAATATTAGAATGGACAATTAATAAATTATTTAATTCAATTTCATAATTACGAAAGGCGAAGAATTAAAAAAAAAATAATAATAATTTTTTAAATCATTTAAATTTGAATTTGGATTCAAAAGTAAACAATATATCAAGGGGGATAACTCTCTTTTTTACATAATATATCCAAGTTATACCGATTATCTTAAACTAGAACACAGGTTAGAAATATAATATAAGTGTGCAAATATAAAAGAAAAAACAAGTCAGGTCTATATATCTAATGTGCTTATAAAGGTGAAATTATCAGACACGTTATAAATTAATCGAGTACGGTAATATTGGATTGTATGTGTGTATAGGTATATAATATATGTTATTAAATGTTAGAGTAATGTAAGTGTTTTAATATAATAACCTTCTCTAACAAACAAAATTTGCATCTGTCTCCCTTTCCATTGTATAGCTTAGCTTTCGCCATTATCTCTCAGCTAATGGTTGGGTTCTTATCGTCGTTTTTTTTAATCCCAAACATACTTTGAAAGCGTTGTGGAGTTTTTGTATTTGATATTGTTCAGTGTCATTTTCTGGTGGTAAACACTTAAATAACCCTAATTTACTGAACACGAGGTCCGAATTAATGACTACATTTATCTATAAATCCAAGCACCAGCTCAGATACATTGACCCTAATTAAAAGAGATTGCAAACTAGATTTTACGAATATTAATATAGTATGCAACAATTTACGACTGTCTCCAGGCTTGTGTTTTCTCATCCGACCTGTTCAACCTATACAGCGAGATACGCAGATGACACAGTACTGATAGCAGACACAGAAATGAAATTACAAAATCTCTTACAGAAGGTAGCGACAGAGAGTGAGAAGAAGGGAATAAGCATAAACTACAAGTCACAATGCATGGTCGTCAGTAAGAGGATGAGCCCGAAATGCGATTTGAAGGTCGGGAACACTAGAATCAAGCAGAGGCGGAAGTTTAAATACATGGGAAGCATATCTTTGGTAACAAAGAAAATGATACTGAACTCTTACGTGGCATCTGCCCTTTTTTACGGCAGCGAATGTTGGGCGATTTCCTCAAAGATGAAGAAGAGACTCGAGGCGACAGAGATGTGGTTCGGCAGAAGGATGCTAAGGATATCATGGACCGAGCGTGTGAGCAACGATGCGATCTTAGAGAGGTTGCAAACAAGGAGGAGGCTTAAACTTAATACCACGAAGTGGCAGCTGAAGTTTCTCAGACACATAATGAGGAAGGATGGCCTGGAGAATCTGATACACACGGGTTGAAGAGAGGGAAAGAGGTATAAGGGAAAACAACGCGTAACATACCTGTCGTGGTTAAGTAAGTGGATGACAGAACGTGGTATGGGGGTAGAAAGCAGAGGGAAGGAACTTGTTGGGAGCTGCAAGGGATAGAGGGAGGTGGTAAGCCATGATATCCTACGTCCTGAAAGGACATGGCACATGAAGAGAAAAGAATGCACCGATTTTTAATATTCTTAGAAAACCTCATTATTACATAAATTAATCCCAAACTAAAATAATCTAAATATTAATTACATTATACAGTGTAACCCGGATATAAGAGAGTTGTCGGGACCGGAGAAGAAGTATCTTATATCAGGGTCTCTTATATCCGGGTTACACATAGTATACAAAAATCAACAACATTATTTGCTCACTTTTCTTTAGTAGACATTGAGTTCGGTCTCCTGATGAATATTTATGAGCGTTTCTTTGATTTAAAATTTTTAAAAACCTATCATTTTTACTTTTGCTTATACATACTTGCTGCAAAATAAAATCCTTACATTTGCCTTGATAAAGTCTATCAGAGCACGAAAGGCGTCGGCTATGATACTTTTTTTTTCCTTTTGTCTTTATTCATATTATCTTTTCACAGATATATTTTAGTTATATCTGAAATTTTACACACACTCACAGACACACACTCACAAACACATGTTCCCTCTCTCTTACACACACACGCTCAAACACACACACAAATGCACACACACACAATTACACACACACACACATAATTACACACACATATATATATATATATATATATACATATATATATATATATATATATATATATATATATGTACTAATTGAATAATTGAAAGAAAAATAACCTCCTTATATTTGCCTTGATAAAGTCTATCAGAGGACAAAACGCGAGGGCCATGATAAGTTTTTCCTTTTGTCTTTATTCATATTGTCTTTTTACAGATATATTTTAGTTATATCTGAAATACACATACTCAATCACACAAACGCACACAAACATATTCCATCTCTCTTACACACACACACACACACACATATATATATATATATATATATATATATATATATATATATATATAAATACATATATATATATATATATATATATATATATATATATATATATATATATATATATATATATATATATATATATATATATGTATGTATATGTACTAATTGAATAATTGATAGATACACACAAGATAGGCATTCATTTTCAGGTAAATATATGAACACTATATAAACTAATCCTTTTCACATCGGCAAAGTCTCTAGTTTCTCATCCTCCCCTCGATCAATAGACTTCTTCTTTCCCCGCCTCATCCACGGGTAATAGCGGCAAAAATAAAAGATAATTTGCAGAAGAAGTAAAAATAATAAAATCAAAAGTCAGTCGAAGAACAACAGAGAGTTCAAGTGAGTGGAGAAAAGCCTCACTAAATTACCCAGTAGGAAAGCATCAATTTCATCCCTAAAGTTTCTTTTTATATATTACAATGGGCATTTGTATCTTTTGTCAGACTATTCTCATCTTTTAAAGAGAATCATTAAGAAGTATTTTTTCTTCGCTAAACTCAAGGAGGTGGATTACCCATTTCTAAAGCTCAACGTCAAATCAATAACGACCTTGGAAAATATAGACTCTGTAGGTGGCAAAAATGAGCGATCAAGTGGAGCTGTGGATTCGATTATTGATGAAGCCAGAAGTCTTATTGATCCTTGAGTAAAATTATCCACCGTTTTGGAAGAAGAGCCTCCCGAGATAAAATAAAACGCTAAAAATAGGCAGGTAAATTTAGAAACATTCTTTGTAATTCAAATTGCTTGATATACCTATGTTTGGGAACCTAGATGTTGTTTTTAATTTTATTTGGTGTATTATTTATTTACTGTATTATTTATTCGCTGTTTCGATCCCAAATCGTGTATGAAACGAAAGAAAACAATGCTCACTAAGGGATATTTATTCTGTTAAATACGCAGAAATGTGGCACAAGGCACAAGGCCGAAGGGGGGTTTGGGGAAAGGAGTTCTTCTTCTGTATTAACTATAACTTAGCTGGCCGCAAACACTGACCAAATCGTACAAACAATATTCCTTACACCAAAACAACATATTCTTATATACCTTTCTTACTACAACCACCATAATACCTCACTGTCTCTATGAAAATAGTAACTAGTCCCCATATTTACAATTCATAGTCTGTGGGGGGAGGGGAATAAAATAACAATTCTAAGTTGCTAGAAATGTATAACCACACTTTTATGCGTGGTGCGGGTGGCCAGGCAGTCGTACTTCTGATAGAAACGCAAAGATCGATATATTTACAGGGTTAAAAGGAATAGATAAAAATGCTCTTGAATTTGTGTTTCGATATCAGTATCAACTTCAGTAAATAAATAAAAAATAACGACCGATTTAGATGAAAGACTGCTATCTGTCTTGACATGTTTCTCAAATAAAGTTTTCCCAAAAAGCTCTCCCTCCACCATTCACGAATTCATTCTTTCTTACTCTCTCACTATATATTTCCCTCTCTTTCCCACTCTCATCATCACTCTGTCTCTTACACTTTCCGAATTTTTCCTTTTTTACTTTCTTTCTGTCACGTTCTGTATTTTTTTTTATTTGATCCCTGACGTGACCACATGCCTTCGGGATTTGGATGACCATGTTTCACCACAACTTCCGCTTGCTTGTTGTCCCGACGAATAAATGTTCTTTTACGAGCTTTCGTCCTTTTTATTACATGAACCTTGGTGCCTGCAAAGCAAGAAACAAAAAAAAAAAAACAACAAAAAAAAACGGAGGGTCAAAAGGATGTTTTTTTTTCAATGACATCGCTTTTATTTTAACTCCCTTCACTGTTCGGTAATGTTTATTGTTTTTAAAACCGATGATAAGAATTGTAATCAATCCTAAACACATGTAAGTGATTTGTTTTTTTCATTTTCTTTGTTCATAGGGATTGACAAAAATAATAAACATTATTTATTAGTTAGATTGGTTATTTACTCTATCTATTTATTATATTCTTTATTGGAATTGTTGGCAAAACATCGACTAATTACCAACTGATTCGATCTTAATAAAATGGTAAATAATAAGGATTTACATATAGTTCGTAAATATATTTTGCTACTTTAGTAATTCTTCATGAATTAAAAAAACTGTTGTCATATTTATCTCTTTTTAAACTGGTAAATGATAATGATTTGCATTTCATTAGTCATGATACAATTTTATTAAGGTTTAGAGAGCTGTAAATATAAAATTATTCTACTAAATAAATAGTCTAATAAAGAAACAATCTTTAATATTTTTGTTGTAAATTCTCAAGAAGAAAAAATGTATGAATTCACCTTCATCATATATTTAAGTTTTATTACAATTCTAATCGTCACTTTTTAAAACACATTGCCGAAAAAGCGACGGTATTTAAAATAAAATCAGTGGCATGGGGAAAACTGTCTTGTTGACACTACGTTTATTGCAGGCACGAAGTTCCACGTTTCTCCGTTTTATTTTTATCAACTTTATTCCTCAGAAAATAAAATATAATTAAATTTTATTCAATTATATATTCATCATAATTTTCAACGATATGTTGCCACTTATCAGACAGCTCGACGATACATTTTGTGTAAAATTTGACAGGTTTTCAAAAACTATTCGACTATTTCTTCAATATGTTTGTCATTAAGTTATCCTAAGATCAACAGTAAAAAAGGCTTTGTGCGATTCAAGCCTGCGGGTCTCGGCAATGATAATTCTTCTTTGAACATTTTGAACTGACATTACAGAATCACAAAAAACTGTAACAAATAAAAGGAAACATCACTTGAAGACTACCAGCAGCAGCAACAACTAAATTGCATAGCACATGGAAGTAGAAGAGAAGATAATGACCTAATCAAGATGTTAGAATTATTCAGCACTTCAAACAGAAGGTTTGGAAGTAAACTCCTATCATTAATGGAAAAAGTGATAACAGCTACTGGACTTGAGAAACCTGTTTTCCTAAAAAGTGATTTAAGAAAAAGATTTTATAAAATTTAATCGAAAACAGTACTGGCTGCTCGGTGAACGAATGCAAAATGCTTCCTTGTAGGGAAGCGGTTAATATTACCGTTAAAATTACCATTTCCACCAAAGCGTTTTGAATCGATTGAAAAATGTAATAACAGGTTGCTGAATATGGCAGGTGGGATAGAACAGATTAACCGAGTTCCTAAAGTGTTGCTTTTTGTACATGGTGCCTTGTCGAATGCAGAGCACTTTTACAGCAAATATTTACAGACACGTTGCAGCTGCTAGGCGTATAAGTGTGCGTTTAGCGTCACATTTAATTTTAAGAAATCTAAGTAAATAATACTCCGACGATCTAACCACACGCACAACATTAACATTTTTTTTCATGGAGTTCAATTTTGGGGGTCGGTTGTGGAATTTCATCATTCAATCCCATGCCCTTTGCGTTGAAAATTGTTTTATGGAACCCATTTTTCATCACCTGTTATATTATATATTGAAGAGCTGTTACTTTGGATGTTACTTTTGTCATTTTATTTATATCTTCCCTCGGTTTTTCTAATCTCCAATATTCTTATATCTGGCATTTTGACTTCAGTCACTTTCCCAGCGGCTCGACGTGGCTTTCCTGTTTCTACTATAAATATTTTCATTGTAATTGCTATAATGAGCTTTTCCACCTTGGCATCTCGACCGTGTAAAATTCATCTTACTACTAGATTGAGAATTAGGATTCAGTGTTTTACTGTTGAAAGAGCTAGATGTAACTGTAAGTCCGGGTCTACTAGTTTCTCTTTTCCCGCACTTCCTACCTGTTGAACTCTCTTTCGCTTTCTTTCTTCCGTGCCAACTACGATCTTCAAAACTTTAAATGCAGCATCAATCGTCATCTTCTGTCTTTCTAAAACGCGTTCTTATATAGTCCATTCTCCTCAGTAAACTCTAGTAATTTTTTTCACTCATTTTTTTCACTATCAGTAATTGCTTGCGTCTTAGTGGCATTATCGTCTTGCTTATGGGGAAATAATATATATATATATATATATATATATATATATATATATATATATATATACAAATGTAAAATAACGAAGAGTAAGATTTCAGTGTTCAAAACGTTAATTTAAGACAAAAGTAGAGCAATAAACATTTATTTATTATGCAGTGTTACATTAGAACAATCATATACTCACTACGAAACTGTACGTCTTGGTTCAATTAAAATTTTTTTAACGTTTCGTAAGGTAGGAAATCACGATGCTACTCAATAATAGAATCGTGATTTCTCACCTGATGAAACGTTAAAAAATTGTTAAAGTTGAAACAAGATGTACAGTTTTGTAGTGGGTATGTGCATGTTCTAATGTAACACTGCATAATATCAATATCTATATATATATATATATATATATATATATATATATATATATAAAGACAAAAGGAAAACTTATCTTAGACCATGCGTTTCTGTGGTACTTTATCGAGGCAAACGTAAGGATTTTATTTTATATGCATATAACACACAAATCATAAGTATTGACAATTTCAGGACGTTTCGGCCGTTTTACGCTCCAGCCTTCTTCGGGTGATTGGAATTTCGAACCGAACCCTTTATTTCGTCCACCGGGGTAGATTGTTCTATTTCCGCGTACCATACCTCTTCCGGATATCGCAATTTTAGTTATTTCCCTTTAACTCAACTCTCCAGATAGTGAACTCTGAAATTTTGGGTTCAAGTCATTATCGCCTTGCTCAGGGTGAAATGAGTAGGCATTGGACTACTTCAACATTTTTATCTATGTGTCCTTGAGGACATCAGTGTATGAATTTTTCGGGACTTATAAACCTAATGTATCAGTAACAATTTTTTACCAGATCTCATATTACAATTTTTGCTGTTATTATTATATTTCTGTATAAAGTGATCGGATTGAAATCCCAATCATCCGAAGAAAGCCTGAGGGTACAACGACCCTAAACATCGTGAATATATGTCAACAAAAATTAGGATAACAGTCCGAACAATGTAAATAGCCCCCATATATATATATATATATATATATATAAATTGAAGTTTACGAAACTCTTACGGTAAAATGGAAAATATTAAAAATAATCAGAACCTGTAAATACTTACATGATCTATGTCCCTCACGTTTACAAAAACAATGATAATTATAAAGTTTCCTAACAATTTAAAAAACTGTTAAACCAAAGAAATGAATTAAGGGTGTTAAGTCGCCACTGTGTACATTTTACCTTAAAATATAGTTAAAACATTGTTTCTTAAATAATTACGTATTATAATTATATAGTCATTATTTTATTTGTATATAATAGTCCGCCTAACTTTTATTTGATTTATTCAACTATAATATTACCATAGTTTACCGTCTATTCAGCATAATTAACAACCTATATAGTTGGTTACACATTTTTTATTTTAACTATTGATCCATTTAAGAATCTCTCAGACTATATTACAATAATTTTTTTTATTATATTTAAAAAAAAAAAAAAACTGTTCCTGATAAATTTATGTCTACTTCAACAAATCGGCAAATCACACTTGGATACACCAATAATACATTTGTCGCTGAAATTGCTCCCTAGTATCGTTTAATAACATGGCTAAACATCAGTTTTCTGGACATGTAATAATAACCCACCCATCTCCACCCTCTGACCTTATTTTTATATTTAGGCGTAGACCTGAAGTTTATTGGTTAATCTAGACATACCCATAAGTATATTTTAATTATGAACTTATGACCCCTTTAACTTACGAAAAGAGATAAAGATTTGTTTTTTTAAATTTAAAAATAAATCAATTCTATCATTAGTTATCTACCATCACCTAAAGAAGTACCATCTTAGCATTGAAACATGGTAGTTTTTGTGTAGCGATATAAAATGTTTTTATTGTAATTTATTATAATCGAAATATTATTTCTATCTATCTATCTATCTATCTATCTATATATATATATATATATATATATGTGTGTGTGTGTGTGTGTATGTGTGTGTGTGTGTGTGTATAAGCCTCACCTACTTTCGATATGGAATTGTATCGCCTTATCACCATGAACTTGCCTGACTAACCATTAACCAGATGAATATCCATGGGCACTACTATACTTGCTATTGTATATAAATACTTGTCACAAAATAAAATCCTTACATTTGTCTTGATAAATTCAACCAGAGGATGAAACGCGCTGGTGTACCCACACCTGATTTTTCCCCTAGAACTGAATATCTACTAAGTGAGATGCACATAACCCAACTGTGGTATTAGGCATTATCTCTAAATTAGATTCCCATAAGGCTAGTGGTGGGGACGGGAAGAAATGTGCTCCTGAATTAGCTCCTGTCCTCTATAAACTTTACAACTACTGCCTCACCGACTCTTGATTTCCAGCCTCTTGGAAGTCCTCATCTGTTGTGCCTGTCTTTAAGAATTCTGGTGACGCTACTGACCTGTCTAACTACCATCCTATCAGTCTCCTACAACTCTTCTGTAAAGTCTTCGAAGCTTTATTCAATGCCGAAGTGGTTAAGCACCTTACTTCACATGATCTGCTCTCCGACAAGCAATATGGTTTCCGCTTTGCCCGATCTATCGCTGATGTCCTCAAGGTCAGAACTGAATTCGTATACTAAGCATTCAACAATAATGTAGAAGCTCGTTCCGTGGCTCTAGACATCTCTAAAGCATTTGATAGGATTTAGCATGTTGACCTTCTTCGTAAGTTTCAGGGATACGGTATTACAGGGCGATTATTTGACTTAAAACAATTATTCCCGTCAAACCCTGAAATAAAGATCGTCTTGAACGGGTTCTCCTCCAGCTCCTTTGACATGAACGCTGGTGTTCCCCAAGGTTTTATCTAAGCCTTACACTGTTCCTGATCTTCATCTATGACCTTCTCGATGTCACCAGTTCGCAAATAGGCATCTACGCGGACGACGCTACTATTTACTCCTGCCTCAATAGTAAATCTGGTATCGTTGACAAAACTAACCTGGCTGCTGTTCTCGAAAATGACCTCCAATCTGTGGCTGACTGGGGTAGGAAATGGCTTGTAAACTTTAATGCCTCCAAAACGAAACGGCTCTTCTTTACCCACCACGGAGAACCATCCCTGCCTCCTATAAGAATGGTTCATTCCCAACTCTTAGAGAGCGCCTCGTTCCGCTTGTTTGGTCTCACGATGTCCACTGGCATGTGGTGGATTTTGGAATACATACATTGAATCAATAGCTTCATCTACCACAAAGGAGTTGCTTCTCCGTGTCGTGCCAGAAAATTTTTTTCTCTCGTCTAAGATCATCCTTCAAATCCATAAATCAACCATCCGTCCTTGCATGGAATATTGCTGTCATATATGGTCTGGTGCTCCCGCTGTACGTCTCGAGGTCTTCGACAAAATCCAGAGATGAATATGCAAGATGATAGGTCCTGATCTGGTATCTAGTCTTGAATTACTATCCCGCAGAAGTGCCGTGGCTTCACTCTGTCTTTTCTACAAGTATTTTTACGGCAAATGTTCCGACTACCTACTTTCCCGGGTTCACGAACTGCATGGATTTAAGCGAGCTACCAGACTGGCATTTCCCTGTCATCATCCTTTCACAGTCAAAACGGTTACACGTAATCGACTCTTCTGCTCAAACAGCTTCTTCTCTCGCACTTCCCGTCAGTGGAACTCCCTTCCCCTTACCTGCATCCGCGATGAATATAAACTTCAACTATTCAAGTGTAATGTCAATCGACATCTGACACTCTGAGCTTGTTTCCTTTCCTTGTCTGAAATCCTTTCCTAAGATACAACTCTTTAGTCTTTGTTCTCAAATCTCTGTAACCCCTTGCGTGCTAGTGATATTCTTGCCTTGCTTGAGGTGAATTGCTTTAAAAAAAACATTATCCATTTGCAGATATACTCTATCTAAATTTTTTACATACACACACATACGCACGCATATATATATATATATATATATATATATATATATATATATATATATATATATATATATACATACATACAGGTAAAGTCTGTATCTCACCATAATAAAATTGAATAGTTATATGCGGACAAAATCGTATCATGACCTATATAATATTTTTCGGTGAGTTTGAATTTAGCGTAGGTCACATTGAATTGGTTAATCACGGTAAAGCTCGCAAGCCTATTTTTCATTCATTTTTTCGAAAAAAGAGCAAGTCTTCTTCTTTGTCAATTTAAAATAATCATTGGCTCACTAGTAGTTTATCATCACCCGAGGAGACTTATTTAGAGTGTTAAAAGAGAAATGTAAATGAGTAGCGATTTTAACATGTTTTGTTTTAATATCATAAATATATACATACATATATATATATATGTGTGTGTGTGTGTGTGTGTGTGTGTGTGTGTGTGTGTGTGTGAGTGTGAGTGTGCGTACGCATGTATATATGTGTATACATATATATGTGTATGTCTTTATACACACACACACACACACACATATATATATATATATATATATATATATATATATATATAAATGTAAAAGACAATAGGAAAACTGTAATAGTTGCCGACACGTTTCGTCCGATGTGGACTTTTTCAAGGCAAAAATGAAATGACTTCAATAAACAAAGTAATTAATAATAAAAAACAAAATGTCCTTAGCAACTAAATTCTTCCAGTTGCTAAGGACATTTTTGTTTTGTTATTATTAGTTACTTTGTAAAATGAATTCATTTCGTTTTTGCCTTGAAAAAGTCCTCATCGGACGAAACGCGTCGGCAACTATTAGTTTACCTATTGTCTTTTACATTTATAAATATTGTCTTTTTCGACAGGTTAACACAGAGAAATTTTTCATATATATATATATATATATATATATATATATATATATATATATATATATATATATATATATATATATAATTCTTGTTTCGTCTCTCACTCTCTGGTTATAAGCACTGTATTTTTTGTATCTATTCTATTTAAAACTCTTTTTTTTACATGCTCTTTCTATAGTATTTTGAACAATCAACGGTAGAACCACATGACGGCTGTGTCAAAGCTTTCCTTCATTTCTGGCGAATTCAGCATTCATTGTCATATAGGAAGGTAGACATCACGTCGCAGGCGTGAATTGTTTTCTTTTCTAATATTATTTTCGGCCCTTTAATAATTTATTCGTCTTCTGAAAATTATCTTTCGTTACTCTTCTATGCGTTTTTGCAATTCCTTATCACGCTTTCCGTCGTCTGTCATTACACTGATAGCCGAATCTCATCACCTGCCTGATGCAGACATTAACCCCATTTGACACTCGGATAGCGTGGCCTGCTATCTTGGTGGTCAGACATTACATAACAACCCAATACTGAATCGCGATAAAAGATCCAAGTATTCTAATGATTTTATTATTGAATTAATGGAATATTTTCCCTCCTGAGACTGATAGCTTTGTAAAAGTTTGTAAGTTTTTCGTCAATGAAAGGTTACGGCCATATCACGTTGAAACACCGGTTCTAGTACGATCACCGAAGTTACGCAACATCGAGCTGGTCGGTACCTTGATAATTGACCACTTGGAAATACCAGGTACTCTAAGTTTGGTCGTGATCGTGGTATGATTTATAGACATATCACGTTGAAACAACGATTCTACAACGTTCACCGAAGTTAAGCAACATCGAGCTGGTCGGTACCTTGATGAGTGAGCATGTGGGAATACCTGGTGTGTTAAGCGTGGATGTGATCGTTGTAGGGTTTACCGCCATATCACATAAACACCGGTAGTAGTACGATCACCGAAGTTAAGCAACATCAAGCTGGTTAGTACTTTGTTGAGTGACCACTTAGGAATACCAGGTGTTGTAAGCTTGGATGTGATCGTGATAGTGTTTACCGCCATACCAGGTTGAAACACCGGTTTTAATACGATCACCGAAGTTAAGTAACATCGAGCTGGTCGTTCCTTTGATGAGTGACTGTAGAACTTTATCAGTAATATCATTATCTCTACAAATGTTATACAATCTAAAAATAGTTTATGGCTTGTAAGGGTTTCATTAACGGAGGTTTACGACCATACATAAATTGAAACAGCGGTTCTTGTACGATCACCAAAGTTAAGCAACATCAATCCTGTTTTGTAACTGATGAGTGACCTCTTGTAAATACCAGACGATGTAAGCTTGGATATGCGGTTTGTGCAATGGATAACGACTTAAAATTGGAAATCGGAGAGCCTAGTTAAAATTCTAGTCGTGTTCGTTATATTCACTTACGTGAATACCCTTGGGAAACGTGTGAATTCGCCTATTCCCCTCTACAGCTATGGGTTAATTAGTTGTTGTAGTTACCCACCTAACGTAGTATGAACACTTCCTCCTTTCATAAATAATAAGTGTGTGTGGGAGCAGTCGGTGAGCAGCCGAGACGCAGTTTTAACCTACCGTTCGGACGTACACTTCTATCTGCTTATTACTAACACTCTTACTGTTATTTCGATACACTTGTTCAACCTACATTCGTCTTCCGTATCTTTCTTTCTGGTCCTAAACATTCCACAACACTATCTATCTATCTATCTATCTATCTATCTATCTATCTATCTATCTATCTATTGTAGTAAAGCAATGGCGTAGAAATAAAAATGAGGTATCGTTGAGCTCGTCATGATGTAAGTAACCTAAATACTGAGTTTGAAAGAAATCGGAAGAACAAAGTTGAATTTATCGATTTTTGAACGTCTTTATCGATTATTGATTTTTTTAAATATTGATTTTTTACGCTAAACACCTATCTCTTACATTGTGCTCCTATAAATATACCATATTAAACCAAGAAGTGTTGAGATGTAGCAAAATCAACGTCTATAGTATATAGACCCTCACTTGTCACCTGACGACATAAAGGACAACGCTAAGCTTAGGCACGAGCCCCGGGATCCTTTAGGGGCGTAAGAACAGAACGTGTACTACATCTATAGCAGCAGTATTGTGTCTTTGGAAAAACAACCTGACGGAGGATATCCCTAACCAGGCTGATTTTGAATTCAGTGTTTTCTTTCTGCTAGATTGTTTGCTAATCAAAGCAAATGAGCCCAGCCTATTATACTAAACTCTTGTGCAAATTAATTGAAACAAAACGAATAAAGCCGTTATTATTTAATTCTTTTCGTTTTTTCCAAATGAAACATGACCTAGTGCAGATGTTGTCACTGCGTATGTCCAGTCTTTCCTTGCAGATTGATCATAGATTCTCGATTGGATTTAAATTAGGAGAGTCTCTGTGTTAGTCAATAGTACATTGATTTGCTCACTTGTAAGGCTTACCAGTGTTCGTGCAGAGTTACAATTTTCGTACGCTTCTTTGGAGTAATGGTCATCGCAGGCAATGGCTATAGGCCAACTAATCGACAGTCGAGACAATAGTGTATGGGCATGATAAATATTTGATGCAATCACGGATGACGCAACATTTTTCAAGGCCAAACAAATGTCATGATAGACTCCGAAAATAGATTCATATTACTGCTCACCACTGCAAATGACCTAATCTGAAAAAAAATAGAAATCGATAACACCCTGTCACTCCAGTGGGTCTAAAACTGACCGTAGGGTGAAAGAAAGGAAACTAAAGCGGTTGTTTCAGTTAATTTACAGAAGGGTGTATGCGTGGGTTATTTAAAGCCGAAATATATATTTGGATTGTAAGAATAAAAGAACATTAACAATATTTTGAGAATAACAATGTCATTTTCAGCATACAAGTGTTACTATTTAATTCTCATCTTGAGAAAGGATATAGATACATTGTCATATTGTGAACGTGATGACTAGTGATTGAACTGATATCAAGTTGTTGTTGGTTTCTCTTCCTTAGGACATGGAGATCATGAAAACGAATCGGTATAATTTCTAATAAACCTAAAGGAATTTATAGGAAAAATCGTAGAAAATATGGACGAAGAAAATAATGGAAGTGTTTACATCATATTATCTGTCTATATTTATGAGATGAGGTATTGTAAACACGATTTACATTGTTCGGTCTGTGTTCCTCATCTTTGTTGCGATATTCACGACGTTTCGGCCGTTGTACGCTGCGGCCTTCTTCTATATCTGTCTACATTTATGAGATGAGGTATTGCAAACACGATTTACATTGTTCGGTCTGTTTTCCTCATCTTTGTTGCGATATTCACTACGTTTTGGCCGTTGTACGCTGCGGCCTTCTTCTATATCTGTCTACATTTATGAGATGAAGTATTGAAAACACGATTTACATTGTTCGGTCTGTTTTCCTCATCTTTGTTGCGATATTCACGACGTTTCGGCCGTTGTACGCTCCGGCCTTCTTCTATATCTGTCTATATATATGAGCTGATGTGGTGTAATTATTCACACTATTTCTATTGTTCGGTCTGTGTCCCTCATCGTTGTTGTCATATTCCCAACATTTTGGCCGTTGCACGGTACTGCCTTCTTCAGGTGATTGGAATTTCGGACGGAACGCTTCATTTTTTCCTAAAAATTCAAACACTGATGTCCATGAGGACACATGGCTCAGTAGATAAAACTGTTTGTTGAATCTAGTCACTTGACCCAGAGAGTTGTGAGTTCAACAAATACTTGGCGAGTTGAGTTAATAGGTGATAACTGATAATGGGATGTCCGGAAGAGGCATGACCCGAACAATCTAACCTGGTTGTGCGAAATAAAGGGTTCGGTTCGAAATTTCAGAAGGCTGGAGCGTACAATAGCCGAAACGTTGTGAATATAACAACAACGATGAGGACAACAGTCCGAACAATGTAAATTTTGTAAATAAGTGTTAAATTTACTTTTAAAAATAAAACGATTAATTTATTGTAGTTCATTAAAATAAAAGATTTTAGTATTAGTCACTGGATATGATGAACCCTGATTTTTCAGATATTCGCTAGCCCACTCTCAGCCAAACTTGCATGGGAATGATTAGGTGGACATACCAAATCAGGAGTGTATTCATGTTTTTCTCATAGCTATTAGTGTAAAGTACATTATTAATCGGTATAAAGTACATTATTAATCGGTATAAAGTACATTATTAATCGGTATTTCCCCATACAAGAGTAAAGCAACGATTGAGATTTGCTGTGAATTGACGAGATCTCGGCTCGAGCCTAGTATTGCGCGTAAGTAGAAGAAGTCTAGTTACTATACCGAAGATTTCATCCGAACACTTACCGTGAAAGTAGTTAGGGAAAATCCACAAAGAGGCAAGCTGACAGTGCTGGGCAAGTGACTGACGCCGTGCTCCCAGATCAGGACCAATAATATTGCTTATTCTTCTTTGGATTTTATCAAGGAGCTGAAGGTAAATAGAAGGGGCATCGGACCATATATTGCAGCAATATTCTAGGCATCGACAAATATTCTAAGCATAGATATGTGCGGGTTATAAGACGCTACACAAATATGTTACAAAAAGTTAAAGTTTTCTTATCTTCAGGTTTTGATAGCTTTCATTCGTTTCGGGTTTCTGCTTTGTGTGTCGAGGCAGGGATTGTGTATTAAAGAAAATTTTACGTGCACTTATTTTGATTGACAATGTAAAACGGAAGACGTGCTCGGTACGTCGTCTGTCGGATCTTGGGTGCATTTTCAACAGGCTACCTGAGGTCATTCTCGTCGATCCAGCATCTCAATTCGACGAAAGACGTCATTATCCGTCTAATCCCTTCCTTAGCAATTAGCCGGGAGCCATGCATGTACTTACTAAATACCATCTATCTTTCCTCGCATCTGCTGAAAGGTTGGATGCTTTATTTTGATCAAGTCGTTTCGATTATTTTTTTCCTAAGAGTCCATTTCTTTATCGATATTTACTAACCCTGATAAACCGTAAAATTCAAATCCCAACAAATCCCCATCAAATCCGAAAATGAAAACTTTGCGTTTTGACAGGAAGACAAAAGATATAATCTTTTAGTAACCCTCTTCAGATACACCTTGCATGATCTTCTCTTGGGTAATTTAGCCAGGGTTTTCTCAATACAGTGGCCTAAAAAAGATTTAGCGAGGACAAATAAACTACATCCAATTTCAAAATTTAATTACATATTTCCGTTTCAACTTAAAGTCAAAGTGTTTGGAACTAGTATGGAATAGGTCCCCCATTTGTTACTTTCAGTGCTTGTATTCGATTTTTTCTAGATTTGATCAAGTTATCAACAATAGTCAGATCCATATTTTTCCACTCCTTTAGCAATGTTTCTTTAAGGGTTGCCACTGACGTGATTTTGGTTGCACGCTCTCGAAGTCTTCGGTCATGGTGCTCCCAAACGTGCTCTATTGGATTCATGTCAGGTATTTGGGCTTCCCATGGCAGTGACTTGATTCCTTGCGATTCCTTCAAGGCCTTTGCTACTTTTCCCGTATAATATGGCGCCCCACCTACTCGAAAAAGGTAGATATTCTTGTCAATCTGATTCGTTTCAAATAGTGCGAGTTGTCATTTCGCTAATATTTGACAGTATTTTGAAACATTCAACCGCTTGTCAACAACAAGACAGCGCCCAACACCATTACTCAAATACCTCCATGTTTCACGGTCGCCTGCAGACATTCAGTGTTCCCTGACTCATTCTGATTTCTCCAAACAGAAACCTCTCTCGAATTCGAATATTGGCAAATTTACTTTCATCTTAACAAATTACAAGCTGCCAAAATTCATAATCTTTGCTCTCGAATTCTCTCACCCAATCCATACACCTGTTTCTTTTGACCTCTGAAATCAAGTGCTTCTTTGATAGCCTAGCTCTTTCAAAGTCTTTCTCACCACATACGGTGATATTTCCATGCTGTTGACGACATCTTTGACGCTCTGATGCAGGTTTCTGATGATTTCACTCTTCGGTGCCCCTTTCGCTCGCTCAGACACGATGTTTGGTCTTCCTGGACGTTGTTGCACACGACAATGACCTTCTTCATTAAATTTCTTGACAATATTATTAACCGTTTGATGATTAACCTGGGAAAAACCTAGCAATTTGTCTATTTGACTTGCCACACTGATACCATCCTATTATCTGCCCTCATTGAAATTCACCAATTTCCTTACTTCCGCGAACTTTCATTGCAAAATATAAGTCAACTATCGTTCATAGATGATAGTAGCTTGATACTAACATGGTATTGTCTGAGAAAAAAAAGATGAGGCGTTATTACACAAGCCAAAATTGCTGTAAACAATGGTGGCTAAAAACTTATCATATCCCACTGTACATTTCTAACTGTTCTTTTTTTGACTTCTGCAAATTGGAGTTTAATTTTATTAATATTACTACAAAAGTGGCCGTAAAAAGAGAGGCGTTGAGTTCACTGATATCTGAACATAACACAAGATAACAAAACTTGCTCTAACAGTTTGTCACATACTTGAAACAAAAAAATATCTCAACTGAGATCTAACTTTGTGAAGGTATCAGATAATCTTTGCTATATCGCACACCACCAGCTACGAAAGCTAACGCGATGAACTGTTTAAAGATCCTGGTAGCTACTATCTTGTAATCGCTAATAAACAACTCAATGATTCTTCTTCCTTTTTCTATGCCCTGTGTCCTTTCAGGATGTCGACGATCATGGCTCTCTACAATTTATCGTCCTTTTATAACTCTCCTAAAAACATCCATGTACTCAAGCTCACTACGTATGTTGTGCATTGCTTTCCTGTGACTCTTATATCCCGTGAGTATCCAGTTTTCCAAGCCCTCTTTTCTCATTATGTACCGAAAGAATCATGTTTCTTTATGTGGTCTCTTTGTTTCTTTTTTCTCTAAAACTTCGTCGTTACTCACATTGTCGGTTCATAGTATCCTCAACATCTGTCTGTAAACCCATGTTTCTTTAGCTTCAAGTGTCTTCTTCATCTTTGAGGAGAATGTTCAGCATTCCATGTCGTATACGAGGACTGGTGTTATATAACAGTTCAGTATTCATTTCTTTATTCCTACCGAGATATTTCTGTTACTTAATTCTTTGGTAAGCTTTTGGAAGGGATCCCATTTTCTAAAAATCAGCTTCATGTCAATGTTTCTATAGTGACACCGCCATTTATTGGATTCTTTCACAATGAAAGCAAAGTTATGAATTTAATCTTCTTATAAATGTTTTCACCTCCTCATTTAGGATGTGCAGGTTGTGTCATAGATATCGGCTTGAAACAAGAACACAGAGACCCGGTTCGAATTTTAGCCTGGCCCGTTATATTCACTTATGCACAAATGCTGTTTGGATAGGCATGAATCCATCTCCACCAGCTATGGGTTAAATAGTTAAGTAGTAATTTGTAACGGGAAAAAAACATTGTTATCCTCAAAAAAATATTAGTGCAATATTCACACAATTATTATTATTATTATTATTATTATTATTATTATTATTATTTAAAGTATCTAAAATATGTTTCGGCTTTAAATAACACGGAAAGGGTTGGTAAGCCGTAAAAAACAACTCTTTCGGTTAGGTCACTGGATTCAACTAATGTTTTTATCCACTGGGCCATGTCTTTGAGGACATCAGTGTATGAATTTTGGGGACTTATAAATTAATGTCTCAGTTACCATTTTTGTTATTATCGTTTTTCTCTGGCACTCCTTATTACTGGTTCCCATATTGTATTCATTTCTATGCTTGGTCGGCTTACGAGGTTTTGTGGCCTGTCATATGTGCTGATTCTTTACGTTTTCGTATTTTCAAGTGATGTCTATTATTTCACCCTCATAACACAGGGGGCGGTGATCTTCCGTTCCTCTCCGTATGTGGTCAGCTTCGGCTGATCTTTCTATTTCCTCTCGTGTTCCGGCTTTACGATATTCTTGTAGCCTTATCGTAATGGGGCGGCCTATTTGTCTTTTATATTTCTTAACACAGCTGCGTAGGTTGGATCCAATGACTTGACCCAAAATGTTGTGAGTTCAATATCTGCCTACTGCCGGGGTAAACAAAAACTTGGAGAGTTGAGTTAAAAGAAGATAATTGAGAAGTATAAAAGTGGGAACTTCGTACTGTTCAGGCAAGTCCACGTTCATGCGTACATACTATGAAAAATAATCTATCATTATCTATCCACATTATCCTCATAATCTTAAATATCACTACTCTCTTCATTTATATCACACAGCTCATTCATCATTACCATTTTAACAGGAATGAATGACCCTCGAACCTTTTATGGGGTCAATTCTAATATTTTTATTATTCAAATGGCATTAGAGTCGATAGTCTTATTTGAAATAGAAAATATAGGCGTCTATTTCAAATACAAATATCCACTATAATGTTTGAAGTAATAAAAGTATTTACATTATTTACATTGTTCGGGCTGTTGTCATTTTTATTACCATAATCACGGCGTTTCGGCCGTTGAACAAGGCCGGAGCGTACAACGGCAGAAACGTCGTGAATATGACAAAAAGGATGAGGACAACTGTTCGACTAATGTAAAAAAATTACAATAGCTCATCTCAGAAATATAGACAGATAAAAAAAAATTAATGAATAAAAACACTCACTTGCTTTTTCCAAATGTAAGACATGTCAATTTTTTAGGGGTCCTAAATTTTTAGGCAAGTTAGTACTTTTTTTTTAATTTTGAGAGATCATAGTAACTCGTCTCCAGGAGAGTTAGCACCAAGTCACCCTATCCATTTTAATCAAATCATATACGTGGCTAATATGGTCGTGCTTTATCGTTGTGAAGTGCCTATAAAACATACTGCCGATTAAACATTTGACGTATCAAACCAAACCTGGTGAGTTGAACTGGATAGAAGAAATTGTTCTGATGCTAAGGATGCTCGAGCTAGGACAAAGTTATAAGTCATAGTAACTGCTTTTGTTAAACTTCTGATCACGCCAGCATCTGTAACAAAGACGTGCTCAGAATTTCTTTTTTAAAAATGCCAAGACCACTCAGGTCGTAGTCCAATATGGCTCCCTATAAATTCTTTATCTTTATTATCTCTGAACTGCCATGCATTCTTTAGAAAGGTAGGGAGTTTTTTCTTTCTTTTAATAATTACTTAGTTTTGAATTCAGCGTTTCCTGTCACCCAAGGATAGTCTTTTCTGCTTCCAAAATGTTCGGCAGGTAAAGTGTCGTCATTTTTATTTATTTCGCGCATGCGCGTTGTTTGTTTCTGATGTTGTCAACTGCACAGTATGGTTGGTTCAGTTGGACATCATTTGTCCAAGAGCAAAAAATTCACTCTGCTAGAAATTTGGAAACGTTTTGCTGTACGGCTTGGCATTGGCGCCAGAAACTCCAACACGAACATTTTAGAGTATTTGGGTATCTGTTCTGAGGACAGTGCATAAGATTTGGAAAGAGTTGGTAGAGTCTAACAGTGATAACGATGTTAGGGCAGCTCGGAGAAATAACTCCCGAGTTTGTTGGTGATGGCTTCAAACTGAACACGGAGGCCTCCATCAAGTGCCTTGAGGAGATAGTGATGCCCTGGGCCAACTGGGGTGGCTACTGGAAGACCCTATGTCTGGCAATAGGACTCTACACCATGTCACACAAGCAGGAGACCCCAGTGATGGCTGTCAGACAATTTATGCGACAACATCACCCCTTACATCTCACTACCTAACTCCCCAGACTGCACCCACTTAATTATTAAGTGTGGGGCGCAAGAGACCAACAGAAATCTTTGTAACACCAAAGGTGAACGGAAGTCACGAATTATGGCAGCAGTCACCAACTTAAACAAGGATACCGTCAAGACAATTTGCAGGATATTCCGAAGTCGTCTGAAGACCATGGTTGATACGATTGGGGATTTTATTGAATAACTTTACTCTTTCGTATTTCAAGATATCTTTGTGTAATTTTGGTAAATATATCTGTTAAAATGAGATGTCAGTGCTATTTTCATTTTTGCGTCATTTAGACGACAATTTATTTCCGCACCCTCCAGTTTCAACGTCAGCGTTCCGGCAATGAGATCCAGTTTCTACGGGAAGGTCCGAGCGGGTGGCACAAAGGAATGTAATTCATCCAAACGGTAGTCGACGGCTGATTAAAAATAATAAATGTTAAAAAATAAAGAAACTAATACAATGCAAAAACGGAAAAGGGAAAATTGTGCAGATATGTTTACGTAGAGGGAACATGGACGATATTTTAAGGTATTCAATTTTCTTACGTTCATTAATTGTATGCCGAACGGACTGGAGAATGAAGCAATTGTAGTATCGTTTTCCACTCACTCCTGGCATTGCTCTTTTGGATGGTTGCCATTTTATATGTACATGATGCGTTTACATGAAGCAGCCCTTCGAAGATTGTAAGACAATTCTAGAATTATTTTTTTAATCTAGGCAAAGAAAATTTATAAAGTTCTGTTTCATTCCAGTTTTCTTTTGAAGGGTATTTCACTATCAATTTTGGCATCTTTTATACAGCAACAAAAATATGAGTAAAATCTTGAAAACGTACAATCTATTGTAGAAATACAATAAATATTTATGCTATTTTTTTGTTTTTTTTGGTAGAACAGGTAGTAATGCGTGATATGCATAAAAAAGAACAGGTAGTAATGTGTGATATGCTTATACAATCAGCTGGTAGTAATGGGTGATATGCATAAAAAGAGCTGGCAGTAATGTGTGATATGCATATTAAAAGAGCTTGTAGTAATGTGTGATAAGCATATAAAAAGAGCTGGCAGTAATGTGTGATATGCATATAAAAAGAGCTTGTAGTAATGTGTGATAAGCATATAAAAAGAGCTGGTATTAATGTGTGATATGCATATCAAAAGAGATGGTAGTAATGTGTGATATGCATATAAATACAGCTAGTAATGCGTCATATGCATTTACGAAGAGCTGTTAAGAATCTGGGATAAGAATATAAAAAGGGCTGGTAACGTGAGATATGCATATAAAAGAGCTGGTAGTAATGTGTGATATGCATATAAAAAGAGCTGGTAGTAATGTGCGATATGCATATAAAAAGAGCTGATAGTAATGTGTGATATGCATATAAAAACAGGTGGTAATAATGTGTGATATACATATAGGAAGAGCTGTTAGTAATCTGCGATATGCATATCAATACAACTGGTAATAATGTGTGATATTCATATACAAAGTGCTGGCAGAAATGTGTGATATGCATATAAAACGATCTGGTAGTAATGTGTGATTGCATATAAGAGATGTTAGTAATCAGTTATATGCATATAAATACAGTTGTTAATAATGTGTGATATGCGTATAAGAAGAGTTCGTAGTAATGGGTGATATGCAAATAAGAGCTGGTAGTAATGCTTAATATGCATATAAAAAGAGCTGGTAGTAATCTCTGATAAGCATATAAATATACCTGGTAAAATGTGTGATATATGTGTAAGAAGAGCTTGTCGTAATGGGTGGTATGTATATAAAAAGAGCTTGTGATAATGTGTTATATGCATATAAAAAGAGCTGGCAGTAATGTGTGATATTTAAATAAGAAGAGCTGGTAGTAATGCGTAATATGCGTTTAAAAAGAGCTGGCAGTAATGTGTGATATGCATATAAAAAGAGCTGGTAATAATGTGTGATATGCATATAAGAAGAGCGGTTAGTAATCTGTGATATGCATTTACAAAGCTGGTAATAATGCGTGATATGCATATAATATGAGCTGGTATTAATGTGTGATATGCATAAAAGTAGAGCAGGTAGTAATGTGTGATATGCATATAAAATGAGCTGGGAGTAATGCGTAATATGCATATAAAATAGTAATGTGTGATATGCATATAAATACAGCTGGTAGTAATGCGTGATATGCATCTAAAATTAGCCAGCAATAATGTGTGATATGCATATAAAAATGGCTGGTAATAATACGTGATATGCATATCAAAAGAACTGGTAGTAATGCGTGATATGCATACAAGGAGAGATGGTTGTAATGTGTGATATGCATATTAAATAATGCTGGTAGTAATGGGTGATATGCATATACAATTAGCAGGAAGTAATATGTGATATGCATATAAGAAGAGTTGGTAGTAATCTATGATATGCCTATAAGAAGAGCTGTTATTAATCAATGATATGCATATAAGCAGAGCTGGGTGTAATGTGTGATACGCATATAAGAAGTGCTTTTTGCTTCCTTATGAAATATGGTTATTTGTCTCCACGCAGTAACATTTCTAAGAAGAGCTGGTAGTAATATGTGATATGCATATAAAAAGAGCTGGTAGTAATGCGTGATATGCATATAAGATGAGTTGTTAGTAATCTCTAATATGGATATAAATGCAGCTGGTAATAATGTGTGATATTCATATAAAAAGAGCTGGTAGTAATGCGTGATACGCATCTAAAAAGACCTGGTAGTAATGCGTGATATGCATATAAAGAAAGCTGGTAATAATGTGTGATATGCATATAAGAAGAGCTGGTAGTAATGTATGATATGCATAAAAAAAGAGATGATATTAATGTCTGATATGCATATAATATGATCTTGTAATAATGTGTGATATGCATTTAAAAAGAGCTGGTAGTAATGCGTAATATGCACATAGAGCAGGCAGTAATGTGTGATATGCATATAAGAAGAGCTGGTAGTAATGTATGATATGCCTATAAGAGGAGCTGTTATTAATCTGTGATATGCATATAAGCAGAGCTGGTTGTAATGTGTGATACGCATATAAGAAGACCTTTTTCCTTCCTTATAAAATATGGTTATTTGTCTCCACGCAGTAACAATTCTTCCAAGATATTTTTTTCAGATTTTGAGTTCCTTCAGCTTCGAGATTTACAGGTATAACTCGCCATGTTTCTTCCACGGTGCCGAATCACTCATATAACCGCCGTATTTCCATTTGTTAGCAAGAGGTTTCTCTCAGACAGCTTTTAATTTCAAGGACAGCTAAATCGTGGCGCAAACCCCCGAGTAGATACATTCCGGACCGCTAAAACCTGAACTTTATTCACTCAAGAGTTAATCGATATCTATCCTCTTTGTGCTCATAACATTTTCTTCTTTCTACCTCATTCGTCCGCGGGATGACGATAAACTACATACGGCAGCAAGATCCTACAGATTAGAGTTTTTGAGGAGCGCTGAACCACCTCTTAATCCCGGTTGTCCCCACGTCCACCCTGACCCGAGATGGTAGCACTTGTTAGGGTCCCAGCTATGGACAAAATAGTGAACCCCAAACAAAAATTAACGGTTCATTTTTTATAATAAAATTAGCAACACTAGAATTTTATAGCAAAATGACAATCAATGCAACACTAAAAAATATAAAAATACATTTTTATAATAAAATTAGCAACACTAGAATTTTATAGCAAAATGACAATCAATGCAACACTAAAAAATATAAAAATACATTTTTATAATAAAATTAGCAACACTAGAATTTTATAGCAAAATGACAATCAATGCGACACTAAAAAATATAAAAATACATTTTTATAATAAAATTAACAAAAATATATTTTATGATGTACAAAATATATATCTAAAAAAAACAGAACCTTACACTGAAAGTATAAAATGATGTACAAAATATGTAGATATTGGCATTAAATTAACCATATTGGTGTTGATGTGCCGCTAAATAAAATGAACCTATTAAGTTTCAACCTCATCTTACGTTTTATATCACACACCTTATTCAGTAAGCCTCTATATTGATTATATCTTGGGTTGGGTCGTGTAGGGGATGAGTTTAATTTGAAATAATTTTTTCAGAATAATGAAATCCACTTGAGTTCCAATAAACAGAAAAGAAACATCCAACAGCAGATTGTGTTTAGCTTAGAATATACTAGCGCACTTCGAATTAACATTATTTTCTGCGTGCTAGATTCTTATAAAAATGTAAGTTTCTTAAAGCCAATTATTACCTGTTTCAAAATGACTCTGCGTCAATCAAGGAGAGAGTGAGAGAGAGAGATAGTTAGAGAGAGAGTGAGAGAGAGAGAAAGAGAGAGAGCGAGAGAGAGAGAGGCACATGTTTAAACGTTAACTGACGTACATATGCAATCTGTTCTCCACGCTTCATAACTGAGGCCGCAAACGGTGTATTACAGATCACTGATCAAGGAATCAATAAAGAGCTGAGTAAATATTCCAAGAAGAGGTGTGCATAGCATAGACCTTATCAGCTCGGAAAGCGCTAATGTCAAACCGGGTTCAGATTCTGGCATCGCAGGCTGTAATATTGAACGGACCATCCCTCGGGGAGTTTCAGTGCCTTAAGAGAATATTAGGCCTTTATGTCACGTCTGCCCTCAAGTGGAACCCGTACATACGATCTATTGCTAAAGCTGCAGAAAAAAATGGTTGGTTGCCTGTACCGCTCCAGTAAGTACCTGACACCACATGCACAAGAGACAAACCAGGCCTTAAATGGAGTAAAGTTGTCATATTTGGGAGGGAGTTGCCCATTCCACACTTTCCAGTCTGTATCGAGTCCAAAAGCGCTTCAGAGTCCTTTTAGGTAACAAGCTATTTTCCACTATCCGACCTCTTCCTTTCAGGTGGAATGCAGCAAGGGTCCCACAACTCTATCGGTACTTCCATCAAAAGTGCTCAAATGAGCTACATTCCTCGGTTCCTCTAGTTAGACTCTTCACGGACAGGACCAGTCAGATTGCCCACATTGTAGCAAACCACCCATATTCCCCCCGTATTCTATTGGGGGGAAGTGAGTTCCCTTTGGACAGCTTCTTCCAGGGAACGTCTGCACTGTATAGTCGACACCCAGCAGGATCTTTCTCCGATCACTACAATCTTAATCTCTTCAAATCTAAGATTAACCACTGTCTCATTCTCCTATCCGCATACACTGTCTGATACTGTAGGCATTCACCTCGAAGTTGTCCCTTGTACAGTAGGGCAGGTCAGTTTTGAAACCGTGGTATTGCACCCAGTTTGAAAGTTTGGGTTCGACATGATAAATAATGACACAAAATATATATTTTTTTACAAATATTTGTTTTTCAAATTATTATCGTTTTCTTTTAGGAACGTTTAGGTTCAGAATTAGATCGTCAGAATTTCATTCCGGTGATCACAGACATATAAGATTTATAATTGAAATATGTCCGGTTAGGTGGCCTGAAATTAAAAAGGGGTAATAAATTCGATAACCAGCAACTGCATATCTTCAAGATCCAGAGAATAAAGCAACAGTCGACCTAGATACAAAATGTTTAATTACAAAATTTACAGGACAATTCTTTCCCCTTGCGTCGAGAAAATATTTTCTCATTGTTGTTGTCAGATGAACTGGAAGTGTGAGAAGAGGCTATAAGAAATTGTCTATTAGATAAGTAAATATTTGTCCATGCTTAACTAGCTATGTCAATTTACAAGACTAATTTTAAAATTTCTTTTAAATTACCTCATAAACATATAGCCAAGTAGGGATAATTTTTCCAGAAAATAGATTTTCTGTTTCAGAAGTAGCGAGCCATCAATGAAGAGATTAACAATTACATTCATCAATTCTGAACACTGGTCAAATTTGATTAACCTCTTGCAAAATGGAATTTGTGAACTTGCGCTTCCAGAAGGTTTTCTTTTTTCAAATAATGGATTACAAGATGTTCTAATAAATGGAATGAGGCTAGAGATGCCAAATTAACCAGCATTATCGCAAGGTGTGTAAAGGGAAGTTAAATGAACTACCGATGCTCCACAAATTTTATATGGATAAGAAGCAAGGCACAAGCACATTATTACTAAATTATTGTATCATCAAATAAGACCTTCATTTACTTCAAAGGGAAATTATACAAAAAAATTTAGCTATATATTTACACTGTTTTCATTTATCGAATACAGTAAACAAATTTATATTTTGTGATTCATAATTAGAATTCTAGTTCGAATATATTGTCCATTCAATGTATCTGAGACGAAAAATATTTTATTTGGATTTATTCTTGAAATAATAAAAGTCGATTACTTACTAAAACCAGAGGAAATTAGGTATTTCTGTACATTTCTTCACATTATCTTTAAAACAAAATGCTCAGAAATTATGAATCTAATGTCTGGAGTCTGTAGTTATCATATAAAACCCCAGTTTTCTGACTGAGGGCAATGTTGAAATTGAAAAATCGCCCTTCTCTATTGTACAGGATTAATATCCCTCTAACAAAAATAGGAATAGATTTTATGATTTCATATCTCAACAGGTGTAAACTGGTCTTTCTTTGGTGTTAACCAGTTTAGGAGAAGGACTACTCTGAATTGTTCCCTACCCGTTGGGAACCCCATACTTCAGATCTTGCGCCAGGCTCGTCTTATTTGGCTGAAATTGTGCATTCCACACATTAATAGTCGTGAGTATCATGATAAATTACATCCGGCAGCAAGTCCTCTGATCGGAAAACTGGAGGTTCTGAGGAGCGTGGAACCACCTCTTAATCGCTGTTGTTTCCAGGTCCACCCTGACCGTGGCGATAGCACCTGTTATGGGTCCCAGCTATTGGCAAATCGGAAGCCCTACGAAACAAAAATGATCAGTACATTTTATAATAAATTTAGCAAAAATAGATTTTTATAGAAAAAAACGACAATCAATGCAACACTAAAAAAATTTAAAAAATACATTTTTATAGTAAAATTATCAAGAATATATTTTATAATGTACAAAATGCAGAGGTTGGATAAAATAATTGGGACAGCTGCAAATTCCACTCCTGTATTTCAAAGACCTATTATATTAAAAACTTAAACTAAAACTTCGTAATTGTAGATTATATCTTTTGTAAATACATTTACTTATCTAACTTACTGTATTTGTCTTATTTATTTTTAGAGTTTAGTAAAATTTAAGCTAAATGCGTGACCTCTCCGAGGTCGAAAAATGGCAAATTGTTGGAGCTCACCTGGCAGGAGCCTCGATTACTAAGGATGCTGAACTGTTTGGTTTTTCAAGAGCTACCATATCAAGAACTATGACACAATTCAAGAAACAGGGCAAAACTACTAGCAACCGTAGCATTTCGGGCCGTACTTGCAAACTTACTGACAGGTACCAATGCCCATTGAAACGCAATGTGGCAAAAAATCATCGGACTACTACGGCCAAAGTGACTGCTGAGTTGAACAATCACCTCAATATTTCAGTTTCTACTAAAACTGTTCGTCGTGAGCTCCATAAGGGTGGTAATCATGGAAGAGTCGCTGTAAGGAAAGCTCTTCTCTCCACTCGCAACCTTCAGAAGAGGTTGAAGTGGTGCAGAGATGACAATGCCTGGTTAGTAGACCAATGGAAGCAAGTCATATTCTCAGACGAGTCCAGTTTTTCTCTTTTCCCAACTTCAGGGCAAGTTTCTGTGTGGAGGCAGCTCAAAGAAGCTTACAACCCTGACTGCCCTCTTCCAACAGTGAGGCATGGAGGTGGATGAATGATAGTTTGGGCTACCATATCATGGAAATGTCTTGGTCCAATAGTTGCCTTGCATGGTAGAATCAACAGCAAAGATTACCTGAACATTTTGGGAGATCCTGTCGATCCAATGGCCCAGACTTTATTCTCAGATGGTGACTGCATCGTCCAAGACGATAATGCTCCAATACATACTGCTCAAGTGGTTAAGAATTGGTATGGCGAGCATGAAAGTGAGCTAGAACACATGGAGTGGCCTCCCCAATCTGCAGGTATCACTATTATTGAACATGTGTGGTGCATTTTGGAGCAACAAGTTAGGAGCTGCTATCCTCCACCGTCGTGTCTTAAAGAGCTGAAGCAGGTATTAATGGAAGAATGGCTGAAGGTTCATATGGATGAAGCCAGGAAGTTGTACGATTCCATTCCTGGACATATTAAACATGTATGTCAGGCTAAAGGAGGACCAACACCATATTGAATAAATTTTCTTTGAATTTAACAAGTGTTTCGAATATTTTGTCCAACCCCTGTATATATCTAAAGAAAAAAAAAAGAAAACAGAACCTGACACTGGAAGTATGAAATTATGTAAATAATATGTATATTTCGGCATTAAATAACCCATAGAGGTGTTGATATGCCGCTAAACGAAATAAAGCTATTAACATTCTACATCAGCTTACGTTTATATAACATTTTATGATTGACAAAACATGTATCTAAAAAAATATAACTGAATGTATAAAATTATGTATAATATATCTGTAGTTGAGGGCGTAAAATTACTTACAAAATATTTAGATTAATGTTGCTCCCATGTCCAATTCGACCCGTGGTGATAGAATCGGCTAGTGTCCAGACTATGGGCGTTTGATTTTTGTTTGGTAGTTCCCTATTTGTGAACTACCAAACAAAAATCAAACGCCTAAGATAATATAAAACTACATTTTTATGTTAAAAATACCAGCAATATATTTATGAAAAAAATACCAACAATTCTGTTATGTTTTGCATATCTCTCTGCGTAGTACAAGCCGTAGTACTGTTCTCAGTGTCCTGAATAACAACCGGGTTTGCTAGGTATAGCCCCCCCCCATGTTCACCAGTTATTCTCTGTTTATACATGCCTATCTAATTTGCATACGATACTACAAATGCATCTTTATACCAAAATGACAATCAATAAAACAAATGTTTAAAAAATATTTTCATAGTAATTTACCAACAATACATTTTAACATCTACAAAATATATATCTAAAAAAGAACATACGTTTTCCCTGAAATAATTAAATTATGTGCAAAATATCTGTAGTTGAAGCTATAAACTTGCATGCAAAATATTTAGATTTCGGCATTAAATAACCCATAGAGGTAATGATATGCCACTAAACAAAAACAGCCACAACCAAGCCATCCATTAAAATAAAATAAAGAGATGAAACATTGACAGGAAAACGTGAGATGAAATGAAATTAATTACATTAACGAAACATAAGGGTTCATGGGTTGCATCGTCAGTGGTAGTAATTTGCAGCGAAGCGGTCGACCCTGCTTTACGCAGGGTAATTGGGATACGGAACTGTACTGGTCCACGGCCTACACCCAACGCTTACACATGGCTCCAAGAAGTTGCATCGAAACTGTGACGCTCACACCCCGGTCAACGACATCGGCCTGCCAGCTAAACTGCGTGAGGTTAGCCGGAAGTGTTTTCCAGAACGCCTCTCCCCAACCCAGCTGTGTCAGGCAGAGATCGATTAGTCGACAGCCTGTGTGCCAGAGAGGTCAACGGCTTCACCAGTGGATGGAGGAACTTCTGAGAGAAGGGACAGGGTAACCTCAGCATCCCCGGTGCAAAAGGAACCGATAAGTCATTACGCTATTTTGCCTTGAATGTCAGGATAAATCCCAATTACAACAGAAATCGGGGGAGTGGTCACCGCAGAGGCGGAAAATACGTTAACTGTATAAATGAATGAATGAACGATGCATAACATAAACAAAAAAGGCAATACGTCTTTCAGATTGTTGGCTAAATACTTGTTAATATATAAAGACGTTACGGCTTACATATTGTTTACCAGGTCTCAAATTCTGGAGAACGAGTCTTCTTTTTACCATCTCACCAGGTCACTAATAACTTTCTCTCTAGTTCTCTCTTGAAAAACGCAACTCTCCTTGCTCCCAGAAATCTTCAATTGCCTAAATCAATCACCTCAAGAAGCCCGATTCATATTGATTTGGTTAATTTTTTACTAAACATTACCTCTACAAATACCTATACTGACACCTCAGTGCCGAACACTGGTTAGAAAAGAAATGACAAAAATCATTACTCCCGGAGTCGGTTCGAAACTCATCGAGTCTTCCATGTGATGTCCTTTGCTATATACGGACAGTGCTATTCTTATCGGCGCTGAAAGCTTAATAGCAGATTTCACATTTCTAGTCTGTTTTATTCAATTTCAAATTCATGCCTTTAAGAAAGACATGGATCTGTCTGCTTCCAGTTATGCGTTAAATGTTGGTGAAAACTGTCTAGCAGTAGGAATACACTAAATACAAAACCTTGAAGAAGGCAACAAGAAAATTTTCAAAGAACTTTCACCACAAGTCATGACAATTCACAGATTATAAGGGAATGGGATCTGTGGAGATTTGTATTCGCCTGTCGGTCTGGCGGCAAATCCTTATTGAGGAGCTCAACTCTGCAGCACAGCCTGAATCGACGACAGACAAGCTTCTTCAGTTTTTAATTTTATTCGTGTGGATAACTAGTATTAGCCAGCATTTCTTGGAGCAAGTGAGAGAGAAAGAGAGATAAGGATAAACGAATGTCAACAGGTCAGCGAGTTATCTATCATCACGTAGTCTCTAATGAAACTGCGGAGCGCAAAGGCATCAGGGAAGATAGGTTTCGGACGAGCACCAGAGCCATTGTTGCAACCGTACTGCCCGTTTTAGGCAACTGTCAGTGTTCCACGCCCTCGGCGCTAAAATTATGGCCAAATAGTTTGGATTGTCAGAATTCTGACCAGTACAGTAGTGTTGGCAAACTACTTATTTTGTAAAATTATGTTCGATGGCACATGGCATCGAGAAAAAAAAAGATCCAAGAAAATCCTAAGAAGCTAATAATTTAGAATGTATCAGTTAATGGTTGTCATAGGGTTAGACATTGCAAATTGTCCTAGATAAAGGACACTCAAAGAAAAATGTAGTGCAGAAAACATTTTAAAAAGCCGATACGCTTCTAAGATATTTCTAGTATTGTGCAAAAATCATCCTCGAAATTTATGCACATCTTAAAGTACAGACCTGAATGGTTGACATGGGTTATACATTGCAAAATATCGAGAAGACATAAATAAAGAATCCAAAACACTTCTAAGATATTTCTAGCATTGTTAAAAATGTATTGCTGGGGGTATGTATGGAGATAATATAGGGTGACCCCAAAAAACGGGAAATTTGAAGTGCGTATTGCCAGACATGAGCAACCTTGAGCAAGTAAACATTTCGCCATTTTAGTAACATTAATGAAATTCACAATATCCCACCTGGGATGTTGCATCAGTAAATAGGGGTCTCAACAGCAGATTTCATGAATGCATTCGTACAGGAGGACGCCATCTGCAGGGCATAATTTTTAAAAAATGAAAATTCCATCATTGTTTCTTACATGGCATGTGTTAAGGTTTCAATTACTATGAATTAAATATTTTTCTTCCGTCACTCTTGGTTTTATTGGATTGTTAAAAAGTTCCCGGTTTTTGGGGTCACCCTATATTTTATAGTATAGCTGTCAATGGTTGGCATTGCAAAACCTCAAGGAAAAGTATTAAACCTGCATTTCTATGAAGAAAGAAATGGGCGCGATGTGACCATGAGACCCGGGTTCGAATCCCATCGTGGTCGATTTATTAGGCTTCTAGATATTATCAGCCTGTGGAGGCATTTTTAGCACTCGATACATTTGGACAGTGTCTGAAAACCATACCACGGGTTGCCCCAAGCCTTGTGTGAAAGTGGGTAGACGGAACTGTTTGGGGGGGGAGGGGCGTCGATGGTCGTGCTAGCACAAAGTCGCAAGTCATCGTGATCGAGGTTTTGAGTGTACTGGCCTTGTCCAGACTGTTGATCACACCAGACAATGCGTTATTCTCCCAGAAATTGTAACTACGGTCTGGTCAGCATAGTTGCAGTATAAACCATAGGTGGGTTCTGTGAATGTTAAACAAACACAACAAGCATGTACCTGAGCGGGCATTTATAACAGGGACTAGCTAGCCGTCCTAGTAGATAGCAACCCTAGTTAATACCCCCCGTAGTAGACAGGAAAATCACAGATAAGATGCTAGCCATCATTGAGATAAATAAATCTCTAGTTTAGCTAAACAGAAATTAAACTCAAGAACATAAGACTAGAAAAATTATACCAAATCAAATGGATTATTCCGTAAAAAAGAGAAAAAAAAAGTAAATACTGCATTCGAGGCGTTAGGACTGCTACGAAATTGTAGAGAAGTATACATGGACGGGATCATGAAAGGGTTAATTAATTAGAGAAGATAAAAAGAGAATGTTGAGAGGAGAAAGAGAGATGGAGAGAGAGAGAGAGAGAGAGAAAAAATTAAAAATCACTGCTGAAGCCAAAAAAAAAGACAATTGCACTAAATGAGAAGCTAAAAATCTTTATGACGAAGATGGAAATAAAATGAAAATTTAAAAACTGGAAATAATGAACACGTAACGAAAGATCAATGCGTTGATTTGAACAGCATTAAAGCAAACCTTATAAAACACAAGAATGTCGTATGATTTAATTATACAATGGAAAAGAAGATGGAATTAAATAACCTTAGACAATACGAAGAAAGTATCTGAATATGTCCAAGAAAATATTCCAACGTGAAGCACAGCGGTATAGAGACGGAAAGGAATGCACTCACGGTTTTAATGAAAGCATGAAAAGAAAAAGAAAATAAAACTACAAGCATTGATTAATAAATAAGATTTCCAATCCCATAATGCACATTTTTCAACAGCTATAACAAAGAAATTCTTATCAAAATGTAGTAAATCCATTTTAAAATTATGAGTGTTGATCAATAAGTAACATCCCATATTCTGTACAACAACGTTTTAGACTAGATAGAATAACGAAACGTGTATCAAAATGAAATAAATTTATTTCTCTTCAAAATTACATTGGTAGATAAGAAAATTCCCCCATCTAATGAAACACGTTTCGGAACAGATAAAATAATAAGTGTAGTGTCAGAATGAATGGATTTACTTTCAGAATTACAAAGATTGATTGATGAATAAAGTTCTCAATCCTTTAAAAAGAAAATAATCAAGCGTAGATAATGAAAGTTGCACGTAAATAAAATACTTTTATTTCTCTTTGAAGTTACGAGTGTTGATTGATAAGTGTTGTGGTAGAATCCACCTAATCTGCATAGGTGACTACCAACTATATAAATAATGGTTGATACCGGAAGGAGAAAGGAATCACGAGATCTTTGTCTCTACGCGGCCCCAAGGCTAAGATCAAAGTGTAGTATCTGTTCGCAGATTACTCACTGAATGATCGCCTATGGGGCCGGGATTCCTTCTCCGATGCGGGCCGGCGGCGGGGATTGGTCCCTGCGCTGGTGGTGTCGTGGCTACGTCTGACTAGCTAAGACCAGCTCTGACCAGCTTGGACAAGCTATGACCAGCTAAGACCAGCCAAAGACCAGCTATGACTAGCTAAAGCCAAAGCACTGCGACCCGGGTGAAAACTCGGGTCCATTCCCCCTCCCTTCCCACGTTAAACTCCGACCTTGTGTCACAACCTGGCCATGTGGGAGGTCAAGTAAATCCCAAGGCTAAGATCAAAGTGTAGTATCTGTTCGCGGATTACTCACTGAATGATCGCCTATGGGGCCGGGATTCCTTCTCCGATACAGGCCGGCGGCAGGGATTCGTCCCTGCGCTGGTAGTATCGTGGCTATGTCTGACTAGCTATGACCAGCTTGGACAAGCTAAGACCAGCCAAGACCAGCCAAAGACCAGCTATGACTAGCTAAAGCCAAAGCACTGCGACCCGGGTGAAAACTCGGGTCCATTCCCCCTCCCTTCCCACGTTAAACTCGACCTTGTGTCACAACCTGGCCCTGTGGGAGGTCAAGTAAATCCCGGGATTCGTCCCTGCGCTGGTAGTATCGTGGCTATGTCTGACTAGCTATGACCAGCTCTGACCAGCTTGGACAAGCTATGACCAGCTAAGACCAGCCAAGACCAGCTATGACTAGCTAAAGCCAAAGCACTGCGACCCGGGTGAAAACTCGGGTCCATTCCCCCTCCCCTTCCCACGTTAAACTCGACCTTGTGTCACAACCTGGCCATGTGGGAGGTCAAGTAAATCCCAAGGCTAAGATCAAAGTGTAGTATCTGTTCGCGGATTGCTCACTGAATGATCGCCTATGGGGCCGGGATTCCTTCTCCGATACAGGCCGGCGGCGGGGATTCGTCCCTGCGCTGGTAGTATCGTGGCTACGTCTGACTAGCTAAGACCAGCTCTGACCAGCTTGGACAGGCTATGACCAGCTAAGACCAGCCAAAGACCAGCTATGACTAGCTAAAGCCAAAGCACTGCGACCCGGGTGAAAACTCGGGTCCATTCCCCCTCCCTCCCCACGTTAAACTCCGACCTTGTGTCACAACCTGGCCCTGTGGGAGGTCAAGTAAATCCCAAGGCTAAGATCAAAGTGTAGTATCTGTTCGCAGATTACTCTCTGAATGATCGCCTGTGGGGCCGGGATTCCTTCTCCGATACAGGCCGGCGGCGGGGATTCGTCCCTGCGCTGGTAGTATCGTGGCTATGTCTGACTAGCTATGACCAGCTCTGACCAGCTTGGACAAGCTATGACCAGCTAAGACCAGCCAAGACCAGCTATGACTAGCTAAAGCCAAAGCACTGCGACCCGGGTGAAAACTCGGGTCCATTCCCCCTCCCTTCCCACGTTAAACTCCGACCTTGTGTCACAACCTGGCCATGTGGGAGGTCAAGTAAATCCCAAGGCTAAGATCAAAGTGTAGTATCTGTTCGCAGATTACTCTCTGAATGATCGCCTGTGGGGCCGGGATTCCTTCTCCGATACAGGCCGGCGGCGGGGATTCGTCCCTGCGCTGGTAGTATCGTGGCTATGTCTGACTAGCTATGACCAGCTCTGACCAGCTTGGACAAGCTATGACCAGCTAAGACCAGCCAAGACCAGCTATGACTAGCTAAAGCCAAAGCACTGCGACCCGGGTGAAAACTCGGGTCCATTCCCCCTCCCTTCCCACGTTAAACTCCGACCTTGTGTCACAACCTGGCCATGTGGGAGGTCAAGTAAATCCCAAGGCTAAGATCAAAGTGTAGTATCTGTTCGCGGATTACTCACTGAATGATCGCCTATGGGGCCGGGATTCCTTCTCCGATACAGGCCGGCGGCAGGGATTGGTCCCTGCGCTGGTAGTATCGTGGCTACGTATGACCAGCTCTGACCAGCTTGGACAGGCTATGACCAGCTAAGACCAGCCAAAGACCAGCTATGACTAGCTAAAGCCAAAGCACTGCGACCCGGGTGAAAACTCGGGTCCATTCCCCCTCCCTCCCCACGTTAAACTCCGACCTTGTGTCACAACCTGGCCCTGTGGGAGGTCAAGTAAATCCCAAGGCTAAGATCAAAGTGTAGTATCTGTTCGCGGATTACTCACTGAATGATCGCCTATGGGGCCGGGATTCCTTCTCCGATACAGGCCGGCGGCAGGGATTGGTCCCTGCGCTGGTAGTATCGTGGCTACGTCTGACTAGCTATGACCAGCTCTGACCAGCTTGGACAAGCTATGACCAGCTAAGACCAGCCAAGACCAGCTATGACTAGCTAAAGCCAAAGCACTGCGACCCGGGTGAAAACTCGGGTCCATTCCCCCTCCCTTCCCACGTTAAACTCCGACCTTGTGTCACAACCTGGCCATGTGGGAGGTCAAGTAAATCCCAAGGCTAAGATCAAAGTGTAGTATCTGTTCGCAGATTGCTCACTGAATGATCGCCTATGGGGCCGGGATTCCTTCTCCGATACAGGCCGGCGGCAGGGATTCGTCCCTGCGCTGGTAGTATCGTGGCTAAGTCTGACTAGCTATGACCAGCTTGGACAAGCTATGACCAGCTAAGACCAGCCAAGACCAGCTATGACTAGCTAAAGCCAAAGCACTGCGACCCGGGTGAAAACTCGGGTCCATTCCCCCTCCCTTCCCACGTTAAACTCCGACCTTGTGTCACAACCTGGCCCTGTGGGAGGTCAAGTGAATCTCAGGAATCACGAGATCCAACTAGAGACTCTGATCGACTGCGACTAGTCAACACATTCTCCAGGAACGTCTTCCCAGAAATATACAGAAATACTATATGTACTTATTGTGTACACTTTCTTGTTATAATACATTCTTGTTCCAAGTACATTTTGTGTTGCATTATTATTCCATGCAATAGGCGAGATTCAACATTGAGTCAAGACTCAACAATAAGTAAATCTCCCAGTCTGAAAAAACACATTTTAAACCAAATAGAATATTATAATTAGTATCAAGATGAAATAAATTTAGTTCTCTTCAAAATGGCGAGAGTTGATTTATAAGGATCAATAACAAAAACCCCGTGGACAAAATCCCATTGGATTAAATCCGAGAGGACAAAATCCCATTGGATTAAATCCGAGAGGACAACATCCGAGTGGCAAAAAGCCAAGCCTCTTATTCCAAATGTTAACAAAATTAATCAATAAGATTAGGCGTAAAGATCATACGCCTGTTAACATATCATATTATATCATATTATGTTATATCATATTATATCATATTATATCATATTAACATCTGCATATATACGTTGCCATGAGTTCGTTGCAAGTGATCATTCATAATCATATTTACATAAACGGAGCCTAAATTTGTGAGGATCAAATAAGTGTATATATTGGGCATTGTGATTATTTTCGCAATTTCACACTTTTTTGGAAATTATTATTATTATTTTCTTAAGTTGAGTTTAGCATTCGTATTAAAATTTCCTTGAATTTTCATTGGGAAATTTGTTTCTTTTCATATATGAGACTATTATTTATGAAACTGAGATTTTGTTCACCTTAGGGATAACAGCCTGGGATTTTATCCACTGACTTTTTCTCCGCTGGGATTTTTTTTCCCATTGGGACTTTGTCCAATTTCCAAAATATCCAATACTCGAAAACGGGTTTTAGAGCGGATAGAATAATTAAAACTGGTATCAAAATGGAATAAATTATTTCTATGCAAAACTGCGAGTGTTGATTAATAAGTAAAATGTAAAATACTCTAAAACGAATTTAAGGCCAGATAGAATAATGAAAATCGTATAAAAATGAAGTAGATTTTTTTCTCTTTAAAATTGCATTGGTTGAATAGGAAATTCTCTCATTCGAAAAAAAACACGTTTTAGAACAGATAAAATAATAAATGTTATATCACAATGAATATATTTCTCTTCAGAGTTACAAGCGCGGATTTTATAAGTAAAGTTTTACATCCTGTAAAACAACTTTAATATCTTCCCCTTTTGTTAGCATTTTAGTAAGGGGCAACAGGACTTATACTACAATAAAAAAAAAAACAATTTTTCCCCTCAGCTTTTCGGTAAGTATTTCATTCGAAATGTCGGCGATTAAACCGACTACCCCACTCTAAGTTCCGAGTGAGGCGGCTGATAAGCAAACCAGTAGGATGAAAAACAAGACCCCAAAAAGGGCGAAAGAACTCGCTGAGTCAACGGTCTGCTAACTAGACGGGGTGTTTCCATAAACCACCGTGAAGAAGGCAACGGGAAACCACTCCACTATCAATCCCAAGACAAAGCATTGTTAAAAACTGAGATGAGGTTTTAGAGAGCATACAAAAAAGGAGGAAGCTCATACTTAACATCAGGAATATCTGATGTTTCTGGGCCACATAATGAGGAAGGAGGGCCTGGAGAATCTGATACTCACGGGTCGAAGAGAAAGAGAGAGAGAGACAAGGGAAGACAAGGCATAATATATCTAGCGGCTTCAAGGAATTGGATGACAGAACGCGGTCTATTTTTCAATAGCTAGCTAGCTACGAAGCTAGCTATTAAGTTGTTTGAAAAATAATGCCTGGGTTTAGAATTATTTATGTACTAATTAATGTATTTAACGTACTTAAACAGTATTTAAATGGGTCAAAATATGAATACTATTTACATTATTCGGACTAATGACCTCATCTTTATCGCCATATTTATTACAAGGTTTCGGCCATGTACGCTACGGCCTTCTTCAGGTGGTTGGAAAGTCGGGGTAGACTGTTCTAGTTCCCCGTGCCATGTTTAGTGGATGTCAGTTATCAGTTATTGCTGTTAATTCCCCTCTCCAAGTTCTCCACTGCCTTAAGCAGGTATTGAACTCACACTCTTCGAGTCCGGTCACGCCTTTATCCACTGTTCCATGTGTCCTTGTAAATACGGCAACAAAGATGAGGACAATAATCCGAATAATGTAAATAATGTATATAATACCTCATCTCAGAAATATAAACAGATACCGAAGGATCGGATAAATATGGCAACAAAGATGAGGACAATAGTCCGAATAATGCAAATAGTGTACATAATACCTCATCTCAGAAATATAGACAGATACTGAAGGATCGGATACATATGGCAACAAAGATGAGGACAATAGTCCGAATAATGTAAATAGTGTACATAATACCTCATCTCAGAAATATAGACAGATACTGAAAGGTCGGATAAATATGGCGACAAAGATGAGGACAATAGTCCGCATAATGTAAATAGTGTACATAATACCTCATCTCAGAGATATAGACAGATACTGAAGGATCGGATAAATATGGCAACAAAGATGAGGACAATAATCCGAATAATGTAAATAGTGTACATAATACCTGATCTCAGAAATATAGACAGATACTGAAAGGTCGGATAAATATGGCGACAAAGATGAGGACAATAGTCCGAATAATGTAAATAGTGTACACAATACCTCATCTCAGAAATATAGACAGATACTGAAGGATCGGATAAATATGGCAACAAAGATGAGGACAATAATCCGATTAATGTAAATAGTGTACATAATACCTCATCTCAGAAATATAGACAGATACTGAAATGTCGGATAAATATGGCGACAAAGATGAGGACAATAGTCCGAATAATGTAAATAGTGTACACAATACCTCATCTCAGAAATATAGACAGATACTGAAGGATCGGATAAATATGGCAACAAAGATGAGGACAATAATCCGAATAATGTAAATAGTGTACATAATACCTCATCTCAGAAATATAGACAGATACTGAAGGATCGGATAAATATGGCAACAAAGATGAGGACAATAGTCCGAATAATGTCAATTGTGTACATATTACCTAATCTTAGAAATATAAACAGATAGAAAATATGAACTGTCAACATCTATAAATTGATGCCATCGACTTATTCATGTCTTTATGATGAATTTTTGAAGATTTGAAACCCCATGATTTTTTCAATGCAGTTTACGCATCTTCTTTGCAAAGAAATGTCATTGTTTTATAAAACTTGTCAAGATGCTAGAAAAGAGGGAGGTCAGTGGGCGAGGGATCAAGAGAATGTGGTGGATCCGGTAAAGTCTTGTACCCCCAAGCTGGTGCGCGTTTGCATTTTCATCCTACCAACATGTGGCTGAGTATTGTCACGAAGTACAATTGGTCCTAGTCTGTTAATCAGGGCTGCTCGCATTTTCTTTAACTAAAGTCAGGAAGTACAATTGGTCCTAGTCTGTTAATCAGGGCCGCTCGCATTTACTTTAACTAAAGTCATGAAGTACAATTGGTCCTAATCTGTTAATCAGGGCCGCTCGCATTTTCTTTAACTAAAGTCATGAAGTACAATTGGTCCTCGCCTTTTAATCAGGGCCGCTCGAGTTGTCTTTAACTAAAGTCATGAATTACAATTGGTCCTCGTCTTTTAATCAGGGCCGCTCGCATTTTCTTTAACTAAAGTCATGAAGTACAATTGGTCCTCGTCTTTTAATCAGGGCTGCTCGCATTTTCTTTAACTAAAGTCATGAAGTACAATTGGTCCTCGTCTTTTAATCAGGGCTGCTCGCATTTTCTTTAACTAAAGTCATGAAGTACAATTGGTCCTCGTCTTTTAATCAGGGCTGCTCGCATTTTCTTTAACTAAAGTCATGAAGTACAATTGGTCCTCGTCTTTTAATCAGGGCCGCTCGCATTTTCTTTAACTAAAGTCATGAAGTACAATTGGTCCTCGTCTTTTAATCAGGGCCACTCGCATTTTCTTTAACTAAAGTCATGAATTACAATTGGTCCTCGCCTTTTAATCAGGGCCGCTCGAGTTGTCTTTAACTAAAGTCATGTAGTACAATTGGTCCTCGTCTTTTAATCAGGGCTGCTCGCATTTTATTTAACTAAAGTCATGAAGTACAATTGGTCCTCGTCTTTTAATCAGGGCTGCTCGCATTTTCTTTAACTAAAGTCATGAAGTACAATTGGTCCTCGTCTTTTAATCAGGGCCACTCGCATTTTCTTTAACTAAAGTCATGAAGTACAATTGGTCCTCGTCTTTTAATCAGGGCTGCTCGCATTTTCTTTAACTAAAGTCATGAAGTACAATTGGTCCTCGCCTTTTAATCAGGGCCACTCGCATTTTCTTTAACTAAAGTCATGAAGTACAATTGGTCCTCGTCTTTTAATCAGGGCTGCTCGCATTTTCTTTAACTAAAGTCATGAATTACAATTGGTCCTCGTCTTTTAATCAGGGCCGCTCGCATTTTCTCTAACTAAAGTCATGAAGTACAATTGGTCCTCGTCTTTTAATCAGGGCCACTCGCATTTTCTTTAACTAAAGTCATGAAGTACAATTGGTCCTCGTCTTTTAATCAGGGCTGCTCGCATTTTCTTTAACTAAAGTCATGAAGTACAATTGGTCCTCGTCTTTTAATCAGGGCCACTCGCATTTTCTTTAACTAAAGTCATGAAGTACAATTGGTCCTCGTCTTTTAATCAGGGCCGCTCGCATTTTCTTTAACTAAAGTCATGAAGTACAATTGGTCCTCGTCTTTTAATCAGGGCCGCTCGCATTTTCTTTAACTAAAGTCATGAAGTACAATTGGTCCTCGTCTTTTAATCAGGGCCGCTCGCATTTTCTTTAACTAAAGTCATGAAGTACAATTGGTCCTCGTCTTTTAATCAGGGCCACTCGCATTTTCTTTAACTAAAGTCATGAAGTACAATTGGTCCTCGTCTTTTAATCAGGGCCGCTCGCATTTTCTTTAACTAAAGTCATGAAGTACAATTGGTCCTCGTCTTTTAATCAGGGCCGCTCGCATTTTCTTTAACTAAAGTCATGAAGTACAATTGGTCCTCGTCTTTTAATCAGGGCCACTCGCATTTTCTTTAACTAAAGTCATGAAGTACAATTGGTCCTCGTCTTTTAATCAGGGCCGCTCGCATTTTCTTTAACTAAAGTCATGAAGTACAATTGGTCCTCGTCTTTTAATCAGGGCCGCTCGCATTTTCTTTAACTAAAGTCATGAAGTACAATTGGTCCTCGTCTTTTAATCAGGGCCGCTCGCATTTTCTTTAACTAAAGTCATGAAGTACAATTGGTCCTCGTCTTTTAATCAGGGCCACTCGCATTTTCTTTAACTAAAGTCATGAATTACAATTGGTCCTCGTCTTTTAATCAGGGCCGCTCGCATTTTCTTTAACTAAAGTCATGAAGTACAATTGGTCCTCGTCTTTTAATCAGGGCCACTCGCATTTTCTTTAACTAAAGTCATGAAGTACAATTGGTCCTCGTCTTTTAATCAGGGCTGCTCGCATTTTCTTTAACTAAAGTCATGAAGTACAATTGGTCCTCGCCTTTTAATCAGGGCCACTCGCATTTTCTTTAACTAAAGTCATGAAGTACAATTGGTCCTCGTCTTTTAATCAGGGCCGCTCGCATTTTCTTTAACTAAAGTCATGAAGTACAATTGGTCCTCGTCTTTTAATCAGGGCCACTCGCATTTTATTTAACTAAAGTCATGAAGTACAATTGGTCCTCGCCTTTTAATCAGGGCCACTCGCATTTTCTTTAACTAAAGTCATGAAGTACAATTGGTCCTCGTCTTTTAATCAGGGCCGCTCGCATTTTCTTTAACTAAAGTCATGAAGTACAATTGGTCCTCGTCTTTTAATCAGGGCCACTCGCATTTTCTTTAACTAAAGTCATGAAGTACAATTGGTCCTCGTCTTTTAATCAGGGCCACTCGCATTTTCTTTAACTAAAGTCATGAAGTACAATTGGTCCTCGTCTTTTAATCAGGGCTGCTCGCATTTTCTTTAACTAAAGTCATGAAGTACAATTGGTCCTCGCCTTTTAATCAGGGCCACTCGCATTTTCTTTAACTAAAGTCATGAAGTACAATTGGTCCTCGTCTTTTAATCAGGGCCGCTCGCATTTTCTTTAACTAAAGTCATGAAGTACAATTGGTCCTCGTCTTTTAATCAGGGCTGCTCGCATTTTCTTTAACTAAAGTCATGAAGTACAATAGGTCCTCGTCTTTTAATCAGGGCCACTCGCATTTTCTTTAACTAAAGTCATGAAGTACAATTGGTCCTCGTCTTTTAATCAGGGCTGCTCGCATTTTCTTTAACTAAAGTCATGAAGTACAATTGGTCCTCGCCTTTTAATCAGGGCCACTCGCATTTTCTTTAACTAAAGTCATGAAGTACAATTGGTCCTCGTCTTTTAATCAGGGCCACTCGCATTTTCTTTAACTAAAGTCATGAAGTACAATTGGTCCTCGTCTTTTAATCAGGGCTGCTCGCATTTTCTTTAACTAAAGTCATGAAGTACAATTGGTCCTCGCCTTTTAATCAGGGCCACTCGCATTTTCTTTAACTAAAGTCATGAAGTACAATTGGTCCTCGTCTTTTAATCAGGGCCACTCGCATTTTCTTTAACTAAAGTCATGAAGTACAATTGGTCCTCGTCTTTTAATCAGGGCTGCTCGCATTTTCTTTAACTAAAGTCATGAAGTACAATTGGTCCTCGTCTTTTAATCAGGGCTGCTCGCATTTTCTTTAACTAAAGTCATGAAGTACAATTGGTCCTCGTCTTTTAATCAGGGCTGCTCGCATTTTCTTTAACTAAAGTCATGAAGTACAATTGGTCCTCGTCTTTTAATCAGGGCTGCTCGCATTTTCTTTAACTAAAGTCATGAAGTACAATTGGTCCTCGTCTTTTAATCAGGGCCACTCGCATTTTCTTTAACTAAAGTCATGAAGTACAATTGGTCCTCGCCTTTTAATCAGGGCCACTCGCATTTTCTTTAACTAAAGTCATGAAGTACAATTGGTCCTCGTCTTTTAATCAGGGCCGCTCGCATTTTCTTTAACTAAAGTCATGAAGTACAATTGGTCCTCGTCTTTTAATCAGGGCTGCTCGCATTTTCTTTAACTAAAGTCATGAAGTACAATTGGTCCTCGTCTTTTAATCAGGGCTGCTCGCATTTTCTTTAACTAAAGTCATGAAGTACAATTGGTCCTCGTCTTTTAATCAGGGCTGCTCGCATTTTCTTTAACTAAAGTCATGAATTACAATTGGTCCTCGTCTTTTAATCAGGGCCGCTCGCATTTTCTTTAACTAAAGTCATGAAGTACAATTGGTCCTCGTCTTTTAATCAGGGCTGCTCGCATTTTCTTTAACTAAAGTCATGAAGTACAATTGGTCCTCGTCTTTTAATCAGGGCCGCTCGCATTTTCTTTAACTAAAGTCATGAAGTACAATTGGTCCTCGTCTTTTAATCAGGGCTGCTCGCATTTTCTTTAACTAAAGTCATGAAGTACAATTGGTCCTCGTCTTTTAATCAGGGCCACTCGCATTTTCTTTAACTAAAGTCATGAATTACAATTGGTCCTCGCCTTTTAATCAGGGCCGCTCGAGTTGTCTTTAACTAAAGTCATGTAGTACAATTGGTCCTCGTCTTTTAATCAGGGCTGCTCGCATTTTATTTAACTAAAGTCATGAAGTACAATTGGTCCTCGTCTTTTAATCAGGGCTGCTCGCATTTTCTTTAACTAAAGTCATGAAGTACAATTGGTCCTCGTCTTTTAATCAGGGCCACTCGCATTTTCTTTAACTAAAGTCATGAAGTACAATTGGTCCTCGTCTTTTAATCAGGGCTGCTCGCATTTTCTTTAACTAAAGTCATGAAGTACAATTGGTCCTCGCCTTTTAATCAGGGCCACTCGCATTTTCTTTAACTAAAGTCATGAAGTACAATTGGTCCTCGTCTTTTAATCAGGGCCGCTCGCATTTTCTTTAAATAAAGTCATGAAGTACAATTGGTCCTCGTCTTTTAATCAGGGCCACTCGCATTTTCTTTAACTAAAGTCATGAAGTACAATTGGTCCTCGTCTTTTAATCAGGGCCACTCGCATTTTCTTTAACTAAAGTCATGAAGTACAATTGGTCCTCGTCTTTTAATCATGGCCACTCGCATTTTCTTTAACTAAAGTCATGAAGTACAATTGGTCCTCGTCTTTTAATCAGGGCCGCTCGCATTTTCTTTAACTAAAGTCATGAAGTACAATTGGTCCTCGTCTTTTAATCAGGGCCGCTCGCATTTTCTTTAACTAAAGTCATGAAGTACAATTGGTCCTCGTCTTTTAATCAGGGCCGCTCGCATTTTCTTTAACTAAAGTCATGAAGTACAATTGGTCCTCGTCTTTTAATCAGGGCCACTCGCATTTTCTTTAACTAAAGTCATGAAGTACAATTGGTCCTCGTCTTTTAATCAGGGCCGCTCGCATTTTCTTTAACTAAAGTCATGAAGTACAATTGGTCCTCGCCTTTTAATCAGGGCCACTCGCATTTTCTTTAACTAAAGTCATGAAGTACAATTGGTCCTCGTCTTTTAATCAGGGCTGCTCGCATTTTCTTTAACTAAAGTCATGAATTACAATTGGTCCTCGTCTTTTAATCAGGGCCGCTCGCATTTTCTTTAACTAAAGTCATGAAGTACAATTGGTCCTCGTCTTTTAATCAGGGCCACTCGCATTTTCTTTAACTAAAGTCATGAAGTACAATTGGTCCTCGTCTTTTAATCAGGGCTGCTCGCATTTTCTTTAACTAAAGTCATGAAGTACAATTGGTCCTCGTCTTTTAATCAGGGCCACTCGCATTTTCTTTAACTAAAGTCATGAAGTACAATTGGTCCTCGTCTTTTAATCAGGGCCGCTCGCATTTTCTTTAACTAAAGTCATGAAGTACAATTGGTCCTCGTCTTTTAATCAGGGCCGCTCGCATTTTCTTTAACTAAAGTCATGAAGTACAATTGGTCCTCGTCTTTTAATCAGGGCCGCTCGCATTTTCTTTAACTAAAGTCATGAAGTACAATTGGTCCTCGTCTTTTAATCAGGGCCACTCGCATTTTCTTTAACTAAAGTCATGAAGTACAATTGGTCCTCGTCTTTTAATCAGGGCCGCTCGCATTTTCTTTAACTAAAGTCATGAAGTACAATTGGTCCTCGTCTTTTAATCAGGGCCGCTCGCATTTTCTTTAACTAAAGTCATGAAGTACAATTGGTCCTCGTCTTTTAATCAGGGCCGCTCGCATTTTCTTTAACTAAAGTCATGAAGTACAATTGGTCCTCGTCTTTTAATCAGGGCCACTCGCATTTTCTTTAACTAAAGTCATGAATTACAATTGGTCCTCGTCTTTTAATCAGGGCCGCTCGCATTTTCTTTAACTAAAGTCATGAAGTACAATTGGTCCTCGTCTTTTAATCAGGGCCACTCGCATTTTCTTTAACTAAAGTCATGAAGTACAATTGGTCCTCGTCTTTTAATCAGGGCTGCTCGCATTTTCTTTAACTAAAGTCATGAAGTACAATTGGTCCTCGCCTTTTAATCAGGGCCACTCGCATTTTCTTTAACTAAAGTCATGAAGTACAATTGGTCCTCGTCTTTTAATCAGGGCCGCTCGCATTTTCTTTAACTAAAGTCATGAAGTACAATTGGTCCTCGTCTTTTAATCAGGGCCACTCGCATTTTATTTAACTAAAGTCATGAAGTACAATTGGTCCTCGCCTTTTAATCAGGGCCACTCGCATTTTCTTTAACTAAAGTCATGAAGTACAATTGGTCCTCGTCTTTTAATCAGGGCCGCTCGCATTTTCTTTAACTAAAGTCATGAAGTACAATTGGTCCTCGTCTTTTAATCAGGGCCACTCGCATTTTCTTTAACTAAAGTCATGAAGTACAATTGGTCCTCGTCTTTTAATCAGGGCCACTCGCATTTTCTTTAACTAAAGTCATGAAGTACAATTGGTCCTCGTCTTTTAATCAGGGCTGCTCGCATTTTCTTTAACTAAAGTCATGAAGTACAATTGGTCCTCGCCTTTTAATCAGGGCCACTCGCATTTTCTTTAACTAAAGTCATGAAGTACAATTGGTCCTCGTCTTTTAATCAGGGCCGCTCGCATTTTCTTTAACTAAAGTCATGAAGTACAATTGGTCCTCGTCTTTTAATCAGGGCTGCTCGCATTTTCTTTAACTAAAGTCATGAAGTACAATTGGTCCTCGTCTTTTAATCAGGGCCACTCGCATTTTCTTTAACTAAAGTCATGAAGTACAATTGGTCCTCGTCTTTTAATCAGGGCTGCTCGCATTTTCTTTAACTAAAGTCATGAAGTACAATTGGTCCTCGCCTTTTAATCAGGGCCACTCGCATTTTCTTTAACTAAAGTCATGAAGTACAATTGGTCCTCGTCTTTTAATCAGGGCCACTCGCATTTTCTTTAACTAAAGTCATGAAGTACAATTGGTCCTCGTCTTTTAATCAGGGCTGCTCGCATTTTCTTTAACTAAAGTCATGAAGTACAATTGGTCCTCGCCTTTTAATCAGGGCCACTCGCATTTTCTTTAACTAAAGTCATGAAGTACAATTGGTCCTCGTCTTTTAATCAGGGCCGCTCGCATTTTCTTTAACTAAAGTCATGAAGTACAATTGGTCCTCGTCTTTTAATCAGGGCTGCTCGCATTTTCTTTAACTAAAGTCATGAAGTACAATTGGTCCTCGTCTTTTAATCAGGGCCACTCGCATTTTCTTTAACTAAAGTCATGAAGTACAATTGGTCCTCGTCTTTTAATCAGGGCTGCTCGCATTTTCTTTAACTAAAGTCATGAAGTACAATTGGTCCTCGTCTTTTAATCAGGGCTGCTCGCATTTTCTTTAACTAAAGTCATGAAGTACAATTGGTCCTCGTCTTTTAATCAGGGCTGCTCGCATTTTCTTTAACTAAAGTCATGAAGTACAATTGGTCCTCGTCTTTTAATCAGGGCTGCTCGCATTTTCTTTAACTAAAGTCATGAAGTACAATTGGTCCTCGTCTTTTAATCAGGGCCACTCGCATTTTCTTTAACTAAAGTCATGAAGTACAATTGGTCCTCGTCTTTTAATCAGGGCTGCTCGCATTTTCTTTAACTAAAGTCATGAAGTACAATTGGTCCTCGCCTTTTAATCAGGGCCACTCGCATTTTCTTTAACTAAAGTAATGAAGTACAATTGGTCCTCGTCTTTTAATCAGGGCTGCTCGCATTTTCTTTAACTAAAGTCATGAATTACAATTGGTCCTCGTCTTTTAATCAGGGCCGCTCGCATTTTCTTTAACTAAAGTCATGAAGTACAATTGGTCCTCGTCTTTTAATCAGGGCCACTCGCATTTTCTTTAACTAAAGTCATGAAGTACAATTGGTCCTCGTCTTTTAATCAGGGCTGCTCGCATTTTCTTTAACTAAAGTCATGAAGTACAATTGGTCCTCGTCTTTTAATCAGGGCCACTCGCATTTTCTTTAACTAAAGTCATGAAGTACAATTGGTCCTCGTCTTTTAATCAGGGCCGCTCGCATTTCCTTTAACTAAAGTCATGAAGTACAATTGGTCCTCGTCTTTTAATCAGGGCCGCTCGCATTTTCTTTAACTAAAGTCATGAAGTACAATTGGTCCTCGTCTTTTAATCAGGGCCGCTCGCATTTTCTTTAACTAAAGTCATGAAGTACAATTGGTCCTCGTCTTTTAATCAGGGCCACTCGCATTTTCTTTAACTAAAGTCATGAAGTACAATTGGTCCTCGTCTTTTAATCAGGGCCGCTCGCATTTTCTTTAACTAAAGTCATGAAGTACAATTGGTCCTCGCCTTTTAATCAGGGCCACTCGCATTTTCTTTAACTAAAGTCATGAAGTACAATTGGTCCTCGTCTTTTAATCAGGGCTGCTCGCATTTTCTTTAACTAAAGTCATGAATTACAATTGGTCCTCGTCTTTTAATCAGGGCCGCTCGCATTTTCTTTAACTAAAGTCATGAAGTACAATTGGTCCTCGTCTTTTAATCAGGGCCACTCGCATTTTCTTTAACTAAAGTCATGAAGTACAATTGGTCCTCGTCTTTTAATCAGGGCTGCTCGCATTTTCTTTAACTAAAGTCATGAAGTACAATTGGTCCTCGTCTTTTAATCAGGGCCACTCGCATTTTCTTTAACTAAAGTCATGAAGTACAATTGGTCCTCGTCTTTTAATCAGGGCCGCTCGCATTTTCTTTAACTAAAGTCATGAAGTACAATTGGTCCTCGTCTTTTAATCAGGGCCGCTCGCATTTTCTTTAACTAAAGTCATGAAGTACAATTGGTCCTCGTCTTTTAATCAGGGCCGCTCGCATTTTCTTTAACTAAAGTCATGAAGTACAATTGGTCCTCGTCTTTTAATCAGGGCCACTCGCATTTTCTTTAACTAAAGTCATGAAGTACAATTGGTCCTCGTCTTTTAATCAGGGCCGCTCGCATTTTCTTTAACTAAAGTCATGAAGTACAATTGGTCCTCGTCTTTTAATCAGGGCCGCTCGCATTTTCTTTAACTAAAGTCATGAAGTACAATTGGTCCTCGTCTTTTAATCAGGGCCACTCGGATTTTCTTTAACTAAAGTCATGAAGTACAATTGGTCCTCGTCTTTTAATCAGGGCCGCTCGCATTTCCTTTAACTAAAGTCATGAAGTACAATTGGTCCTCGTCTTTTAATCAGGGCCGCTCGCATTTTCTTTAACTAAAGTCATGAAGTACAATTGGTCCTCGTCTTTTAATCAGGGCCGCTCGCATTTTCTTTAACTAAAGTCATGAAGTACAATTGGTCCTCGTCTTTTAATCAGGGCCACTCGCATTTTCTTTAACTAAAGTCATGAAGTACAATTGGTCCTCGTCTTTTAATCAGGGCCGCTCGCATTTTCTTTAACTAAAGTCATGAAGTACAATTGGTCCTCGCCTTTTAATCAGGGCCACTCGCATTTTCTTTAACTAAAGTCATGAAGTACAATTGGTCCTCGTCTTTTAATCAGGGCTGCTCGCATTTTCTTTAACTAAAGTCATGAATTACAATTGGTCCTCGTCTTTTAATCAGGGCCGCTCGCATTTTCTTTAACTAAAGTCATGAAGTACAATTGGTCCTCGTCTTTTAATCAGGGCCACTCGCATTTTCTTTAACTAAAGTCATGAAGTACAATTGGTCCTCGTCTTTTAATCAGGGCTGCTCGCATTTTCTTTAACTAAAGTCATGAAGTACAATTGGTCCTCGTCTTTTAATCAGGGCCACTCGCATTTTCTTTAACTAAAGTCATGAAGTACAATTGGTCCTCGTCTTTTAATCAGGGCCGCTCGCATTTTCTTTAACTAAAGTCATGAAGTACAATTGGTCCTCGTCTTTTAATCAGGGCCGCTCGCATTTTCTTTAACTAAAGTCATGAAGTACAATTGGTCCTCGTCTTTTAATCAGGGCCGCTCGCATTTTCTTTAACTAAAGTCATGAAGTACAATTGGTCCTCGTCTTTTAATCAGGGCCACTCGCATTTTCTTTAACTAAAGTCATGAAGTACAATTGGTCCTCGTCTTTTAATCAGGGCCGCTCGCATTTTCTTTAACTAAAGTCATGAAGTACAATTGGTCCTCGTCTTTTAATCAGGGCCGCTCGCATTTTCTTTAACTAAAGTCATGAAGTACAATTGGTCCTCGTCTTTTAATCAGGGCCGCTCGCATTTTCTTTAACTAAAGTCATGAAGTACAATTGGTCCTCGTCTTTTAATCAGGGCCACTCGCATTTTCTTTAACTAAAGTCATGAATTACAATTGGTCCTCGTCTTTTAATCAGGGCCGCTCGCATTTTCTTTAACTAAAGTCATGAAGTACAATTGGTCCTCGTCTTTTAATCAGGGCCACTCGCATTTTCTTTAACTAAAGTCATGAAGTACAATTGGTCCTCGTCTTTTAATCAGGGCTGCTCGCATTTTCTTTAACTAAAGTCATGAAGTACAATTGGTCCTCGCCTTTTAATCAGGGCCACTCGCATTTTCTTTAACTAAAGTCATGAAGTACAATTGGTCCTCGTCTTTTAATCAGGGCCGCTCGCATTTTCTTTAACTAAAGTCATGAAGTACAATTGGTCCTCGTCTTTTAATCAGGGCCACTCGCATTTTATTTAACTAAAGTCATGAAGTACAATTGGTCCTCGCCTTTTAATCAGGGCCACTCGCATTTTCTTTAACTAAAGTCATGAAGTACAATTGGTCCTCGTCTTTTAATCAGGGCCGCTCGCATTTTCTTTAACTAAAGTCATGAAGTACAATTGGTCCTCGTCTTTTAATCAGGGCCACTCGCATTTTCTTTAACTAAAGTCATGAAGTACAATTGGTCCTCGTCTTTTAATCAGGGCCACTCGCATTTTCTTTAACTAAAGTCATGAAGTACAATTGGTCCTCGTCTTTTAATCAGGGCTGCTCGCATTTTCTTTAACTAAAGTCATGAAGTACAATTGGTCCTCGCCTTTTAATCAGGGCCACTCGCATTTTCTTTAACTAAAGTCATGAAGTACAATTGGTCCTCGTCTTTTAATCAGGGCCGCTCGCATTTTCTTTAACTAAAGTCATGAAGTACAATTGGTCCTCGTCTTTTAATCAGGGCTGCTCGCATTTTCTTTAACTAAAGTCATGAAGTACAATTGGTCCTCGTCTTTTAATCAGGGCCACTCGCATTTTCTTTAACTAAAGTCATGAAGTACAATTGGTCCTCGTCTTTTAATCAGGGCTGCTCGCATTTTCTTTAACTAAAGTCATGAAGTACAATTGGTCCTCGCCTTTTAATCAGGGCCACTCGCATTTTCTTTAACTAAAGTCATGAAGTACAATTGGTCCTCGTCTTTTAATCAGGGCCACTCGCATTTTCTTTAACTAAAGTCATGAAGTACAATTGGTCCTCGTCTTTTAATCAGGGCTGCTCGCATTTCTTTAACTAAAGTCATGAAGTACAATTGGTCCTCGCCTTTTAATCAGGGCCACTCGCATTTTCTTTAACTAAAGTCATGAAGTACAATTGGTCCTCGTCTTTTAATCAGGGCCGCTCGCATTTTCTTTAACTAAAGTCATGAAGTACAATTGGTCCTCGTCTTTTAATCAGGGCTGCTCGCATTTTCTTTAACTAAAGTCATGAAGTACAATTGGTCCTCGTCTTTTAATCAGGGCCACTCGCATTTTCTTTAACTAAAGTCATGAAGTACAATTGGTCCTCGTCTTTTAATCAGGGCTGCTCGCATTTTCTTTAACTAAAGTCATGAAGTACAATTGGTCCTCGTCTTTTAATCAGGGCTGCTCGCATTTTCTTTAACTAAAGTCATGAAGTACAATTGGTCCTCGTCTTTTAATCAGGGCTGCTCGCATTTTCTTTAACTAAAGTCATGAAGTACAATTGGTCCTCGTCTTTTAATCAGGGCTGCTCGCATTTTCTTTAACTAAAGTCATGAAGTACAATTGGTCCTCGTCTTTTAATCAGGGCCACTCGCATTTTCTTTAACTAAAGTCATGAAGTACAATTGGTCCTCGCCTTTTAATCAGGGCCACTCGCATTTTCTTTAACTAAAGTCATGAAGTACAATTGGTCCTCGTCTTTTAATCAGGGCCGCTCGCATTTTCTTTAACTAAAGTCATGAAGTACAATTGGTCCTCGTCTTTTAATCAGGGCTGCTCGCATTTTCTTTAACTAAAGTCATGAAGTACAATTGGTCCTCGTCTTTTAATCAGGGCCACTCGCATTTTCTTTAACTAAAGTCATGAAGTACAATTGGTCCTCGTCTTTTAATCAGGGCTGCTCGCATTTTCTTTAACTAAAGTCATGAAGTACAATTGGTCCTCGTCTTTTAATCAGGGCTGCTCGCATTTTCTTTAACTAAAGTCATGAAGTACAATTGGTCCTCGTCTTTTAATCAGGGCTGCTCGCATTTTCTTTAACTAAAGTCATGAAGTACAATTGGTCCTCGTCTTTTAATCAGGGCTGCTCGCATTTTCTTTAACTAAAGTCATGAAGTACAATTGGTCCTCGTCTTTTAATCAGGGCTGCTCGCATTTTCTTTAACTAAAGTCATGAAGTACAATTGGTCCTCGTCTTTTAATCAGGGCCACTCGCATTTTCTTTAACTAAAGTCATGAAGTACAATTGGTCCTCGTCTTTTAATCAGGGCCGCTCGCATTTTCTTTAACTAAAGTCATGAAGTACAATTGGTCCTCGTCTTTTAATCAGGGCCGCTCGCATTTTCTTTAACTAAAGTCATGAAGTACAATTGGTCCTCGTCTTTTAATCAGGGCTGCTCGCATTTTCTTTAACTAAAGTCATGAAGTACAATTGGTCCTCGCCTTTTAATCAGGGCCACTCGCATTTTCTTTAACTAAAGTCATGAAGTACAATTGGTCCTCGTCTTTTAATCAGGGCCGCTCGCATTTTCTTTAACTAAAGTCATGAAGTACAATTGGTCCTCGCCTTTTAACCAGGGCCACTCGCATTTTCTTTAACTAAAGTCATGAAGTACAATTGGTCCTCGTCTTTTAATCAGGGCCACTCGCATTTTCTTTAACTAAAGTCATGAAGTACAATTGGTCCTCGTCTTTTAATCAGGGCCGCTCGCATTTTCTTTAACTAAAGTCATGAAGTACAATTGGTCCTCGTCTTTTAATCAGGGCTGCTCGCATTTTCTTTAACTAAAGTCATGAAGTACAATTGGTCCTCGCCTTTTAATCAGGGCCACTCGCATTTTCTTTAACTAAAGTCATGAAGTACAATTGGTCCTCGTCTTTTAATCAGGGCCGCTCGCATTTTCTTTAACTAAAGTCATGAAGTACAATTGGTCCTCGCCTTTTAATCAGGGCCACTCGCATTTTCTTTAACTAAAGTCATGAAGTACAATTGGTCCTCGCCTTTTAATCAGGGCCACTCGCATTTTCTTTAACTAAAGTCATGAAGTACAATTGGTCCTCGTCTTTTAATCAGGGCTGCTCGCATTTTCTTTAACTAAAGTCATGAAGTACAATTGGTCCTCGCCTTTTAATCAGGGCCACTCGCATTTTCTTTAACTAAAGTCATGAAGTACAATTGGTCCTCGTCTTTTAATCAGGGCTGCTCGCATTTTCTTTAACTAAAGTCATGAAGTACAATTGGTCCTCGTCTTTTAATCAGGGCCGCTCGCATTTTCTTTAACTAAAGTCATGAAGTACAATTGGTCCTCGTCTTTTAATCAGGGCTGCTCGCATTTTCTTTAACTAAAGTCATGAAGTACAATTGGTCCTCGTCTTTTAATCAGGGCCACTCGCATTTTCTTTAACTAAAGTCATGAAGTACAATTGGTCCTCGTCTTTTAATCAGGGCTGCTCGCATTTTCTTTAACTAAAGTCATGAAGTACAATTGGTCCTCGTCTTTTAATCAGGGCTGCTCGCATTTTCTTTAACTAAAGTCATGAAGTACAATTGGTCCTCGTCTTTTAATCAGGGCTGCTCGCATTTTCTTTAACTAAAGTCATGAAGTACAATTGGTCCTCGTCTTTTAATCAGGGCCACTCGCATTTTCTTTAACTAAAGTCATGAAGTACAATTGGTCCTCGTCTTTTAATCAGGGCTGCTCGCATTTTCTTTAACTAAAGTCATGAAGTACAATTTGTCCTCGTCTTTTAATCAGGGCCGCTCGCATTTTCTTTAACTAAAGTCATGAAGTACAATTGGTCCTCGTCTTTTAATCAGGGCCACTCGCATTTTCTTTAACTAAAGTCATGAAGTACAATTGGTCCTCGTCTTTTAATCAGGGCCACTCGCATTTTCTTTAACTAAAGTCATGAAGTACAATTGGTCCTCGTCTTTTAATCAGGGCCACTCGCATTTTCTTTAACTAAAGTCATGAAGTACAATTGGTCCTCGTCTTTTAATCAGGGCCACTCGCATTTTCTTTAACTAAAGTCATGAAGTACAATTGGTCCTCGTCTTTTAATCAGGGCCGCTCGCATTTTCTTTAACTAAAGTCATGAAGTACAATTGGTCCTCGTCTTTTAATCAGGGCCACTCGCATTTTCTTTAACTAAAGTCATGAAGTACAATTGGTCCTCGTCTTTTAATCAGGGCTGCTCGCATTTTCTTTAACTAAAGTCATGAAGTACAATTGGTCCTCGCCTTTTAATCAGGGCCACTCGCATTTTCTTTAACTAAAGTCATGAAGTACAATTGGTCCTCGCCTTTTAATCAGGGCCACTCGCATTTTCTTTAACTAAAGTCATGAAGTACAATTGGTCCTCGTCTTTTAATCAGGGCTGCTCGCATTTTCTTTAACTAAAGTCATGAAGTACAATTGGTCCTCGTCTTTTAATCAGGGCTGCTCGCATTTTCTTTAACTAAAGTCATGAAGTACAATTGGTCCTCGTCTTTTAATCAGGGCTGCTCGCATTTTCTTTAACTAAAGTCATGAAGTACAATTGGTCCTCGTCTTTTAATCAGGGCTGCTCGCATTTTCTTTAACTAAAGTCATGAATTACAATTGGTCCTCGTCTTTTAATCAGGGCCGCTCGCATTTTCTTTAACTAAAGTCATGAAGTACAATTGGTCCTCGTCTTTTAATCAGGGCCACTCGCATTTTCTTTAACTAAAGTCATGAAGTACAATTGGTCCTCGTCTTTTAATCAGGGCTGCTCGCATTTTCTTTAACTAAAGTCATGAATTACAATTGGTCCTCGCCTTTTAATCAGGGCCGCTCGAGTTGTCTTTAACTAAAGTCATGTAGTACAATTGGTCCTCGTCTTTTAATCAGGGCTGCTCGAATTTTATTTAACTAAAGTCATGAAGTACAATTGGTCCTCGTCTTTTAATCAGGGCCGCTCGAGTTGTCTTTAACTAAAGTCATGTAGTACAATTGGTCCTCGTCTTTTAATCAGGGCTGCTCGCATTTTCTTTAACTAAAGTCATGAAGTACAATTGGTCCTAATCTGTTAATCAGGGCCGCTCGCATTTTCTTTAACTAAAGTCATGAAGTACAATTGGTCCTCGCCTTTTAATCAGGGCCGCTCGAGTTGTCTTTAACTAAAGTCATGTAGTACAATTGGTCCTCGCCTTTTAATCAGGGCCGCTCGAGTTGTCTTTAACTAAAGTCATGAAGTACAATTGGTCCTCGTCTTTTAATCAGGGCCGCTCGCATTTTCTTTAACTAAAGTCATGAAGTACAATTGGTCCTCGTCTTTTAATCAGGGCTGCTCGCATTTTCTTTAACTAAAGTCATGAAGTACAATTGGTCCTCGTCTTTTATTCAGGGCCACTCGCATTTTCTTTAACTAAAGTCATGAATTACAATTGGTCCTCGCCTTTTAATCAGGGCCGCTCGAGTTGTCTTTAACTAAAGTCATGTAGTACAATTGGTCCTCGTCTTTTAATCAGGGCTGCTCGAATTTTATTTAACTAAAGTCATGAAGTACAATTGGTCCTCGTCTTTTAATCAGGGCCGCTCGAGTTGTCTTTAACTAAAGTCATGTAGTACAATTGGTCCTCGTCTTTTAATCAGGGCTGCTCGCATTTTCTTTAACTAAAGTCATGAAGTACAATTGGTCCTAATCTGTTAATCAGGGCCGCTCGCATTTTCTTTAACTAAAGTCATGAAGTACAATTGGTCCTCGCCTTTTAATCAGGGCCGCTCGAGTTGTCTTTAACTAAAGTCATGTAGTACAATTGGTCCTCGCCTTTTAATCAGGGCCGCTCGAGTTGTCTTTAACTAAAGTCATGAAGTACAATTGGTCCTCGTCTTTTAATCAGGGCCGCTCGCATTTTCTTTAACTAAAGTCATGAAGTACAATTGGTCCTCGTCTTTTAATCAGGGCTGCTCGCATTTTCTTTAACTAAAGTCATGAAGTACAATTGGTCCTCGTCTTTTAATCAGGGCCACTCGCATTTTCTTTAACTAAAGTCATGAATTACAATTGGTCCTCGCCTTTTAATCAGGGCCGCTCGAGTTGTCTTTAACTAAAGTCATGTAGTACAATTGGTCCTCGTCTTTTAATCAGGGCTGCTCGAATTTTATTTAACTAAAGTCATGAAGTACAATTGGTCCTCGTCTTTTAATCAGGGCCGCTCGAGTTGTCTTTAACTAAAGTCATGTAGTACAATTGGTCCTCGTCTTTTAATCAGGGCTGCTCGCATTTTCTTTAACTAAAGTCATGAAGTACAATTGGTCCTAATCTGTTAATCAGGGCCGCTCGCATTTTCTTTAACTAAAGTCATGAAGTACAATTGGTCCTCGCCTTTTAATCAGGGCCGCTCGAGTTGTCTTTAACTAAAGTCATGTAGTACAATTGGTCCTCGCCTTTTAATCAGGGCCGCTCGAGTTGTCTTTAACTAAAGTCATGAAGTACAATTGGTCCTCGTCTTTTAATCAGGGCCGCTCGCATTTCCTTTAACTAAAGTCATGAAGTACAATTGGTCCTCGTCTTTTAATCAGGGCCACTCGCATTTTCTTTAACTAAAGTCATGAAGTACAATTGGTCCTCGTCTTTTAATCAGGGCCGCTCGCATTTTCTTTAACTAAAGTCATGAAGTACAATTGGTCCTCGCCTTTTAATCAGGGCCGCTCGAGTTGTCTTTAACTAAAGTCATGAAGTACAATTGGTCCTCGTCTTTTAATCAGGGCCGCTCGCATTTCCTTTAACTAAAGTCATGAAGTACAATTGGTCCTCGTCTTTTAATCAGGGCCACTCGCATTTTCTTTAACTAAAGTCATGAAGTACAATTGGTCCTCGTCTTTTAATCAGGGCCGCTCGCATTTTCTTTAACTAAAGTCATGTAGTACAATTGGTCCTCGTCTTTTAATCAGGGCTGCTCGCATTTTATTTAACTAAAGTCATGAATTACAATTGGTCCTCGTCTTTTAATCAGGGCCGCTCGCATTTTCTTTAACTAAAGTCATGAAGTACAATTGGTCCTCGTCTTTTAATCAGGGCTGCTCGCATTTTCTTTAACTAAAGTCATGAAGTACAATTGGTCCTCGTCTTTTAATCAGGGCCACTCGCATTTTCTTTAACTAAAGTCATGAATTACAATTGGTCCTCGCCTTTTAATCAGGGCCGCTCGAGTTGTCTTTAACTAAAGTCATGTAGTACAATTGGTCCTCGTCTTTTAATCAGGGCTGCTCGAATTTTATTTAACTAAAGTCATGAATTACAATTGGTCCTCGTCTTTTAATCAGGGCCGCTCGAGTTGTCTTTAACTAAAGTCATGAAGTACAATTGGTCCTCGTCTTTTAATCAGGGCCGCTCGCATTTTCTTTAACTAAAGTCATGAAGTACAATTGGTCCTCGTCTTTTAATCAGGGCTGCTCGCATTTTCTTTAACTAAAGTCATGAAGTACAATTGGTCCTCGTCTTTTAATCAGGGCCACTCGCATTTTCTTTAACTAAAGTCATGAAGTACAATTGGTCCTCGTCTTTTAATCAGGGCTGCTCGCATTTTCTTTAACTAAAGTCATGAAGTACAATTGGTCCTCGCCTTTTAATCAGGGCCACTCGCATTTTCTTTAACTAAAGTCATGAAGTACAATTGGTCCTCGTCTTTTAATCAGGGCTGCTCGCATTTTCTTTAACTAAAGTCATGAATTACAATTGGTCCTCGTCTTTTAATCAGGGCCGCTCGCATTTTCTTTAACTAAAGTCATGAAGTACAATTGGTCCTCGTCTTTTAATCAGGGCCACTCGCATTTTCTTTAACTAAAGTCATGAAGTACAATTGGTCCTCGTCTTTTAATCAGGGCTGCTCGCATTTTCTTTAACTAAAGTCATGAAGTACAATTGGTCCTCGTCTTTTAATCAGGGCCACTCGCATTTTCTTTAACTAAAGTCATGAAGTACAATTGGTCCTCGTCTTTTAATCAGGGCCGCTCGCATTTTCTTTAACTAAAGTCATGAAGTACAATTGGTCCTCGTCTTTTAATCAGGGCTGCTCGCATTTTCTTTAACTAAAGTCATGAAGTACAATTGGTCCTCGTCTTTTAATCAGGGCCACTCGCATTTTCTTTAACTAAAGTCATGAAGTACAATTGGTCCTCGTCTTTTAATCAGGGCTGCTCGCATTTTCTTTAACTAAAGTCATGAAGTACAATTGGTCCTCGCCTTTTAATCAGGGCCACTCGCATTTTCTTTAACTAAAGTCATGAAGTACAATTGGTCCTCGTCTTTTAATCAGGGCCGCTCGCATTTTCTTTAACTAAAGTCATGAAGTACAATTGGTCCTCGTCTTTTAATCAGGGCTGCTCGCATTTTCTTTAACTAAAGTCATGAAGTACAATTGGTCCTCGTCTTTTAATCAGGGCCGCTCGCATTTTCTTTAACTAAAGTCATGAAGTACAATTGGTCCTCGTCTTTTAATCAGGGCTGCTCGCATTTTCTTTAACTAAAGTCATGAAGTACAATTGGTCCTCGTCTTTTAATCAGGGCTGCTCGCATTTTCTTTAACTAAAGTCATGAAGTACAATTGGTCCTCGTCTTTTAATCAGGGCCACTCGCATTTTCTTTAACTAAAGTCATGAAGTACAATTGGTCCTCGTCTTTTAATCAGGGCCACTCGCATTTTCTTTAACTAAAGTCATGAAGTACAATTGGTCCTCGTCTTTTAATCAGGGCCACTCGCATTTTCTTTAACTAAAGTCATGAAGTACAATTGGTCCTCGTCTTTTAATCAGGGCCACTCGCATTTTCTTTAACTAAAGTCATGAAGTACAATTGGTCCTCGTCTTTTAATCAGGGCCACTCGCATTTTCTTTAACTAAAGTCATGAAGTACAATTGGTCCTCGTCTTTTAATCAGGGCCACTCGCATTTTCTTTAACTAAAGTCATGAAGTACAATTGGTCCTCGTCTTTTAATCAAGGCCACTCGCATTTTCTTTAACTAAAGTCATGAAGTACAATTGGTCCTCGTCTTTTAATCAGGGCCACTCGCATTTTCTTTAACTAAAGTCATGAAGTACAATTGGTCCTCGTCTTTTAATCAGGGCTGCTCGCATTTTCTTTAACTAAAGTCATGAAGTACAATTGGTCCTCGTCTTTTAATCAGGGCCACTCGCATTTCCTTTAACTAAAGTCATGAAGTACAATTGGTCCTCGTCTTTTAATCAGGGCCTCTCGCATTTTCTTTAACTAAAGTCATGAAGTACAATTGGTCCTCGTCTTTTAATCAGGGCCACTCGCATTTTCTTTAACTAAAGTCATGAAGTACAATTGGTCCTCGTCTTTTAATCAGGGCCACTCGCATTTTCTTTAACTAAAGTCATGAAGTACAATTGGTCCTCGTCTTTTAATCAGGGCCGCTCGAGTTGTCTTTAACTAAAGTCATGAAGTACAATTGGTCCTCGTCTTTTAATCAGGGCCACTCGCATTTTCTTTAACTAAAGTCATGAAGTACAATTGGTCCTCGTCTTTTAATCAGGGCTGCTCGCATTTTCTTTAACTAAAGTCATGAAGTACAATTGGTCCTCGTCTTTTAATCAGGGCCACTCGCATTTTCTTTAACTAAAGTCATGAAGTACAATTGGTCCTCGTCTTTTAATCAGGGCCACTCGCATTTTCTTTAACTAAAGTCATGAAGTACAATTGGTCCTCGTCTTTTAATCAGGGCTGCTCGCATTTTCTTTAACTAAAGTCATGAAGTACAATTGGTCCTCGTCTTTTAATCAGGGCCACTCGCATTTTCTTTAACTAAAGTCATGAAGTACAATTGGTCCTCGTCTTTTAATCAGGGCTGCTCGCATTTTCTTTAACTAAAGTCATGAAGTACAATTGGTCCTCGTCTTTTAATCAGGGCCACTCGCATTTTCTTTAACTAAAGTCATGAAGTACAATTGGTCCTCGTCTTTTAATCAGGGCCACTCGCATTTTCTTTAACTAAAGTCATGAAGTACAATTGGTCCTCGTCTTTTAATCAGGGCCACTCGCATTTTCTTTAACTAAAGTCATGAAGTACAATTGGTCCTCGTCTTTTAATCAGGGCCACTCGCATTTTCTTTAACTAAAGTCATGAAGTACAATTGGTCCTCGTCTTTTAATCAGGGCCACTCGCATTTTCTTTAACTAAAGTCATGAAGTACAATTGGTCCTCGTCTTTTAATCAGGGCTGCTCGCATTTTCTTTAACTAAAGTCATGAAGTACAATTGGTCCTCGTCTTTTAATCAGGGCCACTCGCATTTTCTTTAACTAAAGTCATGAAGTACAATTGGTCCTCGTCTTTTAATCAGGGCTGCTCGCATTTTCTTTAACTAAAGTCATGAAGTACAATTGGTCCTCGTCTTTTAATCAGGGCTGCTCGCATTTTCTTTAACTAAAGTCATGAAGTACAATTGGTCCTCGTCTTTTAATCAGGGCTGCTCGCATTTTCTTTAACTAAAGTCATGAAGTACAATTGGTCCTCGTCTTTTAATCAGGGCCTCTCGCATTTTCTTTAACTAAAGTCATGAAGTACAATTGGTCCTCGTCTTTTAATCAGGGCCACTCGCATTTTCTTTAACTAAAGTCATGAAGTACAATTGGTCCTCGTCTTTTAATCAGGGCCACTCGCATTTTCTTTAACTAAAGTCATGAAGTACAATTGGTCCTCGTCTTTTAATCAGGGCCGCTCGAGTTGTCTTTAACTAAAGTCATGAAGTACAATTGGTCCTCGTCTTTTAATCAGGGCCACTCGCATTTTCTTTAACTAAAGTCATGAAGTACAATTGGTCCTCGTCTTTTAATCAGGGCCACTCGCATTTTCTTTAACTAAAGTCATGAAGTACAATTGGTCCTCGTCTTTTAATCAGGGCCACTCGCATTTTCTTTAACTAAAGTCATGAAGTACAATTGGTCCTCGTCTTTTAATCAGGGCCACTCGCATTTTCTTTAACTAAAGTCATGAAGTACAATTGGTCCTCGTCTTTTAATCAGGGCCACTCGCATTTTCTTTAACTAAAGTCATGAAGTACAATTGGTCCTCGTCTTTTAATCAGGGCCACTCGCATTTTCTTTAACTAAAGTCATGAAGTACAATTGGTCCTCGTCTTTTAATCAGGGCTGCTCGCATTTTCTTTAACTAAAGTCATGAAGTACAATTGGTCCTCGTCTTTTAATCAGGGCTGCTCGCATTTTCTTTAACTAAAGTCATGAAGTACAATTGGTCCTCGTCTTTTAATCAGGGCTGCTCGCATTTTCTTTAACTAAAGTCATGAAGTACAATTGGTCCTCGTCTTTTAATCAGGGCCACTCGCATTTTCTTTAACTAAAGTCATGAAGTACAATTGGTCCTCGTCTTTTAATCAGGGCCACTCGCATTTTCTTTAACTAAAGTCATGAAGTACAATTGGTCCTCGTCTTTTAATCAGGGCCACTCGCATTTTCTTTAACTAAAGTCATGAAGTACAATTGGTCCTCGTCTTTTAATCAGGGCCACTCGCATTTTCTTTAACTAAAGTCATGAAGTACAATTGGTCCTCGTCTTTTAATCAGGGCCACTCGCATTTTCTTTAACTAAAGTCATGAAGTACAATTGGTCCTCGTCTTTTAATCAGGGCCACTCGCATTTTCTTTAACTAAAGTCATGAAGTACAATTGGTCCTCGTCTTTTAATCAGGGCCACTCGCATTTTCTTTAACTAAAGTCATGAAGTACAATTGGTCCTCGTCTTTTAATCAGGGCTGCTCGCATTTTCTTTAACTAAAGTCATGAAGTACAATTGGTCCTCGTCTTTTAATCAGGGCTGCTCGCATTTTCTTTAACTAAAGTCATGAAGTACAATTGGTCCTCGTCTTTTAATCAGGGCCGCTCGCATTTTCTTTAACTAAAGTCATGAAGTACAATTGGACCTCGTCTTTTAATCAGGGCTGCTCGCATTTTTCTTTAACTAAAGTCATGAAGTACAATTGGTCCTCGTCTTTTAATCAGGGCCACTCGCATTTTCTTTAACTAAAGTCATGAAGTACAATTGGTCCTCGTCTTTTAATCAGGGCCACTCGCATTTTCTTTAACTAAAGTCATGAAGTACAATTGGTCCTCGTCTTTTAATCAGGGCCACTCGCATTTTCTTTAACTAAAGTCATGAAGTACAATTGGTCCTCGTCTTTTAATCAGGGCCACTCGCATTTTCTTTAACTAAAGTCATGAAGTACAATTGGTCCTCGTCTTTTAATCAGGGCCACTCGCATTTTCTTTAACTAAAGTCATGAAGTACAATTGGTCCTCGTCTTTTAATCAGGGCCACTCGCATTTTCTTTAACTAAAGTCATGAAGTACAATTGGTCCTCGTCTTTTAATCAGGGCCACTCGCATTTTCTTTAACTAAAGTCATGAAGTACAATTGGTCCTCGTCTTTTAATCAGGGCCACTCGCATTTTCTTTAACTAAAGTCATGAAGTACAATTGGTCCTCGTCTTTTAATCAGGGCCACTCGCATTTTCTTTAACTAAAGTCATGAAGTACAATTGGTCCTCGTCTTTTAATCAGGGCCACTCGCATTTTCTTTAACTAAAGTCATGAAGTACAATTGGTCCTCGTCTTTTAATCAGGGCTGCTCGCATTTTCTTTAACTAAAGTCATGAAGTACAATTGGTCCTCGTCTTTTAATCAGGGCTGCTCGCATTTCCTTTAACTAAAGTCATGAAGTACAATTGGTCCTCGTCTTTTAATCAGGGCTGCTCGCATTTTCTTTAACTAAAGTCATGAAGTACAATTGGTCCTCGTCTTTTAATCAGGGCCACTCGCATTTTCTTTAACTAAAGTCATGAAGTACAATTGGTCCTCGTCTTTTAATCAGGGCCACTCGCATTTTCTTTAACTAAAGTCATGAAGTACAATTGGTCCTCGTCTTTTAATCAGGGCCACTCGCATTTTCTTTAACTAAAGTCATGAAGTACAATTGGTCCTCGTCTTTTAATCAGGGCCACTCGCATTTTCTTTAACTAAAGTCATGAAGTACAATTGGTCCTCGTCTTTTAATCAGGGCCACTCGCATTTTCTTTAACTAAAGTCATGAAGTACAATTGGTCCTCGTCTTTTAATCAGGGCCACTCGCATTTTCTTTAACTAAAGTCATGAAGTACAATTGGTCCTCGTCTTTTAATCAGGGCCACTCGCATTTTCTTTAACTAAAGTCATGAAGTACAATTGTTCCTCGTCTTTTAATCAGGGCTGCTCGCATTTTCTTTAACTAAAGTCATGAAGTACAATTGGTCCTCGTCTTTTAATCAGGGCTGCTCGCATTTTCTTTAACTAAAGTCATGAAGTACAATTGGTCCTCGTCTTTTAATCAGGGCTGCTCGCATTTTCTTTAACTAAAGTCATGAAGTACAATTGGTCCTCGTCTTTTAATCAGGGCCACTCGCATTTTCTTTAACTAAAGTCATGAAGTACAATTGGTCCTCGTCTTTTAATCAGGGCCACTCGCATTTTCTTTAACTAAAGTCATGAAGTACAATTGGTCCTCGTCTTTTAATCAGGGCCACTCGCATTTTCTTTAACTAAAGTCATGAAGTACAATTGGTCCTCGTCTTTTAATCAGGGCCACTCGCATTTTCTTTAACTAAAGTCATGAAGTACAATTGGTCCTCGTCTTTTAATCAGGGCTGCTCGCATTTTCTTTAACTAAAGTCATGAAGTACAATTGGTCCTCGTCTTTTAATCAGGGCTGCTCGCATTTTCTTTAACTAAAGTCATGAAGTACAATTGGTCCTCGTCTTTTAATCAGGGCCACTCGCATTTTCTTTAACTAAAGTCATGAAGTACAATTGGTCCTCGTCTTTTAATCAGGGCCACTCGCATTTTCTTTAACTAAAGTCATGAAGTACAATTGGTCCTCGCCTTTTAATCAGGGCCACTCGCATTTTCTTTAACTAAAGTCATGAAGTACAATTGGTCCTCGTCTTTTAATCAGGGCCGCTCGCATTTTCTTTAACTAAAGTCATGAAGTACAATTGGTCCTCGTCTTTTAATCAGGGCTGCTCGCATTTTCTTTTACTAAAGTCATGAAGTACAATTGGTCCTCGTCTTTTAATCAGGGCCACTCGCATTTTCTTTAACTAAAGTCATGAAGTACAATTGGTCCTCGTCTTTTAATCAGGGCTGCTCGCATTTTCTTTAAATAAGTCATGAAGTACAATTGGTCCTCGTCTTTTAATCAGGGCCACTCGCATTTTCTTTAACTAAAGTCATGAAGTACAATTGGTCCTCGTCTTTTAATCAGGGCCGCTCGCATTTTCTTTAACTAAAGTCATGAAGTACAATTGGTCCTCGTCTTTTAATCAGGGCTGCTCGCATTTTCTTTAACTAAAGTCATGAAGTACAATTGGTCCTCGTCTTTTAATCAGGGCCACTCGCATTTTCTTTAACTAAAGTCATGAAGTACAATTGGTCCTCGTCTTTTAATCAGGGCCACTCGCATTTTCTTTAACTAAAGTCATGAAGTACAATTGGTCCTCGTCTTTTAATCAGGGCCACTCGCATTTTCTTTAACTAAAGTCATGAAGTACAATTGGTCCTCGTCTTTTAATCAGGGCTGCTCGCATTTTCTTTAACTAAAGTCATGAAGTACAATTGGTCCTCGTCTTTTAATCAGGGCCGCTCGTATTTTCTTTAACTAAAGTCATGAAGTACAATTGGTCCTCGTCTTTTAATCAGGGCCACTCGCATTTTCTTTAACTAAAGTCATGAAGTACAATTGGTCCTCGTCTTTTAATCAGGGCCACTCGCATTTTCTTTAACTAAAGTCATGAAGTACAATTGGTCCTCGTCTTTTAATCAGGGCTGCTCGCATTTTCTTTAACTAAAGTCATGAAGTACAATTGGTCCTCGTCTTTTAATCAGGGCCACTCGCATTTTCTTTAACTAAAGTCATGAAGTACAATTGGTCCTCGTCTTTTAATCAGGGCCACTCGCATTTTCTTTAACTAAAGTCATGAAGTACAATTGGTCCTCGTCTTTTAATCAGGGCCACTCGCATTTTCTTTAACTAAAGTCATGAAGTACAATTGGTCCTCGTCTTTTAATCAGGGCCACTCGCATTTTCTTTAACTAAAGTCATGAAGTACAATTGGTCCTCGTCTTTTAATCAGGGCCGCTCGCATTTTCTTTAACTAAAGTCATGAAGTACAATTGGTCCTCGTCTTTTAATCAGGGCTGCTCGCATTTTCTTTAACTAAAGTCATGAAGTACAATTGGTCCTCGTCTTTTAATCAGGGCCACTCGCATTTTCTTTAACTAAAGTCATGAAGTACAATTGGTCCTCGTCTTTTAATCAGGGCCACTCGCATTTTCTTTAACTAAAGTCATGAAGTACAATTGGTCCTCGTCTTTTAATCAGGGCCACTCGCATTTTCTTTAACTAAAGTCATGAAGTACAATTGGTCCTCGTCTTTTAATCAGGGCTGCTCGCATTTTCTTTAACTAAAGTCATGAAGTACAATTGGTCCTCGTCTTTTAATCAGGGCCGCTCGCATTTTCTTTAACTAAAGTCATGAAGTACAATTGGTCCTCGTCTTTTAATCAGGGCCACTCGCATTTTCTTTAACTAAAGTCATGAAGTACAATTGGTCCTCGTCTTTTAATCAGGGCCACTCGCATTTTCTTTAACTAAAGTCATGAAGTACAATTGGTCCTCGTCTTTTAATCAGGGCTGCTCGCATTTTCTTTAACTAAAGTCATGAAGTACAATTGGTCCTCGTCTTTTAATCAGGGCCACTCGCATTTTCTTTAACTAAAGTCATGAAGTACAATTGGTCCTCGTCTTTTAATCAGGGCTGCTCGCATTTTCTTTAACTAAAGTCATGAAGTACAATTGGTCCTCGTCTTTTAATCAGGGCCACTCGCATTTTCTTTAACTAAAGTCATGAAGTACAATTGGTCCTCGTCTTTTAATCAGGGCCGCTCGCATTTTCTTTAACTAAAGTCATGAAGTACAATTGGTCCTCGTCTTTTAATCAGGGCTGCTCGCATTTTCTTTAACTAAAGTCATGAAGTACAATTGGTCCTCGCCTTTTAATCAGGGCCACTCGCATTTTCTTTAACTAAAGTCATGAAGTACAATTGGTCCTCGTCTTTTAATCAGGGTTGCTCGCATTTTCTTTAACTAAAGTCATGAAGTACAATTGGTCCTCGTCTTTTAATCAGGGCCGCTCGCATTTTCTTTAACTAAAGTCATGAAGTACAATTGGTCCTCGTCTTTTAATCAGGGCCACTCGCATTTTCTTTAACTAAAGTCATGAAGTACAATTGGTCCTCGTCTTTTAATCAGGGCTGCTCGCATTTTCTTTAACTAAAGTCATGAAGTACAATTGGTCCTCGTCTTTTAATCAGGGCTGCTCGCATTTTCTTTAACTAAAGTCATGAAGTACAATTGGTCCTCGTCTTTTAATCAGGGCTGCTCGCATTTTCTTTAACTAAAGTCATGAAGTACAATTGGTCCTCGTCTTTTAATCAGGGCCACTCGCATTTTCTTTAACTAAAGTCATGAAGTACAATTGGTCCTCGTCTTTTAATCAGGGCTGCTCGCATTTTCTTTAACTAAAGTCATGAAGTACAATTGGTCCTCGCCTTTTAATCAGGGCCACTCGCATTTTCTTTAACTAAAGTCATGAAGTACAATTGGTCCTCGCCTTTTAATCAGGGCCACTCGCATTTTCTTTAACTAAAGTCATGAAGTACAATTGGTCCTCGTCTTTTAATCAGGGCTGCTCGCATTTTCTTTAACTAAAGTCATGAATTACAATTGGTCCTCGTCTTTTAATCAGGGCCGCTCGCATTTTCTTTAACTAAAGTCATGAAGTACAATTGGTCCTCGTCTTTTAATCAGGGCCACTCGCATTTTCTTTAACTAAAGTCATGAAGTACAATTGGTCCTCGTCTTTTAATCAGGGCTGCTCGCATTTTCTTTAACTAAAGTCATGAAGTACAATTGGTCCTCGTCTTTTAATCAGGGCTGCTCGCATTTTCTTTAACTAAAGTCATGAAGTACAATTGGTCCTCGTCTTTTAATCAGGGCTGCTCGCATTTTCTTTAACTAAAGTCATGAAGTACAATTGGTCCTCGTCTTTTAATCAGGGCCGCTCGCATTTTCTTTAACTAAAGTCATGAAGTACAATTGGTCCTCGTCTTTTAATCAGGGCTGCTCGCATTTTCTTTAACTAAAGTCATGAAGTACAATTGGTCCTCGTCTTTTAATCAGGGCCACTCGCATTTTCTTTAACTAAAGTCATGAAGTACAATTGGTCCTCGTCTTTTAATCAGGGCTGCTCGCATTTTCTTTAACTAAAGTCATGAAGTACAATTGGTCCTCGCCTTTTAATCAGGGCCACTCGCATTTTCTTTAACTAAAGTCATGAAGTACAATTGGTCCTCGCCTTTTAATCAGGGCCACTCGCATTTTCTTTAACTAAAGTCATGAAGTACAATTGGTCCTCGTCTTTTAATCAGGGCCACTCGCATTTTCTTTAACTAAAGTCATGAAGTACAATTGGTCCTCGTCTTTTAATCAGGGCTGCTCGCATTTTCTTTAACTAAAGTCATGAATTACAATTGGTCCTCGTCTTTTAATCAGGGCCGCTCGCATTTTCTTTAACTAAAGTCATGAAGTACAATTGGTCCTCGTCTTTTAATCAGGGCCACTCGCATTTTCTTTAACTAAAGTCATGAAGTACAATTGGTCCTCGTCTTTTAATCAGGGCTGCTCGCATTTTCTTTAACTAAAGTCATGAAGTACAATTGGTCCTCGTCTTTTAATCAGGGCCACTCGCATTTTCTTTAACTAAAGTCATGAAGTACAATTGGTCCTCGTCTTTTAATCAGGGCCACTCGCATTTTCTTTAACTAAAGTCATGAAGTACAATTGGTCCTCGTCTTTTAATCAGGGCTGCTCGCATTTTCTTTAACTAAAGTCATGAAGTACAATTGGTCCTCGTCTTTTAATCAGGGCTGCTCGCATTTTCTTTAACTAAAGTCATGAAGTACAATTGGTCCTCGTCTTTTAATCAGGGCCACTCGCATTTTCTTTAACTAAAGTCATGAAGTACAATTGGTCCTCGTCTTTTAATCAGGGCTGCTCGCATTTTCTTTAACTAAAGTCATGAAGTACAATTGGTCCTCGTCTTTTAATCAGGGCCACTCGCATTTTCTTTAACTAAAGTCATGAAGTACAATTGGTCCTCGTCTTTTAATCAGGGCTGCTCGCATTTCCTTTAACTAAAGTCATGAAGTACAATTGGTCCTCGTCTTTTAATCAGGGCCACTCGCATTTTCTTTAACTAAAGTCATGAAGTACAATTGGTCCTCGTCTTTTAATCAGGGCTGCTCGCATTTTCTTTAACTAAAGTCATGAAGTACAATTGGTCCTCGTCTTTTAATCAGGGCCACTCGCATTTTCTTTAACTAAAGTCATGAAGTACAATTGGTCCTCGTCTTTTAATCAGGGCTGCTCGCATTTTCTTTAACTAAAGTCATGAAGTACAATTGGTCCTCGTCTTTTAATCAGGGCCACTCGCATTTTCTTTAACTAAAGTCATGGAGTACAATTGGTCCTCGTCTTTTAATCAGGGCTGCTCGCATTTTCTTTAACTAAAGTCATGAAGTACAATTGGTCCTCGTCTTTTAATCAGGGCCACTCGCATTTTCTTTAACTAAAGTCATGAAGTACAATTGGTCCTCGTCTTTTAATCAGGGCTGCTCGCATTTTCTTTAACTAAAGTCATGAAGTACAATTGGTCCTCGCCTTTTAATCAGGGCCACTCGCATTTTCTTTAACTAAAGTCATGAAGTACAATTGGTCCTCGCCTTTTAATCAGGGCCACTCGCATTTTCTTTAACTAAAGTCATGAAGTACAATTGGTCCTCGTCTTTTAATCAGGGCCACTCGCATTTTCTTTAACTAAAGTCATGAAGTACAATTGGTCCTCGTCTTTTAATCAGGGCTGCTCGCATTTTCTTTAACTAAAGTCATGAATTACAATTGGTCCTCGTCTTTTAATCAGGGCCGCTCGCATTTTCTTTAACTAAAGTCATGAAGTACAATTGGTCCTCGTCTTTTAATCAGGGCCACTCGCATTTTCTTTAACTAAAGTCATGAAGTACAATTGGTCCTCGTCTTTTAATCAGGGCTGCTCGCATTTTCTTTAACTAAAGTCATGAAGTACAATTGGTCCTCGTCTTTTAATCAGGGCCACTCGCATTTTCTTTAACTAAAGTCATGAAGTACAATTGGTCCTCGTCTTTTAATCAGGGCCACTCGCATTTTCTTTAACTAAAGTCATGAAGTACAATTGGTCCTCGTCTTTTAATCAGGGCTGCTCGCATTTTCTTTAACTAAAGTCATGAAGTACAATTGGTCCTCGTCTTTTAATCAGGGCTGCTCGCATTTTCTTTAACTAAAGTCATGAAGTACAATTGGTCCTCGTCTTTTAATCAGGGCCACTCGCATTTTCTTTAACTAAAGTCATGAAGTACAATTGGTCCTCGTCTTTTAATCAGGGCTGCTCGCATTTTCTTTAACTAAAGTCATGAAGTACAATTGGTCCTCGTCTTTTAATCAGGGCCACTCGCATTTTCTTTAACTAAAGTCATGAAGTACAATTGGTCCTCGTCTTTTAATCAGGGCTGCTCGCATTTCCTTTAACTAAAGTCATGAAGTACAATTGGTCCTCGTCTTTTAATCAGGGCCACTCGCATTTTCTTTAACTAAAGTCATGAAGTACAATTGGTCCTCGTCTTTTAATCAGGGCTGCTCGCATTTTCTTTAACTAAAGTCATGAAGTACAATTGGTCCTCGTCTTTTAATCAGGGCCACTCGCATTTTCTTTAACTAAAGTCATGAAGTACAATTGGTCCTCGTCTTTTAATCAGGGCTGCTCGCATTTTCTTTAACTAAAGTCATGAAGTACAATTGGTCCTCGTCTTTTAATCAGGGCCACTCGCATTTTCTTTAACTAAAGTCATGGAGTACAATTGGTCCTCGTCTTTTAATCAGGGCTGCTCGCATTTTCTTTAACTAAAGTCATGAAGTACAATTGGTCCTCGTCTTTTAATCAGGGCCACTCGCATTTTCTTTAACTAAAGTCATGAAGTACAATTGGTCCTCGTCTTTTAATCAGGGCTGCTCGCATTTTCTTTAACTAAAGTCATGAAGTACAATTGGTCCTCGTCTTTTAATCAGGGCCACTCGCATTTTCTTTAACTAAAGTCATGAAGTACAATTGGTCCTCGTCTTTTAATCAGGGCTGCTCGCATTTTCTTTAACTAAAGTCATGAAGTACAATTGGTCCTCGTCTTTTAATCAGGGCCACTCGCATTTTCTTTAACTAAAGTCATGTAGTACAATTGGTCCTCGTCTTTTAATCAGGGCTGCTCGCATTTTCTTTAACTAAAGTCATGAAGTACAATTGGTCCTCGTCTTTTAATCAGGGCTGCTCGCATTTTCTTTAACTAAAGTCATGAATTACAATTGGTCCTCGTCTTTTAATCAGGGCCACTCGCATTTTCTTTAACTAAAGTCATGAAGTACAATTGGTCCTCGTCTTTTAATCAGGGCTGCTCGCATTTTCTTTAACTAAAGTCATGAAGTACAATTGGTCCTCGTCTTTTAATCAGGGCCACTCGCATTTTCTTTAACTAAAGTCATGAAGTACAATTGGTCCTCGTCTTTTAATCAGGGCTGCTCGCATTTTCTTTAACTAAAGTCATGAAGTACAATTGGTCCTCGTCTTTTAATCAGGGCTGCTCGCATTTTCTTTAACTAAAGTCATGAAGTACAATTGGTCCTCGTCTTTTAATCAGGGCCACTCGCATTTTCTTTAACTAAAGTCATGAAGTACAATTGGTCCTCGTCTTTTAATCAGGGCTGCTCGCATTTTCTTTAACTAAAGTCATGAAGTACAATTGGTCCTCGTCTTTTAATCAGGGCCACTCGCATTTTCTTTAACTAAAGTCATGAAGTACAATTGGTCCTCGTCTTTTAATCAGGGCTGCTCGCATTTTCTTTAACTAAAGTCATGAAGTACAATTGGTCCTCGTCTTTTAATCAGGGCCACTCGCATTTTCTTTAACTAAAGTCATGAAGTACAATTGGTCCTCGTCTTTTAATCAGGGCTGCTCGCATTTTCTTTAACTAAAGTCATGAAGTACAATTGGTCCTCGTCTTTTAATCAGGGCCACTCGCATTTTCTTTAACTAAAGTCATGAAGTACAATTGGTCCTCGTCTTTTAATCAGGGCTGCTCGCATTTTCTTTAACTAAAGTCATGAAGTACAATTGGTCCTCGTCTTTTAATCAGGGCCACTCGCATTTTCTTTAACTAAAGTCATGAAGTACAATTGGTCCTCGTCTTTTAATCAGGGCTGCTCGCATTTTCTTTAACTAAAGTCATGAAGTACAATTGGTCCTCGTCTTTTAATCAGGGCCACTCGCATTTTCTTTAACTAAAGTCATGAAGTACAATTGGTCCTCGTCTTTTAATCAGGGCTGCTCGCATTTTCTTTAACTAAAGTCATGAAGTACAATTGGTCCTCGACTTTTAATCAGGGCCACTCGCATTTTCTTTAACTAAAGTCATGAAGTACAATTGGTCCTCGTCTTTTAATCAGGGCTGCTCGCATTTTCTTTAACTAAAGTCATGAAGTACAATTGGTCCTCGTCTTTTAATCAGGGCCACTCGCATTTTCTTTAACTAAAGTCATGAAGTACAATTGGTCCTCGTCTTTTAATCAGGGCTGCTCGCATTTTCTTTAACTAAAGTCATGAAGTACAATTGGTCCTCGCCTTTTAATCAGGGCCACTCGCATTTTCTTTAACTAAAGTCATGAAGTACAATTGGTCCTCGTCTTTTAATCAGGGCTGCTCGCATTTTCTTTAACTAAAGTCATGAATTACAATTGGTCCTCGTCTTTTAATCAGGGCCGCTCGCATTTTCTTTAACTAAAGTCATGAAGTACAATTGGTCCTCGTCTTTTAATCAGGGCCACTCGCATTTTCTTTAACTAAAGTCATGAAGTACAATTGGTCCTCGTCTTTTAATCAGGGCTGCTCGCATTTTCTTTAACTAAAGTCATGAAGTACAATTGGTCCTCGTCTTTTAATCAGGGCTGCTCGCATTTTCTTTAACTAAAGTCATGAAGTACAATTGGTCCTCGCCTTTTAATCAGGGCCACTCGCATTTTCTTTAACTAAAGTCATGAAGTACAATTGGTCCTCGTCTTTTAATCAGGGCCACTCGCATTTTCTTTAACTAAAGTCATGAAGTACAATTGGTCCTCGTCTTTTAATCAGGGCTGCTCGCATTTTCTTTAACTAAAGTCATGAAGTACAATTGGTCCTCGTCTTTTAATCAGGGCTGCTCGCATTTTCTTTAACTAAAGTCATGAATTACAATTGGTCCTCGTCTTTTAATCAGGGCCGCTCGCATTTTCTTTAACTAAAGTCATGAAGTACAATTGGTCCTCGTCTTTTAATCAGGGCTGCTCGCATTTTCTTTAACTAAAGTCATGAAGTACAATTGGTCCTCGTCTTTTAATCAGGGCCGCTCGCATTTTCTTTAACTAAAGTCATGAAGTACAATTGGTCCTCGTCTTTTAATCAGGGCTGCTCGCATTTTCTTTAACTAAAGTCATGAAGTACAATTGGTCCTCGTCTTTTAATCAGGGCCACTCGCATTTTCTTTAACTAAAGTCATGAATTACAATTGGTCCTCGCCTTTTAATCAGGGCCGCTCGAGTTGTCTTTAACTAAAGTCATGTAGTACAATTGGTCCTCGTCTTTTAATCAGGGCTGCTCGCATTTTATTTAACTAAAGTCATGAAGTACAATTGGTCCTCGCCTTTTAATCAGGGCCGCTCGAGTTGTCTTTAACTAAAGTCATGTAGTACAATTGGTCCTCGTCTTTTAATCAGGGCTGCTCGCATTTTCTTTAACTAAAGTCATGAAGTACAATTGGTCCTCGTCTTTTAATCAGGGCCGCTCGCATTTTCTTTAACTAAAGTCATTAAGTACAATTGGTCCTCGCCTTTTAATCAGGGCCGCTCGAGTTGTCTTTAACTAAAGTCATGTAGTACAATTGGTCCTCGTCTTTTAATCAGGGCTGCTAGCATTTTATTTAACTAAAGTCATGAATTACAATTGGTCCTCGTCTTTTAATCAGGGCCGCTCGCATTTTCTTTAACTAAAGTCATGAAGTACAATTGGTCCTCGTCTTTTAATCAGGGCCACTCGCATTTTCTTTAACTAAAGTCATGAAGTACAATTGGTCCTCGTCTTTTAATCAGGGCCACTCGCATTTTCTTTAACTAAAGTCATGAAGTACAATTGGTCCTAATCTTTTAATCAGGGCTGCTCGCATTTTCTTTAACTAAAGTCATGAAGTACAATTGGTCCTCGTCTTTTAATCAGGGCTGCTCGCATTTTCTTTAACTAAAGTCATGAATTACAATTGGTCCTCGTCTTTTAATCAGGGCCGCTCGCATTTTCTTTAACTAAAGTCATGAAGTACAATTGGTCCTCGTCTTTTAATCAGGGCTGCTCGCATTTTCTTTAACTAAAGTCATGAAGTACAATTGGTCCTCGTCTTTTAATCAGGGCCGCTCGCATTTTCTTTAACTAAAGTCATGAAGTACAATTGGTCCTCGTCTTTTAATCAGGGCTGCTCGCATTTTCTTTAACTAAAGTCATGAAGTACAATTGGTCCTCGTCTTTTAATCAGGGCCACTCGCATTTTCTTTAACTAAAGTCATGAATTACAATTGGTCCTCGCCTTTTAATCAGGGCCGCTCGAGTTGTCTTTAACTAAAGTCATGTAGTACAATTGGTCCTCGTCTTTTAATCAGGGCTGCTCGCATTTTATTTAACTAAAGTCATGAATTACAATTGGTCCTCGTCTTTTAATCAGGGCCGCTCGCATTTTCTTTAACTAAAGTCATGAAGTACAATTGGTCCTCGTCTTTTAATCAGGGCCACTCGCATTTTCTTTAACTAAAGTCATGAATTACAATTGGTCCTCGCCTTTTAATCAGGGCCGCTCGAGTTGTCTTTAACTAAAGTCATGTAGTACAATTGGTCCTCGTCTTTTAATCAGGGCTGCTCGCATTTTATTTAACTAAAGTCATGAATTACAATTGGTCCTCGTCTTTTAATCAGGGCCGCTCGCATTTTCTTTAACTAAAGTCATGAAGTACAATTGGTCCTCGTCTTTTAATCAGGGCCACTCGCATTTTCTTTAACTAAAGTCATGAAGTACAATTGGTCCTCGTCTTTTAATCAGGGCCGCTCGCATTTTCTTTAACTAAAGTCATTAAGTACAATTGGTCCTCGCCTTTTAATCAGGGCCGCTCGAGTTGTCGTTAACTAAAGTCATGTAGTACAATTGGTCCTCGTCTTTTAATCAGGGCTGCTAGCATTTTATTTAACTAAAGTCATGAATTACAATTGGTCCTCGTCTTTTAATCAGGGCCGCTCGCATTTTCTTTAACTAAAGTCATGAAGTACAATTGGTCCTCGTCTTTTAATCAGGGCCACTCGCATTTTCTTTAACTAAAGTCATGAAGTACAATTGGTCCTCGTCTTTTAATCAGGGCCGCTCGCATTTTCTTTAACTAAAGTCATGAAGTACAATTGGTCCTCGCCTTTTAATCAGGGCCGCTCGAGTTGTCTTTAACTAAAGTCATGAATTACAATTGGTCCTCGTCTTTTAATCAGGGCTGCTCGCATTTTCTTTAACTAAAGTCATGAAGTACAATTGGTCCTCGTCTTTTAATCAGGGCTGCTCGCATCTTCTTTAACTAAAGTCATGAATTACAATTGGTCCTCGTCTTTGAATCAGGGCCGCTCGCATTTTCTTAAACTAAAGTCATGAATTACAATTGGTCCTCGTCTTTTAATCAGGGCCGCTCGCATTTTCTTTAACTAAAGTCATGAAGTACAATTGGTCCTCGTCTGTTAATCAGGGCCGCTCGCATTTTTCTTTAACAAAAGTCATGAATTAAAATTGGACCTAGTCTTTTAATCAGGGCCGCTCGCATTTTCTTTAACTAAAGTCATGAAATACAATTGGTCCTCGTCTTTTAATCAGGGCGGCTCGCATTTCCTTTAACTAAAGTCATGAATTACAATTGGTCCTCGTCTTTGAATCAGGGCCGATCGCATTTCTTTAACTAAAGTCATGAAGTACAATTGGTCCTCGTCTGTTAATCAGGGCCGCTCGCATTTTCTTTAACTAAAGTCATGAAGTACAAATGGTCCTCGTCTTTTAATCAGGGCTGCTCGCATTTCCTCTAACTAAAGTCATGAATTACAATTGGTCCTCGCCTGTTAATCAGGGCCGCTCGCATTTTACTTTAACTAAAGTCAGGAAGTACAATTGGTCCTAGTCTGTTAATCAGGGCCGCTCGCATTTTTTTTAACTAAAGTTATGAAGTACAATTGGTCCTCGTCTGTTAATCAGGGCCGATCGCATTTCTTTAACTAAAATCGTGAAGTACAATAGATCCTAGTCTGTTAATCAGGGCCGCTCGCATTTTCTTTAACTAAACTCATGAAGTACAATAGGTCCTAGTCTGTTAATCAGGGCCGCTCGCATTTTCTTTAACTAAAGTCATGAAGTACAATTGGTCCTCGTCTGTTAATCAGGGCCGCTCCCATTTTCTTTAACTAAACTCATGAAGTACAATAGGTCCTAGTCTGTTAATCAGGGCCGCTCGCATTTTCTTTAACTAAAGTCATGAAGTACAAATGGTCCTAGTCTGTTAATCAGGGCCGAACGCATTTTCTTTAACTAAAGTCATGAAGTACAATTGGTCCTAGTCTGTTAATCAGGGCCGCTCGCATTTTCTTTAACTAAAGTCATGAAGTACAATTGGTCCTCGTCTTTTAATCAGGGCCGCTCGCATTTTCTTTAACTAAAGTCATGAAGTACAATTGGTCCTCGCCTTTTAATCAGGGCCGCTCGAGTTGTCTTTAACTAAAGTCATGTAGTACAATTGGTCCTCGTCTTTTAATCAGGGCTGCTCGCATTTTATTTAACTAAAGTCATGAATTACAATTGGTCCTCGTCTTTTAATCAGGGCCGCTCGCATTTTCTTTAACTAAAGTCATGAAGTACAATTGGTCCTCGTCTTTTAATCAGGGCCACTCGCATTTTCTTTAACTAAAGTCATGAAGTACAATTGGTCCTCGTCTTTTAATCAGGGCCGCTCGCATTTTCTTTAACTAAAGTCATGAAGTACAATTGGTCCTCGCCTTTTAATCAGGGCCGCTCGAGTTGTCTTTAACTAAAGTCATGAATTACAATTGGTCCTCGTCTTTTAATCAGGGCTGCTCGCATTTTCTTTAACTAAAGTCATGAAGTACAATTGGTCCTCGTCTTTTAATCAGGGCTGCTCGCATTTTCTTTAACTAAAGTCATGAATTACAATTGGTCCTCGTCTTTGAATCAGGGCCGCTCGCATTTTCTTAAACTAAAGTCATGAATTACAATTGGTCCTCGTCTTTTAATCAGGGCCGCTCGCATTTTCTTTAACTAAAGTCATGAAGTACAATTGGTCCTCGTCTGTTAATCAGGGCCGCTCGCATTTTTCTTTAACAAAAGTCATGAATTAAAATTGGACCTAGTCTTTTAATCAGGGCCGCTCGCATTTTCTTTAACTAAAGTCATGAAATACAATTGGTCCTCGTCTTTTAATCAGGGCGGCTCGCATTTCCTTTAACTAAAGTCATGAATTACAATTGGTCCTCGTCTTTGAATCAGGGCCGATCGCATTTCTTTAACTAAAGTCATGAAGTACAATTGGTCCTCGTCTTTTAATCAGGGCCGCTCGCATTTCTTTAACTAAAGTCATGAATTACAATTGGTCCTCGTCTGTTAATCAGGGCCGCTCGCATTTTCTTTAACTAAAGTCATGAAATACAATTGGTCCTCGTCTTTTAATCAGGGCGGCTCGCATTTCCTTTAACTAAAGTCATGAAGTACAATTGGTCCTCGCCTTTTAATCAGGGCCGCTCGAGTTGTCTTTAACTAAAGTCATGAAGTACAATTGGTCCTCGTCTTTTAATCAGGGCCGCTAGCATTTTCTTTAACTAAAGTCATGAAGTACAATTGGTCCTCGTCTGTTAATCAGGGCCGCTCGCATTTTCTTTAACTAAAGTCATGAAGTACAAATAGTCCTCGTCTTTTAATCAGGGCTGCTCGCATTTCCTTTAACTAAAGTCATGAATTACAATTGGTCCTCGCCTGTTAATCAGGGCCGCTCGCATTTTACTTTAACTAAAGTCAGGAAGTACAATTGGTCCTAGTCTGTTAATCAGGGCCGCTCGCATTTTTTTTAACTAAAGTTATGAAGTACAATTGGTCCTCGTCTGTTAATCAGGGCCGATCGCATTTCTTTAACTAAAATCGTGAAGTACAATAGATCCTAGTCTGTTAATCAGGGCCGCTCGCATTTTCTTTAACTAAACTCATGAAGTACAATAGGTCCTAGTCTGTTAATCAGGGCCGCTCGCATTTTCTTTAACTAAAGTCATGAAGTACAATTGGTCCTCGTCTGTTAATCAGGGCTGCTCGCATCTTCTTTAACTAAAGTCATGAATTACAATTGGTCCTCGTCTTTGAATCAGGGCCGCTCGCATTTTCTTAAACTAAAGTCATGAATTACAATTGGTCCTCGTCTTTTAATCAGGGCCGCTCGCATTTTCTTTAACTAAAGTCATGAAGTACAATTGGTCCTCGTCTGTTAATCAGGGCCGCTCGCATTTTTCTTTAACAAAAGTCATGAATTAAAATTGGACCTAGTCTTTTAATCAGGGCCGCTCGCATTTTCTTTAACTAAAGTCATGAAATACAATTGGTCCTCGTCTTTTAATCAGGGCGGCTCGCATTTCCTTTAACTAAAGTCATGAATTACAATTGGTCCTCGTCTTTGAATCAGGGCCGATCGCATTTCTTTAACTAAAGTCATGAAGTACAATTGGTCCTCGTCTGTTAATCAGGGCCGCTCGCATTTTCTTTAACTAAAGTCATGAAGTACAAATGGTCCTCGTCTTTTAATCAGGGCTGCTCGCATTTCCTCTAACTAAAGTCATGAATTACAATTGGTCCTCGCCTGTTAATCAGGGCCGCTCGCATTTTACTTTAACTAAAGTCAGGAAGTACAATTGGTCCTAGTCTGTTAATCAGGGCCGCTCGCATTTTTTTTAACTAAAGTTATGAAGTACAATTGGTCCTCGTCTGTTAATCAGGGCCGATCGCATTTCTTTAACTAAAATCGTGAAGTACAATAGATCCTAGTCTGTTAATCAGGGCCGCTCGCATTTTCTTTAACTAAACTCATGAAGTACAATAGGTCCTAGTCTGTTAATCAGGGCCGCTCGCATTTTCTTTAACTAAAGTCATGAAGTACAATTGGTCCTCGTCTGTTAATCAGGGCCGCTCCCATTTTCTTTAACTAAACTCATGAAGTACAATAGGTCCTAGTCTGTTAATCAGGGCCGCTCGCATTTTCTTTAACTAAAGTCATGAAGTACAAATGGTCCTAGTCTGTTAATCAGGGCCGAACGCATTTTCTTTAACTAAAGTCATGAAGTACAATTGGTCCTAGTCTGTTAATCAGGGCCGCTCGCATTTTCTTTAACTAAAGTCATGAAGTACAATTGGTCCTCGTCTTTTAATCAGGGCCGCTCGCATTTTCTTTAACTAAAGTCATGAAGTACAATTGGTCCTCGCCTTTTAATCAGGGCCGCTCGAGTTGTCTTTAACTAAAGTCATGTAGTACAATTGGTCCTCGTCTTTTAATCAGGGCTGCTCGCATTTTATTTAACTAAAGTCATGAATTACAATTGGTCCTCGTCTTTTAATCAGGGCCGCTCGCATTTTCTTTAACTAAAGTCATGAAGTACAATTGGTCCTCGTCTTTTAATCAGGGCCACTCGCATTTTCTTTAACTAAAGTCATGAAGTACAATTGGTCCTCGTCTTTTAATCAGGGCCGCTCGCATTTTCTTTAACTAAAGTCATGAAGTACAATTGGTCCTCGCCTTTTAATCAGGGCCGCTCGAGTTGTCTTTAACTAAAGTCATGAATTACAATTGGTCCTCGTCTTTTAATCAGGGCTGCTCGCATTTTCTTTAACTAAAGTCATGAAGTACAATTGGTCCTCGTCTTTTAATCAGGGCTGCTCGCATCTTCTTTAACTAAAGTCATGAATTACAATTGGTCCTCGTCTTTGAATCAGGGCCGCTCGCATTTTCTTAAACTAAAGTCATGAATTACAATTGGTCCTCGTCTTTTAATCAGGGCCGCTCGCATTTTCTTTAACTAAAGTCATGAAGTACAATTGGTCCTCGTCTGTTAATCAGGGCCGCTCGCATTTTTCTTTAACAAAAGTCATGAATTAAAATTGGACCTAGTCTTTTAATCAGGGCCGCTCGCATTTTCTTTAACTAAATTCATGAAATACAATTGGTCCTCGTCTTTTAATCAGGGCGGCTCGCATTTCCTTTAACTAAAGTCATGAATTACAATTGGTCCTCGTCTTTGAATCAGGGCCGATCGCATTTCTTTAACTAAAGTCATGAAGTACAATTGGTCCTCGTCTTTTAATCAGGGCCGCTCGCATTTCTTTAACTAAAGTCATGAATTACAATTGGTCCTCGTCTGTTAATCAGGGCCGCTCGCATTTTCTTTAACTAAAGTCATGAAATACAATTGGTCCTCGTCTTTTAATCAGGGCGGCTCGCATTTCCTTTAACTAAAGTCATGAAGTACAATTGGTCCTCGCCTTTTAATCAGGGCCGCTCGAGTTGTCTTTAACTAAAGTCATGAAGTACAATTGGTCCTCGTCTTTTAATCAGGGCCGCTAGCATTTTCTTTAACTAAAGTCATGAAGTACAATTGGTCCTCGTCTGTTAATCAGGGCCGCTCGCATTTTCTTTAACTAAAGTCATGAAGTACAAATAGTCCTCGTCTTTTAATCAGGGCTGCTCGCATTTCCTTTAACTAAAGTCATGAATTACAATTGGTCCTCGCCTGTTAATCAGGGCCGCTCGCATTTTACTTTAACTAAAGTCAGGAAGTACAATTGGTCCTAGTCTGTTAATCAGGGCCGCTCGCATTTTTTTTAACTAAAGTTATGAAGTACAATTGGTCCTCGTCTGTTAATCAGGGCCGATCGCATTTCTTTAACTAAAATCGTGAAGTACAATAGATCCTAGTCTGTTAATCAGGGCCGCTCGCATTTTCTTTAACTAAACTCATGAAGTACAATAGGTCCTAGTCTGTTAATCAGGGCCGCTCGCATTTTCTTTAACTAAAGTCATGAAGTACAATTGGTCCTCGTCTGTTAATCAGGGCCGCTCCCATTTTCTTTAACTAAACTCATGAAGTACAATAAGTCCTAGTCTGTTAATCAGGGCCGCTCGCAATTTCTTTAACTAAAGTCATGAAGTACAAATGGTCCTAGTCTGTTAATCAGGGCCGAACGCATTTTCTTTAACTAAAGTCATGAAGTACAATTGGTCCTAGTCTGTTAATCAGGGCCGCTCGCATTTTCTTTAACTAAAGTCATGAAGTACAATTGGTCCTCGTCTGTTAATCAGGGCCGCTCGCATTTTCTTTAACTAAAGTCATGAAGTACAATTGGTCCTCGTCTTTTAATCAGGGCCGCTCGCATTTTCTTTAACTAAAGTCATGAAGTACAATTGGTACTCGTCTTTTAATCAGGGCCGCTCGAGTTTTCTTTAACTAAAGTCATGTAGTACAATTGGTCCTCGTCTGTTAATCAGGGCCGCTCGCGTTTCTTTAACTAAATCCATGAAGTACAATTGGTCCTAGTCTGTTAATCAGGGCCACTCGAATTTTCTTTAACTAAAGTCATGAAGTACAATTGGTCCTCGTCTTTTAATCAGGGCCGCTCGCATTTCCTATAACTAAAGTCATGAATTAAAATTGGTCCTCGTCTGTTAATCAGGGCTGCTCGCATTTCCTTTAACTAAAGTCATGAATTACAATTGGTCCTCGTCTGTTAATCAGGGCCGCTCGCATTTTCTTTAACTAAAGTCATGAAGTACAATAGGTCCTCGTCTGTTAATCAGGGCCGCTCGCATTTTCTTTAACTAAACTCATGAAGTACAATAGGTCCTAGTCTGTTAATCAGGGCCGCTCGCATTTTCTTTAACTAAAGTCATGAAGTACAATAGGTCCTAGTCTGTTAATCAGGGCCGCTCGCATTTTCTTTAACTAAAGTCATGAAGTACAATTGGTCCTCGTCTTTTAATCAGGGCCGCTCGCGTTTCTTTAAATAAATCCATGAAGTACAATTGGTCCTGGTCTGTTAATCAGGGCCACTCGAATTTTCTTTAACTAAAGTCATGAATTACAATTGGTCCTCGTCTGTTAATCAGGGCCGATCGCATTTCTTTAACTAAAATCGTGAAGTACAATAGATCCTAGTCTGTTAATCAGGGCCGCTCGCATTTTCTTTAACTAAAGTCATGAATTACAATTGGTCCTCGTCTTTTAATTAGGGCCGCTCGAATTTTCTTTAACTAAAGTCATGAAGTAAAATTGGTCCTCGTCTTTTAATCAGGGCCGCTCGCATTTTCTTTAACTAATGTCATGAAGTACAATTGTTCTTAGTCTGTTAATCAGGGCCGCTCGAATTTTCTTTAACTAAAGTCAGGAAGTACAATTGGTCCTCGTCTGTTAATCAGGGCCGCTCGCATTTTCTTTAACTAAAGTCAGGAAGTACAAATGGTCCTCGTCTTTTAATCAGGGCCGCTCGAATTTTCTTTAACTAAATTCATGAATTACAATTGGTCCTCGTCTGTTAATCAGGGGCGCTCGCATTTTCTTTAACTAAAGTCAGGAAGTACAATTGGTCCTAGTCTGTTAATCAGGGCCGCTCGCGTTTCTTTAACTAAAGCCATGAAGTACAATTGGTCCTAGTCTGTTAATCAGGGCCACTCGAATTTCCTTTAACTAAAGTCATGAAGTACAATTGGTCCTGGTCTTTTAATCAGGGCCGCTCGCATTTTCTTTAACTAAAGTCATGAAGTACAATTGGTCCTCGTCTGTTAATCAGGGCCGCTCGCATTTTCTTTAACTAAACTCATGAAGTACAATAGGTCCTAGTCTGTTAATCAGGGCCGCTCGCATTTCTTTAACTAAAGTCATGAAGTACAATTGGTCCTCGTCTGTTAATCAGGGCCGCTCGCATTTCCTTTAACTAAAGTCATGAAGTACAATTGGTCCTCGTCTTTTAATCAGGGCCGCTCGCATTTTCTTTAACTAAAGTCATGAAGTACAATGGGTACTCGTCTTTTAATCAGGGCCGCTCGAGTTTTCTTTAACTAAAGTCATGTAGTACAATTGGTCCTCGTCTTTTAATCAGGGCTGCTCGCATTTTCTTTAACTAAAGTCATGAATTACAATTGGTCCTCGTCTGTTAATCAGGGCCGCTTGCATTTTCTTTAACTAAAATCATGAAGTACAATTGGTCCTCGTCTGTTAATCAGGGCCGCCCCTATTTTCTTTAACAAAACTCATGAAGTACAATAGGTCCTAGTCTGTTAATCAGGGCCGCTCGCATTTTCTTTAACTAAAGTCATGAAGTACAATTGGTCCTCGTCTTTTAATCCGGGCCGTTCGCATTTTCTTTAACTAAAGTCATGAAGTACAATTGGTCCTAGTCTGTTAATCAGGGCCGCTCACATTTTCTTTAACTAAAGTCATGAAGTACAATTGGTCCTCGTCTGTTAATCAGGGCCGCTCGCGTTTCTTTAACTAAATCCATGAAGTACAATTGGTCCTAGTCTGTTAATCAGGGCCACTCGAATTTTCTTTAACTAAAGTCATGAAGTACAATTGGTCCTCGTCTTTTAATCAGGGCCGCTCGCATTTCCTATAACTAAAGTCATAAATTAAAATTGGTCCTCGTCTGTTAATCAGGGCTGCTCGCATTTTCTTTAACTAAAGTCATGAATTATAATTGGTCCTCGTCTGTTAATCAGGGCCGCTCGCATTTTCTTTAACTAAAGTCATGAATTACAATTGGTCCTCGTCTGTTAATCAGGGCCGCTCGCATTTTCTTTAACTAAAGTCATGAATTACAATTGGTCCTCGTCTGTTAATCAGGGCCGCTCGCATTTTCTTTAACTAAAGTCATGAAGTACAATTGGTCCTCGTCTGTTAATCAGGGCCGCTCACATTTTCTTTAACTAAAGTCATGAAGTACAATTGGTCCTCGTCTTTTAATCAGGGCCGCTCGCGTTTCTTTAACTAAATCCATGAAGTACAATTGGTCCTAGTCTGTTAATCAGGGCCACTCGAATTTTCTTTAACTAAAGTCATGAAGTACAATTGGTCCTCGTCTTTTAATCAGGGCCGCTCGCATTTTCTTTAACTAAAGTCATGAATTACAATTGGTCCTCGTCTGTTAATCAGGGCCGATCGCATTTCTTTAACTAAAATCGTGAAGTACAATATATCCTAGTCTGTTAATCAGGGCCGCTCGCATTTTCTTTAACTAAAGTCATGAATTACAATTGGTCCTCGTCTTTTAATCAGGGCCGCTCGAATTTTCTTTAACTAAAGTCATGAAGTAAAATTGGTCCTCGTCTGTTAATCAGGGCCGCTCGCATTTTCTTTAACTAAAGTCATGAAGTACAATTGATCCTCGTCTTTTAATCAGGGCCGTTCGCATTTTTTTTAACTAAAGTCATGAAGTACAATTGGTCCTCGTCTGTTAATCAGGGCCGCTCGCGTTTCTTTAACTAAATCCATGAAGTACAATTGGTCCTAGTCTGTTAATCAGGGCCACTCGAATTTTCTTTAACTAAAGTCATGAAGTACAATTGGTCCTCGTCTTTTAATCAGGGCCGCTCGCATTTCCTTTAACTAAAGTCATGAAGTACAATTGGTCCTCGTCTGTTAATCAGGGCCGCTCGCATTTCCTTTAACTAAAGTCATGAAGTACAATTGGTCCTCGTCTTTTAATCAGGGCCGCTCGCATTTCCTTTAACTAAATTCATGAAGTACAATTGGTCCTCGTCTGTTAATCAGGGCCGCTCGCATTTCCTTTAACTAAAGTCATGAAGTACAATTGGTCCTCGTCTTTTAATCAGGGCCGCTCGCATTTCCTTTAACTAAAGTCATGAAGTACAATTGGTCCTCGTCTTTTAATCAGGGCCGCTCGCATTTCCTTTAACTAAAGTCATGAAGTACAATTGGTCCTCGTCTGTTAATCAGGGCCGATCGCATTTTCTTTAACTAAAGTCATGAAGTACAATTGGTCCTCGTCTTTTAATCAGGGCCGCTCGCATTTTCTTTAACTAAAGTCATGAAGTACAATTGGTCCTCGTCTTTTAATCAGGGCCGCTCGCATTTTCTTTAACTAAAGTCATGAAGTACAATTGGTCCTCGTCTTTTAATCAGGGCCGCTCGCATTTCCTTTAACTAAAGTCATGAAGTACAATTGGTCCTCGTCTTTTAATCAGGGCCGCTCGCATTTCCTTTAACTAAAGTCATGAAGTACAATTGGTCCTCGTCTTTTAATCAGGGCCGCTCGCATTTCCTTTAACTAAAGTCATGAAGTACAATTGGTCCTCGTCTTTTAATCAGGGCCGCTCGCATTTCCTTTAACTAAAGTCATGAAGTACAATTGGTCCTCGTCTTTTAATCAGGGCCGCTCGCATTTTCTTTAACTAAAGTCATGAATTACAATTGGTCCTCGTCTGTTAATCAGGGCCGATCGCATTTCTTTAACTAAAATCGTGAAGTACAATAGATCCTCGTCTGTTAATCAGGGCCGCTCGCATTTTCTTTAACTAAAGTCATGAATTACAATTGGTCCTCGTCTGTTAATCAGGGCCGATCGCATTTTATTTAACTAAAGTCAGGAAGTACAATTGGTCCTAGTCTGTTAATCAGGGCCGCTCGCATTTTCTTTAACTAAAGTCATGAAGTACAATTGGTCCTCGTCTTTTAATGAGGGCCGCTTGCATTTCCTTTAACTAAAGTCAAGAAGTACAATTGGTCCTCGTCTGTTAATCAGGGCCGATCGCATTTTCTTTAACTAAAGTCATGAAGTACAATAGGTCCTAGTCTGTTAATCAGGGCCGCTCGCATTTTCTTTAACTAAAGTCATGAAGTACAATTGGTCCTAGTCTGTTAATCAGGGCCGCTCGCATTTTCTGTAACTAAAGTCATGAAGTACAATTGGTCCACGTTTTTAATCAAGGCCGCTCGCATTTTCTTTAACTAAAGTCATGAAGTACAATTGGTCCTCGTCTGTTAATCAGAGCCGCTCGCATTTTCTTTAACTAAAGTCATGAATTACAATTGGTCCTAGTCTGTTAATCAGGGCCGCTCGCATTTTCTTTAACTAAAGTCATGAATTACAATTGGTCCTCGTCTGTTAATCAGGGCCGATCGCATTTTCTTTAAATAAAATCAGGAAGTACAATTGGTCCTCGTCTTTTAATCCGGGCCGCTCGCATTTCTTTAACTAAAGTCATGAATTACAATTGGTCCTAGTCTGTTAATCAGGGCCGCTCGCATTTTCTTTAACTAAAGTCATGAAGTACAATTGCTCCTCGTCTTTTAATCAGGGCCGCTCGCATTTTCTTTAACTAAAGTCATGAATTACAATTGGTCCTAGTCTGTTAATCAGGGCTGCACGCATTTTCTTTAACTAAAGTCATGAAGTACAATTGGTCCTCGTCTGTTAATCAGGGCCGCTCGCATTTCCTTTAACTAAAGTCATGAATTACAATTGGTCCTCGTCTTTTAATCAGGGCCGCTCGCATTTTACTTTAACTAAAGTCAGGAAGTACAATTGGTCCTGGTCTGTTAATCAGGGCCGCTCGCATTTTCTTTAACAAAAGTCATGAAGTACAATTGGTCCTAGTCTGTTAATCAGGGCCGCTCGCATTTTCTTTAACTAAAGTCATGAAGTACAATTGGTCCTAGTCTGTTAATCAGGGCCGCTCGCATTTTCTTTAACTAAAATCATGAAGTACAATTGATCCTCGTCTTTTAATCAGGGCCGTTCGGATTTTTTTTAACTAAAGTCATGAAGTACAATTGGTCCTCGTCTGTTAATCAGGGCCGCTTGCGTTTCTTTAACTAAATCCATGAAGTACAATTGGTCCTAGTCTGTTAATCAGGGCCACTCGAATTTTTCTTTAACTAAAGTCATGAAGTACAATTGGTCCTCGTCTTTTAATCAGGGCCGCTCGCATTTTCTTTAACTAAAGTCATGAATTACAATTGGTCCTCGTCTGTTAATCAGGGCCGATCGCATTTCTTTAACTAAAATCGTGAAGTACAATAGATCCTCGTCTGTTAATCAGGGCCGCTCGCATTTTCTTTAACTAAAGTCATGAATTACAATTGGTCCTCGTCTGTTAATCAGGGCCGATCGCATTTTATTTAACTAAAGTCAGGAAGTACAATTGGTCCTAGTCTGTTAATCAGGGCCGCTCGCATTTTCTTTAACTAAAGTCATGAAGTACAATTGGTCCTCGTCTGTTAATCAGGGCCGATCGCATTTCTTTAACTAAAGTCATGAAGTACAATAAGACCTAGTCTGTTAATCAGGGCCGCTCGCAATTTCTTTAACTAAAGTCATGAAGTACAATTGATCCTAGTCTGTTAATCAGGGCCGCTCGCATTTTCTTTAACTAAAGTCATGAAGTACAATTGGTCCACGTCTTTTAATCAGGGCCGCTCGCATTTTCTTTAACTAAAGTCATGAAGTCATATTGGTCCTCGTCTGTTAATCAGGGCCGCTCGCATTTTCTTTAACTAAAGTCATGAATTACAATTGGTCCTAGTCTGTTAATCAGGGCCGCTCGCGTTTCTTTAACTAAATCCATGAAGTACAATTAGTCCTAGTCTGTTAATCAGGGCCACTAGAATTTTCTTTAACTAAAGTCATGAAATACAATTGGTCCTCGTCTTTTAATCAGGGCCGCTCGCATTTTCTTTAACTAAAGTCATGAATTACAATTGGTCCTCGTCTGTTAATTAGGGCCGATCGCATTTCTTTAACTAAAATCGTGAAGTACAATAGATCCTAGTCTGTTAATCAGGGCCGCTCGCATTTTCTTTAACTAAAGTCATGAATTACAATTGGTCCTCGTCTGTTAATCAGGGCCGCTCGCATTTTCTTTAACTAAAGTCATGAAGTACAATTGGTCCTCGTATGTTAATCAGGGACGCTCGCATTTTCTTTAAGTAAAGTCATGAAGTACAATTGGTCCTAGTCTGTTAATCAGGGCCGCTTGCATTTTCTATAACTAAAGTCATGAAGTACAATTGGTCCTCGTCTTTTAATCAGGGCCGCTCGCATTTTCTTTAACTAAAGTCATGAACTACAATTGGTCCTTGTCTTTTAATCAGGCCCACTCGCATTTTCTTTAACTAAAGTCATGAATTACAATTGGTCCTCGTCTGTTAATCAGGGCCGATCGCATTTTATTTAACTAAAGTCAGGAAGTACAATTGGTCCTAGTCTGTTAATCAGGGCCGCTCGCATTTTCTTTAACTAAAGTCATGAAATACAATTGGTCCTCGTCTGTTAATCAGGGCCGATCGCATTTCTTTAACTAAAGTCATGAAGTACAATAAGACCTAGTCTGTTAATCAGGGCCGCTCGCAATTTCTTTAAATAAAGTCATGAAGTACAATTGATCCTAGTCTGTTAATCAGGGCCGCTCGCATTTTCTTTAACTAAAGTCATGAAGTACAATTGGTCCACGTCTTTTAATCAGGGCCGCTCGCATTTTCTTTAACTAAAGTCATGAAGTAAAATTGGTCCTCGTCTGTTAATCAGGGCCGCTCGCATTTTCTTTAACTAAAGTCATGAATTACAATTGGTCCTAGTCTGTTAATCAGGGCCGCTCGCATTTTTCTTTAACTAAAGTCATGAAGTACAATTGCTCCTCGTCTTTTAATCAGGGCCGCTCGCATTTTCTTTAACTAAAGTCATGAATTACAATTGGTCCTAGTCTGTTAATCAGGGCTGCACGCATTTTCTTTAACTAAAGTCATGAAGTACAATTGGTCCTCGTCTGTTAATCAGGGCCGCTCGCATTTCCTTTAACTAAAGTCATGAATTACAATTGGTCCTCGTCTTTTAATCAGGGCCGCTCGCATTTTACTTTAACTAAAGTCAGGAAGTACAATTGGTCCTGGTCTGTTAATCAGGGCCGCTCGCATTTTCTTTAACTAAAGTCATGAAGTACAATTGGTCCTAGTCTGTTAATCAGGGCCGCTCGCATTTTCTTTAACTAAAGTCATGAAGTACAATTGGTCCTAGTCTGTTAATCAGGGCCGCTCGCATTTTCTTTAACTAAAGTCATGAATTACAATTGGTCCTAGTCTTTTAATCAGGACCGCTCGCATTTTCTTTAACTAAAGTCATGAAGTACAATTGGTCCTCGTCTTTTAATCAGGGCCGCTCGCATTTTCTTTAACTAAAGTCAGGAAGTACAATTGGTCCTCGTCTTTTAATCAGGGCCGCTCGCATTTTCTTTAACTAAAGTCAGGAAGTACAATTGATCCTAGTCTGTTAATCAGGGCCGCTCGCATTTTCTTTAACTAAAGTCATGAAGTACAATTGGTCCTCGTCTGTTAATCAGGGCCGATCGCATTTTCTTTAACTAAAGTCATGAAGTACAATAGGTCCTAGTCTGTTAATCAGGGCCGCTCGCATTTTCTTTAACTAAAATCATGAAGTACAATAGGTCCTCGTCTGTTAATCAGGGCCGCTCGCATTTTCTTTAACTAAAGTCATGAAGTACAATTGGTCCTAGTCTGTTAATCAGGGCCGCTCGCATTTTCTTTAACTAAAGTCATGAAGTACAATTGGTCCTTGTCTGTTAATCAGGGCCGCTCGCATTTTCTTTAACTAAAGTCATGAAGTACAATTGGTCCTCGTCTTTTAATCAGGGCCGCTCGCATTTTCATTTAACTAAAGTCATGATGTACAATTGGTCCTCGTCTTTTAATCAGGGCCGCTCGCATTTCCTTTAACTAAAGTCATGACGTACAATTGGTCCTCGTCTTTTAATCAGGGCCACTCGCATTTTCTTTAACTAAAGTCATGAATTACAATTGGTCCTCGTCTGTTAATCAGGGCCGATCGCATTTCTTTAACTAAAATCGTGAAGTACAATAGATCCTCGTCTGTTAATCAGGGCCGCTCGCATTTTCTTTAACTAAAGTCATGAATTACAATTGGTCCTCGTCTGTTAATCAGGGCCGATCGCATTTTATTTAACTAAAGTCAGGAAGTACAATTGGTCCTAGTCTGTTAATCAGGGCCGCTCGCATTTTCTTTAACTAAAGTCATGAAGTACAATTGGTCCTCGTCTGTTAATCAGGGCCGATCGCATTTCTTTAACTAAAGTCATGAAGTACAATAAGACCTAGTCTGTTAATCAGGGCCGCTCGCAATTTCTTTAACTAAAGTCATGAAGTACAATTGATCCTAGTCTGTTAATCAGGGCCGCTCGCATTTTCTTTAACTAAAGTCATGAAGTACAATTGGTCCACGTCTTTTAATCAGGGCCGCTCGCATTTTCTTTAACTAAAGTCATGAAGTCAAATTGGTCCTCGTCTGTTAATCAGGGCCGCTCGCATTTTCTTTAACTAAAGTCATGAATTACAATTGGTCCTAGTCTGTTAATCAGGGCCGCTCGCATTTTCTTTAACTAAAGTCATGAAGTACAATTGGTCCTCGTCTTTTAATCAGGGCCGCTCGCATTTTCTTTAACTAAAGTCATGAAGTACAATTGGTCCTCGTCTTTTAATCAGGGCTGCTCGCATTTTCTTTAACTAAAGTCATGAATTACAATTGGTCCTAGTCTGTTAATCAGGGCCGCTCGCATTTTCTTTAACTAAAGTCATGAAGTACAATTGGTCCTCGTCTTTTAATCAGGGCCGCTCGCATTTTCTTTAACTAAAGTCATGAATTACAATTGGTCCTCGTCTGTTAATTAGGGCCGATCGCATTTCTTTAACTAAAATCGTGAAGTACAATAGATCCTAGTCTGTTAATCAGGGCCGCTCGCATTTTCTTTAACTAAAGTCATGAATTACAATTGGTCCTCGTCTGTTAATCAGGGCCGCTCGCATTTTCTTTAACTAAAGTCATGAAGTACAATTGTTCCTCGTATGTTAATCAGGGACGCTCGCATTTTCTTTAAGTAAAGTCATGAAGTACAATTGGTCCTAGTCTGTTAATCAGGGCCGCTTGCATTTTCTATAACTAAAGTCATGAAGTACAATTGGTCCTCGTCTTTTAATCAGGGCCGCTCGCATTTTCTTTAACTAAAGTCATGAACTACAATTGGTCCTTGTCTTTTAATCAGGCCCACTCGCATTTTCTTTAACTAAAGTCATGAATTACAATTGGTCCTCGTCTGTTAATCAGGGCCGATCGCATTTTATTTAACTAAAGTCAGGAAGTACAATTGGTCCTAGTCTGTTAATCAGGGCCGCTCGCATTTCCTTTAACTAAAGTCATGAAGTACAATTGGTCCTCGTCTGTTAATCAGGGCCGATCGCATTTCTTTAACTAAAGTCATGAAGTACAATAAGACCTAGTCTGTTAATCAGGGCCGCTCGCAATTTCTTTAAATAAAGTCATGAAGTACAATTGATCCTAGTCTGTTAATCAGGGCCGCTCGCATTTTCTTTAACTAAAGTCATGAAGTACAATTGGTCCACGTCTTTTAATCAGGGCCGCTCGCATTTCCTTTAACTAAAGTCATGAAGTAAAATTGGTCCTCGTCTGTTAATCAGGGCCGCTCGCATTTTCTTTAACTAAAGTCATGAATTACAATTGGTCCTAGTCTGTTAATCAGGGCCGCTCGCATTTTCTTTAACTAAAGTCATGAAGTACATTTGGTTTTCGTCTGTTAATCAGGGCCGCTCGCGTTTTCTTTAACTAAAGTTATGAATTACAATTGGTCCTAGTCTGTTAATCAGGGCCGCTCGCATTTTCTTTAACTAAAGTCATGAATTACAATTGGTCCTCGTCTGTTAATCAGGGCCGATCGCATTTTCTTTAAATAAAATCAGGAAGTACAATTGGTCCTAGTCTGTTAATCAGGGCCGCTCGCATTTTCTTTAACTAAAGTCATGAAGTACAATTGGTCCTAATCTGTTAATCAGGGCCGCTCGCATTTTCTTTAACTAAAGTCATGAAGTACAATTGGTCCTAGTCTGTTAATCAGGGCCGCTCGCATTTTCTTTAACTAAAGTCATGAAGTACAATTGGTCCTCGTCTTTTAATCCGGGCCGCTCGCATTTTCTTTAACTAAAGTCATGAATTACAATTGGTCCTAGTCTGTTAATCAGGGCCGCTCGCATTTTCTTTAACTAAAGTCATGAAGTACAATTGCTCCTCGTCTTTTAATCAGGGCCGCTCGCATTTTCTTTAACTAAAGTCATGAATTACAATTGGTCCTAGTCTGTTAATCAGGGCTGCACGCATTTTCTTTAACTAAAGTCATGAAGTACAATTGGTCCTCGTCTGTTAATCAGGGCCGCTCGCATTTCCTTTAACTAAAGTCATGAATTACAATTGGTCCTCGTCTTTTAATCAGGGCCGCTCGCATTTTACTTTAACTAAAGTCAGGAAGTACAATTGGTCCTGGTCTCTTAATCAGGGCCGCTCGCATTTTCTTTAACTAAAGTCATGAAGTACAATTGGTCCTAGTCTGTTAATCAGGGCCGCTCGCATTTTCTTTAACTAAAGTCATGAAGTACAATTGGTCCTAGTCTGTTAATCAGGGCCGCTCGCATTTTCTTTAACTAAAGTCATGAATTACAATTGGTCCTAGTCTTTTAATCAGGACCGCTCGCATTTTCTTTAACTAAAGTCATGAAGTACAATTGGTCCTCGTCTTTTAATCAGGGCCGCTCGCATTTTCTTTAACTAAAGTCAGGAAGTACAATTGGTCCTCGTCTTTTAATCAGGGCCGCTCGCATTTTCTTTAACTAAAGTCAGGAAGTACAATTGATCCTAGTCTGTTAATCAGGGCCGCTCGCATTTTCTTTAACTAAAGTCATGAAGTACAATTGGTCCTCGTCTGTTAATCAGGGCCGATCGCATTTTCTTTAACTAAAGTCATGAAGTACAATAGGTCCTAGTCTGTTAATCAGGGCCGCTCGCATTTTCTTTAACTAAAATCATGAAGTACAATAGGTCCTCGTCTGTTAATCAGGGCCGCTCGCATTTTCTTTAACTAAATGCGTATTTCATCCAGTTACATGGTGTCAACTTCGGCAGTGATTTAGTGGTTAGATTCCAGAATTATCTAATGGAAAACACCAATAGCGGACCACCTAACAACCACCATAATTTTCTGTTGGTGTAAATTCGTTTTGGGAAATTTTTCAGATCCTTCGACATGTCCATGCCATTGAGCCGATTATTTTCGATTGTAATAAAGGATCCATTTCTCATCATAAGTCCCTATTCGATCAGGAAACGGATCATTGGAATTTCGCAAATGCAGCCTCAAACACCGTTCAAAACGTCGAACTGTTTGCCTTTCACTGGATTTATGTGAAACCCATTTATCAAGTTCCTTCACCTTGCCAATTCTCTTGAGATCGTCCGGTGTTATTGAAATGCTACAGCCATTATCTGACTGACAGTTCAACATGGGTTTGTACGATCAGTGTTATCATATGTTTATTGCCAAATATCAGATGGTCGGTTTCTACCATTTTGGTCTTCAAGTTTCGTATCTCCACTGCGAAACTTCGCAAACCATACATATA
>OZ038494.1:75803621-75853621 GCA_964036315.1 Acanthosepion esculentum | reverse complement strand
ATAGATAGATAGATAGATAGATATATTATAGCGTGTGTAACAGCATATATATATATATATATATATATATATATATATATATATATATATTATATACCGGATGTAACTGCATAATATGTATATGCGCTTATATGTGACTTTCATTGAATGCATATGTTGTCTGTTTTATGGGGGTCGTGGACTTTCCTGTTTCATTCGTGTTTTTGCATGTTTATATATATAAATATGTCTACGTGTTTGTGTATTATATTCTAATTGTGTATGTATTGTATTTTGCAAGATTTCATCTTCACCTGCCAATATCACCACTTCAAATGTATGTAAGTTGTAAGGAAGTTTTACATCCCCATTAGATTAACGTTTATTCTAACTGAGATTTTGGCGCCTCAATTAAAACAGAATAAATAATAAAATATATGTAATTTTCCTCATATTTTTATAATATTTTAAACTTAATACAGATTAAATTTAAAATTAAAAATTAGTATTTTTTAATTTTCAATTTTATAGTAAAACTTAATAATAATTAGTTAGAATGATTTCTATTTTAGTCTAACCCTAACATTAAGGCATTAATTATTATGACCAAGGTTTGTTGTCAATTTTTCTGATTCTCATATATTTGTATTTTGATTGGTCATTTCAGCTTATGTAACAACGTTCCCCTATCGATGGGGTGCTTGATCAATTTGAAACTTTTAAAACTCTTTATTCTTCTTTCAACACCATCACTGAATAATACAACAGAAGTGCTGAAACAAAATGTCTTTTTTATACTTATTTTATAACATATTTACGTTATAATTTTCGAATAAATCATATTTGCCCCACTCTCTTTTGAGCACTCTTTTAAGAATAGTATATTCTGGTTATTGGAATTTATTTCGTATACACCAATCCTATACTTGGATCTATCTATCTATCTGTCTATCTATCTATCTACCTATCTATCTATCTATCTATCTATCTATCTATCTATCTATCAAATAGGCTTTTATTTAATCTATTAATTTTTATTCTATCTGTCTATCTATCTATCTATCTATATATCGAATTGTCTTTTATCTATCTATCTATCTATCGAATTGTCTTATCTATCTATCTATCTATCTATACATACATATATATATATATATATATATCACTAGCATGAAACAGACTGTCGCCTCTAAGTGCTGACTTCCATGTCCACTTTTATATATATATATATATATATATATATATATATATATATATATATATATATATATATATATATATATATACACGTATAGGAGCAAATAAAGCAAGTATAATTTATTCGAAAATTATAACATAAGTATGTTATAAAATCACTACAAAAATAGCCATTTTGTTTCAACACTTCTGGTGTCTTATATATATATATATATATATATATATATATATATATATGTGTGTGTGTGTGTGTGTGTGTGTGTGCGTGCGTGCGTGCGTGCGTGCGTGCGTGTCTGTGTTTCTATTTTTGTGCACGCTGTGGGGCTGTTGATATGTATGCACAATTTTTTTTATGGTACTGTGGACGTTGAAACGTTGTTCATTGCTATTGTAAATTGAGTTTCAATTTGGCATCTTTCGCCTCCCGGATTGCATCCGCTAATGAAATGAAGTTGAATGTCAGCTTCAATAGGAGCAACCCACCGGAAGATATCCGACATTCGTCAGCACGCCTGATTTAGAAGCTGTACTTTTTGACGTCCTTTGAGAAAATCACGCGCGCTGTTTTCAGGGAAATATTAATCGTTAGGCTAAAGAAACGACCGCATTCCAGGATGCTTTTTCGCTTTAAAATAAGCTCTCTGTTTATACTTGACTAGATATTCGTTATGTCATTGCTTGATTTTATTTCATCTTTCTTTCTTTCATTCCGTAATGGCTCTCATACCGTACGCATATGAGGAAAGAAGGAAAAACACAAACGGAGACACAGATGCTTCACAGCAAAAGGCTTCAGCAGAAATAACAGTAAGAAAATGAAGCCGAAGCCGAAGGTGGGTAACCGTAATAGCAGCAGCAGAGGCAGCAGCATACAGGCATTATGTTTAACCATTTGAGGCCTGGCCACCGCTTTACCGGTGGTAGAGAAAAATAACGGAATGGCCAACCACCGGTTGAACAGTGGTAGTGAAAAATGACTTAAAGCCCAGCCACCGGTTGAACGATGGGTAAACACTTGTAACTATTTTTATATCTACCGTGAAATACTGCATACCAATTATTTTCGAATTTTGACTCAGGAGCTCAGGCAGAAGTGTTTAAATTTTTCAGTAACGCAGGGCTCAAAAGGTTAAGCCTGTCAAGTATCAGATTATCAGGTCTAGATCCGGAATTGTCCCACAATGTCCCAGAGGATTACGTTGATTCGTGAATTTGATGACGGTGTGATTTCGAGTTCAGTACCTATCAAAGTTTTAGCATAAACAATGGTGAACAGTTAACGAGCAGTATGAAAAATCGAAGATGACGAGATAACCCTTGACATGGGCAGCGGATCAAGAAAAATTCACCCACGTGAATTATATAAGGATTCGATTTGAAAGTCCTTGAAGAAGATCTTGATCGGAAGACTGTTATGGTGACCTATCTGTATTAGAATTAACTCTTACTCCTTCATAAATACTAACCTGCGAGACTTCCTAAGCGTGGCAGTCGAGACACAGTGTAACCTGATAGTTTGGACGGACACTTCTATCTGCTGACTAATAACGCTCTTATTTTGTATATATGTTCTGTTATTTCAATACACTTGTTCGATCTAACTTCTTTCCGTGTCTTTCTTTCTGGTCCCTAACAGGCCACAGCAAAGACTCAAGAAGAAGTCCGGAGGGCAAAAAGACCGAAACATTGTGAAAATAACAAAAAGAATGACGATATTCGTCTCATTGTAAATAATCAAAATAAGCATAACTCCTCGTCTGAGAAATAGTACGGAAGTAAATGGCGTATTATCTCGTCAACCAAGGCCTTCCCGTGTTGCATTCTGTTTTTTTTTTGTTTTTTTGTTTTGACAAATAGCTCTGCATTGGAAAAGACTGGTATACTAGGCTAGCGAACACGCAAATCCGTTTTACTCCTGGTTAAAGCGGTGCGTGCGAGTTTAATAGACTGCTTCAAAGAACATGGGAATCCCTTTCACTCCGACTAATTCGTAAGCGGGGCGATTTCACTAGACTGTTTTAATGAATATGCATATCCTATTCACTCCCGGAACAACTGTAAGCCGATACGAGTTCAACGAATTTATTGCTGCTAATTTTCTGGCAAGGGCTACGAGCAAATTTCCCTTGTCTGTCTGCAAGTGAATACAGCAATGCTGATGGCATTTTGAGACCTGATCTTACGGATTATCAAGGATAATTATTCGTCAAGTTATAGATTAAAGCAGTAATAAAGGGTGCTACAATAACTTGAACCGATTCTAAATGTGAATTGAGTTTAAACGTCTAATTATTTTCTATTTCGTTTAGATTTTGCGGACATTTGAGCGATATTATCTTTCACATATAATTGTCATGACTGAAATAACATGATCCAATAGAGAAATAAATAAATGTTCACTATTAACACTGATTTATTTACTGCTGACTTTGATCCGTCTTAATGAAACACCCTTATATATAATTCGTCTTAAAGGGACACACTTTATTATGCATAATAAAAGTTTTTGATCTCAGTTTGGCAATTTGCTACACCTAGATTTACAGTAGAAAGAAACAACTGAATTTTCATTATCAGTTCTTATTTAGTGAACCCGATTTTATTTTATCTTAATAAAGACTTATTTTTCATAAACAACAATTCATCCCTTTAGTCCACCGTCATTAGTAAACTATGCGAATCGAAAATAATATATTAGGTCATCCCATAAGTTCAGTCCAAATTATAACTTTTTCTTAAAATGAACAAAATTTAAAGAGTATTTTACAATGTCTAATGGAGCTGAACATTATTGTTATGTTTAGATGCATTTAAATTGATCAAAATTCATTTCAGAGAACAATAAAATTAAATTTTGTTTGATTAAAGACCTGCTAACATGGAAGTACCCAAGAATAATTTGAGGCAAATAATGCTTTATGAGTTCAAGAAAGGAAACTCAGCAGCCGAAGCGGCTAGAAACATTCACTCAGTTTACGGAGAGGAATATGTCAATGAAAGAACTTGCAGAAGATGGTTTGCAAAATTCAGAGGTGGTCATTTCACTCTTGAATATGAAGATTGAACCGGACGTCCAGTTGAGTTTGATGAAAAGCTTCTTGAAGCAGCCCTTGAAGAAAATCCTGCTTTATCAGTTGAGGAATTGGCAGTTGTTCTCAGTTCAAACCATACAACTGTTCATCGTCATCTTCAACAACTTGGAAAAGTTCCTAAACTTGGAAAATGGGTGCCTCATGAATTGTCTGAAAACAACCTCAAATCCCGAGTTGACATCTGCTCTTCTCTCCATACTCGCCAAATTGTTTCACCTTTTTTGGATAGGCTTGTGACTGGCGACGAAAAATGGATTTTTTATCGAAATGTTAAGCGTCGTAGACAGTGGCTTGGTAAAGGGGAAGGACCCAGCCACAGCCGAGAAGGGAACTTCATGGGCAAAAGTTTCTTCTTTCAATCTGGTGGGATTGCCAAGGAATAACCCATTCTGAATTCTTACCACCTAATGCAACACTTAATGCTCAAATATACTGTCAGCAATTAGAGCGTTTGAACCAAGCTTTGAGGAAAAAAAGACCTGCTCTAGTGAATCGAAAACGGGTGATGTTTCATCAGGACAATGCGCAACCACACACAGCAAGAATCACGTCACAAAAGATCGAAGAACTTGGTTGGGAGAAAATTCCTCATCCACCTTATTCTCCCGACCTTGCACCTTCGGACTACCATATGTTTTGTAGCTTACAGTATCATTTGGAAGAAGCAGCTTTTGTAACACAGGAAGAGTTTAAAACTGACTTTCGTGAGTTCTTCGAATGAAAGCCAAAAGAATTTTATGGTAATGGAATTAGAAAGCTTGTTAATAAATGGAAGAAAGTCATAGATAATCAGGGAAAATATATTGTTGATTGAATCTGTAATTAAATGTAACATTTGTCACTTGTTTCAAAATTCAAAATTCGGACAGAACTTATGGGATGACCTGATATAAACACTCTTCATCAAAACTACCCATCCAGTCAGTCCACCCTCATTAGTAAGGTATGCAAATCGAAAAATAAGGTGTATACATAATATTCATTAACTGCTCATATCGTCAGTCTAACGCCATTAGTATACTATGCAAATCGAAAAATAATGTATACGTTTTTCATCACAACTATGCATCATTTCAGTCCACCGTCGTTAGTAATATATGCAAATCGAAACTGATGTGTATACTTGCGTTTCTTTACAATTACTCATACCGTAAGTTCAACGTCATCTGTAAACTATGCAAATCGAAAAATAATGTATATTTGCTTCTCATCACAGCTGCATATCCGGTCAATCCAACGGAATTAGCAAACTATGAGAATCGTAAAAAAGTGTGTACTTGCTTATTAGCACAATTTATCCCTTCAGGCAAATGTCATTAGTAAACTATGTGAATCGATAATAATATATACTCGCTTTTCTTCACAACTACTCATATCGTCAGTCCAATAACATTAGTAAACCATTAGTAAACTATAAGTATCGTAAATAACGTATACCGTCAATTCACCGACATTAGTGAACTATGCGAATCGAAACTAATGTCTACTTCATTTCCACCATAACTACACATCCCATCAGTCTAAAGTCATTAGTTAACTATGCGAATAGATAATAATGCATACTTGTATTTTCTCACACCTAATCCTCCTGTCAGTCCAACGACATTAGTAAATTAGGCGCCATTAGTATACTATGCAAATCGAAACTAATGTACACTCTTGTTCAAATTAATGGAAACAAAACGAATAATTCCGTTATTATTTACTTTTTTGTCGTATTTTTCAATGATACATGACCTAGTGCACATGTTAGTACTTAGTATGTCCATTCCACGAAGTCTTTTCTTTCAGATTATCCACAGATTCTCGATTGGATTTAAATCAGGGGAGATTCCGGGTCAATCAATAGTACTTTGATTTGCTCACTGGTAAGGCTTCCTATTGTGTTCGTGTAGCGTTACAATTTTCCTACGCTTCCTTGGAGTAACATTCATCGCAAACAATGGCAGTAGGGCAACTAATCGATACTCGAGATAATAGTGTTGCGGGCGTGATGAAAATCAGATGCAATCACTGATGATGTGATATTTTTCCAGGGCAAATAAATTTCATCATACACCCCTAAAATAGATTATATTACTGCACACCACTGCAAATGGCCTAATCTAAGGAAAAAAAATAGAAATCGATATTCACTATCAATCCAGTGGGTCTAAATCAGACCGTATGCTGAAAGAAAGGAAACTAAAGCAGTTGTTTCAATTAATTTACACGTGGGTGTATACATGCTTTTCACCATAACTACCCATCCTGTCAATCCAACGTTATTAGTAAACTATGCGAGTCGAAAATAATGTATACTTGCTTTTCATCACAATTACTCCTCCTGCCAGTCAAACCTCATTAGTAAACTATGCGAATCGAAGAAAGGCCACATTCGAACCGACATCTCTTTTGCCTCAGGTAACCTGTTCATTCTAACAGTTTCTCTATAGAATGAGCTGAAAAGCTTTATGGCTTGAAGAAGATCTAATCTAACAATTTTCATTGACGTTTTATTCACTATCGATCGCTTGATGCCGTATTTGATGTCATTACTAATAAGTATAATTTTAGTGTGTGTAGTGGTAATATTACTATGGCTTACGGCCATAGCACTTTGATAATGTTTCATCTCGTACGATCTCCGAAGTTAAGCAACGTCGAGCTTGTACAGTATTTGGATATTTGACCGTTCGGTTCGAAATTCCAATCACCTGAAGAAGGCCTGAACGTACAATGTCCGAAACGTCGTGAATATGGCAATGAAGATGGAGATAACTGTCTGAATAGTAAAAATAATGCAAGTAATCATAATACCTAAGAGATATAGACAGACCCTTGGGAAATATATGAATTTAGGTTTTCTCCCTCAGCTATGGGTTGTTTCGTAATATTTGTATCACTAAATCATTATCATCTCTAAAAGAATTAATGAACTAAAATATTATCTGGCTTTAAATAACCTGCAAACGGTTGATAAGCCGCAACAAAAAACCCCGTATCTGTCCATCATACTCATGCAATCAATATTACTCTATTATAAAATTATCAATATTTATATGTTATCGTATGAATATTGGCGATCAATGAGTAGAAAATTAAAACGAAAGAAGTACTAATTACGGAATTAACAGCGGTTAATCCTTCTTTATCTCATAAAAATATTAATATTATTATCTCCTTTGTTATGTTAAGGAGGCACAGTGGTGTAATGGATAGCGGATTGAGGAATCGGAGAGCGTAGTTCGAATTCCAGTCGTATACGTGATAATACGCTTAACGGAAGGTATGAATCCTCTTATTCTGTATATGGAAGTAAATAGCAGGACGGACCGCCTTGGGTGGCAACTGGTCTACCGCAGAAAGAAATAGGTCTCGTCATTTATCGAAAAATACATGATCACCTAAGCGTGTATCACGCATGGCACATAACTGACTGACTTTCCAGTCGAATCCATTACATTCACTTACGTGAATGGTATGAATCCTCTTCTTCTGCAAATGGCAGTAAATAGCAGAAATGACTGCCTTGGATGGCAACCGGTCTGCTGCAGAAAGAAATAGGTCCCGTCATTTGTCGAAAAATACATGATCGCCTAAGCGTGTATCACGCATGGTACATAACTAACTCACTGATATTATACCGGACGTTTAATGAAGAGTAGGAAAGTCGATGGAGAAATAGGGATTTATCTTCAGTCATGTGAATCAGCACTCTTTCTTAGACCATAAACATACAATCTATGACCGGAACAAAGAAAGACCTGAACGAAAAATATATGCAGAGCATTTCCTGTTAACGTATTTTTTCCGATGGAAAACACCGAAAGCGACCACCCTGAAATGTTTTCCCGTGTGAAACCTACGCAACCATGACGTGTACTAAAGTCACATAACCTGTTTGCTTGAATTGTCTTCAATCAATTTCACACTCGCCGACAACTGTATTGTTTATTAATGTTATTATTATTGTTATAACAATTTGCTGAATAAGTTTCACGATAAATTCCTACTGTCAAAATAGTATAGCGAATAAATAATGGAAATATTTGTCGCAATATATTCATTGCTTACTAAATTCAAGCACCTACAACAGTTTAAATATCTGGGATGTGATTTAACAGAGGAGGGAAAATGCGACAATGAAATCGGAAGGCGTGTTGGGATAGTGAAAGATGCCTTCCAAAAGCTAAGCAGATAAATAAGAAACAGGAAAATTCCCCTAGAGACGAAGAAAAGAGAACTGAGTGGCTACGTAATATCATTCCTCCTACATGGCAGTGAATTCTGGAAAATTTCCTCACAGGTAAAGAAATGACACGAGGAAACAGAAATGTGGTTCTACAGAAGGATGCTGAGAATGCTATGAACTAAACATGTTATTTTTTTTATAGATAACGCATATTTTCTACGAAATCTCTAGAACATTCAGGCCAGTAAATGTAATTAATACTGTTAAATTAAAAACAGAGCATTTATTTAAATAAAATAGATCTAAAAAATAGTGTATAACCAGAAAATATATTAAATAATTGTCGGACTTAATCCATTTCACAATATGTTGCCATTGTTTACGTTGAGATGCGTTTCGTGAGCAGCAAAGATCGATCCAGAAAAATCCTCGCCGATTTGTTTGTTTATAAACAGTAATTCGGAAATTGCTAACCAGACGCTTCTCTGTAGCTAAATGACACAGCACGTCAGGTCAAATTACGGTTTCCGTATAGGAACACAGGTTCTATTCCTGTCAGAGAATGGATATTTTCTACGAAAATTCAGGAATATTCATTCCGGAAAATTTAATTCTATTTAATCAAGAACAGAGCATTTACGTAAATAAACTGTATCTATAAAAATAATAACATATAAACAGAATATATAAAGACGTTTTTATGTTTATATATTCTCTTTGTAGATACAAATATTTAAGTAAATGCTCTATTTATAATAAACAGTATTAAACAACATTTACCGGCCTGAATGTCCTAGAAATTTATCATAGAAAATAAACGTCCTCCGGCAGTAACCGAACCTGTATCCGATACGAAACCGTCATATGGCCTGACGTGCCTCAACCGATTGAGCCACAGACGAGCGTCAGGTTAGCAAGGTCGATTTTACTGTCTTTAAACTACAATCTTCCATGATTCTCTCACGTACATTCATATCTGCTCATGGCCTCTCCAAATGTAAACAAATGACGTCACACATTATGAAATGGACAATAACCGACAATTATTTTAAGACATTTTTAATATTTATCAGGTCATCCCATAAGTTCTGTCCGAATTTTAATAAAGAAAACAAGTGACCAAATGTTACATTTAATTACAGATTCAATCAACAATATATTTTCCATGATTAACTATGACTTCCTTCCATCTATTAACAAGCTTACCAATTCCATTACTATAAAATTCTTTGGGCTTTAATTCGAAGAATTCACAAATGTCAGTTTTAACCTCTTCCTGTGTTACAAAAGATGCTTCTTCCAAATGATTCTGTAAGCTACGAAACAAATGGTAGTCTGAAGGAGCAAGGTCGGGACAATAAGGTGGATGAGGAATTTTCTCCCAACCAAGTTCTTCGATTTTTTGTGATGTGATTCTTGCTGTGTGTGGTTGCGCATTGTCCTGATGAAACATCACCCGTTTTCGATTCACTAGAGCAGGTATCTTTTTTCTCAAAGCTTGGTTCAAACGCTCTAATTGCTGACAGTATATTTGAGCATTAAGTGTTGCATTAGGTGGTAAGAATTCAGAATGGGTTATTCCTTGGCAATCCCACCAGATTGAAAGAAGAACGTTTTGCCCGTGAAGTTCCCTTCTCGGCTGTGGCTGAGGTCCTTACCATTTACCAAGCCACTGTCTACGACGCTTAACATTTCGATAAAAGATCCATTTTTCGTCACTAGTCACAAGTCTATTCAAAAAAGGTGAAACAAGTTGGCGAGAATGGAGAGAAGAGCAGAAGTCAACTCGGGATTTGAGGTTGTTTTCAGACAATTCATGAGGCACCAATTTTGCAAGTTTAGGAACTTTTCCAAGTTGTTGGAGATGACGATGAACAGTTGTACGATTTGAATTGAGAACCACTGTCAATTCCTCAACTGATAAAGCAGGATTTTCTTCAAGGGCTGCTTCAAGAAGCTTTTCATCAAACTCAACTGGACGTCCGGTTCGATCTTCATCTTCAAGGGTGAAATCTCCACCTCTGAATTTTGCAAACCATCTTCTGCAAGTTCTTTCATTCACACATTCCTCTCCATAAACTGAGTGAATCTTTCTAGCTGCTTCGGCTGCTGAGTTTCCTTTCTTGAACTCATAAAGCATTATGTGCCTCAAATTATTCTTGGGTACTTCCATGTTAGCAGGGTTTTAATCAAACAAAATTAAATTTCATTGTACTCTGAAATAAAATTTGATCGGTTTAAATGCATCTAAACATAAAAATAATGTTCAGCTGCATTAGACATTATAAAATACAAAAATTATTAAATATGTGTATCTATAAAAAAGAATGTATAATATTATATATATATATATAACCAAGAAAATAAGAAAAAGGACAGATTGAGTAAAAATCCGAAATTAGTAGCATTTACTTTCTTTTTGCTCAATACAAAGTAGAGCAAAATATCGTAATATTTTTATTATAATAGATTGAATTAAAAACATTTTACATCGTAACAAAAAATCTTTCTTCCTCAGCCGATGGTAGATAACTTATGATGAAAATGATTTATTAGGGAAATTTGAAAACAAATTCTTACCTCTTTTTGTATGTTAAAGTGTGGCAAAAGGTCAGAAATAAAGATATACTTCTTGGTATGTCTATATTACATCTAAATCTAGACATACGCACAAGTATGTTTTTATTGTAGATAATGGAAATATTTTTATTACTTATATGGTAATAAAAATGACAACAGCCCGAACAATGTAAATAATGTAAAAGCTTTTATTACTTCAAACATTATAGTAGATATTCTTATTTGAAATAGATGCCTGTATTTTCTATTTCAAATAAAAGTATCCAATCTAATAGCATTTGAAGTCATAAAAATATTAGAATTAATCCCATGAAAGGCTTGAGGACCATTCATTCCTGTTAAGATGGTAATGATGTGTGATATGAATGAAAGAGGAGAGTATTGGAATTGAAGATTATGAGGATAAGACCAATAGATAATGATTGACGATTGATTTTGCAAGGAATAATTTTTTAAGGAGTATAATGTTTTAAGGAGTATAATATTTTTAAGGAGTATAATATTTTAAGGAGTATAATATTTGTAAGGTATATAATGTTTTTAAGGAATATAATATTTTAAAGGAGTATAATATATTTAAGGAATATAATGTTTTTAAGGAGTATAATATTTTTAAGGAGTATAATATTTTTAAGGGTTATAATATTTTAAAGGAATATAATGTTTTTAAGGAGTATAATATTTCTAAGGAGTATAATATCTTTAAGGAATATAATATTTTTAAGGAATATAATATTTTAAAGGAGTATAATATCTTTAAGGAATACAATGTTTTTAAGGAGTATAATGTTTTAAGGAATATAATATTTTTAAGGGGTATAATGTTTTAAGGTGTATAATGTATTTAAGGAATATAATGAGCAGGCTTAGAGAATGTACAGAGCAAAGGCAAGCTAAGAAGCGAGAAGCAATGAGTAAGCTACTTCGACAAGACCGATCAAATGTAAGAAGGGGTCATGAAAGTGTCACGAAGAAGCCATTATTGCTGATAAGAACGTAAACCTACAGAGCATCATCATCGCTCACGTTCTCAAAGAACTTGGCCCATAGAGAAATCCTAGTAAAAATAGAAATTTACACGTAAGAATTCTTCATTATCGACTGGTCACTTACTGGTGGTTCGTAATTAGGCAGTCATTTCAGAATCTAGTTTAATATAATATTAAAATGCGACATATGGTTTAATCTATATCTAATTAATATGGCACATGATCCATGTTTCATTTTATGGTCGTTATCTAAAAACATTTTCTATTGCAATAATTGAGCATACGTCAGTTTCGAACTCACTGCACAACGTTTCCAAAACCGTCCCACATGTTCTCCTTGATGTATGTTAAATATAAAATAGTTTGACCATTTTAAGTGAAAATGTTTAAATGATTATATTTATTACTCAACCCAATTTCACTACACACACACACGCACACGCACACGCACACACACACACACACACACACACACACATATATATATATATATATATATATATATATATATATGTATCGGTGATTTGAGTTGGTGTTTTCATAGTATGTATGCAGCAACTACACTTATACCATCTAAGACTTGTCTGAACAGTATAAAGTTCCCACTTTCACACATTTAGCATGAAACAGATTATTGCTTATGGGTGTTGACTTCAATGTGCACTTTGTATTTACATACGCGCTGAGCACTTTAAACCATAAATTCAGCATATCTTAAAAACTATAAATTTATCTAATATATATATATATATATATATATATATATATATATATATATATATATATATATATATATATATACGAGGGTCATTTAATAAATAAGGTGAATTTTTCGGTATAAGGACTTTTAATACAGATAGAAGCTTACTTGTTTTTCAACGTAGTCTCCCAGCACTGTCACACACTTTTCCCATCTGTGCACAACCTTTCGTATTCCCTTAGCGTAAAAATCTTTGAACTGATGTCTCAGCCAGTCGCTCACATCACTTTTGACTTCATCGTCACTTTTAAACTTTGTGCCTCTCGTGAACGCTTTCAAGGGACCAGACAGGTGAAAGTCTGAAGGGGCAAGGTCAGGGCTGTAAGGGTGATGAGGGAGCAGTTCCCAGCCCATCTCTTTGATGGTCTGCACCGTTTGGGCTGCTGTGGGAGGCCTTGCGTTGTTATGATGCAAGATGACTCCTTCTGACTGATGACCCCTGCGTTTGTCCCAGCAGACAAGCTCAAAGTCCTTGCCATCCACTGTCAGACTGAATGAGGTCATTGTCTGATTCGATCACCTCAGGAGACCTCACTTCTGTAGGCCTCCCAGGCCTATCTTCATCCTCAACACTGTTCCGTCCTTCTTCAAACAATTTAGCCCACTTGTAGACATTTTTTGGCTGAAACATGTGGCACCATACACAGGTGACATTCTCCTATGAATTTCAACTGGTTTGCACCCTTCAGCAACCAAAAACTTGATAACTGACCGCTGTTCAATCCTGGAGCATGCTTCTTGGGCGGCCATCTTTTTTAATCGCCAAAACTGTCAAAGTTTTTTCAATCTACAAAAGAAAAAAATCCATGTGAAAAAGAAGTAAAACAAAAAAATAAAAATAAAAAAGAGTAAGCTTTTATCTGTATAAAAGTCCTTATACCGAAAAATTCAACTTATTTATTGAATGACCCTCGTATATATATATATATATATATATATATATATATATATATATATATATATATATATATTAAATATAATTATATATGAATTTTTTCGTTTATCTTTGGATAACATGAAAATATAATGTCTTTCGTAGGATACTTGTAGAAAGTGTAGAGGCAAGCAGTACATAAACGGACAAGAAAACTCTGGCATATACCAGTATATATTACCGTATAATAGTCATCACAAAATATAACAATATTAAAAAAAATCACACCTAAACCTGTTTGTCATTCGCCTCTCATCAGATCTAAGTTCGAGGACGAAAATTGCAAAAGCTAAAACGCAAAACAAATGTTATATGAAAGAACATATAACACATACAGTAAACTAAGAGACAAGCAGGAAGTTGAGTACTGATCACGTGTCGTAGAACAAGACAATACAACAATATATATTATCGAGTGTTCGCAAGGCTCCTCCGAATAGCGACGGTAGCAAGAGATATTGTTAAGCGATAATACATCGTTGTTCTTTTATTTATCGTGTTCTTTCAAGACATGGACGTTCTTGTCCCTTCACAACTTTTGTTGTGCGAATTATGTTTTGATTTCAACATTTCTCTTTGACTTTGTTCAGGTATCCATTCATGCAAACTCGTCTTTTCACGTCCTTAGAACCCGCCGCCATTTTAATACAAAAAAAAACTCATTGTAAAAAGCACGAAAAACATAACTTTAAAAATAGTAATATTTCTCGATTTAGCCTCCTTTAATAGAAATTTAATACTTGCTTTAAGATTTTCACAAGCTTCCTTCTCTTTTATTTCAATCTTTTTTTTTCTTTGCTCTCCTTACACCTCACTTTTTTTTTGTTTTTTATGTACAAAACGGTTCGATTTATCGATTTTCATTTCTTTTCCTTATAGAAACTATTTTGAGGCATTTTGATCTTCGAGTAAGAAACGAACTTGTTCTCAATAAGACTTGTTATCGTCACGTTTACATCAATATTAGATTTCCTCTCATCATCGAGATTATATGAAATGTTACTCAGCATTCTCTGTGATGTTTATTTTCGTAGTCACAATTTCAATCTTTTCTTTCGTTTTCTTTTTAAGTTAATCAGGGCAATGATTATCCGTTGATTTCTTCGTTGTCTTTCCAAGATGAAATGACAGAAATAGATCAATATCCAATCGCACTTACATGAACGTGATCAATGAACAATCAAGAATACAGATTTCCATGATAAGTTACCTGATATAATCAAGTTGAAAAGGCGTTTGTTCTTTCCCGGCTTCAAATGTTGCTGTGCAGTGAGCAAAACGGAAAGACGCATGAACGAAACGAGTTAGAAGCTTTTCACTGAATCCTTAAAAAACGAAATGCTAAGAGTGTATTTACTTTGGTAAAAGGTCGCTTATTTTGAGTAATCACCTGCACGGCAACTAAATTCATATCCATGAAAAGATTTAACATATAAGAACGAAAAGCGAACTGAAGATTACAAAACTGAGAGAGAGACAAAGGGAAGAAAAGAAACGTTCGGTTCATATCATTTTTATGTTATTTAAATAGATTCAGCTAAACATAAAATCTACTTGATGTCTCAGACATGTACTAATTCCTCGCTTGTTACAGAAGTAGCCGTTCAAATCGAGGCAAAGTGTTAGAATTTCAAGAGAGATGAGATCTACACAATTGTAGCTACGGGTACTCAGCGAGGTGAAATGTTTACCGAGTTTTTCTGTTCAGTAAAGTTTGGTCCTAAATGAGAGCCTCATACTTGTGGCCTTTTGCCAAACTAAGCATTATAATAAAATTGTTACCTTCGGATCTTGGTGAAAAAATATTTTATCCTAATTTAGACTACGTAAGAAGACACATATAGTGTATATATATATATATATATATATATATATATATATATATATATAGTCAAACCTAATGAGCCAGAAAATCCCTGACGATCTGCCCAAGTGAAACCTTGGTAGGTTTGTCTGTCTCATTAAGTTTGACTAGGTTTGCTCTACGTTTGTATCGAGCTCTTTAGTTAGTTGTTTACTCGTATCGGGGTTTTTTCTTTGGGCCTTGAACCTGTATCTGTGCGATTATTTGCATGTTCCTGGCTCTTTCTTTTTTAAAACCTTTTTTTCCCTTCGTGACTGATTTGGGTATTTTTAAATCAAGAATTTGAAGGTTTTTCGACACGAGTATAGTTATATATATATATATATATATATATATATATATATATATATATATATATATATATGTGTGTGTGTGTGTGTGTGTGTGTGTGTGCGTGTGTGTGTGTGTGTGTGTGTTTGTGTGTTTAAGTGGACTTGAAAAAGAAGCATGAAAAACAGTGCGCGGCTCTGTGTTTACCTCCGTGTCCAATTTCATATTTACATAATCTCTATCCCTGATATATATATATTATCAATTCAGTTTTTATAATTGTTGATACAACAAAATTACAAAATTAACCCTTCCCGCTCAACTGGGACATTGTATCACTTGCTTCTAAAACTTGGAACGGGTTAAACATTCGCACGAGATGTTAGGGCGTGGGGAATTCTCGTCATCAAGACTCAACAGCATCAATTTTTCTTGTGGCTTCTTCCGGCCTCTCCCGGCGACCAGTGGACTCTGGTGCCCTCTTTTTTTCTTTTTTTTTTAAAGCTTATCACCCCAAGCAAGGTTGGAGGCCACTAGCACGCAAGGGGTTACAGAAGGTTTGGAGGAAGAGAAGATAGGAGTGGTAAAGGAGAGGATGTGGAGAAAGAGAAAGACAGTGGATCGATCAAGACAAGGGGGTTACAGAAGAGTTGGAGCGAGAGCAGATAGGAATAAAAGGTGAAAGGATGTGGAGAAGGGAAGTGGATAGATCATGGCAACTGGAGATGTCCATTGACGTTACACTTAAATAGTTGGAGATTGTATTTGTCATGGAAACAGGAATAAGGAAGGGAGTTCCGTAGGCAAGATGTGCGATACATGAAGCTATTGGAGTAGAAGAGACGTCTACATCTAACACTTTCAACGGTGAAGGGGTGGGAACGGGATGCCAGCCTCGTAGGACGTTTAAATTTATGAGGCCTAGGAACCAACGAAAGCAGCTCCTCGGAGAAATTACCGTGAAAGTATTTGTAAAAAAGACAGAGCTAGGCAAAGTCGCGTCTGTGAGAGAGCGACTGCAGACGAGATGACAGATCAGGGCCAATTACATTGCATATCCGTCTATGGATCTTATCAAGAACCCTGAAGCAAACAGCAGGGGTTCCAGACCATATATGGCAGCAATACTCCATGCAAGGGCGAATGGTCGATTTATAGATTTGGAGGATCGATTCCGGGGAGAAAAAACTTCCTGGCTCGGCACAGGGAGCCAACTTTCCTTGCGGTGGATGATACAATTGACTCGATGTATTTATTCCATCTCAGATCAGCGGCCAGCGTGAGACCGAGCAGCCGCAGAGAGGAGCTCTCGAGAAGTTGGTCTTCAGACATTCTAATGGGATGCAGGGATGGATCCTTGTGGTGGTTAATGGAGAGCAGTTTTCTTTTAGAGGCGTTAAAGTTAACCATCCATTTCTTGCCCCAGTTCACAACCGATTTGAGGTCCTTTTCTATTTGAACTGTCAGGTTAACTTTGTCAGCATCACTAGATTTATGTTTGAAGGAGGAGTAAATTGTAGTGTCGTCCGCATAGATGCCGACTTGGGAGTCTATGGCGTCAGGAAGGTCGTTTATGAATATGAGGAACAGAGTAGGGCCTAGGATGGAGCCTTGAGGAACACCTGCGTTAGTGGGATAGGAGCTGGAGATGAATCCATTGAGAACGACCTTCAATTCACGGTTTGACAGGAATGATTGTATTAGGTCAAACAATCGACCTGTGATACTATAACCCTCGAGCTTGCGAAGAAGGCCGGCATGCCAAACTCTATGAAACGCTTTGGAGATGTCTAGGGCCACGGCACGAGCTTCACCGTTATTATGAATAGCTTGGTAGACAAATTCAGTGATAACCGTAAGCACATCGGCTGTAGATCGGGCAAAGCGAAAACCATACTGCTTGTCAGAGAGCAGATCATGGGATCCTAGGTGATTAATCACTTCGGTGTTGATAATGGCCCCGAAGACTTTGCCGAAGAGGGGTAGGAGACTGATAGGACGGTATTTGGAAGAGCCGGAGGGGTCACCAGAATTCTTAAAGACAGGAACAATGGTTGAGGACTTCCAGCAGTCAGGAAAACAAGACTCCTTGAGGCAGTGGTTGTATAATTTAGAGAGGGCAGGCGCCAGTTCAGGCGCGCATTTCTTCAGGACTATGGCTGGTATCCCGTCACCACCAGTAGCCTTGTGGTGATCTAAGTTAGAAATAATGCCCAATACCAACGACAGGGATATGTGCAATCCATTCAAAAGGGCCTCGGTTCTGGGAGAGAAATCGGGCATGGGTACCGCGGAAGAGTCTAACGTTGAATTGGAAGAAAACGTCCGAGCAAAGCATTCAGCCTTGTCGGCAGAGGTGGTCAGGACCTCAAACTGATTGAACAGGGGAGGAATGGAGGGTTTGCTATTGTTCAGAACGCTCTTGCAGGGGCGCCAATAATCTTTGGAGCCGAATTTGCGAGATGCAATATGCTCCTTCATCCGAGCAGCAAATAATGACTTAGCTTCGTTGAGGATTCGCTTACACTCGTTACGGGCAGAGGTAAATAGGCGTCTATTACAGTCAGACATATCACTACGAAAACGGTGGAAGAAGTGGTTCCTATGGGCAATGGCGACTGAGCAAGCAGCTGTGAACCAAGGTTGACCTTGAATTTCCTTGAGGGGATGAAAGCGTCGATTCCAGCTTTAACTCAGGAAGAGACCTCTGAAGCACATTCTTGAATGGGGAGCTTAAATACAGCATCCCAGGGGACATCGCGGAGGAAATCACGAAACGAGTCCCAGTCAGCCCGTTGGTAGCGGAATGAGGTTCTGGTGGTAGAAGGCCCCTTGCAGGGGGTGGGTCTGAAGGAGATACTAACAGACACTACAGGATGATCGGAGTTACCGATAGGACAGAGCTGCGTGGCACTAAAAGACTCAGGGATGGAGGTAAAATACAGGTCGAGGAGTGAGGCCTTACAGTCCCGGTTGTAAACAAAACGAGCGGGGAAATCAATTATCTGTGTGATGGATTGAGAGACTGAGAAGTTGAGAGTATGAATGCCTGCTAGGTCGGTATTAGCATTCTTAAGCCACTTGTTGTGATGGGCGTTAAAATCGCCAAACACAAATATGGGAGCGAAGGGATGGAGAGAGAGGGCCTTGTCTATGCTGTCAGAAATGACATCATGTATACCACAGTCCTGAGAGGATGGAGAGCGGTAGAGGAAGAAAAGATAGCTTACAGCATTGAGAAGAGATAGCCGGGGACATAAGTATGAATGGTCCGGTGATTCGAGAGAGCCCTCTCTAGCCAGAGGGAGATGGTCATTGACGTAGACACCAAGGCCATGCTTGTGGGTTAGAGAGTCTTTTCGGAGGAGAGGAAGGTATCCAGGGATCAAGAGGTCAGAGGAAGGGATAGAGGAGTCAAGATTGGTCTCACACAGGGCCAGTATATCCGGGCACTTAGCAATGAGGAAAGATTCCACACTGCAGAAGTTGGTTCTAATGCCACGGATGTTGGAGAAGGAGATATTTAAAGGTTTGGGTGATTTTTGGAGGGCTGATTTAGGTTTGTATTTATGGTTTTTGTAAATCATGTGAATAATTGGTGTTGGAAGAAGAGAAGGCCTGAGTTAAAGGAAGCCGACGGTTATCACCCATGACGCGGGCAGACAGGGTTTGGCACAGCCTTAATCATAATGTGGCCTCAGCGTTGCCCACCGGAGATGACTGCAGGGACACCTATCCATGCGCGACATTGCACTACAGACACCCCGATATTATGCAACTGTTAATCAGAGCGGCCGCTCAAGACACTACGCAAGATTTAGGGCTCCTAACTACCAGTCGGAAACAGCAACCAGGGAACTGTCAACCGTGTACCCTCATAATGAACAGGCAATGCCACAGACTGCACACATCACGGGAGAAACACAGCAGCACCAGTACAGAGGCCAGAGAGAGAGAGAGAGAGAGAGCGAGAGAGAGATCCGGGAACCCCTTCCTAAACACGAAACAAGGTTTGAGCCTCTAGTCGTGTCCAATAGAGGGGGAAGGAGTGTAGACTGGGCGGTAGCAAAGCCTACCTACTCCTATTACATATAACATATACAACGACGACAAAATAAAACAATAGAGGGGGATGTAGTTGGGAGAGTCGCAAGGATGACACTAGATGAGAGTGCTGGGGGATAGGAATCACATACTATTGTGAATGTGTACAATACTAAGTTTTAACTTAGTGTAAGTCCCATTGACGTATATTAAAAAAATAAAAAATAAAAAAGATAGACAATATGGTTAGCAAGCTCCATGAATAGAACGAAGGTTAAGAAAAAACAAACAGAACAAAAGAAAAATTATATATGAGTAATTTGGCTAGAGTGGATTGATACTCACTGAGAATACGTTCATTGTCGGCTACACATTTCACAGAAAGACACTAGAGAAAGTTTTCGGCATGCCTTTGAACGCAGTGCTGAAGGGGGTGAGGGAAGGGTCACACGGCCATTCCTCACTCCCAACCACCACCAGCAGTGAGCCCGGGTGTGCGTGCTTTTAGTAAAAAAAAATATTCAAATCAACAGGAGAAAGAAACGGTCAGCCAATTCCCGTTGAAAAAATATTTTAACCAAGCAGGCAGATAAAAGGCCAGCAAGGTCGCGGAAAAATAGTGATGACATACAAACTAAAATCTCAGAGACTGCTTTGTTCTTGTGGTCTCTGATCGCCTCTCGCTCAAACTGCGACTGCCTCTGACGGTTTCAACCGATTGTTCGGTTTATAGTCATCGGTCACAACTCTCATCACTCCTCAAAGCTCATTACGTATTCATCAATTAATTATTTTCTCCAACCCTAGAGACATGATATCGAACCTGAATAAAGCGATCTCGCATTTTAAAACAATAAACTTTGTTTTACACGTCCCTTGTGACAATAGACCGTTATAGCAATACATTAATGTTTCCCGTCAGCTCTTTTTAAAAATTATTTCTAAGGAATTTTCATATTGATTCAAATGGATTCTCTTTGCTTGTCGATTTCCAAAATTCGACCCAATTTCAAATCCCATTGTCTACATATTTGGCTTTAGTTAAATTCGGTCCTCGGTCGACAATGACCTTCTAATACCAACACCGTCAACTTTTCAAACAAAATTATTTATTTCAAATTGGCAAGGAATTTTCTGCTGTTTTTTTCTGCCTTTTCGTATTCATAACAATTTCGATTTACTTATTTTGGACTTAACATTCCATTTGGCGTTTCTGTTCCTCAGAAAGGGAAAAAAAGCATTTCACAGTTTTTTTCCTTGGCTTCATATTTCAAATCATGTTTTTCACCTTAACTTTTTTTACGTTTTCAACCCTCCAAAATGCTCCAATTCTATACGGGGCTTGCACATAAACCCTTTTTATGCTATTTCAATACTACTAGTATCACGTTAGTGTCACATTCCTTTCAACTAAAATCTGTGAACCTTTATAGTGTCACACTTATTGTTTCCATTTTCTCTAAATATTTGTCGTTTCTCACGTGTTTGATTCATGATATTGTCATCATCCATCTATAGAAACTGTAGCTAACAAGTCTGTTCTTCATCTGAGAAGAGATTGTCCAGCATCCACTGTTATATAGGACTGATATTACATAAGTTTGGCAGTCTTTTCTTTTAAAAAGCAAGTCACACTTCAGAGATTTACATCTAGGGCCTAAAATTCCACGTTCAAAGGTCGACTTATTCTCGCTCCCTTCTTATTCCATTGATAAGGAGTTAACAAATAAGGCGTTTCACAATTTTTTAAACAAAGTGATCCGGCACCAATCACGGACATTAAATGATAGAGTAATGGGTAATTACATTTATTGAAAGTTAAAAGGATAACATTTTAGCATCTGCAACCATTTATATTCCTATTTCTAAAGGACAACATCTACTAGGGCAACCGTGGCTGCATTGGAAGCAGTCTTCACTGAGAAGATTCAAGCGATCACCCAGTACACGCGTTATCAACAACTATGCATTCAATAGTACCTTCATTTGAACGACGGACATCTGGAACATGTACACTAGGGCTGCTTTCAATACATTAATGATGCGAGGATTGCCATGGTAAATGTTGTCCTTGAGGAACCCCCCAGAGAAAGAAATCGGGGGGGGGGCAGATCAGGCAAGTGAGGTGCTCATTCCACTTCAGCTATGCGGCTGATGAAATGCTCGACAAACTTTTCACGAAGCCATACTATGGTAACATTAGTATTGTGTGGAGGCGCAACATCCTGGATCGTGAACTCAGCAATTTCTCACGCCCCTCAAGCTCTCCCCATCTGAGAGGAGGCTGCTTTGTTTCGACAATTGAGAAACAAACTGTGCACTCATTAGGCATCATCTCCATACCTATTACGCTGTGGAACAATCACCTGAAAGGAAGCTGTAGGATCTTAACCTCTCCAAGTATGGTATCAACTCTTATTCATCTTACATATACTTATAATATGTACTTCTTTATTATTACCTTTGCGCAATTAATCTAATACCTTCTATCTTGAGTGGATCTTGGGCCCTGTATTGGGCGGACAATATTCTTAAGAAACAACATATCGATGCGGTAATATAGATTTTGGCTTGTTCAAATAATTTTGTTGTTCGGCTAACGCCAATTTACTGGCGCATCATGTCAATCTGAATTCTTCCAAATTATCCGTTATGTTTCACCTTACGGCAATATCACGTAATACGCCGGTTCTCGTAAGTTCGCCGAAGTTAAGCAACGTTGAAAGTGATCAGTACCGAAATGGGTGAGCACTTGGGAATACAAGATGCTGTAAGCTGGGATATGAATGTGGTATAATGCATAACGGCCCAGAATTGGAATTCCCTGAACCGCCAAGTTCGAATTCCAGCCGGGTTCGTTATATTCATTTACGTGTAAATATCCTTGAGAAAGGTATGAATCCGTCACTTTCCCACGGCTATAGGTTATTTATCGAGCGCTAAATATGTCTTAATATTTCCCCATAATTCCGTGTAATTGTACATGTTGAACTTGAATTAACAATTAAATTATGAAGAAACCTACCGTTTTGGAGTTATCGACAAGAAAATAACGGACTTCTTGTTGGTCATTCGTCCGGCCTTACTGCCATAATGTTCACTAATTCAACCCGGGAATGAAAATTAAAATCGAGCATGGACACCTGCAAAAGAGTATAGAGGAGTGACCGTTCAAAAAAAAATTAATTTCAGGATTTGATATAAAACACTGGGTCAGTTCAATTTTTGGTCGGAAACGCATTTCAACTTGTTAAGAAGACCCTGTTACAAAGTTTCGAAGCGTCCAACGCAACAGCCCGAGCTTCGCCATTCTTATCTAGAGTTTGATAGACTCTTTTAGCAATAGTCGTCAGTACATCAGCAGTGGACCTGGAGAAGTGAAAGCTATATTACTTGTCTGAAAGAAGGTCCTGCAATGTGAGAACCTTAATCACTTCAGAATTGGTTAGGGCCTCTAGTAGTTTGCCAAAAAGCGATAGAAGCTTAATAGGTCGATAACTGGAAGGGTCAGGCGGTTAACTTAAGTTCTGGAAGGACAGGTGAGGATTTCTAACACAGAGGAAAGAAAGAGGCGGCGAGGCGTTTATTATATAGTTTAGAGAGAACAGAGTCTAGTTCGAGGCGCACATTTTTTTAAGGATTATTACACAAATATCATCAGGTCCACATCCCTTGTAGGGATCCAGATTAGAGATGATAGCAGAAACCATAGGTGTCACGTGTGTATCACTCAACAGAGACTCGGTTTTAAGTGGAAAGTTAGGCAGGGAAGATAGAGATGAGTCGACAGTAGACTTTAAGGAGAGTTTACGGGCGAAGCTTTCAGCTTTATCAGCGGAAGTTTTACCACCTCAAACTGATAAGAGGAACAGAAAACGTACTGCAATAGCTCTCAATTTGGTAGCTATGCTGATGACACAACCATTTACTTCTGTCTCGATGGTAAGTCTGATCAGTCCGATAATGTGTAATTGTCGGCTGATGTCACAAACGACCTCCAGTCTGTTGTTAAATGGGGCAAATGATGGCTTGTTAATTTTAACGCCTCCAAAACTAAACTGTTCTCTATTAATCACCTGAGAGACACATTTCTGCTTTCCATCACTATGGCTGATGCTGACCTCCAGGAAAGTCACTCGTTGCGTTTTCTCGGGATAATGTTATCGACGGACGGGAAGTAGAAATATTTTATCGAATCCACTGCCAGGTCAACGACTAAAAAAGTTGGTTAACTGTGTTCTTCTAGACAATTTTTCTCTCCAGAATCTATCTTGCATATATATAAGTCTACTATTCGTCCATGCCTAGCATATTGCTGCCATATATTTTCTGGTGTTACTGATATATATCTACAGATATTTGCTAAAATCCAAAGAAGAATCAATAATATTATTGATCCGCATCTGCCGTCTCAGCATCATTCACTTTCTCACCGCCTTCAAGTGCCTTTTTTTAATTAACAATTTCATGGTAAATGTTCGGATGAGCTCTTCGCTATGGTAACCAGACTTTTTTGAAGCGGAGAACTAAACTGGTGATGCGGTTTCAACAATTTAAAGTTGAGTTGGTTTGATGTGACCTTAAGTTCTATACTAAGAGTTTCTTTTCTGGCACTTATCGCTTGTGGATAGTCAATCGCTATCTACTGTCTTCCTGATTACGCTTTTTGTTCTCACTCCTTAATAATATTTTCGTTTTCTAATTCTTTCACAGTCATTAAATTCCTTACGTCTTAGTGGCTTTTCTCCCTTGCAAGGAGTGAACTCGATTTTTAAAAAAAGAAAAGATATATAGAATAAAGACAGAATTAATTAGAAATAAGAAAGATGAAAGAAAGAAATGAGAAAGAAATAGAAAGAAATACGATAGAAATAAGATAAAAAGAAAGAAAGAAGATAGATAGATAGAAATACGATAGAAAGAAGGTAAAAAGAAGGAAAGAAAGAAAGAAAAAAGGTGGAAATAAGAAAGAAAGAAATGAGAAAGAAAGGAAGAAAGAAAGAGAGAAATAAGTTAGAAATAAGAAAGAAAGAAATAAGATAAAAATAAGATAGAAAGAAAGAAATAAGAAAGAAAGAAAGAAAGGAAGGAAGAAAGAGAGAAATAAGATAGAAATAAGGAAGAAAGAAAGAAATAAGATAACATAAGATAGAAAGAAAGAAATAAGAAAGAAAAAATAAATAAGACAGAAATAAGATAGAAAGAAAGAAATAAGATGGAAAGAAAGAAATAGCTGACCACTGGTATTCAAGGATACATGTCTACTAGCGGCAAGCCAATCCCAATTGCAGCCGCTTGCTCAGGCTCATTTATGCTTGCTCAAAACCCCGTGGTTTATACTGCAAATATGATGAGCAGACCTTAGTTACTGTTTCTAGTGAAGAGGTCCGTCTACCCACTTTCACTCACAAGGCTTGAGTCAACCCATGGTATGGTTTTCAGACAATATCCAAAGCTGCCGCACGCTGGGATCGACCTCGATACATTTGTGATAACATTAACCATGACAAATCGACCATGTTGAGATTCGAATCCGGGTCTCATGGCCAGAAAGCCAACGTTATATATATATACCAAAAGTATTGTTACAGTTAACAATATCACATTTCTAAAAACACTTCTTTCGGATTACACTTTATCTTTCGATGTCCTGTTATTACTTGGATGTAAAAAACTTACCTATTTTCCTACCTGAGGATGATCGTATGAAACGATTGAATGCTAGTATTAAAAAAAGACCTGATAAAACCTGAATTTATAAACAAGGATCATACCATTCATTAAGGGATTCGAGGTTAATGTATTTTATTATTAAAAATTGTTTGTGAGAGTGATTCTTGCCATTTATATCATTAACTTCATTATCTGCTTTTCGTATGAATGATTCGCGTAATATAAATTGAACCTGCACCACATAACTGATATATATATATATATATATATATATATATATAATAGCATAATTTTTTTTTTTTTTTTTAAATCCGCATTACAACTAAAAATGTTTGCGTTTTCTCTCTTCTTTTTAATATATTCACTTTTCTCTCGTTGGAACAACTATAACCTTTTCCGTATATATATATATATATATATATATATATATATATATCAATTATGTAGTGCATGTTCAATTTATATATATATATATATATATATATATATATATATATATATATATACGGAAGAGGTTATATATATGCAGCAATACATCTTTTATGCAGGTTTTGTTAAACAGGCTTGATAGAGTATTTTTGTTAAGTTTGCCTTGTATTTGTCACGTATGTAAGCACATGTTTACGTGTTTTCTTCCTGTCTGAATTTTTGAGACGAAAATTTACCATTATTTAAACTATTTACAAGCGGACTATTGTCCTCCTCATTGTTATTTTTGTCACATCATCCCGATTGTTGTGCCTTCAGCTAACATCAGGTGTACGTTGATAGGATAATCTACAGGGAATTCTCTTTATTTATTCCCTGTTGGTTACCCGGACCGACATACACCTGAAACGCTGTGATAACAACAACAGAGATGAGGACAATAGTCAGTATGTAAACATTCTAAATAAAAGGTCTTTTAATTTCTGGACCAAGTTTAGAAATTGTTAACTCTTTTAGTCAGGTGATTTCAGTTGATCTGTTCTGAAAATGGCTACAGATGTGGACAAAGCGATTAGGACAATGAGAATTATGGAAGATTTCTGTACTCCCTTACCCCTAAAAAAACGGAAAGACGCAAGGATGGAGGAAAACAATATGAAAAATTAATTAAAACTTCCTTGTCTGCCATATTTAATCAAAGATACACACAAAACACACATGAACGTAAGAGTGCAAGGTAGGAAGAAAGGATTGTGTGGATATGAAGAATAGGTAAAGATTGACCATTGATTTTAAGAGGTTAAGTCTCCTCTCCCTCCATAATATAGTTTTTGTAACGGTGTCTTCTTCTCTCCCTATCTCACACTAAGTCCCCTATAACGCCATCTCTCCTTCTTTCTCCAACTAACCAGTATCCCACTACAAACTGATACCATAAACAGTTTGAAAAATCCTGCGAATTTTAAAAATTAAAATTCGTAGGTGAAAGTAGTCATTAACTAAATGTATCTTTATTTCAATTGTAAAGAGTATATATATATATATATATATATGTCAGAATTTTGGGCTACCCATGGCAGTGACTTGATTCCTTGCGATTCCTTCCAGGCTACTTTGCTCGTATGACATGGCACTCCATTTTCTTGAAAAGGTTAGACATTCTTGTCAATTAGAGATGGTTTCAAATACTGGGAGTAGCCCTTTCTCTAATATTTGACAGTATTTGGGACTATTCAACCGCTCGTCAACAAGAATCAGCTCAGATTCCTCTCCAAATCAGACAACGCCCCACACCATTACTCCAACCCCTCTATGTTTCATGGTCACCTGCAGACATTCAATGTTCCAAATCTTATTCTGATTTCTCCAAACATAAACCTGTGTCGGATTAGAATATTGGCAGAATTTACTTTCATCTGACCTAATTACAAACAGCCAAAATTCATAATCTTTGCTCTCGAATTTTCTCGCCCAGCCCATACACCTGTTCCTGTTAACCTCTGAAATCAAGTGCTTCTTTCTTGCAACTTCTTTTTGCAGCATACCTCTTTCAGAGTCTTTCTCACCGCATATAGCGAAATTTCCATGCTGTTGGTAACATCTTTGACGCTCTGACGACGGTTTCTGATGACTTCTCCCTTCAGTGTCCTTTTCGTTCGCCTAGACACGATGCTTCGTCTTCCTGAACGTTGTTTCACACGAAATTGGCCATCTTCATTAAATTTCTTGACAATATTATTAACCGTTTGATGATTAACCTGGCAAAACCTAACAATTTCTCTATTTGACTTGCCACAATGATGGCATAATATTATTTGCCCTCATTGAAATTCACCAATTTTCTTACATTGAAGAAATTTAATTACAAAATAAGTCTATGGTATTCTCTGAAAAAAAGAAGAGACGTTTTTACACAAGCCAAAATTGGTATATTCAAGGGTGGCTAAAAACTTATAGCCCACTATATATATATATATATATATATATATATATATATATATATATATTTTTATATATTTCTGAGATGAGGTATTGTAACTATTTATAATATTTTCATCGTTAGGACCTTTGTCTTAATATTTATTATCACGGCTTTCTTCAGGTGATATACATTAAAATTTCGAAGTGAACCCTTCACATCGTCCACCGTGGTAGAGTTTGTTCTAGTTTCACGTGCCATTCCTCTTCTAGATATCTCAGTTTCAATATTGCCCTTTAGTAACTCAATTCTCCAAGTTTTTTTTTTCAGATCTGCTGTGGCCAAGTCTTGATATATGTAAAATACGAGGAAAATATTCCGAACGATTTAATATTATATATATATATATATATATATATATATATATATATATATATATGTATGTGTGTGTGTGTGTGTGTGTGCTGTGTAAATAGTCTATAAATTTATTTGCTCGCGAATAAGCACACACCTCCACAAACATACATAAACACGCAGAATTCCAGACATAACTTTAATAGGAGAAGGTAGGCTTTCCTACCGCCCGGTCTACACTCCTCCCCCCTCTATACGAGTAGAGGCCCAAACCTTGTTTCGTGTTTAGGAAGGGGTTCCCGGATCTCTCTCTCTCTCTCTCTGGCCTCTGTACTGGTGCCGCTGTGTTTCTCCCGTGATGCGTGTAGTCTGTGGTATTGCCTGTTCATTCTGAGGGTACACGGTTGACAGTTCCCTGGTTGCTGTTTCCGACTGGTAGTTAGCTAACTCTTGCGTACCGTCTTGAGCGGCCGCTCTGATCAACAGTTGCATAATATCGGGATGTAGTGCCATGTCGCGCATGGATAGGTGTCCCTGCAGTCATCTCCGGTGGGCAACCCTGAGGCCACATTATGAATCAGGCTGTGCCAAACCCCCTCTCTGCCCGCGTCATGGGTGATAACCGTCGGCTTCCTTTAACTCAGGCCTTCTCTTTTTCCAAAAACAATTACCCACATGAATAACAAAAAACAGAAATATAAACCTAAACCAGCCTTCCAAAAATCACCCAAACCTTTAAATATCTCCTCCAACATCCGTGGCATTAGAACCAACTTCTGCAGCGTTGAGTCTTTCCTCATTGCTAAGTGCCCGGATATACTGGCCCTGTGTGAGACCAATCTTGACTCCTCTATCCCTTCCTCTGATCTCTCGATACCTGGATACCTTCCTCTCCTCAGAAAGACTCTCTAACCCACATGCATGACCTGGGTGTCTACGTCAAGGACCATCTCCCTCTGGCTAGAGAGTGCTCTCTCGAATCGCCGGATCATTCGTTCTTGTGTCTCCGGCTATCTCTTCTCAATGCTGTAAGCTATCTTTTCTTCCTCTACCGCTCTCCATCCTCTCAGGACTGTAGGATACTCGATGTAATGTATGACAGCATAGATAGGGCCCTCTCTGTCCATCCGTACTCTCACATATTTGTATTTGGCGATTTTAACGCCCATCACAACCAGTGGCTAAAGAACGCTACTACCGACCTAGCAGGCATACATACTCTCAACTTTTCAGTCTCTCAATCCCTCACCCAGATAATCGATTTCACCACGCGTTTTGCCTACAACAGTGACTACAAGGCCTCACTCTTCGACCTGTGTTTTACCTCCACCCCTGAGTCTTGTAGTGCCACGCAGCTCTGTCCTATCGGTAACTCCGATCATGCTGTCGTGTCTGTTAGCATCTCCTTCAGCCTCACCCCCTGCAAAGAGCCTCCTACCACCAGAACCACATTCTGCTATCAACGGGCTGACTGGGTCTCGTTTCGTGACTTCCTCCGCGATGTCCCCTGGGATGCTATATTTAAGCTCCCCACTCATGATTGTGCTTCTGAGTTCTCTTCCTGGATTAAAGCCGGTATCGAAGCTTTCATCCCCTCCAGGAAATTCAAGGTCAAACCGCGCTCCTCCCCCTGGTTCACAGCTGCTTGCTCAGCCGCCATTGCCCATAGGAACCACTTCTTCCACCGCTTTCGTAGTGATATGTCCGACTCCAACAGACGTCTATTTACCTCTGCACGCAATGAGTGTAAGCGTACCCTCGACGATGCCAAGTCACTATTTGCTGCTCGGATGAAGGAACGTATTGCATCCTGCAAATTTGGCTCCAAAGACTATTGGCGCCTCTGCAAGAGCGTTCTGAATAATAACAAACCCTCCATTCCTCCCCTGTTCAATCAGTTTGAGGTCCTGACCACCTCTGCCGACAAGTCCGAATGCTTCGCTCGGAAGTTTTCTTCCAATTCTACGCTTGACTCTTCAGGGGTACCCTTGCCCGATTTCCCTCCCAGAACTGAGGCCCTCCTGGACGGCTTGCACATAAACCCGTCGTCGGTATTGGGCATTATTTTTAACTTAGATCACCACAAGGCTACCGGTGGTGACGGAATACCAGCCTTTGTCCTGAAGAAATGCGCATCTGAACTGGCGCCTGCCCTCTCTAAATTGTACAACCGCTTCCTCAAGGAGTCCTGTTTTCCTGACTGCTGGAAGTCCTCAACCATTGTTCCTGTCTTTAAGAACTCTGGCGACCCCTCCAACCATTTCAATTACCGTCCTATCAGTCTCTTACCCCTCTTCGGCAAAGTCTTCGAGGCCATTATCAATGCCGAAGTGATTAATCACCTGATATCCCACGATCTGCTCTCAGACAAGCAGTATGGTTTCCGCTTTGCCCGATCTACTGGCCATGTGCTTACGGCCATCACATTATTTGTATACTAAACTATCCATAATAACGGCGAAGCTCGTGCCGTGGCCCTTGACATCTCCAAAGCATTCGATAGAGTTTGGCAAGCCGGCCTCCTTCGCAAGCTCCAGGGTTATGGTATCACAGGTCGATTGTTTGACCTAATACAATAATTTCTGTCAAACAGGGATTTGAAGGTTGTTCTCAGTGGATTCATCTAGTCGGCATCTACGCTGACGACACCACTATTTACTCCTGCCTCAAACACAAATCTAGTGAGGCGGACAAAATTAACTTGGCAGCTCAAATTGAAAAGGACCTCCAATCGGTTGTGGACTGGGGAGAGAAATGGATGGTCAACTTTAACGCCTCTAAAAGAAAACTGCTCTCCATTAACCACCACAAGGATCCATCCCTGCATCCCATTAGAATGTCTGAAGACCAACTTCTCGAGAGCTCCTTTCTGCGACTGCTCGGTCTCACGCTGTCCGCTGATCTGAGATGGAACAAATACATCAGTTGCATCACCCACCGCAAGAAAAGTTGGTTCCCTGTGCCGAGCCAGGAAATCTTTCTCCCCGGAATCGAGTCTCCAAGTCTATAAATCGACCATTCGCCCTTGCATGGTGTATTGCTGCCATATATGGTCTGGGGCCCCTGCTGTTTGCCTCAGGGTTCTTCATAAGATCCAGAGACGGATATGCAATGTGATTGGCCCTGATCTGTCATCTCGTCTGCAGTCGCTCTCTCACAGGCCTGATGTTGCATCGCTCTGCCTTTTTTACAAGTACTTTCACGGTAATTGCTCCGAGGAGTTGCTTTCGCTTGTCCCTAGGCCTCGTGAATTTAAACGTCCTACGAGGCTGGCATCCCGTTCCCACCCCTTCACCGTTGAAACTGTTAGATGTAGACGTCTCTTCTACTCCAATAGCTTCATGTCTCGCACATCTCGCCTATGGAACTCCAATCTCCTATTACTGTTTACCTGACAAATACAATCTCCAACGGTTTAAAGTCAATCGTCATCTCCCATTGCCTTGATCTATCCACTTCACTTCTCCTCATCCTTTCATCTTTCATTCCTATCTGCTCTCGCTCCAAATCTTCTGTAACCCCCTTGCCTTGATCGACCCACAGTCGTTCTCTTTCTCCATATCCTCTCCTTTACCACTCCTATCTGCTCTTCCTCCAACCCTTCTGTAACCTCATGCGTGATAGTGGCCTCCAGCCTTGCTTGGGCTGATACGCTTAAAAAAAACTTAAATTAAATAGTCAACAATAAACAAGATACCACCGAAGATGTTGGGGAAAGAATAAAAGAGAAAAGAGAAAATATAAAAATGAGGACAAAAGATGAAGAGAAATCAGCAATTAATCAACACCCATCAAAGCAAAAGGAAATAAATAACACACTCATACCAATAAAAGTACAAGATAATCGAGAAACCACAGCTGATTAACTCTATTCCGCGAATGATTACACCTATATAACCACGAATCTCCGATGTTAACATGAGATAAGTGAAACAATTTTCATATTAATTTTAATGATACACACACACACACACACACACACACACACGCACACACACACATATATATATATATATATATATATATATATATATATATATATATATATATATATCAAGAAAAAAACAATCAGATTTATCATCCAAAGTCATTTAGTAACTGTGCTTAAAAACAGTACTGGATACACAGTAGACCATATTATTATAATTATTTAAAAGAAAATATGTATTTATCGCGACACAGAAATTACCATGGTTCGAAACTATTATCTAATCTTAAATTAAATTTTAATTTGAAGCTCAGTTACCTGTTAAAGCGATACTGAATAACTTTCGAAAAAGATTGATATATTCTATTTATAAGCCACATACTATAATATACTTTAAGTTAGTGGGTGAATTAGAATCAATTTTTTTTTTTGTTGTTTTTTTATTAAAGGTTTTTTTTTTACGAATCAAGATACAAGTATATATTTATGTGGTACAGTGAAAATCGGTTACGGTAAGGTGGAGTTTTTAAATTTTCTGTCTATTGATACTGACTTCCTTGCGAATGTATCAAGTACAAATTTTCTTGTTTTAACTGAAAAACATTTTCCTAAAATACCCTAAAATTAAGTTACAGTTGTACTGAAAATTTTGTAAAAAAATACAAAAAAAACAATAATAAAATTTTAAATAAATACTTAATAATAATTTATGCAACTGTAGGAATCCTGGAAATTGTCCTTTGAATAATAAATGTCTCGCAGAATCTGTAGTTTACCAATACACCATCTCATCTATTGAGAATCTTAATATTGTGAGATGTTATATTGTATGTACGAAAAATGAATTTAAATTAAGATGAAGTCAACATCTAACTTCCTTCAATAATATTAAATATCGCAATCAAACATCCCTATCCATATATTTTGGCATTCAAAAGAAACACCACTGTAAAATAGAAACTAATAAAAAAATGAGATCATGTATATCTTTAAATGACCGATGTCCTTTGTGTTTACATGAAAAGTTATATATTATGAAATTTCTGAATTTTTTTAGTTAAATCAAAGAAATGAAATTGCAGTTTTTGTAGACATTACCTCATATTTTCCTTAAAATATAATTCATCATCAAAATAATTTGCATAATTATATATCTATTATTTGATCATAAATGAAATAGTTTATAAATGCATTATTAAATTCTAATATTTTAATTTTACAATACCCTATATAGTTTATTAGTAAATATAAAAAATATAGTATTTTAGATCTTTATAAATTAAAATATGAATATAAAAATATGTCTTATTCATATTCGAAAGACCCTTTAAGAAAATGGCGATGTAGTTTATAAAATAAGAAAAAAAAAATAAATAAAAATGCATTGTAGTCCAACCTCAAAAAAACAGAATGTAATTACACCTTCGCATAAAAGCAAGTCAGTATCAATAGACAAGAAAGTATCAATTCGTCAAGAAAGTCAACATTCCCTTAATAAAAACAAACCTGAATTCTCATTCCCCACCAACTTAAAATATATAATACTATTTGGCGTATAGAGTAAATCAATTTTTAAGAAGGTTATTCAACATCGCTTGAAAATGGATCAAAACTTCAATTTTTAAGTTCACTTTAAGATTTAGGTTTTGGTTTCGAATCATGGTAATTTCTGTGACGCGATTATATATATATATATATATATATATATATATGTGTGTGTGTGTGTGTGTGTGTGTGTGTGTGTGTGTGTGTGTGTGTGTGTGTGTGTGTGTGAATAAATATAGTCTTAGGGTGTGCTATATTTATGGGATAAATTGCTCAATATCAGAGATAGAGCGTGTGTAAATATGAACTTTGTCCATTACATAATGTGTTACGTCCTTTGTTTATATTTGATACGCCATGAGCAGATATGAATGTACGTGAAAGATTCATGGAAGATTGAAGTTTATAAGCAGTAAATTCGACCCTGCCAACCGAACGATCCTCAGTTGCCGAATGGGTTAAAAGGCACGTCAGCGTATATGACGGTTCCGTACAGGTTCGAATCCTGGCGGTGAACGAATATTTTCTATGAATATTTCTCGGACATTCAGGCCGGTAAATGTTGTTTATTATAAACAGAGCATTTACTTAAATATTTTTATCTATAAAAGGAAAAAAAAGAATGAATGTTAAACATAACATTTTTTTGCCTGTTAAACTTCTTCTTTGATATATATATATATATTCTTTTACATATATATATATATATATATATATATATATATATATCAATGAAAAAATATTCTTTTATATATATATAAAATTGTCTTTTATATATATATATATAAATTTTTCTTCTTTTATATATATATGTACATATATATTCTTATATATATATATATATATATATATATATATATATATATATATATATATATATATAAATATAAATGTGGACATGGAAGTCAGCACTTAGAGGCGACAGTCTGTTTCATGCTAGTGCAATCGTCAGGCGACTAGTGCTGTTATTTTCTCGGCTGTTTATATAAGGGTCAGTGGTGCATTATGGGTAGTATATTTTGGCGGTTACTTTTACCGGAAGTCGCTTATTTGTTTATTTATTTATGTCAAATTATTTTGCTTGTTTTTTTTTTGTTTTTTATTTTTATTTTTATTTTTTATCTTATGTATTTATTTATTTATTCTTTTATTTTGATCGGTGTTTTTGGTTAACGTAGTAAAAATTTGTTTATATAGCTTATTGTTGGTAGTCTATAATGGCCGCCATTTACCGGAAATCGTTTGTTCGCTTATTTATTTGGGTCAAATTGTTTTGCTTATTATTTTTATTTTTATTTGTATAACAGTTATAACTTTCGTCCGTTCTTTTGTTTTGATTTTATTTCGCATATTCTAACAGGTGTGGTTTTGTGATTTGTTTGGAGTAGTTTATTTTGCTTATTTTATTGTTGTTTGTTTATATATTTATTTATTTTTCTATTTTAAGTTACGTAGTAAAGATTTGTTTTCATGTCTACATTTTGAGATTAGCTCGGATCTTTTATTTAATAATTTATTTTGATCTGGGAAGGTAATGATAGCTATTTTTTCCTCCAAGCAAAGTTTGCAAGTTTTTGATAGGTTGTTGTAGGCTGATGATTTTTTCCTTATTTTCCAAGATATTTTTGGTGTGGTGTGTGTTTTGTTTTTTATTTTCCAGATATACTTAGAAAGCATTGTGCTGTTCGCATATTTACTATTTGTGAAAGACATTTTGTGTACATAATTTCTTTGTTTCCAGGGTCCTTCGGTTACTCCTATGTATACTTTTTCTTCATTATCTGCTGATTTTGTCGTGGCTTGGTAGATTACGTTGTTTTGTAAACAATTACCGTTTAAGGGACATTCGTTTTTTATTCTGCAGTTGCACGTGGGTTTAATTTGTTCGTGTGGTTTGTTAATAATTTTTCTGTTGTGCTTTTTTATTATTTGTGCTATGTTCTCGGTGCAACTGTAGCTGATTTTTACTGTGTTTTTGTTGAATATTTTGTGTAGTGTGCTTGATTCCGGGAAGTGTTTGTGTCAAAGCTTGAAGAATATTTTTCCTATGTTTGTTTTTACGTTTTTGCTGTACGGTGGGTTGAACCATATGATATTTCTTTTTCTGTTGGTCTTTTTTTGTGTTCTGTGGTGAGTATGTGAGTGTTGCTGGGAATCCGCTATCTTTTAGGGCTGTTTCGTAGTCTTTCTTGGCTTTGTTAAATATAGATTCATCGGAAGAATTGTCGGAAAGCCTGCGGTTAATCGATTTAGGTATCTGTTTGATTATAGAAGGCGGGTGGTTGGAGTATATATGTATGTACTGTGGTTTATCATTCGGTTTTCTGTATGGTTTGTGTGTGCCTTTTCTTAGGTTGAAGGTGACATCTAGAAAATCTACTTCGTTTAGGTTAGTTTTTATATCTATCTCGAATCCGTTATTTTTGAAAATTTTAATTATTGCTTTTCTAGTTTTATCTGTCTTTTGTTTGTTGCAGTTTCTTAAGATTATGAGACCGTCATCTCTGTAGAGCCCTGTGTCATTTCTATCTATTATTTTGCTTATTTCGTGTAGTAAGTAAATACCTACGATTTCGCATGTCTCTGCACCGTCAAAGCTTCCCATTGTAGTGTCAAATATCCCATCTTTCTTTATCCATGCTTCTTCATGGTGAAATAATAATGATTTACGGGAGTGCTTAATGATGTCGATTTCGTTTGGTTTTATTATTATTTGTTCCTGAGCTAAGTTGATGGCCTTATCTAGTGTACGTTCTGTTATGGATGGGTAAAATTCTTTTATGTCTAATTGTAGGAAGTGGCAATTTTGTTTGTTATTTATGCTGTTGAACCAGTCAATGGTTGTTTTTGTGTTTTTCCACTGGTTTACTCCTAACTTCTTCCTAAGTTCAGAATTAATTCTTTCTAGTATTGTTTTACTCATTTTACCTAGTTCGCTTTTGGCTGGGTTTATGAGTCTGCATGCAGGGTTGGTTTTGAAATTTTCCTTGTGGTCTTTTAGTGTGATAAAGGCTTGCGTCTTGCTCATGCAACTTATTTGGTCATCTAGGTCTAATTTTTGAGCGATTGCTTTAGCTTCTTTATTTATATCGTGTTCTATTGTTTTGGGTGCCTTTTTGTATGTTTTGGTTATGTTGTTCTTTAGTAATTTATTGTGCGTGGGAGGGGTTAGTTTGTATAAATTTCTTGTTTTGTCGAACTCATCTAATTCTTTTTGTTGCGGGGGACATTAAGGACTTAACTGACCTAGTTAGAAACATAAAATTCCATAAAAATCAAGATGCATTCCAAAAAAAGCTAAAAGAAGATATAGCTAAAATAAACAGTTCAGCAAATGTATTTATCGCAGCCGACAAAACAAGAAATTTATACAAACTAACCCCTCCCACGCACAATAAATTACTAAAGAACAACATAACCAAAACATACAAAAAGGCACCCAAAACAATAGAACAAGATATAAATAAAGAAGCTAAAGCAATCGCTCAAAAATTAGACCTAGATGACCAAATAAGTTGCATGAGCAAGACGCAAGCCTTTATCACACTAAAAGACCACAAGGAAAATTTCAAAACCAACCCTGCATGCAGACTCATAAACCCAGCCAAAAGCGAACTAGGTAAAATGAGTAAAACAATACGAGAAAGAATTAATTCTGAACTTAGGAAGAAGTTAGGAGTAAACCAGTGGAAAAACACAAAAACAACCATTGACTGGTTCAACAGCATAAATAACAAACAAAATTGCCACTTCCTACAATTAGACATAAAAGAATTTTACCCATCCATAACAGAACGTACACTAGATAAGGCCATCAACTTAGCTCAGGAACAAATAATAATAAAACCAAACGAAATCGACATCATTAAGCACTCCCGTAAATCATTATTATTTCACCATGAAGAAGCATGGATAAAGAAAGATGGGATATTTGACACTACAATGGGAAGCTTTGACGGTGCAGAGACATGCGAAATCGTAGGTATTTACTTACTACACGAAATAAGCAAAATAATAGATAGAAATGACACAGGGCTCTACAGAGATGACGGTCTCATAATCTTAAGAAACTGCAACAAACAAAAGACAGATAAAACTAGAAAAGCAATAATTAAAATTTTCAAAAATAACGGATTCGAGATAGATATAAAAACTAACCTAAACGAAGTAGATTTTCTAGATGTCACCTTCAACCTAAGAAAAGGCACACACAAACCATACAGAAAACCGAATGATAAACCACAGTACATACATATATACTCCAACCACCCGCCTTCTATAATCAAACAGATACCTAAATCGATTAACCGCAGGCTTTCTGACAATTCTTCCGATGAATCTATATTTAACAAAGCCAAGAAAGACTACGAAACAGCCCTAAAAGATAGCGGATTCCCAGCAACACTCACATACTCACCACAGAACACAAAAAAGACCAACAGAAAAAGAAATATCATATGGTTCAACCCACCGTACAGCAAAAACGTAAAAACAAACATAGGAAAAATATTCTTCAAGCTTTGACACAAACACTTCCAGGAATCAAGCACACTACACAAAATATTCAACAAAAACACAGTAAAAATCAGCTACAGTTGCACCGAGAACATGGCACAAATAATAAAAAAGCACAACAGAAAAATTATTAACAAACCACACGAACAAATTAAACCCACGTGCAACTGCAGAACAAAAAACGAATGTCCCTTAAACGGTAATTGTTTACAAAACAACGTAATCTACCAAGCCACGACAAAATCAGCAGATAATGAAGAAAAAGTATACATAGGAGTAACCGAAGGACCCTGGAAACAAAGAAATTATGTACACAAAATGTCTTTCACAAATAGTAAATATGCGAACAGCACAATGCTTTCTAAGTATATCTGGAAAATAAAAAACAAAACACACACCACACCAAAAATATCTTGGAAAATAAGGAAAAAATCATCAGCCTACAACAACCTATCAAAAACTTGCAAACTTTGCTTGGAGGAAAAAATAGCTATCATTACCTTCCCAGATCAAAATAAATTATTAAATAAAAGATCCGAGCTAATCTCAAAATGTAGACATGAAAACAAATCTTTACTACGTAACTTAAAATAGAAAAATAAATAAATATATAAACAAACAACAATAAAATAAGCAAAATAAACTACTCCAAACAAATCACAAAACCACACCTGTTAGAATATGCGAAATAAAATCAAAACAAAAGAACGGACGAAAGTTATAACTGTTATACAAATAAAAATAAAAATAATAAGCAAAACAATTTGACCCAAATAAATAAGCGAACAAGCGATTTCCGGTAAATGGCGGCCATTATAGACTACCAACAATAAGCTATATAAACAAATTTTTACTACGTTAACCAAAAACACCGATCAAAATAAAAGAATAAATAAATAAATATATAAGATAAAAAATAAAAATAAAAATAAAAAACAAAAAAAAAAAAGCAAGATAATTTGACATAAATAAATAAACAAATAATCGACTTCCGGTAAAAGTAACCGCCAAAATATACTACCCATAATGCACCACTGACCCTTATATAAACAGCCGAGAAAATAACAGCACTAGTCGCCTGACGATTGCACTAGCATTAAAAAGACTGTCGCCTCTAAGTGCTGACTTCCATGTCCACTTTTATATTTACACACGCGCTATCTCTGATATTGAGCACTTTACCCCATAAATATAGCACACTTTAAGACTATATTTCTGCATATATACATATATATATATATATAAAAATGAAAAATTTCTGAAAGTTAACATGTAGAAAAAGACCATATTTATAAATGTATGAAACAAAAAATGTAAAATGTCTTTTAAATTTACATATATATATATATATATATATATATATATATATATATATATATATATATATATATATATATATATATATTTTGTCATCCACAGACAGATTGTTTCGCTGTTTCACAGCTCACCAGTGTGGCTAGACGTCCGGTTGCCTCTAGCTAGGATCGAAACACGACTGAATTTGCGTCAGTCGGAACTTCACCCACTAAGCAGTCGGCGCACGGCAGGGATGAAGGTGAATTTTAGCGTGTTTATTTTTAGATTTAGATAAACACACAGTGACTGACTGTGTCTCAATTCTGCCGAAGAGTCGTGCAATATTAGCTTAAATAGTCATTGTTTACAAATTCACACCTCAAACCAGAGAGCTCAACCGAAATTAATTTTTCAGGATCCAATATATATATATATATATATATATATATATATATATATATATATATATATATATAAATCTTTCGTTCTGACCCATTTTCCAAAATCTTGCCTAATGATCAAATATATTTTCTGAAAGCTCTTCCTCTTGGGTTACATTGACAATTTCTTACGGAATGCAACATTCTTTTGATAACATCATTTGTTTTTAGTAAAGTCTGTTTGTACAGATCGTTTCCGGATGTTAAGAAATAACGGAACGGAACCCTCTCTTTTAGTGGGAGAAAAAAAATCTGTACTTAATTAAAACTCGTTTATTTATCTCTACGCTGGTAGCCCGAAGCAACCGTTTTTCAAGGCCTCGTTTCTCTGACGCAATAACAAACAGCGAGAGCGCTGAAGCAAGTGAACACTGCCGGCGATTGCGTCATCAGTATTCGTGTTGCGCGGAAATATTCTCGTTCGTAATGGGTGAAAAATTAACACGAAATCTGAAGAGTTCAATTTACATGTCAACAGGCTCCATAGACATTCTAGTGACAAGCCCGCACGAATGAGATTTAAGGTAGTTGATTGCGAAGGCTTTTGTTATTATGCCAAAACGGAATTCGATTTCGACAGCGAAAATTTTCTCGCCTTACCTTCGCAAATGTTCCATTCAAACACCATAAAATTTGAAAATTGTAAAATATCTGGGAATATTTTATCTAACAAAAAGAAAAAAAAAGAACGATTGAGAAGAAATAAATTTGGATTAATGTATATGATTAAGCAATACGTTAAATATATAATCGTGCCATCTTATTTATTTTTTCAATGACGGTTGCAACGTGCTATTGAAATCCGGTTGCTTTTAGAATATCGACTAGCAGGATAACCCGTCTTCGACCGGGTGTTTCATTACTGGGAATTTTTGCCGTTCAAGTAGAGCAGTTTAAAGTCAGCCCACCTGAAAATCAATATTAGTAACAACATTTGTGTGCAACTGAGGCACATACCCAAATAGGGGCTTAACAATTGGAATGGGGCGTGCCCCTGAAAAGTGCCGTTTTTACGTTCTCAATCTTGCAAGGAAGTAATCGCTTCCATGGACCGTCATAATAATAATAATAATAATAATATACGATAATAATAATAATAATAATAATAATATACGATAATTTTTATTTATAATATATTTTTTTATAATTCAAATTATATTTTGCGTTAGATTTCAACTCTCTAAATTGATTGCACGCTGTTGTTTCACCTTCAAGGTTTTCATTTTTCCCAGCCAATTTGGACTTAAAACCGGCACTGAAGAATTATCTATCAAACAAAATAAAAATTCATCGAAATCGGATGAAAACTGTGGAAACGCATAAACAACATCCGTTTACACACACACATTTTGAGAATTATAGATATAGATATTTTACTATCGTGGAATAAGATGCTGTATTTTACTGTAGTAGAATTATTTACAATGTCCAGCTATATTAAAATCATTTGCAATATTCCAAATAACAAGAATATTCTCTACACTAATTTATTTTAAAAATTGCAATATTTTCTACATTAACGACGTTATTTATATACATAATCACCCTTTAAATTCAATAATCTTTGTAATCTATAGTATCATTCATTATATATACATTTATAGTAAAATTCATTATATATACATTCTATAGTAAAATACATTATATATATACATACTATAGTCAAATTCAGTAGAAATACGTTCCTATATCAAAATCATGAGGAATATACCTGTATAGTAAAATTCATTATATATACATACCTATAGTAAAATTCATCGGCAAAACATTTCTATAGTAAAATCCATTGTATATACATTGTATAGTAAAATTAATAAAAAAACAAAATTATAGTAAAATCATTAGAGGTACAGTTCTATAGTAAAATTCATAGATACACATTTTTATAGTAAAAATCATTAGATATGCATTTCTATAGGAAGATCAATTATATATTAATTCCTATAGTAAAATCTTAGTAATACATTAATAATATATTCATAATAGCCCCCTTTCCTGAGGAACTCTTGTCATAATTTGAGATCACTGACACTGTTTCTGACAGGTATCTGTGCATATCTAGTTATTCATAAAAAAATACAAATCTATAGTAAAACCTAATTAGTTTTACATTCAGTAGTAAAATTATTAGATATGCATTTGTATTCATTTAATTTTCCAATTCTATAAGCAAGGCTTGCATTAATTATAGATCACTGATATACCCTTCCTTCCTGATCTCCAATGCAATGCTGTAGGGAAATAAGTTACAATGGCCCTCTGGTGTCCAACTCATTAACAATGCATTTACATTATACATAGAATAACTTTATTTAGTTATTAATGCTTGACTTAATTTCTGACCATAAATAATGCTCTATTGATTTTCAGTGTTAACAGATTAACAAGGGCTAGCATACGCTAAAACCTAATTTTTGCTTAAAAGTTGCAAAGCCTGATTGTTCATCGCCAAATATATATTCCTTAGCTCCAGGAATATTCAGATTGCTAATTCAGAAATCTTGCCAACATCTATGCCTGCTACAGAAGGCAGCGAAAAGAAAAAGCTGAAACTAAACGTAGGTTCTCCTGGTTTAAATTAACGTTAAAATGCAACACTCTTCCAACTTGGACAAAATTTGGTGCTTCATTAGACGTTGTCCGATCAAAAAGTATCAGTACTAGTATTATCAAAAATAAAACTACAACACATATCAATTCTGCATATTATCTCCTTCGAGGTAGTCCTCTTCTGGAGCTATATACTTTCTTTTGATGGTAGAATTCCTGGAACACTTTTTTTGGCGGATACTGCGAGTAACTGTGTTGTTGCATTTTCTTAGATTACATTGACGTCTTGAAATCTTACTTCTTTCATGTGGGTTTGAATTTTATTTTTAAAAAGAGGAAAAAGTCACTATGGGCGAGATCTGGGGAATATCATGGTTGTCGGACCTGGGGAATGTTGTCCTCGGGCAGAAATTGCTGCAAAACCCATGGTCACTGATGAAACTTTTGTGGCGATTTGAGACGACAACACTCTATATACATTTCTCGCAAGCACAGCTATAAAAACCGGAAGCAAGAGAAAACGTTATAAGTTAAGGTGTATGCGAAACAGACTTCAAAGTCAACCAGTGCCAAGTGGCTTCACTATTTATCAACCTCGGTATATTTAATCAGACGACTTAATAACATATTTAAAACATTTCTTTTGCCCGTAAAACGGTGGATATTCTCAAATGGAGATTCACTGGAGATGAGCGTATACCATCAATTGATAATCTAAAATTATTCTAAGCAGACATGCATCATTCAGTTCGTAATTCAAGTCTTAATACTAGGCACGGTGGGGTAATGTATAGCGGCTCGGATTAAGGAGTAGGAGAGCCGAGTTCGAATTCCACTCGAATACATTGCATTCAATAACTTGCTAATACCCTTGGGGAAGGTATGAATCTTCTTATACCCCCAGCTCTGGGTAAATAACAGGACAGGACGAGTTCTATAGCCTTGTATAGCAACTGGTCTACCGCAGAAAGAAATGGCAACGTCCTGCTGGAAAAATCGCCTCGTCAGTCATGTATCGAAAGATACATGATCGCCTAAGCTTGTATCAAGCATGGCACATAACTGACTGAATACGAGTCTAAAACATTTATTTGCTACTCTACGATTCATATTGTTATATTTTACAAGGATTCATGAGGCTACGTATTCTTCCGGAATATTTTCATTCTTTTAATATTGTTCCTCCAATATAAAAGTCAAGTTCCAATTAAGGTAGTATGGGAAGGCAGGTGCTATAAGCTTGGATCTGCCATAATGAATAATGGCTCGGAATTGTTACTACTATTATTTTCTCAAGAAGAATTCTTAAAATCTAAAAACATTTTCTGGCTTTAAATAAACTGCAAAGGGTTGATAAACCGTAAAAAACGAATCAACAAATCAAGGTAGACAGTGATTATATGAGGTTGTTGTAAGGGTGTACAAGGGCGCAAAAGGCACACATTTTGAGGATATGTAGGATAGATAAGGATCGGCACTAGACGTGAAGTAGTTAAGATTGTATTGATCGGTGAATGATCATCTCGGAAGTTACTTCTGCAAAGCAACAGTTGCTAATAAGATATTGTCGCATTGGAAGTATCTTCTTATCAATGGAATATAGCGGAAATGCCGAAGTCGCTTGACGGGTCTTAGTTGTGAAGGTTTGTGTTCGCTCGAAAATCTTTCACAAAAGCTGCGGTAGAGTAGAGAGAGGCCAGCAAATTTTCGTATGTAGGAAAGTGGTAGTAGCGTGAAAAACTATTCATGTGCTACTTGTCAACAAAGATGCTTATTATCGCTGTTAAAAGTGAAAAGTAATCATTGGGAAGCTTTGAATCAGATATGACAGCAATACGTAACTTTTGATCTGAACTGCTTGTGTCAAGATAGAACATGATAGAAGGGTCAGGTATTTTCTTATGCAATATCAAGAACTGACACGTATCCAAGAATCTTCAGCGATGTATCGGATATACGATTTCCCCCCTCGAAATCTAGAAAGGGGCAAATAGCCTCATTTTTAATACCACTATTCAGCATGACAAGAGAAAACGCAGTCTGCTATGTGATTATAAAACGTTATTAGCTTGGTTTTGGTGGTATTAAATGTGACAAACCAGATCATTGAGTTGTGCGAGCAAAATCAGGGTAGAGATCAGCTTCCAGACTGTAATTATCTAGGTTTCCGAGCTGCACCTTTGCAGAGAAGGCTGCAAAATGTGGAAGATATCTGCATACACGACATCTCGAGGATAGAGGAGGCGAAAATTGTGGCATCTTTTTCGTGAAAACATTGTACATGACATGCTTCTTAAATAACTATTATGATGTTAAAAATATTAAATTTAGGAACATAGAAACAAAGAAAAGACTACTAAACAGTTATGTTTTACCAGACCTCCTATGAGGCAGTTAATGGTGGACAATCTCCGTAAAGATGAAGATACTTAAAGCAACAGAAATGTGGTTCTACAGATGGATGCTGAGATTACAATGAAGCGAATGTGTGAGCAACGACGAAGTATCAGAGAAAATAGAAACACAAAGGAAACTTATACTTAACATCAGAAATTCTAAGGCACATAAGGGAAGAGGGCTTGGAAATACTGATTCTCACAGGACAGTTTGAAGTCAAGAGTAACATAGAGAATCAAAGCATAATCTACCTAGCGATACTGAGTAAATGGATGGCAGAAGAGGTTTGAGAAGAAATAAAAAAAACACAACATTTATTAAGAGCTGCAAAGGACAAGAAACTGTTACGAGCCATAACCGCCAACATACTGTCTGGACACGGAACATCGAAGAAGAAGTTATAGTAATAGGCATATATTTATTATACAAGAAAATGGTGGCACACTGTTTGATTAAAATGTAGTCCTTTTGTGAGTAGCAGTCTTTCCATAGCACTCTCTTCTTAGGGTGTGGCAGACGAATCTGGAACGTTGAATAAAGGCCTGAGGTCACACTCTGTCTCACTCTCTGTGCTTCCGGTATTGTCTTCTGATCTCCAATATTTGGTTTCACTTTTCCTTGCTCTCCGTGAACAGCATGACGTCGCCGCTGCGATCGTCTGCTCACTGTTCTTAGCTACCAGAATCGATAGCTGTGTGTTAGAGGTCCCTCTTGCAGACGTCCTTGAAACGTAATGCAGGATGGCCTACTTGACGGTTTTTCGCGTCCAGCTCATCCTAGATTATGTCGTTTGCCTTTCTTCGTCCATATTAAGAACGCAGGAGTCGACCCTAGTCGGGATCATAGAGTCAATGCGAACGATCCTCTCAACAGTAACGTATGTGTTTCAACAGGTCTACATAGATTTGAATTCAGTGTTTTCATTCTCCTAGACCGGTTGACACCAAAGGCTATAGAAGCCAGTCTTTCCTACTATTTCCCCATATCTGTGGGGTGGAAAAATGTTAGATTCATGCCTTTTATAAGGATAGCACGTAAGTGAATGAAATATACTCGACTGGGATTCGAACTCTGTTCCTTAATCTTACACATTTTCTGTATATATTCCTGCAACATTTTCCCGCCTTTTATTGGTTAATAAATCCGAGCCAAGGTTGATTAAGCAACTACTTTTTAATGTTTCTGTTTACTACGTTATGCTCATCACTCAAGTTGGGGTTGAAGATCAATATTCACGATCCTTGTTGATACTGGGCTCATAAGAGGATCCCGGAGTTTGTATGAAAACACGCAAACAGATCATCTATGAAGCACGTCTTTCAGTTAAGACTTATTACGCAAGAGACATTCTCAGGCGAAACTAATGCCTGGTAGCTGAAATTAAACTAATCACTTATTTCAAAAAGTTTGTATTTGAACACATATATGTGAGATAATGAGATTTAATCATCTGAAATATTACCTTGGGGAAATGAGTGGAGTGACAGATCCAGATTATTTGCGACTAGAGGCAGAGCTTGCAAATATTACTTATAAGCTACAGAGTATGGCTACTGGTTAACAAGTTTATTGACATATTTTTTAAAGACTAAATTCAATTGAATTCTATATTTCAAACAATTTTTGGATAATTAATGTTTTGATTTTTTCTTAAGTTTATATTTACTTTCACATTAATTCCCTTGATAAAGTCAGGAATCCGTTTCTTCTTCTTGTTGTTATAGGTTATATAACAAGTCTGTGGTTAACCGTTATCTTCCTCATATAGTTAGAGACACAGTTTATGAGACTATGTAGCTCTTTACAACACATGCTTTCCTAAATCATCGTTTCGTGAACTTTATACTTGAGTAACTATTTTCTTTTATTCTGATAATAAAAAAAAACATAGTTTAGAAAAGTAACAGAACTACACACCATTGGCACGTGTTAACGCGAGAATAGACGAGACTCGAAGCAAACTAACTATTCCTATAAAAGAACTTTTCTTTCGTCGAACACCTTATATAGAAGGGGAAAAGACGAGTTTACAGAGAGCACATCACTTCACTTTAAAAAAAAAAAAAAAAGAGAATAACAGTCGGGAAAACCTGACGCAAAAGAAATCTGTAAAGTAAATATATAAACAAAACGTGTGTAGATTTTAACGCCATGCAAAGACCGGCAGTCTGGAAAACTAATTTTGTCAGTTTAGGCCTCATTTGACAGAAGTCAATGAAAGAGCAATTCCTTGATAAAAATAGACATTTTTTTTTTCATTTTTTTCTAACCTCGTCCTTTTTCTCGTTAACACGTGACGTTGTATCCAAGTCAGATAATTTTTTTAAATCTTTGCACAGAAGAAAAAAATTGTCCCGACAAGGGTAAAAGAAACGATGAGAAACGACTTCTGAAAGAAAATCTTTTACAAGAAACATTCGAAGAAGGTTGAAGAATGTATCGACCGAAACACTGTGTCAAAGCAGCGAAAGTAAAAGTTAACCCGAATAGAAAAAGAGTGAAATCAAATATTCTAACACGGAACATAGAAGCATAGCATTTCTTAAGTGAATTGCAAATAAAATAGTTAGACATTAAGATAAAAGGTTTAATCGACCAAACAAAATATCGACAGAAGAAATTCAAATATCACTGAAGAGCCATGATGAAACACGTCCTAATGGAGGCATGACAGAGAAAGAGAAAGAGAACGAGGCGGGTGGTATTTAAGTAGGGTAAAGTAAACAAAGTTGGCGGCGTAATAATTAGTAAATTTATGCATTCTGTTGAGGATGAATTCTAAACTCGATGAATTAATTATGATTATTCAAATCCCCCTTTAAATATATATATATATATATATATATATATATATATATATATATATATATATATATATATATATATATATATATATATATTGAATTGGACATAGTCCGACAATTTATTTAAAGACATTTATATATATTATGTTTAAGGTTCTTTTTATAGATACAAGTATTTAAGCAAATGCTCTGTTTTATAATAAACAGTATTAAATAACATTTACCGGCCTGAATGTCCGAGAAATTTTCATAGAAAATTTTCGCTCTCCGACAGGAATCGAACCTGTATCCTATACGGAACCATCATTTCGCGTGATGTGCCTTAACCGTTCGGCCACAGATAGTAAAATCGACCTTGCTAACCAGACGCTCATCTGTGGCCGAACGGTTAAGGCACATCATTTGCTTAAATACTTGTATCTATAAAAAGAACGTTAAACATAATATATATAAATGTCTTTAAATAAATATATATATATGTATGTATAACTGAAAAAAAAAACTAGAGTAGCCAATCGCGCTATCTTGGTTTCAACCTTTCGGTATCTTCAGGCGAGCTGGACTACACAATTTCCTAACGCTTTATTATTTAGAAAATGAATGAATAAATGTTAAGCGCAAAGCCTAATAGAACGTGAAGAGAGAAGCAAGGGTATTGATATTATATCGGAGAGGGATAATAATTTAAATACCGTTGTTTTTCTTCTCTCCTTCTATTGCCCTTCACGTTGCGCGTTTATGTATTTATTTTTAAATACTAAAGCGTTAGGAAATTATTTAGCCCGGCTCGCCTGAAGATACCGAAAGCTACCGATCACGCTATCTTGGTTTCAAGCTTTCGGTATCTTCAGGCGAGCCGGGATAAATAATTTCCCAACGCTTTATTATTTTAAAATAAATACATAAACATATATATATATATATATATATATATATATATATATATATATATATATATATATATGAGCTAAACAACCTCTTCGGAAAAAGACATTGATGTTTTTCGGAAATATGTGTTTCCTAATTACTGATATACCAAAATGAACTTGGCGTTCTTTACTTATTAAGATCCACTGATAATCAGAAGTCATCTGAAAATGACGTTGTCATTAGAGAGGAACGCATATATATTCAAAATCGACAGACCCTCTACTCAATTATGACGAGCAACATTTCCGGACCAATTGTGAGGCAAGTGGGTTGTCAATGCGTCCTGATTAGATCTAACAAACTGCCTTTGTCTGGTCGGGCGCTCCAATCGATGAAGAATTTTCAGGTCGATTCGACCTTGCCATCGATATAAGAAGGACGAATCGAGAGCGTTGTCCTTCAAAGACGAACGTAGAAATATTGAAAAACTTTCTTTCACAAACTTCCTGCCAACATATATAGAAATCAACCGTTTCGGTCAGTCCGTCATAAATAAGATAGAACAGAGTGTAAAGACAATTTTCTAAGTAGCACGGAAATTATGTTCGGAATTGACAAGACGCTCCTTTACAAAAGAAATTAGCCGATGTTTGTGTACGGGAACGAAAGTCGCAAGGTAATTTTGTTTAGCAGTTACCCCTTGGTTGTTCGTCCCCACTGATGTATACTTTGCAAACACTTGTATCGTGTTCAATCTTTCTTTTTATGCGCTTTATCTCCTTTCAGAACGTAGGCGATCATGGCTCTCCACTCTATCCCTTGCAGCTCCCAACAAGATCCTTTCTTCTGCTTCCTCCCCCAGACAACGTTCTGTCATCCACTTGCTTAAGTCCGCCAGGTATGTCACGCGTTGTTTTCCCTTGTCTCAGTCTCCCTCTATCCGAACCGTGAGTATCAGATTCTCCAGGCCCTCATTCCTCTTTATGTGTTATGGGAATTTCCACACGCCCGCATGGATACTCCCAGCTATAAATAGGAACAGGTACTGCCTTTTGGAGAGGGAAGTTTCCAGCAGTCAGTTCTGAGAGACGGACCGAACATTCTTGCTGTAACACTCTCGTCTGCATGTTTGCATTACTGTTTCTGTTAATATATTTGTTTAACACAGTTCCTCTCTTTGCGTTTTTCTTTCTAGCCCTAACAAGGCCACAAAATTATGTGTCTCAGAAACTTCAGCTGTCTTTTTTTATATATAAAGTATAAGCCTCCTCCTTGTTTGCAACCTCTAAAGGTCTCATCATTGCTCGCATGCTCGGTCCACGATATCCTTAGCTTCCTTCTGTAGAACCACATCTCAAGTATCTTTTTCATCAATGAGGAAATCGTCCAACATTCGCT
>OZ038494.1:75786121-75793621 GCA_964036315.1 Acanthosepion esculentum | reverse complement strand
TTTATTAACGTATCATTGTAAAGAGGGTTTTTGTCGAAAATCAAATGTATTGCTGGTAATATTTTTTTTATTTCAAAAATCTATTTCTGGTCACTTTTTTTTTTCAAAAATGTATTCCTGGTAAAAATTTGTCTTTCAAAAATGTATCCCTGATAATTTTTTTAAATTTTTCATCAAAAATGTATTCCTGGTATTTATACTATGAAAATATGAAAATCTATTTTTATATTTTCATAGTGTCACCGGTTTGGAGGGCTAACTATTTGCCCATAACTGGCATTCTAACAGGTGCTACCCTCACCGAGTCAGAGTTGACCCGGGAACAATATCAATTAAAAGTTGGTCCCAAGCTCCTCAAAACCTGATCGGAGGCCTTGCTGCCGGATGTAGTTTATCGTCATAACTAGGACGGACGAATTACGTTACTACTTTCGGATGCCAAATAAGAGAAGGTAGTAAAACATAGGCGAGCGATCAGAAAATAATAAACGGTGGGTATTAATTATGAGAAGACTTGAAAAATGAGGAAATCTAATAAGCAGCTATGAGGGTTAAATAATCGGGTGTTTGGGAAATAATTAAAAAGAAATCTTTCACAACAAGAAGATATCGGAGAAATAAAACTAAAAATAAACATCTATCAATGTCTTGAAATAATCTGTTTTAACAAATTCGAAGATAAGTTCACGAAGTCTAATAATTATTACAGCGTAAGTTAATGACCATCAATGTCTATAAATTAAATGATTTAATAAAGTCGACACGATTTCGATGAACCTTTGCCAACCTTACAATATAAATAAATCTTAACAAGTAAGGCTTACGGCTACATGACGATAAAACAACGGTTCCCGTACGTTAAGAAACGTCGAGTCTGGCGAGGACTTGGATGGTTGACCACTTGGGAATATCTTGTGTTGTAAGCTTGTATATGCGGGTTGTTTCGTTTGGTTTGGTTTATTTTACGGCACATCAACCTCAATGGGTCATTTCATGCAGACAACTTTCTTTTTCCTGGTAATACTTTTGTTTTGTCAAAAATCTGTTTCTGTTAACATTATCTTCCTCAAAAATATATAGCTGGTAATACTAGTTTTCCAAAATGTACAGCTGATAATATTTCTTCAAAAACGTATAGCTGTTAATATTTTTTCAAAAATGTGTAGCTGGTAATATTATTTTTTCAAAATTGTATAGCTGGTAGTATTATTTTTTCAAAAATGTATAGCTGGTATTATTATTTTTTTTTCAAAAATGTATAGCTGGTAATATTACTTTTTTCAAAAATGTATAGATGTTAATATTATTTTTCAAAAACGTATAGCTGGTAATATTATGTTTTTCAAAAAACGAATAGCTAGTAATAATATGTTTTTCAAAAACATATAGCCGGCAAACACTATTCTTTAAAGAAAAAACAATAGCTGGTAATATATTTTCAAAAACGTACAGCTGGCAACATTATTTTTTCAAAAAAAATTTTTTATCAGAGGCCTTGCTGGTGGACGTAGTTTATCGTCATACCCAGGACGCGGGTGTAGTTTATCGTCATACCCAGGACGAGATCTGTGTTTGGGGGTGCTGTTGGGCGTAGTTTATCGTCTTACCCAGGACGCGGATGTAGTTTATCGTCATACCCAGGACGCGGGTATAGTCTGTGTGTTGCCCATAGCTGTGATCCTAACAGTTGCTACCACCCCGGGTCAGAGTGGACCTGGGAACAACAGCAATTAAGAGGTGGTTCCACGCTCCTCAAAACCTCCTGATCAGAGGCCCTGCTGTTGGACGTAGTTTATCGTCATACCTAGGACGCGGATGCAGTTTATCGTCATACCCAGGACGCGGATGTAGTTTATCGTCATACCCAGGACGCGGATGCAGTTTATCGTCATACGCAGGACGGTATGCTGGTTGTGTAATGGATAGTGGTTCGGAATTGTTAATCAGAGCCCGGAGCTCTAATTCTAATTGGGTTCTTTATAGTCACTTACGCGCAAATACCTTCGGAGAACGAATTACCTGTCATATATGACCTCTTCACACCCATATATGCGTTCATTAGTAAGACGTGTATAAATAAACCATGAATACATCACTAAACCATTGTATCGCTAAACAATTATTAACTCATAACAAGTTCTCTCACTTATCCAGTTATCTCCTCCTCATTTCCTAACCCTTCAACAGGGGTCTCTCTCCCACGTGTATAAGTACTTGTTCACTCTTCTCTCTTTCTCTTTTCTTGCTTACGCGCACGTGCGAGCAACTATAACGACTTAGGCCGCGGGCCGAAACTTCGCACGTGAGGCGAGGTATATAAAACTTTCTCTTTTCCACTTACAACAAAATGTGAACTCTCATACATACAGCGTTTCCCATGTTCTGGGAACACGCTAAAACAAAATACACCCCGTACGGACATTCAACACAACACACACACACGACTTTCCATACAGACACTGTAACAATTTATTCATGTCTTAAATGTATTTGTAACTCGTGTTTTAATCTATTCGTTAATAATATATATTTGTTTTGTACATATATATCGGTCTTGTTTGTTTATTTATCTTCTTTGGACTCCATTATAGTCCAACATTCCTATGTAGAGGGACCGGCCAGCAGGAAGTCTTAGTCCAGAGATTTTATCCTCGTATTCACCCCCCGGTCCTCTACACACTATAAAACATTCTGGCTTTAAAGAACCTGCAAAGTGTTGATAAGCCGTAGAAAACAAATCAATCAAACAAAAACAACTGAAAAAACAGGTTTCCTCATAATCTCCGAGGGTAGAAAAACAATCAAAGAATTTACGACCGTGTAGGACATTTATTTGTCACCCGAGTGTAACTAATTCTCTTATAATGTCGAATTCGTCTGTGCTGCATGAGGCTCAGAATCGAGCCTGTTAGCAGAGTGCTGTGCACGCTGTTGATCGATCAGTTCTGGTGTGGGGTGTACTCTCTTCGTGTTCGCAAAGACCATAAATGAAACTAGAATTTATTATGATAGTGGTAACACGCAAATGTTGTTACAGTCTTTTGCAAGCCTTTGTATTGGACTTTTTTTCCCATATTGGTGATAGTTGGTTTCTGACAAATATAATATTCCAGCTTAATATAAAACTCGTTCCAAGTACACGGGGTTAACCAGCAATGTTCCTCTGAAATCAAGATGATGCGAACTTTAATGGAGTTTAAATCAAATGACGACAGATTGAAACACCATCGTGCATGTATGAGATATGTTTCAGAACTCACTAAATTCTCTATCGAGACCTCCTGAAATAAAATTCAGTTATGAGCAACGCTAGAATAATCCTGGATATATTCTTGAAAAGATTCCAGCTTGTTTCAGATTACATACCAAGTGGCGTAGCTGCTGTTAATCAGATGGTACAGTTAATAATGTATTTAGCCAGATGTTACAGAATATAACATATTTATCCAGATGTAACAGTCTATAATGTATTTATCCGGATGTTACAGTACATAATGTATTTTCTAGATCTTACCATCTCAAATGTATTTATCCAGATATTACAGTCTATACTATTAATTCAAATGTTACAATATATAATGTGTATAAAGGTAAAAGACAATGTCTTTTTCTACAGGTTAACACTGAGAAATGTTTTAATTTATCTTGTATTTATGCAGATATTACAGTCTATAATGGATTTATCCAGATGTTACAGTCTATAATGGATTTATCCAGATGTTACAATCTATAATGGATTTATCCAGATGTTACAATCTATAATGGATTTATCCAGATGTTACAATCTATAATGGATTTATCCAGATGTTACAGTCTATAATGAATTTATCCAGATGTTACAATCTATAATGGATTTATCCAGATGTTACAGTCTATAATAGATTTATCTAGATGTTACAATCCATAATGGATTTATCCAGATGTTACAGTCTATAATGGATTTATCCAGATGTTACAATCTATAATGGATTTATCCAGATGTTACAATCTATAATGGATTTATCCAAATGTTACAGTCTATAATGAATTTATCTAAATGTTACAATCTATAATTGATTTATCCGGATGTTACAGTCTATAATTAATTTATCCAGATGTTACAATCTATAATGGATTTATCCAGATGTTACAGTCTATAATGGATTTATCCAGATGTTACAATCTATAACTGATTTATCCAGATGTTACAATCTATAATGGATTTATCCAGATGTTACAATCTATAATGTATTTAACCAGGTGTTACAATCTCTAATGGATTTATCCAGATGTTACAATCTATAACTGATTTATCCAGATGTTACAATCTATAACTGATTTATCCAGATGTTACAATCTATAATGGATTTATTCAGATGTTACAATCTATAATGTATTTATCCAGGTGTTACAATCTATAATGGATTTATCCAGATGATACAGCCTATATGTAGTCATCCACCAAATGTTAGAGTCTAATGTCTATAACCAGATATTACCGTTTCTAATGTATTTATCCAGATGTTTCAGTCTCTAGTGTATTCATCCTGATGTTACAGATTCTAATGTATTTATCCAAATGTTGTAGTCTATAATGGATTCATACAGATGTTAAAGTTTCTAGTGTATTTATCAAAATGTTCCATTCTCTAATATATGTATCCAGATGTTACAGTCCCTAACGTATTTATCCAGATACTACGGTCTATGAGGTATTTATCCAGATGTTGCACCGTCCTGTGTATGACGATAAACTACATCTGGGTAAGACAATAAATAACGTCCAACAGCAAGGCATCTGATCAGGAGGTCTTGAGGAGCGCGGAAACATCTCTTACTTGGCGGTGTTGGCAGGTCCACCTTGACCCAGGGTGGTAGCACCTGTTAGGGACCCAGCTATAGGCTATAACCCCGAAACTGTGGTTAAAACAGTATGAAAATGTAAAAATAGGTCTTAATACCAGAAATACTTCGTCAAAAATTATTAACAGCAATAAAGTTTTGTAGGAAAAAAAACTATTACTAGCAATATACAGGGTGTCCATAAAGTTCGTGTGCACTTTAAAAAAAATTATAACTTTATTTGTATTTGCGATAGAAATAATCTGTAAAAAATGTTATAAAGTTTACTGTACCTAGTTTTAAGTATAGCTAAAATAACTAATGTGATTTCAGGCATTACTGTAAATCAGTTGGTAAATGTTTTCCGTGAACTGCAAAATCGTATTACCCTTTGTATTGCTAATGATGGAGGACATGTGGAAACTTAAATAAAATTTCAACCATAAAACATATATATTTCCTTCTTTCTAATCCTTTTTACAAATTATTTCTATCGCAAATACAAATAAAGTTATAAATTTTTAAAAGTGGATACGAACTTTATGGACACCCAATATTTTGAAGGAAAAATATTACCAGAAATAGATTTTTGACAAAAGCAAAATATTACCAGCAAAATAAATGTTGTCGGCATTAAATAACCTACTGATGTAGATATGCCGTAAAACAAACCAAACCAAACCAGATGTTACAATATTTAATATATTTATCTAGATATTACAATCTCTAATGAATGTATCTACATTTTACAGTCTTTCACGTATTTTTCCAGATGTTACAGTTTCTATAGTTTTACTGATTTTATTAGAAGCTTCACATTTCTGGAATTGAGTAACAGAGTTTGAAAATTATGCAATTTCACAAACGATCAGATCAAAATGGACTAGCATTCATATTCAAGGCCTTCATCTTAAGTTAAACACCAACTCTGATACCCGACTGAGTCAAATACGCAACAATCTCGTCCGATGAGCAAGATTCCTTCAACAACAGATACGTGTTTTTTTTTCTGACAGAAGTTTTAATGTCAGTTAGAAGCAAACAAAAGGAAAACAGCTTCTCAAAAACTTGTCATGTATTTTGTACGCTAGTAAATAGTGGACAATAATATGACTCATCTGGTCGAATGGCGCCAGAACCCTGATGTTTTTCTAGCAACAGAAAAACAAACTACAAACAAACTATCTGTTCTGACAATCTAATAGAAAACAAGAGGCACAAAATGTCAATAGGCTAGAGAGAATTAACTGCTATGCATTATCTCCCTTTATCAGGACAAGCGGAATGAAATAGATTGATTTGTTACGGTTTATCAACCTTTTATAGGTTATTTAAAGCCGGGACATTTTTTTTTTTAATTGTGAGAAGATATTTTTTTTAGAGATACAATTTATTTAATCCATAGCTGGTGAGAAATTATCTTTTTATCATGATATTAACCCTGCACAAGATCCAAAAGCCACGCGAGATAAAGGCATACAGAGTAAGAAGCGCAGATTATGGTGATATATGCGGCAGATAAAAGTTAACCGTAGACTTGAAGAGGTTAAGTTTGTAGTGTTTGGGGAGCATCTTCTTGGGAGTCAGTTGCACAAACAGCGATTCGTGAGAAGAAGCTGCTTGAGTCAAACTTAAAACTCACCAATGGAATACTTAGGGAATGGAGGTGGTTCGATAAATGTGCGTGGTGCGTCGAGTCTTAGCCGAGAATGTTAGAACTAGTTGAACTAAGAAATGTTCTTCCTCTAAAAACTGTAAATCGAAATAGCGATAGAACAGTGAGAGGATCGCGATGTTTCGGAGGAGGAAACGGGGTTGAAGGGTGGAAAATAATTCATCACTCACAAAGAATCGGAGACACTTTTGGACTCCATTGAGTCTGGAAAAGTGAAGACTGCACAGCTCCTGTCCACATATGGTAGCTGCACTCAATTTTCAACCGGTAGAGGATAGAAGCCAGTTACTTACTAAAGCGGTATAAGAAACCGAACATTTTTCCAGCATCTTTAGCGATGTGTAGTATCTATATGATTCACTCGTGGCCAATGTTTACCGTATTTTCCAAAAGATGCCTCACTGAGAGAACAACCGGTCATCGCAATCGGTCGATGAACCACTCATACTTTTCCCCTAAGATTATTTGCGCGGAAGGGAAAGTAACGAACCCGACAGAAATTCGAGCTCGTCTCTCTGATATATACTTCCGAGCCGTTTTTTATTACATTAACCGCCAATTGCACCTAGTATTCACAAGCGATCATCCATCCAGGTAATAGGCACTTCGGTGATATGAACGAAAACTGTTTTTTCAACGTGACGTAATCGTAAAGCATAATATTGTGAAAGCATCCATTCATATCATTCCATTACACCATTCTTCACGGTCCCAACATTATGACCAGCTATAAAATGCCATAAAATTAAAAAAATTAAAAATCTGATCAGTGTTGTAACTTAGAGGATTGTCTTCTCTTTTCTTCAAAATCAATCAAAATAAATGTCTAAATAAATTGAAATATAAATAATGATTTACTTATACTGTGATTACAGGATACAAAACCGAGTTTATGTGCAGAATATAGAACTGATTTACGAAAGTATTCATTAGGGTCTTGTTCAGTGCACTACTGTATTGTATAAACGTTTACAAATAAATTAGAAATAGTTCAAATGCTGCAA
>OZ038494.1:75586121-75781121 GCA_964036315.1 Acanthosepion esculentum | reverse complement strand
CACAAATGTTAGTTGTGTAAATTTGTTATTCTATCTCTTCCAAAGGTTACCTCATACTTAAACAATACTGAAGACACAAACAATGGATCGACAGAAGTTCTACTGTGGCGAGTGATACAGGTGCTGTTCTTGAAGTGCCCTCCATGCAGTACTATGAGATGTACGACATGCTAAGGCCGCGTGACGTGTGCTGATACCTGGACCGTCTCCGACAGACTGTAAAATGTGTTCTTTGTGGTCAGGCGGATCTCGATACATACAATCCGATACATCCGTGCAGTCTCCTGTCCATTATCATTCGCGTAGCCGTATGTGAAAATTATATCTGCCTGCTGATGATATGAATATCCTGCCATTGTTAAACGGATCATTTCTAAATTAACTCGAACAGGAGTAGATAGGCTCACTTATCGACCGGTCGCACTACTTCCATGTCTATTGAACAGGAGTAGACGTTCATCACTTATTCCCTGTTCAAAATATGCTTTACGCATTCTCTTTCATTCTTTCTCTTACCAGGGCCTCCGTAATTTAACTGTCTGAACTCTTTGGTGATCAGACCAACCAGTGGCTGTGATTTACATTATCAGGGTACTGGGTTGGCAGTTTGATGGCTGCTGCTTCCGATTGGTCGTTAGGAGTCCGAAGTTTTTTGCAGGGCTTAGGAAGGTTACACCGATCAGCAGTTGCATAATATCGGGGTACCTGTAGTGCAATGTTGCGCGTGGGTAGGTATCCCTACATGTATTTCCGGTGGGAAACCTCGAGACCACATTATTCTTTGCATTAAGCTACACATAGAAATCACAACAAAAAGAAATAAAGCTAAACCAGCATTTAAATAAACCCAGCTTCCCCTCACTCTTTCCTTCTCAATTATTCCTGGCATCCATTCCACCTACTGCAGCGTAGAATCCTTCCGCATGGAAGAGTCGCCAGATATCTTTGCCCTTTTTTAAATCAACTTGAACTCTTCCAATTCTTCTCCGTCCATCTGCGTACGCATTTGTCTTCGGTGACTTTAGTGCTCACCACGACACGTAGCTGGAACTCTCTAAAGGTAGTGATGTTACCTCTTTGTCCCGGTTTTGCCAAGCTTCACAATACAGTTCTCTTGGTAACTCGGACGACTCTGTGGTAACTGTTGATATTTCTTTCCAAGCATACATTAAACAGGAGCCCCCCCCCCTCCATAAGACCTCATTCCGGTACTGAGATACATTCCGGAATTTTCTTCATGACAATACTTGGACTGACATCTTCAACCTCCCAATTGCGCCATTCAGGGTTTTTTTGTGGGGGAAGGGGGCTTTATTAAAGTCGGAATGGAAAATTTCCTCACTTCTTGGAAGTACCAGGTCCGCTCCGTGGTTCACACCATCAAGATCGGCTGCCATAGCATACAGGATACACTATTTCCGGCTATACCAGCGAGACAGCTCTCGTCATAACAGGTACCTATATACTACTGACACATAATAAATGTAAGCGAGTCCTCAAAGTAGCTAATTCCGTGTTTGCTGAGAAAACGGGGCTCCTCATAGCCTCTAAAAAATTTGGCTCTCGTTACTACTGGCGTCTTTTTAATATGGTACTAAATAAGTGCAAGGTATCTATCCCCCTTCTCTGCAATCGATTGCTGCCTACTTCCCACTTAGACCTGATTCTCTGTTGAGTGATAGGCATATAATAGCTTCCATAGTTTCTGCTATCATCTCTAACCTTGATACCCACAAAGCAAGTGGACTTATTGGCCTTCCTGTAATAGCCATTAAGAAGTGTACTACCGGACTAGCTCCTGTTCTCTCTGAATAATATAGTAAATTCCTCACTGCCGCCTGCTTTCCGGCTTGTTGGACGTCATTGTCTGTTGTCCCAGTTTTTTAAAAACTCTGCTGAACCGTCTGACCCATCCAACTATTAGTTTTTGCTTCTGTTTAGGAAACTCCTAGAGGCCCTAATCGTTGCGGAATTGGTTCGTTACCTCTCATCACAGGGCCTTTTCTCAGACAAGCAATAAGGTTTCTCCGGATCAACTTTTGGTGTACTAACGATAATTGCAGAAAGAGTCTATCGTGGTTTAGATTTTTTTTAAATTGTGAAGCCGGGGCTGTAGCATTGGACATCTCGAAATCCTTTAACAGGGCCTGTCATTCAGGCCTTCTTCACAAGTGCACGTTTTTGAGCTGATCCAGTCGTTCCTATCATTTCGGGAAATGAAACGGCCACTTGTCCATATCCTTTCGTACTAACACGTTTGTCCCCCTTCATTAACGAACTTCGCGACAACACCAGCTCTCATCTTGGCATCTACTTCTGCCTCGACATTTAGGCTGATCAGTCAGACAAGGTAAAATGGCAGCCGATGTACAAATCGACCTCATGACCGTCGTTAACTGAGATAAAATATGGCTTGTCTAAAATTGACAAGCCTCCAAAACTAAACTGCTCTCCATTAATCATCATTGAGACCCTTTATCTGCTTTCCATCAACATGGCTGATGCTATCCTCCAAGAAAATGACTTATTGTGTCTTCTTGGACCAACGTTCTCAGCTGATATTAGGTGGAAAGACTACATTGAATCCATCGCCAGATCAGCTGCTAAGAAAGTCGGTTCGCTGTGTCGGGCGAGACAATTTTTCTCTTCGGAATCTATCTGGTACATCTATACGTCTACCATTCGACCATGCTTAGAATATTTTTGCCATATAGTGTCCGGAACCCCTAGTATTTTCCTGGTGCTTCTCGATAAGATCCAACGAATAATCAACAATATTAATCGTGCTGATCTCTCGGCTCGGCTTCAGGCTCTTTCCTGCCGCCGTGAGGTTGCCGCTCTGTGCCATTTTTATAAATACTTTCATGGTAACTGTTCGGATGTCCTCTACGCTATGTATGAATTTAAGCGCAATATTAGACTGGCGGTGAGATCTCATCAATTTACAGCTGAAATAGCTAAATGTAGTCGTAATTTCTATGTTAAAACACTTCTCGTTTGTGGAAATCTCTCTCGGCTCCCTGTGTTCCAACTAACATTAATCCGCAATAATTTAAATGCTATCGCTATCTAATGACTTCCGGATTGCTCTTTTCTTTCTCCTCATTACTAATGTTTCTGTTCTTAATTCCCCCACACCCTGTAAACCCCTTGCATGCTACTGCCTTGGTTGGGGGGGATACCAACTAAACAAACAACAATAAAAATTCACTACTTTACAAGTAAAACGTTGGAGACATACACGTCATTAATGTACACGAATGACAAATGTAACCTAGTCTATTTTACAACAGTGTGCAATTAATAACTCAAAGATAAATGATTTGCGGTCATATTTTCATGTGGAATTTTGTCCTTGTTTTGGTTTGAGGAACACGCATCGAATATTTTTAAAAGTATTTTTGATAGCCCCTGTATAAATTGGAAGGGGCTAGCTACCTTTCACTTTCCAAGTTTGATAGAACGGTCTTTCTGTACTGAGATATTTCATACTGTTATATCGTGGATTATACGATATAAACAACAAAGTAATTCCGAGTGGAAAGATTACAGTAACACAAGAAATCAGGTAACAAATAACAACGGTTTATTGTACGTAAAGTACAAATGAGCAACAGTTGGTAATACTAAGGAAAACAGGAGATAAGTCACGGAGTTTCGTAAGGGTCGCCTTCGCTCTCTCTCTCTCTCTGTATGTCTCACTTTCCTTCTTCTTCAATAGCTCGTTAGTCTTTTATAGACTGACCAATCCATGTCGGTGTGTGCCAGGTTGTTCCACTATAACATATACATAATGTTAACAAATTTAGACGATACGAAAACAATTCTATCTATCTAGATGCAGGGAATTCAAAGGCACAATTAAACATAGAAATATTTCTTGTTTAATCATAATACTCTTCACACCTCTATGGGGTATCATTGCACAGTTTTGTTGATGTGTTTTCCATACCAAACTGACTACTGAAAATTGTTGGCTTTCCCATCGCTCTTATTGGCCTGAGACAAATGTCAAAACCCGGATCTTAACAAATTGCAGAAATGCCCGTATCTAGATATGACAAGCTGCCGCATTGCTTTGTAAGTACCCTAGCTTTACCTGTGAGGGTGTCGGACATCTAGTAATACACATACAAGGAATCATTTGTTTATATGCAAACACTTTGCCTGCTACTGGAGGGCCAAACTGAGGCCTTTGATTGCAGCATCCACCTCAGCCAAGATGATATGTTGGACGTCGTTTGAGGGGCGAAACCAACATGCCTCCTGAAATTTTAGTGCATCTTCTTCCAGAACCACTACGTTGATTTCAGAATATTCTTGTTGCACCCTGTTCACAGTTTTCTTCACCATCTTGTTCAGGAGAATGTCGTCAACATGCTTATCCCATCACATTGTGACTGCCTTTGTCCACTTCTTGATGAATCCAATCGCCACACGAATTTCATCCGCACACGGGGAGATGTTCCACCATCTTCCAGCACAGTGAAAATACCTTCCGCCGAGTCATGACATTAGTGACATTTGTGCTCGCATTTCCCTGTGTTCATCACAGAGCGTTACGTTCTGTAGGCTTTCATTCCGAGCACGCGAGCCCCATCGTTCAGCTCGCCGACTCAAACAGTTTCTAGACAAGTGATCAGCACCACCACATCTGTGGCAAACGATATCGATCTGCGGATCATTGGTTCAGGATCCGCGGCTGCCACAATAAATCCCGCCGCTGCCGTACCATCTTTCAGTACGACTCCAGCACGCTTTCACAGCAAATTAACTTCGAAGGAATCCATTCGGGAGGAAGCGCCAATCAGCTGCCCATCATGACCAGGCAACCCTGCTACAAGTGGCACATGCAATTCCACGGTTAGACACCTCGCCATACAGGGGTGTTAACTTGCTGATATCTACCAAGTAGGCATCCATAGATTTGAATTCAAGTGCATAGGTACGAACTGGGCGTTTGCTACAAATGAACCTGTAGGAAATGCAACGTACAGGGCGTCCGTGGTACAACTGACATCTTTTCTTTCTTCCTTGCTGAGTTGCTGTAACACAGCAGCTGTGGATCCCGTCAATTCGAGTGACTGAGAGCTAGCGGTATCAACGACACGTGGCACAGTGGAAAAAGGCGTTAGTTAGATCCAGTGACAGGACCCAAAGTGTGTGAGTTCAATACCCGGATAAGGCAGTGGAGAACTTGGAGAGGGGAATTAACAGGAGATAACTGATAACTGATATCTATTAAACATGGCACGTGGAACTAGAACAGTCTACCCCTGTGAGCGAAATAAGGGTTCAGTTCGACATTCCAACTGCCTGAAGAAGGCCGGAGCATACAACGGCCGAAACGTTGTAATAATTATGGCGACAAAGATAAGGACAATAGTCCGGATAATGTAAATAGAAAGCTGGAAATGTTCTTCACGCTGCACAGATCGCAGACAGTTGAGCATTTCGAACCATTCAGCGATAGAGAGACGATGGTCTTAACCACCAAATTCTGGGATTAGCCACAGGTAAGATTTTCCATCTAACCTCAGTTCCGAAGGAGCTTGTTGCAAGAATAAGGTGTGTGCTGAATTTTAGGGGAAAAGATCCAACCGATTGCTCTCCAAATAACTAATATATGAGCTAATAGGCAGAGAAGGGAAAGAGATGGAAGGAAACAAAATATCTCACAAAAGCACAGCAGGGCCACATTAGGAGAAAAACACCCGAGGGAACGACGTCACAAGACACCTAGCTTCGCCAACTTCGTGGGCATGTATACTCACATCAACGTAAACATCAATTTAATTCGTGAAACCCTAAAGGATGAAACGCGTTACATGATTTCTTTTTCCATTTTTATCATAGATTTTTTTCTTTAAACTTTTTCTTGTTATACGAGTATGAAAATATATATTCCGTTTTCTCATAGAGAATAAATGGAAAATTACTAAAGGATTAAAAAACGTACAAAAACATTTAATATCAGCCAATTCATTTAAAAACCTAAAAAGAATTTCTTACTGAAATGGAGCGAGGAAAAAGTCATCGACCGATACAAACACAAATTATTAAGAACATCACATAGCATACTTCCAAAATACACATGCTATTAAAATAAATCCCCATGTAATAAAAATAAAGTTATAAAAATAAAGTTATAAAAGTTAAATATATAAATATACATAAAATATATAAATATATATATATACATAATATATATATATATTATATATATGTATATATTTATATTTACATATTTATATTTATATTATATTTATATCATATATATATATTATATTTTTATTATATTAATATTTATATTATATATTATATTATATTTATATTATATTATATATATATATATATATATATATATATATATATATATATATATATATATATATATATATATATATATATATATATATATTATTTACATAGCTGGAGTGATTATTTAACCATTAGAATAAACTACAACAATTAATCCACAAATTGGATGAGAAAATACCTATAACTGCTATTTAACGAATAAAAATAGTACGTTAGCCAAAAATCGAAAAATAAAATATACAAAATAAAAAATAAGTAAGTAAATAAGAAAAAAAAATAATCCAAATATATGAACAAATTAGCAAATCACTCGCGCTAAAATAACCGTTAGAACTAATGAAAATAAACATACATAAGCAAAAACAAGTAAAAAATAATCAATCCAAATAAATAAATTAATAAAATAATAAACAAATTAAAAACTGTCCGCCGCCAAAATAACAGAATAGACTTCGGCAGTCAATTTAAACATTGGACGAATAACTTGCTTTATCTTTCCAGACCAAAACAACCTTAAATAAGAGACCTAAAAAAATTCCCCACAATTTTCTATAACGTTAATAAAACATCGAAAACCGAAAATAATAAATATATAAAATAAAAACGAAAACAAATCATGAGTAATATTAACCGAAACAATTAAATAAATAAATAAACAGGCCACTCCCGCCTAAATAACCGCCAGAATGGATTACCTACAATGCAGCAGTGACCCATATATATGAATAGTTGAGAAAAAATCCAACACTCGCGGCCTGATGATTGTGTCTAGCATGAAACAGTCTGTCGCATATAGTGTTGACTTTTATAATTATATTTACATACGCTCTATCTCTGATTTTGATTACTTTATCCCATAAATATGTCACACCATAAATCTATAATCTCTATCTCTCTTTCTCTCTCTCTCTCTCTCTCTATATATATATATATATATATATATATATATATATATATATATATATATATATATATATATATATATATATATATATATATCTAGTGTTATACGTTAATTAGAAAGACACAAATATTTAAGTAAATTCTGTGTTTACAATAAACAGCATTAACAACATTTACCGGCGAGATTTCTCGGACATTTAGGCCGGTAAATGTTGTTAACACTGTTTATTATAAACACAGCATTTACTTTTTTGTGACTCAACGAACACTCCTTGCCACTTGTATGATGTAAACGAATACTAATTGTCACTTTCGTAATGCTCGTTGTAGTAGAGACTTTGTAATCGCAGATACAACTATAGCAACGCTGTTGAACAATACTGGTGTCAGACGCCCTGAAATAGCGATCGCACTAATAGCACGTGCTCGATAATACTCGCTCAAATAGTAACCACCGAATAGTGAAATAGTATATGAATAGATTAGAAAATAGTCGTCCGTATAGTCATCTGAGTTCAAATTCAAGTGACGGCAGCGACAGTTTATTCCTATATAACATACTTAAATATTTGTGTCTATATAAATAACGTATAACAATTAAATATATTAAAATAATTGTCGGACTTAGTCCATTTCATAATATATATATATATATATATATATATATATATATATATATATATATATATATATATATATATATATATATATATATATATATATATACATATATATATATATACATACATACATATATATATATATATATATATATATATATATATATATATATATATATATATATATATATATATTACATGAATCATTCATACAAAAAGCAGATAGTGAAGTTAATGATATAAATGGCAAGAATCACTTTCGCAAACAATTTTTAATAAAATACATTAAACTCGAACCTGTAAATGAATGATATGATCCCTGTTTATAAATTCCAGTTGTATAAGGTCTTTTTTTACTACAAGCTTTCGATTTTGCATACAATCATCCTCAGGAATTGAAATAGATATGTCTTTTTTACATCAAGGTAATAACAGGACAACGAAAGTTAAGATGTACTCCGAAATATGTTTTTTTAGAAATTTGTTGCTGTTAACTGTGAGAAATTTTGGAACTTGCGGTCGCAGCACTGAGGTTGATCTATTATTTTTTTTAAATTTTAAATTGTGCGTTTATGTACTAATATAGTAATATGAGAATTCTTTTGTAGAGGTAGGTTTTTTCAGTCAATGTGGCATGAACTAAATTTTTGTATGAATGATTAATGTAATGTAAATTGAACTGCACCAATACTTGATATTAAAATAACTGATCCGACGTGCAAATTTCTGATAATAACGGCGACATTCCTCTATTTATTGAACGATTTAGTTCATGCCACATTTAGTTTAGGAACCGCAAACGTTTTTGGTTGTAATGTGGATTTTTTAAAAACATATTATGCTTTATTTTCCATAATGGAAAATAAATTTATTATTTATGGAAAATAAAGCATAATATTTTTTTTTAAATCCTCTCTTCTTTTTATTATATATATATATTTTTTTTGCCATCACACACACATACACACAGACACACACACACACACACACACACACATATATATATATATATATATATATATATATATATGTGTGTGTGTGTGTGTGTGTGTGTGTGTGTGTGTGTGTGTGTGTGTGTGTGTGCGATGGCAAAAAATCGAAAATCTTTAAAAAAAAAGACGTCTGATGGCTTCGGATTCTTCAGCTGGGAAAGAAGGACAAAACTGCGCCCGAAGAATCCGAGACAATTAGACGTCGGCTACAAGCGTCGTTTATAGGCTTTTCTGTTTTGTGTCATCATCTCCACTTTTGGTTTGGATATTATTATCCATCACCAAGTGGGTGGGGCATGTATTCTGGGCAGCTCACGCTCTCCGTATACCATAGCAAGTCGAGAAGGAAAACTCAGAATTCAAACCACTTACTGCCTCATAGCTCTTGCCTCTTTAACTTATGAGACGAGCGACACGGTAACTTCAGCATCTTCGGTTCAAAAGAAACCGACTAGTGTGTTACTAGGCCTGTTATATACAGAATCTGCTTGATGTAATATATATGCAGTCGAAACTTTCAAAGAACAAAGAAAAAAATATTTTGATGTCACCCTATTGTGCGCGATATCGCGCGACCGTTAAATACATTCTCAAGATGATTCCTACGATGCAGAACGTTAAATTATGTGTGAGGGAAATTATTTCATTTATACATTACTTATTGCATTGTGTATCTTTCCTGATCAAATTTTCGGAAATGTTAGCTCGCCCAAATTTACCCAATGCTAACTACACAGCGAAGCAGCTGCAAAGATCAACAGAAACTTCGGAAAAATATTACTAATAGCGAACACAACCTCATCAGTACATGATAAAAGTGTGATTTTCAACCAATATATACATGGTGCGATGGGTAAATTTTCGATATTTTATATTTTTAATTTTGGGTATGAGCGTTGTTTGTTTTTGATTTTGTCGATTGCCCTATTTATTTGGGTCAGTTGAGCACCGTCTGTGAGAAAAAAGAGCACCATGACGCAATTCACATTGGAAACGGTATGCGGTTTCAGAGTGTTTGGATGTCAATCTGAGGACAATGCAGAGGATGAGTCTAATGGGGATTACGAAGGTGTTTGGCGCGATCACTATTGATGGCGACGTTATTTCTCCATTCATCTTCCTCAGATTCAACACATAGGCCTATATAAAGTGTCATGTGTCAAGAGGGTAGCTTCTTGAAGATCCAATCTCTGGCAATAGGAGACTTTACAATGCCACACCAGAAAGTCAGACTTCACATCACATCTTACACCTGGCCGCCTAAATCCTCAGACTGCACAGTATAGACGTGTCTGGAAGAGAACACCATGACAATTCAGTCCGGCAGAAATTTGAAAACGGCATTCGTACTGCTTGACATTCATGCAGGAAGCTCCTTTCCGAGCATTTTAGAGTGTTTGTCAATCTGAGGACGGGTGTAGAAGGTTCGGTGAGAGTTGGATAAAATATTCATTCAACATCACGGTGTTTAGAGTGATTACAAGTGATGGCGATGTTATGCCTCCGTTCATCTTCCCACGGTGTCTCAGACTCAACACGTAGGCCTCCATAAAGTGTCTTGAAGAGGTACTGCTGATCTGGGCCAAGAGGGTAGGTGCACCATGACACACAAGCAGGTGAACCCAGTCAGGGCTGTCATTTCTGTGACCGCATAACTCCACAGACTGCAACCCCCTTGATTAATATCTGTGAAGCGCATTTGAGTGAAAGATCAACAAAACTATTTTTAACACCAAAGATGAACTGAAGGCAAGTATTATGGCAGTATTGACCAATTTAAACAAAGAGACCGTGTAGAAGATTTGTTGGTGATTCGAAAGACGTCTGGAGGCTGTGGTTGAAGCCAATCGCAATTTTATGAAATAAATGTACTCTTTAGTATTTCAAGATATTTTTGTGTAATTTTGGTAAAAATATCTGCTTAAATGAGATGTCAGTGTTATTTTCACTTTTGCGTCATTTAGACGACGATTTATCGATCGCACTCTATATCCGGCCATATCACGTTGATACACCGATTCTAGTCCGATTATCGAAGTTAAGTATCGTCCATGCTGGTCAGTAACTTGATGGTTTAGAGCCTTGGTATACCAGGTACTATAACGTTAGATGTACAAATGCATCAGTGGATAATGGCTCGGAGTTCGAATTTCTGCCTAGTTCGTTACATTTACATAGGTGCGATTTCCCTTGGGAATGGTATGAGTCCATCTATTGTCCGCTAGGTATGTGCAAATAGCAAGAGAGACTAGGTTTTACGGCCTTGGTTGTCAACTAGGCTCAAAGAAGGAACAATCTTAATCCAAATTCAAAAACAGCCCGGAGAGGGTTGGCTGAGACGGATGCGCTTCTTATTGCCAACTTGCACCAAGGAGATGCAAAACTCCTATTCGAGCAGCGTGCAAGTGTAGCACAGAGTGAACCCGTACAGGACATGACGCTATGATGCAGAGAGTATGCATTGTAAGGTACGGGCAATTGACCACTTTAAACCATTCACTGTCCAGGAAAGTCCATTCATGCTTGCTTCATCCTCGGGTGGGAAGATTGAGTTCAAGCCTGAAACAGACAGTAGGGTCTCGGTGTTGACATCGGTATACATTTTTACATTTACATACGCTCTATTCGTAAGATTGCGCACCATTACCTATAAAGATAGCAATATTTGAAATGATATTTTATCATATATATATATTTTATCATATATATATATATATATATATATATATATATATATATAGATATATATATATATATATATATATATATATATATATATATATATATACATTTTTGAATTGGACATAGTCCGACAATTTATTAAATACATTTTTTATATATTTAACGTTCTTTTTATAGATACAAGTATTTAAGCAAATGCTCTGTTTTATAATAAACAGTATTAACATATATTTTTATATTAAACAGTATTTCGGAGAACGAAAATTTTCTAGGAAAATTTCTCGGACATTCAGGCCGGTAAATGTTATTTAATACTGTTTATTATAAAACAGAGCATTTGCTTAAAAACTTGTATCTATAAAAAGAACGTTAAACATATCAAAACTGTCTTTAATATATATATATATAATACACACACACACACACACACACATATATATATTATGAAATGGACAAAGTACGACGATTATTTTAAGACATTTTTATGATTATACATTCTTTTTTATAGATACACATATTTAAGTAAATGCTCTGTTTATAATAAACAGTATTTATAACATTTACCGGCCTGAATGTCCGAGAAATTTTCATAGAAAATATTCGTATTCCGGAGGACGAATATTTTCTATGAATATCTAATCCTGTTTATTATAAACAGAGCATTTACTTAAATATTTGTATGTATAAAAAGAATATATATTAAGTCATCCCATAAGTTCTGTCTGAAAAGACAATATGAATAAAAGGGAAAACGTAGCCGACCCGTTGTGTTCTCTGATTTTATCTTGGCATAGATTATTTAGATTATTTATAAGCAAAAGTAGATATGTTGTTTATGACTTTAACCAGTTTCTTACAATTTTTTAACATTTTTATAGTCATGCATGTTGGCTTGGAGAAGAGGTTATTCTTTGAGGAAAAGAGACATTTTAAAAAGTACGGAGACTCCGATTTAGAAGTTGATTAGATTCTATAGGGGCATGAGACCCATTATATCAGGATTAGGTAGCGTTAGATAAACTTGACGACACACTAACCGAAATTTTAACACCATTCATGGTACAATTAGCTCCGCGTATATATATATATATATATATATATATATATATATATATATATATATATATATATATACATATATATATATATATATATATATATATATATATATATATATATATATATATATATATCATGAATCATTCATACAAAAATCAGATAGTGAAGTTAATGATATAAATGGCGAGAATACATCTCCGCAAACAAATTTATTAAGATACATTAACCTGTAGATGAATGTTATGATCCCTGTTTTTAATAAATTCCAGTTGCAGAAGGTCTTTTTCATACGAGTACTTTCGTCTGTTCATACAGACATCATCAGGTATGGAAATAGATTTGTTTTTTTACATCCGGGTAATAACGGGAAAACGAAAGATGTTTTTTTAGAAATGTTTTATTATTAATGGTAAGAAATTTTGGAGCGTGCGGTCCCAACGCTGAGGTTGACTTTTTTTTTAATTTAAGAGTGTGCTTTTTTACTAATAAGGTAATAGGATAATTCTATTGTTGTAGTATTTTTCAGTTGATGTGGCATGAACTAAATTGTTCAATAAATAGAGGAATGTCGCAGTTATTATCAGAAAGTTGCACGTCGGATCAGTTCTTTTAATATCAAGTATGTGGTGCAATTCAATTTTTGTTACATGAATCATTCATACAAAAAGCAGATAGTGAAGTTAATGATATAAATGGCGAGAATACATACAAATTTATTAAGATACATTAACCCACGAACCTGTAGATGAATGTTATGATCCCTGTTTTTAATAAATTCTAGTTGCATAATATATCATTAACTTCACTATCTGCTTTTTGTATGAATGATTCATGTATAAATTGAACTGCACCACATACTTGATATATATATATATATATATATATATATATATATATATATATATATATATATATATATATATATATATATATATATATATATATATATATGTGTGTGTGTGTGTGTGTGTGTGTGCGTGTGTGTGTGTGTGTGTGTGTATATAAACTACGGTTCTCTTTTAAACAACTTAAAAAATCATTGACACAAGAAGGCAAATATATGACTAGTATAGATATAAAATTTTTTATAAAAATCTTCCCGTAAAGAAATTCCTAAATTTACTAAAAACACTTAAAAAGAAAACAAAAAGAAAATTACGTCTTCAAATATATAAGATCATAAAAGTTAAATTGCTAATCAACGTTTTACAACTTCGATAATAATTTTTATAGATAAACATTTGTTTTACCAATGGGATCAACTCTTGGTGGCATTTTGGCTTGTCTATTTTTAATGTCTACAAAATGGTACTTACATAAATATTTTATCGCAAAATTCTTCTTATTTTTGATAAATAAATATATTCTCTATCAATATATCCACAAAACATAGATTTACCTCATCTTGTCGTCAAATATAATAAAATCAAACTTACAATAGATTTTCACGTTGAATGTGATGCTAACACCATTTTTCCCTTCCTCGATACCACGCTACATAGAAATGATAACGAGACTCAGTTGGAGGTTTACAGAAAATCGACCAACAAAAATGACCTTATCAATTTTTATTTTCACCAGTGTAACAGGATAAAATCTGGAATAATTATAGGATTCTGCTTAAGAGCACTATAATGCTGCAGCCCACATTACCTACCTGAAGAAAAAAGATACATTGAATCCACTCATTGAAACCTCCACTATCCTCTTTATTACATTCACAATGCTAACAGAAAGCCATACAAAATATACAACCGCAAAAGATGACATTATTAACAACAATAACAAAGACAATAAACTAGATAAAAACAGACATATAATAATACTGCCTATAAACTACTTAATTTTTACTATCCAAAAAAATATATCCAATCTTAACAATATCAAAATAATTCCGACCACATAAGAATCTATTGTGGATATGATCGGAGCCCAAAAAACGCATAATGATATTAATTCTGAAGCAGGTATACATAAAAAAAATATCACAACTGCTCCTCACAATATATTGGGGAAACATGCAGAAATTTAAAAACCGTATCTTTGAACACAAAAGAGATCTCATACACAACAGTTTATGAAATGCATTAGTCATGCATAGAAAGAAATTCAATAAATAACTTTAATCAAAATAATGTTACACTTATTAAAAACCAAAGTAACTTCTTTGACGGAAATCGAATCTTATCAAAACATAAATCTGCACCTCAGATGTTTTCAAATATCTCCGATCCTGAAAGAATTACTACTTTTCCCAAGTCAACATACATGAATAGGAAAATGTTAAAAAAATTTAAAGAAAACGATTAAATTTATGACCTCAATTTATTTCAAACTAAATTTAATACGCATATTAATTCCAACATTTACTCAGTTTTGTTTTATTAGAAATTGAATTACGTCACTTAGCTTCATCCATAATTTACTTAAGCATTTCCGTTAGTCTGATGAATATGTATGTGCATTTCTGAACTTTAAAGATTTAAAAAAATAAACAACATTTTTCATTTTATTTATGAATATGTGTTGCAATAATAAGATCCTTGCATTTGCCACGTTAAAGTCCATCAGACGATGAAACGTTTCCGTTAAAATACGTTTTGCTATTGTAATGATTCATATTCATATAGGTATGTATTATCCCAACAGACTTGAGACCCAACAGACGTCCAATCAAAAGAAAAATGGAGCGTAATCATATCAATGTCATATGACTGGTGACCCAACATTAACCTGATGGAGCTGTTAGCTTCTCTCGGTGTTATCAAAGTAATAAACAAACATGGGAAAGCTCTGACGTAAAAACAGTGATGGTAAAAATTATTTCTTCGTTGTGAGATACTGTGTTTGACGTTCAAACAAATTATCTCGCAAAAATTGACTCAACAGACGTGAGTCCCAACGGACGTCTAAAGCAAAAGAAAAATGGAGAGTAATTATAGCAATGTCACAATATTCGTGATACAAGATTGACCTGATGGAGCTGTTAGCTTCTGTTGATGTTATCAAAGAAAAAAAAAAAAAAAAAAAAAACATGGGAAAGCTCTGACATAAAAACTGTGAAGACACAAATTATTTGTTTGTTGTGGGATTCTGTTTGACGTTCAAACAAATCATCTCGCACAAGCTGATGTAGCTTATCGATTTCTTTTGCGATATCGGTCATTATAATAACAACAGTGTATATGTGGAGGCCTGCAATATTCTAAGTGGGAGTCATCGCGATTGCCAGGCTATTGTGAAACAGTATTTCAATAACTGCTGCACAACTGTGGTCTTGTGTCATAGAAGACAATCTTTTTTATTTTTTAAATATTTTCTTTGAATGTGAGATAGATAATCTCTCTCTCTCTCTCTATCTCTCTCTTTCTCTTTCCATCACTTCCTCTGACTTATTTGTCGACCGAACCACTTGTCAGTGCCATTTAAATTTACTGAATTATTAACAGATATCATATTTGGAATCTTCGAAAGAAACTATACACTTATTTGAAAATTGATATTTATACAATGGTAAAAGCTGATAACAACTCGACAAAATTGAAATATGCAAAAGCGTTGTGACATAACATAACAAGCGGGGAGGGACTCGGACGGGGCTTTGCCGCCTGGCAAAGTGCCGTCCGGGGAGGTAGACAGTCCCTGAACCCGTTTATACGGGGTCTAATGGGAATATTTTGGGCCGGGCCTACGGGCTCGGTAAGCCCACATTAAACCGGCCTTGTGCCACATTCGACCCGTGTGGGGGGGGTGCGAAATATCGAGTCACCGCGTGACTGGAACAGTTGTATAAGCTGTTCTTTGCTGTCGAACTTCCCGTCTCGGCGGGGAGGGACTCGGACGGGGCTTTGCCGCAGGGTAAAGTGCCGTCCGGGGAGGTAGACAGTCCCATAACCCGTTTATACGGGTTGTAAATGGGCATATTTTTGGCCGAGCCTACGGGCTCGGTAAGCCCACGTTAAGCCGGCCACATTCGACCCGGGTGGAGGGTTGTTAAATATCGAGTCACAGTGAGAGAGAGATAGAGTGAGTCAGGCAGTCGGCTAGACGATTACAGTAAGACATTGGAATAGTGATATTGGTCGAGACAACATAGTTCTCTCTAACCTAACCTGATTGTTATTACTAACACTTCTACTTCTTTGTACATATTTCTATTGGTAATATATCTGTGTTATTCCATACCTGTGCTCGAGTTATTCTTCATTGGTTCTACCTTGGACCATCACCGTCGTACAAGGAACCTGGACCATAACAGTAACAAATTATTTTCCACCCCCCAACCTTTCTCTCACAGATGGAATGTGCAAAACCTGTCACTGCACTGTCATGGAAAATGCTCGGAAGAATTGCATTCCTTGGTTCCACCGGTTCTAACCTTTACGACTAGGACCCACCTTGGCTCTCACATTGTAGCAAACTACCCATATTCCCGTCGTATAATATTCGGGAGAAGAAAGTTCCATTCGAAGAGCTTCTTCCCCTGAAACACTGCTCTGTGGTACTGATTTCCAAGAGGATGTTTCTCCAGTCACTACTATCTTGACCTGTTCTAATCTAGGGTTAATCGTTATCTTCCTATCCTATCTGTATAAACTGCCGCCTAATCTGTAAACCTCTACCTTGACTGACCCATGATCCTTGTAGAGAGGGAATCTCACTGTAAAACAAAAGGAAAATATATCTGTAAATATATTTAATAAGTAAAACACATGGATAGACCTATGAAGATATAAAGCTTTCACTTTCAGCCCATTCTGAATGCTTGGATGAATATTTGCCTCGGATCCAATTAAGAAAAGGATATATGAATTACTTGCTTTCGAGTCATTCTGAAATGACATGAGTATTTACGTTTAGTTCGATAGAAAAGAACTGGGAAAATGCATTAATGACTTTCGACGTGAACTTAGAATTATTAAGATATAGTGTAACTATTAACGGCTTGTTTAAAAGTCAATCATTTCATCTCTTCTTTAAACGCGAGAAACAACAGCTTAGGGAAAATATCAGCTTGGTGCAAATGTATTGTCCGATTTTTGAGAAAAAAGTTTTACGTAGTATTTATGAAAATTGTGCTTCTCGTTATAGTTAAGGTATGTCATAATAAGTAATTTATACCTTTCTCTTTCAGATTATACAAAACATATTTTTCATGGTCTTCTGCAATATTCGCACGCATATTCGTCCCATCTAAAGATCACATTCAACATATCTTACTGTATAAGTTTCCTAAAAGTGTCAAGCAAGTCCAGCAGCAAAATCTATTCAGAACGCTTTAAAAGATGACCAAAAAAAAATCATGATTCCGAAGATTTGGAAGCTGTTATTACAGAAAATCCCACCATTACCTCTAGAGAAATTGCAGAAGAATTTAACGTAGACCATGCAACCGTTCTACGCCAATTAAAAAATATCGGGGTTTCAGTGCAAAATGGGTCTCACCCAGAGAATCTACAACAGACTGTTGCTTGTGAATCATTGCTTTCATGACACTTTCAGGCACCATTTTTAAGTAGGGTTCTTACAGGTGATGAGAAGTGGATCCTTTACCATGAAGTTAAACGCCACAGATCATGGATCAGTTGAGGAGGAAGATCAGTTCAACAACCAACAACATCCGAAGAAGATCATGTTGAGTGTATGGTAGGATATTGAAGGAATTGTTCATTATGGACTGTTAAACAACAATCAATAATTTACAACTAATCTGTACAGTGATCCACTTCGTCGTTTGAAAACAGCTTTGAGCCAGAAGCGACCTTCCTTAGTGAACAGAAAGGGTGTCGTCATCGATCGTGATAATGCTCGTTCTCACACAGCTCACCTGGTTAAAAATCTTTTGGAAGAACTTGGTTCGGAAAAATTCCTTCATCCAACATAGTCACCTGAACTTGCTCCTTCTGATTTTCACTTGTTACGGGGACTACAGAATCGTTTGGATGGTCTCAGGTTGAAAGAGGCTGAAAATGAGTTGGATTCCTATTCTGCTTCAAAAGGTAAGAAATTTTAAAGGAGTGGCATTTATAAGCTTCTTGACATATGGAATAATGTTCTAGAGAAGCAAAGGTTATGTTAATGAATAAATATTTTCATAATCATGGTTTATTTTTTTCATATTTAATACACACATTAACATCGGAGTTATTTTGCAGCAACCTGATACTATGATTCATTATTTAAACATACACACAAATACACAAACACAATATTTCTTTCTTTCATTTTTGGATCTGATGAAGCCTAGAAAGACGAAACGCGTAACCACATCTAGTTCCTATGAAAGCTCGATATTTAAATTTAAGTGCTGGTAACTTTGTAAAAGCAAAAGTTCCGCCTCTCGACTTTCAAAGAAGGTAGTCCCGCGTTTGCTCATAATCTTTTGCTGTAGCCTTGTTCCCTGGTGAATGGCATGATATGAAAGTGTACTGTTCCTCAGTGCTCGTGTCTGAATCTCGAAAAGCAATTTTGGGAGTTATCGACGAAATAACCCTAATCGTGGAAGCAGAGCAGGCGACTTCATTCGGAACTAATTCCAACCTAGACATATCGAAATGCAATGGTGCGTAAAATATTGACCGACTGAATGGTTGCTAAGATCAGCAGACACGCATTAATACACAGATAGGATTCACATAGAGAAATAATAACGACGGTTTGGATAAATCTCCAACAATGATAAAATATGGAACGAAATGTAGGAAACGAAGAATAAGCATTCGAAAATTAGGGCATTGAATCACACTCAATACGATTTTGTATTTTTCGGTAAAAAGCAAGAACAAAGAGGCAACTGAATGCTGAAATATTTTTGCACATATATATCTTCCTAAGCAATCACATGCAACACCATATATATATATATATATATATATATATATATATATATATATATATATATATATATATATATATATATATATATATATACCAGGTAAAATAATCCGTGGTAAAGTAATCCAAGTAGATAATATTAATATAAAATATTAAAACTGATCCACAAAAGAGAGTTCAAAGACATCTATCTATCTATCTTCTATCTATCTATCTATCTATCTATCTATCTCTATCTATATATATATATATATATATATATATATATATATATATATATATATATATTAAATTGGATAGTTTTAGAGAGATTTCCTCGTGTTTCTTATTTTTCAGTTTCATAATCATTTAATTTTTCATTAATTATCTAGCTATCTCTCTATATATCTCTCACTACCTCTTTCAGCCTCTCTCTGACTCTCCCTATACATATATATATATATATATATATATATATATATATATAGAGAGAGAGAGAGAGAGAGAGAGAGAATTAAACCTAATGAGCTAGACAAACCTACCAAGGTTTCACTTAGGCAGATCGTCAGGGTTTGACTAGGTTTTTTCTTTGGGCCTTGAACCTGTATCTGTGCGATTATTTTCGACAGACTTTCATGTTCCTGGCTCTTTCTTTTTTTAAACCTTTTTTTCCCTTCGTGATTGATTTGGCTATTGTTAAATCAAGAGTTCGAAGGTTTTTCGACACGAGTATAGTTACCTATATATATATATATATATATATATATATATATATATATATATATATATATATATATATATATATATATATATATATATTGCTGTTGGCTCCTGACAATTGGACAGACCCTCTACGAAACTTTAAGCAGGGATGCCGAAAATCACAAGTGATAAATTTTATATATGTAGTAATCGTATATATATATATATATATATATATATATATATATATATATATATATATATATATTCACACACACACATATATATATATATATATGTGTGTAATTTGGCAGCAATTTTTCTTTTAAACATGTAGTATTGAATGTTAAAGAAAATATGCAAGACTATGTTGTCTTTAACATTCAATACTACATGTTTAATATATATATATATTGTTGAGTCTTGACTCAATGTTGAATCTCGCCTATTGCATGGAATAATAATGCAACACAAAATGTACTTGGAACAAGAATGTATTATTACAAGAATGTATTATTACAAGAATGTATTATTACAAGAAAGTGTACATATAGTATTTCTGTATATTTCTGGGAAGACGTTCCTGGAGAATGTGTTGACTAGTCGCAGTCGATCAGAGTCTCTAGTTGGATCTCGTGATTCCTTTCTCCTTCTCCCGGTATCAACCATTATTTATATAGTTGGTAGTCACCTATGCAGATTAGGTGGATCCTATATATATATATATATATATATATATATGCATACGAATTGATGTCAGTGATCGGCTTTTCCAAAATATCAATAATCCTTCTCAGATAGGGAGGAAATTCAATCTAAAAATTGTACATGTTCATTTTGAAAGAAATATGGCTCAACCTTTCAACGTTCTTAAGTCAACATTAGGGCAGGTAGAGACAAATGGCGAGTTTTGGAGAACTGGTGAGTGTCGTCCAGGATGTTTTTCGGAGATCTTTTATTAATTCGATGTTTTAATCAAAGCCATAAATTCTCCATTGGATTCAAGTCTGGAGACTGTGATGGTAATTCGAATGTATTGGCATTATTTCAATAAGCCATTTTTTCGTGCATTTAGCCGAATGTTTAGTGTCATTAATTTATTGCAAAACCCATTTATTTAGGAGTCCAAGTTTTACTACTAACTCAAACAAATTAGAATCCAAAACATCTTGGTATATTTTTGAATTCATTCTACCATCTATTATCTCTAAAGTTCCCGTACCATTAGCAGAAAAAAAATTCCCAAACCATGATATTGCCACTACCAAATTTCACCTTTGTGATTGTGTTCTTCGGTGCAAAGGTTGTGCCGTATTTTCTCCAAACGTGATTGCTTGAATTACGCCAAAATACTTCAATTTTTGCTTCATCTGTCAATAAAAACTTTTCCCAAAATAATTCACGTTTATTCTTATGCTCACGAACAAATCCCTGTGTTTCTAGTTTTGAAGTTTTTCTTGGAGAACGCGATGTTAGTGGACTTCTATGAAGTTCATTGCTTATTGTTCGCTTTGTAACAATAATACCTGTTGCTGTTAATTCTTCCTGCATTTCTCACCGAGTAGTCATTGGATTTTCTTGAGTTTTGCACTGAATTCTTATCATTGTTCTGGGTGAAATCTTGCGTGGTTCACCAGATATGCTCATACTGAGATAGATAGATAGATAGATAGATAGATAGATAGATAGATAGATAGATAGATAGATAGATAGATATGAGCTGACTTACATATATCGGCAGGAAGATAGATATGAGCAGACTGAGATAGGTATATCAATAGATAGATAGATAGATAGATAGATAGATAGATAGATAGATAGATAGATAGATAGATAGATATGAGCTGACTTACATATGTCGACAGGAAGTTAGATATGAGCAGACTGAGATAGGTATATCAATAGATAGATAGATAGATAGATAGATAGATAGATAGATAGATAGATAGATATGAACTGACTTACATATATCGACAGGAAGATAGATATGAGCAGACTGAGATAGGTATATCAATAGATAGATAGATAGATAGATAGGAACAGGTTGAGATAGATAGAAAAATAGATAGATAGATAGATAGATAGATAGATAGATAGATAGATAGATAGATAGATAGATAGATAGATAGATATGAAAAGAATGAGAGAGATAATTAAATTTACCGAGTAAAAGATGACTATAGTTGATTGCTTACATAATCTTGTCGAAGTTGTTTTATACTGTACACAAAACACGTGACTGTAGAGGAATTCTTGGCTACTAAAGAGAAAAAGTGGTGTTGAAATATTTATCAGAATGTTCTTGTCAGGCATCAAGAATTGGGTGGTGACGCACTGGCTGGCTTTTCTTGTGTTTGCTATACATCAGTAAAACTTTGCGTTGTCTCTGACAGCTCAAAGGTTCGGCTCTATTTCTCGGCATTTGCGAGGACGGGTGCACACTCGATGTAACCGTTTGGCAATTAAACTTATGGTTGCTTTGTTCTCTTCATGACGGTTGAGTTTCAGTTCTCCATTCAGCGACGAAATCGGAGCATGCGTTAAGATATTTAGCTCCTTTGAATTTGAGGGAAAAAAAGATGATTGAGAGTTGAGCGTTCACATCGGCCCCGCACTGTCATTGACTATTATCTTAAGCGTTTTAACAGATCCTCTGCCGTTCGTGCATTGACGACGTATCAGAGGTAAATACGTACATACGGCTGTTGTAATAGTATTTGCTACTCCCGGCAATCTTAAGCTGTAGCCAGTTAAACGTTTCGTCTTTATTTTCCTGTTGGCAACAGGACTACACCAGCGATATTTCTTTACGGTTCCTAAAAGTCTGCTGGCGCACACACGTAATAAAATCAACGCGCACATTAACTTATGGCACAATTTTTAACTTTATTTTTTTAAAAATTGTAACCTCCAAGTTTCTTCCATTTTGCCCTCCGAATCATCTAAATGATAAATATGACGACAAAGATGAGGACAATAGTCTGAATAATATAAATAGTGTACATAATACCTCATCACAGAAATATAGACAGATACTGAACGATCGGATAAATAAGGCAACAAAGATGAGGACAATAGTCCGAATAATGTAAATAGTGTACATAATACCTCATCTCAGTTATATAGACAGATACTTAAGGATCGGATAAATAAGGCAACAAAGATGAGGACAATAGTCCGAATAATGTAAATAGTGTACATAATACCTCATCTCGGAAATATAGACAGATACTGAAGGATCGGATAAATATGGCGACAAAGATGAGGACAATAGTCTGAATAATGTAAATAGTGTACATAATACCTCATCTCGGAAATATAGACTGATACTGAAGGATCGGATAAATATGGCAACAAAGATGCGGACAATAGTCCGAATAATGTAAATAGTGTACATAATACCTCATCTCGGAAATATAGACAGATACTGAAGGATTGGATAAATATGGCGACAAAGATGAGGACAATAGTCCGAATAATGTAAATAGTGTACATAATACCTCATCTCAGAAATATAGACAGATACTGAAGGATCGCATAAATATGGCAACAAAGATGAGGATAATAGTCCGAATAATGTAAATAGTGTACATAATACCTCATCTCAGAAATATAGACAGATACCGTCTAATAATCTTTAATATTCCTAATCTTTAACTACAGTACCGTTTATCACTTGCTCTACATGATGTGGGGGGGTTACAAATATTCCTACACATATTTTTTTTAATTCATTGTATTTTCGACTAATGAATATATATTCTTCCTATAATTAACTGTAAAAATATGCATAATAATTCAATATGCATAGAAAACAGAAAAAATTGATTTAATAGAAATAAATCCCATTTATACATTTTAATGGATTAAAAAATTTATCGTAATATACAAAATTCAGATTTTAAAACTTTTAAATTGCTTTAATACTCTAGATTATTCAAGTGGAATATTCTAGAATGTTCCAGTAATGTTATAAGTAGTTACTTTCAGCCTAAAAATACAAACAGAATATTCTATAAATGATATTCGTGCAAGAAGGTTATCAACAGGGCGAGATGTAAAGAATTGACAAATTCGCAATAAAAACCATATTGTTAAGCTCTGGAAAAAAGGTAAAAGTTACAGAAAAATCTCAGACAACCTGAATGTTCCATTTTTTACCATTATTTCATTCATTGCAAGGTATAAAAAAAAACTCAAAACTGTTGAAAACCAAAGATGAACAGTTACTCCACGGAAGATTTCTTCAAGATCTTTGAAGAAACTAATGCATCAAATTAAACAAAATTTAATGGTTAATAATCATGAGATGCAGGATGATTTTCTTTCATCGGGAATCCGTGTCACGAAACGGACAATAAGCAATGAAATTCATCGGAACAATCTAAAATCACGCTCTCCTCGGAAAACTCCAGTGCTATTGGAAAGACACAGAGATGTTAGGTTGAAATTCGTTCGTGAATATAAGGACAAGAAAAAAACGTATTGGGAAAGAGTATTATGGACAGACGAAACTAAAATTGAGTTGTTTGAATGTCATTCTAGAAATCATGTATGGAGGAAAGATGGCGATGTCTTCAAACGAAAGAACACTGTTCCATCAGTGAAATCTGGTGGTGGTAGCATTAGAGTTTGGGGATGTCTTTCTGCAAAAGGTACTGGCTACATATCAGTAACAGATGGTAGAATGAATGTCGCAGCATATCAAAATATTTTGGAAGCAACTTTAACGATTTCGGTTGAAAAACTTGAATTTTCCTCCTGATTGGATCTTTTAACAAGCACATTGCAAAATATACGAAGAAATGGCTTCTTGAAAGTAATGTAAATATCCTGAAATGGCCAAGTTAGTCCTCAAATTAAACCCAATCGAGAATCTGTTGTGTTACATGAAAATTCAAATCCACTCGAGAGCTCCAACAAACATCCCGGATCTGAAGGCCATATACAAAGAAGAATGGAAATAAATACCAGCTAAAATTTGCAAATCATTAATCGAGAACTACATGAAGAGGTTTGTTGCTGTAGATAAGAATAAAGGCTATTCTACAGAGTATTTGTTTGTTTGTTTGTTTGGGGTTTATGGCATATCAACCACTATAGGTTATTTAATGCCAGATCCAGTATTTACTAAATATATCAAAAACGTATAGCTGGCAACATCATTGTTTCAAAAACGTATAGCTGGCAACATCATTGTTTCAAAAAAGTGTAGTTGGCAACATCATTGTTTCAATGTGCTGGAAAAGACCTGGAAGTTCACTATTTTCATATAGCTGGGACCCCAACAGGTGCTACCACCCCGGGTCATGGTGGACCTGGGAACACCAGCAATTAACAGGTGGTTCCACGCTTCCTCAAAACCTCCTGATCAGAGGCCTTGCTGTTGGATGCAGTTTAACGTCGTACCCAGGACGTCTACAGAGTATTAAATGAAGATTATATATCCTGTTTTGTGTTGTACGAATACTTTTTTCGCCCATTAAAATGAATAAATGGTATTTATTTCTATTAAATCAAAGGTTTTCTGTGCATATTTAGTTATGCATCTGTGTACGGTTAATTATAAGAAAAGTATGTTTATTCATTTGTTGGAAATTTAGATGTGTATTGTACGAATATTTGTTTCCACCACTGTATATTTCAGTCTGTATCCCTTTCTTCCTTTTTCCTTGTTCAAGCTCACAAATGCATAGTTCACTTCTCCCCTTTCCCATTGTACGTAAATGCAGGTAAAATGATCGGCTCCCTGTACCGCTCCAGTAAGTAACGGTGCATGTTATCCTCTATGTTCACTAGAGTCTTAATGGGTAAGACGTTAAACTACGTCCAGCAGCAAGGCCTCTGATCAGGAGGTTAGGAGGAGCGTGAAACCACCTCTTAATTGCTGGGGTTCCCAGGTCCACCCTGACCAGGGGTGGTAGCACCTGTTAGGGTCCTAGCTGTGTGCAAAGAGTTAACTATTAGCAGCAAAACGTTTTTGAAATAATTATTACCAGCAATAACATTTTGAATGAAAAATATTACTAGAAACAGATTTTTGACAAAACAAAATATTACCAGCAATAAAAATTTTTGTCGGCATTAAATAACCCAAACCAATCTAAAACAAACAATACATATTCTATTCATACGAATCTATCCTAAAAGATCTTGTCAGCTTTAAATAACCCATTGAGGTTCATATGCCGTAAGACAAAATAAACCAAACCAATCTAAACCAAAGAATACATATTCTATTCGAATGAATCGATCCTAAAAGTTTTGACAGCATTAAATAATCCATTGATGTTCCTATGCCGTAAAAAAATAAATTAAACCAAACTAAACCAACCTTTACTAGAGCTAGTTCAGTCCTTAAATGGAGTACTGCTGTCATATTTAGGCGAGTTCTGTCCAATCCTCACTTTCCAGTCTCGATAGAGTTCAAAAGCGTCTCCGAGTCCTTGTGAGTGACGAATTCATTTCCATCCTACAAATCCTCTCTCACAGGCTGGATGCAAAAAGCTTCTCAATACTCTATCGCTACTTCCATTGAAAGTGCTCAAACGTGATGTTGTTCCACCAGTTCGTATGTTCACCATGCCACTCACATTGTAGCAAACTCTCCACATTCCTTCCGTGTTCCATTGATGAAAAATAAGTTTCTCTCGAAGCGCTTCTTCCCGCGAACCACTGCTCTTTGAAACCGACTCCCAAGGTGATGTTTCCTCGATCACTACAGTCTTGACATATTCAAATCTAGAGTTAACCGTTATCTTCCACTCTTATCCGCATAAACTGCTTCTTAAAACAACCCACTACATCGAGTGGGACGCGAGCCGTATAAAAAGTGAAGCTTGATTTTTTAAAAATAGAATAAAAAATGAATACTTTGGTTGTTTGGAATCTTTCCCTGATACACCAATTGTAGGCTTCAGAATCATTGTATATGTACAGTCAAGTTTATCATTCATCTTCTTTGTAAAGATCAAGCTCTCTATACCGTAGAACAGTGCGCTCGAAAAGAATCTCATCTGCAGATGGTGTTGTCATTTCGACATCCATACCCTTTTCATTTCGTTCAGTGTACTCAATTCTTTCCCAACTCGGATCCCTACGTCCTTTTCGCTTGATTGACTCCAAACATCAAGGTACTTGAAATTGTCTAATTGCTTCAGCTTATTACCTTCTAATGTGATAATTTCACTCAGTAATTAATTACTAATAATTATACCCAGTTTTCATCAAATTTACACGTAATCCTAACGCTTCTACTGTAATCTCTAATCAGAGAGAACGAGAGAGCAAGCTGTACCTGTTCTAAGTAGGTTGCGCTTAATTCTAGATCGTCAGCAAAGTTGGTATGCATGATGTATTTAACCGGGTGGCAGGTGCTGTGACGTGTTGTCAGGGTGAATGTAATGTGTGTTTCTCGTGTCGTTTCCTGAAGTTCATAGTCCAGTTCTTTGATGAACAAGAACGGTGTAAGTGCGTCACCTTAGAGAATATCTGCGAGTACTCTACAGTATTGTGTATGTTCATTAATACTGTGTCTACAATTAATAATGTGTCGCCCGTTAATACCTGATCTTCACTATTTTAGTAAAATATGCTTATAGCATCCTATCTCTTTGTTGGTATTATATATGTCTTTGAAGTTTCCATCTCTGAGTATTGAGTCGAATTTGTTAGGCTGATAGTCAATGTATTTGAATACTGTTTACAACGCGAGAAGCAAATGAAAACAACCTGGTACGGGCAACAGCTATCCGGTTGCTTAAATAGGTAAGATATCAACAGATGCGCTGTGTTTTGACGGGTAATGGGTCGGGATTAGAAATGGAAGACCCGTGTTCGAATTCCAGTTGGCTCCATTATATTCACTTAAGTGAAAATACCGTTGAGAAAAGCATGAATCAGTCTCTTCTCCGAGCTATAGGTCCAATATCAGGACAAATTATATCCTATAGGCTTAGTTGTTAACCAGCCTACCCCATAAAGGAACGGCGACCTACTTGCGGGGTAAACATTCTACCCGCCGAGTTAGTCACGAATCGAGATTGACATGATCACCCAAGCATGTATCACGAATGACATTTAACTGACTGATCAAGAGACTTGGTGCATTGCCTTGATATGCAGGGATCAATAGTGGTTAATGAACTAAACGCTCAACTAGAACGGCACGGATCAAATAATTGAACTGTCTGACTTGGATGGGCTAGCAAAAGGTACAATTCCGCCAGTATAATTCGTTGCTTTATATATATATATAAAAATCAATATATATATATATAAAAATCAATAACCAATAATCAATATATATATATATATATATATATATATATATATATATATATATATATATATAAACAGTAAAGTAAACATTTTAAAATAAAAATATGTTCATACACACACATACACACACACACATATATATATATATATATATATATATATATATATATATATATATGTGTGTGTGTGTGTGTGTGTGCGCGATTTCAGGTGTCTGATTTGCTTTTATCTGGGTACAACTGCACGAATAGTATGCACTGACGAAGACAGACTGTGAAAATGGCGTCTATTCATAAATATTTGAATCAATATTTTTCAAAGCTAAAGACTTTCGATTGTTGATATGCAATTTCTTTCAATTTTCCACCGTAAAAATTGAAAAAAAATGACGAACAAAAAGTTGTTGGCTATAAATATTCTGAAGTATAATTCTCGAACATGGATCAGAAAATAAGTTGACGTACGACGTGCAAATTAATTATGCATTGTTAAATCAGACCAAAAAGGACGAACATGGTCAACTAAATTATATATATATATCAGGTCATCCCATAAGTTCTGTCTGAATTTTGAATAAAGAAAACAAGTAACCAAATGTTACATTTAATTACAGATTCAATCAACAATGTATTTTCCCTGATTATCTATGAATTCCTTCCATCTATTAACAAGCTTACTAATTCCATTACTGTAAAATTCTTTTGGCTTTCATTCGAAGAACTCACAAATGTCAGTTTTAACCTCTTCCTGTGTTACAAAAGCTGTTTCTTCCAAATGATTCTGTAAGCTACGACACAAATGGTAGTCTGAAGCAGCAAGGTCGGGACAATAAGGTGGATGAGGAATTTTCTCATAACCAAGTTCTTTCGATCTTTTGTGACGTGATTCTTGCTGTGTGTGGTCGCGCATTGTCCTGATGAAACATCACCCGTTTTCGATTCATTAGAGCAGGTCTTTTTCCCCCAAAGCTAGGTTCAAACGCTATATTTGAGCCTTAATTGTTGCATTAGGTGGTAAGAATTCAAAGTGCATTATTCCTTGGCATTCCCACCAGATTGAAAAAAGAACCTTTTGCTTATGAAGTTCCCTTCTCGGCTGTGACTGGGGTCCTTCCCCTTTACCAAGCCACTGTCTACGACGCTTAACATTTCGATAAATGATCCAATTTTCGTCGCCAGTCACAAGTCTATCTAAAAAAGGCGAAACAAGTTGGCGAGAATGGAGAGAAGAGAAGATGTCAACTCGGGATTTGAGGTTGTTTTCAGACAATTCATGAGGCACCCATTTTCCACGTTTAGGAAATTTTTCAAGTTTTTGAAGATGACGATGAACAGTTGTATGATTTGAACTGAGAACCACTGCCAATTCCTCAACTGATAAAGCAGGATTTTCTTCAAGGGCTGATTCAAGAATCTTTTCATGAAACTCAACTGGACGTACGGTTCGATCTTCATCTTCAAGGGTGAAATCTCCACCTCTAAATTTTGAAAACCATCTTCTGCAAGTTCTTTCATTCACACATTCCTCTCCATAAATTGAGTGAATGTTTCTAACCGCTTCGGCTGCTGAGTTTCCTTTCTTGAACTCATAAAGCATTATGTGCCTCAAATGATTCTTGGGTACGTCCATGTTAGCAGGGTTTTAATCAAACAAAATTTAATTTTATTGTTCTCTGAAATAAAATTTGATCAGTTTAAATGCATCTAAACATAAAAATAATGTTCAGCTCCATTAGACATTATAAAATACCCTTTAAATTTCCTTCATTTTAACAAAAAGTTAAAATTCGGACAGAACTTTTGGGATGACCTAATAATTAAGTAATTCATTGAGTCTGAAAGAAAACTCAACAGAATGCAGAAACCACTGGACGGCCGTTTCGTCCTATATTTCGGACTCATCAGCAGTGCGCATCCACTACCGAGAATTGAAACCCTCACAGGTAGGTTGTCAAGCAAACATCATGCCAACTGTTCCGGTGACGATGAGATAGCAAATCAGACTCAATATAGCGCCGCTCGCTCACATAATCCGTGGTGGAACTCAACTGAAATTCTCTGTAACCATAGGACTGTGCTCCCCGGAGCCACGACTACTGTCACCAAGCCGCTCAAACTGAAGCATGAGAAGCCGGATCAAGCAATGATATACACATGATAGAAATTGTTAGGAGGATTTGATAATTATAATTCATTGAGTCTGAAAGAAACCTCAACAGAATGCAGAAAGCACTGGACGGACGTTTCGTCCTATCTTTGGGACTCATCAGCAGTGTTCATCCACTACCGAGAATTGAAACCCTCACAGTTAGGTTGTCAAGCAAACATCATACCAACTGTTCGAACGGGCCTCGGTGACGTTGGAATAGTTGGTATGATGTTTGATGAATTTTTGAAAATAAATTATTATCAGCAATATTTTTCTGGAAATAAATGTTACCAGCAATACATCTTTGTAAAAAAATCAGCAATAAATTTTTAAAAAAAATATTACTAGCAATAAATGTTTTTTAGTCTGCATTAAACAACCTATTGAGGTTGATATACCGTAAAACAGATTAACCGAAAAGGCCACAGTTAATGCGCTTAATGATATAGATTTCCCAAGCATAGCTTAGATGTGGCGACAGGCCGAAATTAGGGCGCACCCAGTGAGGATCGAACTCACTACTCCGTCGTAATTCTTCTAGCGATACAAGTTTGCTAACCATTAAACCACTTCGATGTGTCTTAATGCGCTTAGTTATATGGTCGTCAACTGGAAGCGTTGAACAAATATTTGAAGAAAAGTGGCCGTCCTTGATCAAAGATAAAATTGTGTTGCTCTGACACAATAATACAAAGCCACATATTACCGGAGTCAACCAGGAAAAGATTATGGCACTAAATATGGAATTTTTGCCAAATTCTCTTTACTCTTCCGACCTTATTCCATAAATCAGATTTTTTTTCCGATCCTTACATGTTTAGAGGTAAAACCGTTTATTGATATTGGTTCTATTCTTTTTTTTATACAAAAACTTAAAGAATACTCCTGTCTTAATAGTAAGTCTGGTCAGTTTGACGAGGTCAATTTGACAACTAATCTCCAAAATGACCTACCGATCCACGCAGACGTTGCCCAAGGCTCGTTTCTCAGTTCAAGCCTCTGTCTACTTTACATAAACGATCTGTTAAGACCATACTCCGATCATTTGTGAAAATATATGCTGATAATGTAAAATTATATGACCAGAGCCTGGAAGGTGATCTCACCTCTGGCCTAGGATTAATAGCTCAGCGGTGTTAAAAATGTCTGGTCATATTCAATGCATCGAAAACCAAATTTGTGACGCACCATCCTCACTGAACGAACTCTCAATTTTCACCTCTCGTGATGATCTCTCAATGAGGCCCGTGTCTTAAGTGAAATTCAATCGAGACTTCGTGCAAGTCGTTCATACAATTCATTGCTAACTATATTAGAAAATTGCCGGTTCCCTGTACCGCTCTACTAAGTACCTGACTCATCCAGCTATTCTCTACCTTTAGAAGAGCCAGAACAGGCGATACTGCTGGCACATGTGGGTAGAAGCTGTTCAATGTTTACTTGCCAGTCATGATAGAGTCCGAAAGCGTCTGCACGGCCTTGTGGGTGATGAATTATTTTCCACTCTGCAACCCCTTTTCCACAGACGAGACATCACCTTTTTTTCGCTGCCCTATCTCTATTTCCATGGAAAGTGTTCAGATGAACTACATTCGCTGGTACCGCCAGTCCTAACTTTCACGGCTAAGAACCGCCGTACCATTTACTTTTAACGAACTATTCTCATTACATTCATCTTCCATTAGTGAAATGCGAGTTCCACTAGTACACATTCTTCCGACGAACCTCTGCTTTGTGGAACCGACTGCTAAGATGATTAGATCCCGATCACTACAATCTTAACGTGTTCATGTCTAGGGTTAACCGCTATCATTCGCACAATCCCCCATAAATTGTTCCTCTTATTCTGTAACTACCTACCTAGAGTGTCTCTTGGCACTTGTATAGTGAGAACATTACTGTAATAAATTGTTTTCGTATAGTTAATAATCCCTTTATTTAGCTTTCCACTACAAACTTTAATTATTGCTTTACTCCCCTTTTGAGTTTTCCGACAAAATCTTATATGTGTCCTAAATCTACTGCCAGTATTTAAAAATAGTTTTCAAAACATAATTTAAAATGAATCTTACCTGGAACTTTTTTATTAGATCTTTTCTTGCGTATTTGTCCCATATTCTCCTGCTACCAGGTGAAGCTAACTCTTTATATATATTGTCATCCACAGACAGACTGTTTCGCACTTTCATAGCTCATACGTGTGGCTAGACGTTTAGTTGCCTCTAGCTAGCATCGAAACCCGGTTGAATTGGCGTCAGTCAGAGATTCGACCCCTAAGCCATTGGTGCACGGCAGTGACGAATGTGAATTTAAGCGTAATTAGTTTTAGATAAATATAAAGAGACTGAGGGACTTGATCCTTTTTACCGAAGAGTCTTGCATTATTAGCAGTAATAGTCATTGTTTACAAACTCACACTTCCTAAATAAAAGTTCATTATATATATATATATATATATATATATATATATATATATATATATATATATATATATATATATATATATATATGTATAACCTAACAGAAAGGAATCTGACTGAAATAATAAAAACGAAAGAATATTAATATACAATCTAGTGTGTCTGCAGGTTTTAATTTTTTAATATGTTTATTGTTCAAAACAAATATATATATAACTGCCTATTCCTGATATTAAGTATAAGCCTCCTCCTTGTTTGCAACCACTATATGACCCCATCGTTGCTCATACGCTCGGTCCGTGATATCCTTAGCATCCTTAGTTTTATTTAATAAAAAGTCCAATAGTGCACAAGTAATAATACTGGCAATTTGGAGATGCCAAAAAGAGTCATAAAGTATTTTCTTTGAGTGAAAAGGTGAAAGTTCTAAAAAAAAATCAAACTTCTATTAGTCATAATCTTTATGAAAGTATGTTATAATTGTTCTGTATTAATTAGTAATTAATCTCTTAATATACTGAAGTTTTAAATTAAACTTTATTATGATGGTAGGGAGGTAAGTTGTGAGGGTGCTGAAAATTTCTCGACTCAACCCACTTACAAAAATGTGAACATTGTTTGTCACTGTAGCAGAAAACAGTAGAGTGCCACTAATAGTTTATAATATATACATATATAATATATATATATATATATATATATATATATATATATATATATATATATATATATATATATATATCGGTTTTGTAGTGCGTATTCAATTTATGTAACGTAAATCATTCAAACGAAAACAAATACTGAAGCTAATTATATGGCGAGAATCACTCTCACAAACAATATTTAATAATAAATTACAACCAACTTCGAATCTGTTAATGAATGGTGTGATCCTTTTTCATAAATTCCGGGCTTATCTGGTCTTATTTTTTTGTACGAGCCGGCTTTCAGTCGTTTCGAACGACCATCCTCAGGTAGACATATTAGTGTGTTTTTGTTAAACTCCGAATAGTAATGCGACATCGAAAGATATTGTGGTCCGAAAGAGTGTTTTTTTAGTAATGAGATACTGTTAAATGTAAGAATAATTTTGGAGCGCTGCAGACACAACACTGAGGTTGAATTTTTTAAATTTGAAAAATGTGCGTTCTTGTACTGGAGAAAAGTGGCATGAACTAAATTGTTCAATAATAATAGTATTGTCACAATTATTATCAGGAATTTCGCACTTAAGCCCGGAATTTATGAACAAGGATCACACCATTCATTAACAGATTCGAAGTTGGTTGTAATTTATTATTAAATATTGTTTGTGAGAGTGATTCTCGCCATATAACTAGCTTCAATATTTGTTTTTCGTTTGAATGATTTACGTTACATATATATATATATATATATATATATATATATATATATATATATATATATATATATATATATATATATATATATACATACATACATACATACATATATATGTATAAAAAGACATGTTTATACATTCTTTTTTTTATAGATATTAATATTTATGTAAATGCTTTGTTTATAATAAACAATATTAACAACATTTACCGGCCTTAATGTCCGAGAAATTGTCATAGAAAAAGAGTAAAATCGACCTTGCTAACCGAAACGCTCCTCTGTGGCGAAATCAGTAAAAGCACGCCAGGCTAGATAACGGTTCCGTATAGGATACAGGTTCGATTCCTGTCGGATGACGGATATTTCCTATAACAATTTCTCGGACATTAAGCTCGGTAAATGTTGTTAATACTGTTTATTATAAACATAGCATTTACTTAAATATGTGTATCTATAAAAAAAAGAATGTATAGACATAAAAATATCATAAAATAATTGTCGGACTTTGTCCATTACATAATATATATATATACATATATTATAAACTATTATTTCAGAAATTCAGTGAAATACATTAGATGAGTTGTACGTTTTCATCTGAAATAAAGAAAATGCGAACTTTAAGCAAAATAGTCACAATATATCGAAAATTGAAGGTATGACTTTAAACTGACCACGAGACGGCTATGAGTTAAATAAGAATGTTGTAACTTAGTATCATATGTTTTCACTGTTGTTGGGGAATGGTATTTACTTAGTTCTAACAATATATTCAGTGTCATATATAACTGAAAATATTTGCACCTTTTTTCAGCAATATCAACATTTTCCCTTTTTCTCTTTTCTGTTATTGATTTGTTTTTCCATTAGGAAAATAAAAGCTAAAAATATACCAACATTGAAAACTCGGGAAAAAAAGTTTTCTACTTACCAAAAATTGATTTATAGTTAAAACAGCAGATGAAGTGTTTAGTTTTATTATACTTTTCGTTTTCTTTTATATTTTACACTTCATTTTTTTATTATTAAATTTGATCTCTGCATCGTATTTCGTCACAAATGACCGAGTGACCCATCCAACAACTGTGATAATTTGGGGTGCTAGGTCGATCAATAAAAATTTTCAGAGAAATGATATTTTAAAAATTTTTTATAAATACTTCTAAAACATTTTTTTTTTGTATTTTACTACTGGATTGTAAGTATAAAACGTCATTGCGATTAACCAATCTTCTCAATTCAGTTTAAATTGGCGCCTTCTATTTTTCAACATATCTAAACTATGATTATAAACTCTAATTTTGGAAGATAAAATCTTCAGTGAAATATGTTGGAAAATATTACATTTTTTTCTGAAATCGGAAAAATATACACTTTAAGTAAAATGTTTAAATCTCTGGAATAAAGAAATCGTCTGTTTAGTCCACATTTTCCAGGCATCTTTTTTAAAATGGCGACTATTTTTTCCATATGTCTAAACTATAAATTTAGAAAATTAAAATATCCATGTTTTCAACTTAAATGAAGAAAATAACTTTTAATTTTAAGCAATAAAAACGACAGTAAATAGAAAGAAGGCGTCAATTTAAACTTAACGCCTTCATGATATGGCTTAAAATTCATAATAAAACACGACATCCATTTTCAGAACAGGAACGATTAGGGAAATAATGTTTGTTAAAGTTTTATGTACTCGGTTTAAAAATTTTAATAGCCCCAAAAAATAGAAACATAGTATTTCAATGGATTAGACTTTTTCTGGAATACTAGTAAGGACAATCGGTGTTGCGCGGGACAAGAGCCTTTAATTTGCTGCTTTGCGCTACACAGTTTTAGAGAGACTTGTGTATACCGTAAAATGGCATTAGCACAACTGTCACAATTAAAAATGTTCGACAGTTTCAAACATTCTAGAAGTCGTTTATTTCTTATGGAGTATGTTGTTATATTGTTGGTGAGATTGACTGGGGTGTCGAGTTCAAATTCTGTCTGAATCCGTTGCGTTCATTTTCGCACATGTATTCTTTTTTTCTTACCACTAGAAAGCTCTGTAGAATCTGATGGCAACTAGTCTAAGGAAAAGAACTATACTGAGTTTAATACCTACTAAACATGTGACTAACAACACAATCCATAAAAAACAGATTTGCGAAAATAAAGCAATTAGTTAATAGCAGAATTCCTACAGAATTTAGTCAAGGAAAGCGAGAAGAAAGGACTATACATCAAGTGCAAGAAGACAGAACGCATAGTCGTTACTAAAAGAAACAGCCCGACGGCAAGTTATGAATTGGAGATAGCGAAATCAAGCAGGTACAAAACTTTGAATAATGTGAAGCGTTTTAACAGAGAAGGAAAAGTGAAATCTAACGTTGCATTGTGATAGCCAAATATGCATTCCAAAAGCTAAGCAGGTACCATGACACCAAAAATATCCTTAGAATAAAACAACGTGTACTGTACTATTATTTAATATCAGTCTATCTATATGGCAGTCAATGCTGAACAATCTTCTTACAGAAGATGAAGAGACATAAAGCAACAGAAATATTGTTCTACAGAAGGATGCTGAGAATACCATGGACTGGATATGTCAGCAAAAAGAAATTTCTACACAAAATGGAAACGAAAACGTCACTTATACTTGACACCAGGAAGAAACAGAAGAAATGTATGAGGCCCGTATTGAGGAAAGGGGGCTAGGAGTACTTGACATTGACAGAACAGGTTGAAGGTGAGAGAGACAGAATAAAACAACGCATGTCCGACCTGACGAGCGTAAGAGAATGGATAGCGAAAAGATAAAATGTATTAAGAGCTAGAAAAGACAGTAGACTGTGAGGAGACATGATCGTCAACGATCTGAAGAAGAAGAAGAAGAAGAAGAAGAAGAAGAAGAAGAAGAAGAAGAAGAAGAAGAAGAAGAAGAAGAAGAAGGAGGAGGAGGAGGAGGGGGAGGAGGAGGAGGAGGAAGAAAAAGAAGAAGAAGAGGAAAAGGAAAAAGGGGAAGAGGAAGAAGAAGGAGAGGAAGAAGAGGAAGAAGAGGAGGAGTTAACTCTATATTCTAAAATGGATTCTACTGTGTTAATAAGAATTCTATGGTAGGATATTCTCTTTCCACTGCACATATCTAGGGATATCTCGTCTTGTTCTTTGTGATTTTACATGGATATTCTTTAAAATAAATTTAGAATATAGCGATTTAATATAGGAAAATAAAGGAAAGTTATGATAGTAAATTTTCTAAAATTAGTATTTGTAAAACACAACAGAAAAAAAACAAATAAAGTACTACAAAATTCAATGTTACAATAAACTCTTTAATATCCAATATACGGCAATGTTAGACCTACCTGTTTACGGAAAATAGTTTCAGAAGAACGGTTTTTCCCTTGACACTGCTATTATTTTAATTACCTTCATATCTCGGCAAAGTTTATTGTTTTAAACTACAATGATTAGAATTTTAATAAAGCTTAAATATATGAAAGTGAATTTATACAATTTCTTTATCCTTGAGAAATATTATCAAAATTAATAAACACTATTTATTTATTAGATTGTTTTTTTACACTATTTAATTATTAGATTGTTTATTTGTATGGTTGGCAAAACATCAGCTAATTGCCAATTGATTCAAACTAGAAAATGGTAAATAATAAGGATTTCCTTATATATTCCTTTTGCATATTTTATTAATTATGTAAATGCTCGTAATTTTATGAAGAAATAATTGTTTTTATAGTTAGTTATTTATAAATTGGTAAATGATACAATTAATTTAAGTACAATTGTATTAGTTTTTGAATGCTGTAAATATAAAATAAGTCTTGTAAATAAATAATCTAATAAATAAATAAATAGTTTTTACGATTTTTGCTGTAAATTCCCTAGAACAAAGAAAATGTGTAAACTCAGGTTCATCATATATTTAGGTTTTATTATAATTCTTATCATCACTTTTTAAAACAATAAATATTGCCGAGGGAGTGAAGATAGTTAAAATAATAGCGGTGTTAATGAAAAAACCGTCCTTTTAACACTGCATTTTTTGTGGGCACGAATGTCCAAGATTACTCAATTTACAATATACAAATGATTCTTTTGATTTTAAAATATTCCAGAATGATTAAATTAATGGAATCTACACCATCTTGAAGAATTATTGAATCAGCTAAGATTCTATATGATTGATCATAAAGTGCCTTATATCTGGCTTAGATAATACTTACAGGATATAATATTCTTATAATTTCATTACAAATGTACATTTTAATTTAATTTTCTATATGATATTTTCTTTAATGCCTAAAAATGATTATTATCGATTTGTAGTTGAATTATATGTATTTAATATTTTCTTTAGTTATACTCAAACTATTTTTCTTACCAAACATTCTTTTATTATCGGATAAAACCGTCATCATGAGAGATGTTTCGACTTGAAAGCACATTTATAATTAGAGTGGATACTTACCTTCGGCAGCTTTGTAAAACTCTCTTGTCAGTCCGCTCAAAATCCCTCTGTCTCGCGTCGTCGCGGTGTTTAAAGCCTACCTGAAGTTAGTATGCAAATCAAATAAACCTGAATAACTCAAAATGTTCTGAACCAATATTTGTCAAATTTAAACTCGAATATTTCCACCCTTACTGATGTGGACCTGAAGTAGGGGCCACGGAAGGAAAACACGGAACACGGGTTAGAGGTAAAAAAGATATATTAAACAAAAAAGTTACAAAGAATAGTGTAAGCAGAGCTTACTATCCAGTGGTGTCCGATATTGGTATCGTACGCGGCTGCGCATTACTTGTATATTTAACAACCCCCCCACACGGGTCGAATGTGGCACAAGGCCGGTTTAACGTGGGATTACCGAGCCCGTAGGCCCGGCCAAAAATATGCCCGAAACAAGCGCGAACGTGTCTTGCCTGCAAAGTGATGACAAAAAGAAATATGACCGCTATTGAAGACGCAATTTATGCGCGCCTATCTTGTCCAAAACGAGACGATATTTGCACACTTGCAAGTTTTGGCCGTATTGGAATAGCATAAAAAGCGGGGTGCCAGCAGCACGAGAGAACCGAAGTCATTCTGCGGACAGCGTGCAATAGAACTGGACGTACGGATTGACAGACTGACAAAGAGGAAGTCGAAGTAGGCGCGGCTGAGCTGGTGTCTGTTTCACAACTGCCCAGTGTAACGGCTGAGAAAGGGAGTTACGCAATCCATTTCCTTGAGGCGACCGAAGAAGAAAAAATAGCTATCCTGCCGGCGAGCACCGCACTGAACTTTTTTAACCCCTCTCTCGTCATCATGTTTTTTTTTTCATTAAATTGTGTGTTTTGTATATGTCTTCATTGATTTTTATGTATTCGGAAGAGATAAGTCAGATTCATGAATAATGGATCTGTAGAAAAATGTTGACGTAATATAGTTTTTTAAACGTGTGTTAATATTTGGTAGTATTGCTATAAATATATTCTTCATACTATTTTCTCTTTAAAGGGTTATTTTCTTTTTTAATAAGTCTGGCATTGGTGAAATTAAAGTTATGTTCCACGTCGTTGCGGTGTAAGACTAATATATTTTTTTTTTATATATATATTCTACATGCGCGGTACTTATTGTAGCTACATACAATCTTGTAATCCTATTTCAGTGTCAAGACTGTATGTATTGACACTAAAATAGGATTACAATTGCGTATGTATGTATGCATGTATGTGAGCTCGAACGCATGGATATGTATCTGAGCCTAGTATCAAATTGTTTAAGTGTGTGTCTTTGTATGAACTAGAATGCGTACCCCTGTATGTATGTATGTCTGCGTGTGTAAGAGTGTCATCCCAAAATTGACACAGAAGAAGATTACCCCCTCCCACCACCAAACATAACATAACCAAACATATATATATATAAGTAAAGGTAAAATGTTATATTTTTTCCAACGATAGAAAAATGTATATTTAAAAGAAAGAGATAAATCGCAAAGGTTTTTCGTTATAATGTGGATTTGTTTTAGTGTATATATTATATTTTAGTCTTCATATTCCTGCTACACGGCTTTCCCGATCGTGACCTTCTTCAGGTTTGGTCTGTGTTGTGGTGATGATAAATGTGTTGGAGAGAGATGTTTTCCTATCCCTACATTACCCTTGAGACTGTTAAATCTATATTCATTTGTGTATATCGTATGTACGTGTGTCCCCGTTAGCTTGCACATATATATGTATATTCCTTCCCCTACTGTCTTATAAACAGGAATCTGCAGGCACACACACACTCTCTCTCACACACACACACACACACACACACAAACACTTATATACACACACACACACACACACACATATATATATATATATATATACAAACATATATATATATACAACACACACACACACACACAGACATACACATTCTTCTGTTTTTGCCAGTGTATGTATATATATTTTTGTTCACCATGGATACCTGTTTGCGCGTGCGTACGTGAATGTATGTGTTCTGTCCGACCAGTGTATCTGGCTATCATGTGTGCATGCCGTGTGTCAATTGTCGTGGGGTTGTGATCTCTTCAGTGCTGGTTTAAATTTGTCCATGAAGTTTTTTTTCTTGAATTTGTAGGAAACAGTAGTCATCTATTTGGTATATTGGTATAATGTTAAATTCCCTTGATTGCTTTTGTAGATGTGTTGCGATACAAAGAGTTTTCCGTTGTCGGGTAATTAGATGTTGCTTTTGTGAAGGGCAACTCTGCTGTTAAGCGCTTGGCTCATGTCTATATATGACTGCTTGCATTCTGTACATTTGTGTGCATAGATCACATTTTTGGAGTTGCAGTTTAAATTTTTATTCATTGTGAATGTAGTTGTGGGGTTTTGAAAATTGGAGGAGTTCCCTTCTATAATGACATCACAAACCCCACATCGTTTTTGTTGCATCTTGTGACCCCCTGTATATTGTGTTGGTTAAATTTGAATGCGGTTAATAGATTTTTCAGGTTTTTAGATTGGCGTTTGCTTGTAATTATTTTGGTTGTTTTAGTATATTTTTCAATTTGTCATTCTTGTTGAGTAGGTCTAGATTTCTTGTAATTTCCGTAAATAATTCTGGATTTTTTTTTATTGTATGTTGAAACATATGTTAGGGTTTGTTCGACGTTACGTTTTTTTTATTTTGATTTCGTCAATAGGTGTTTTTCTGATTGATCAAAATCTTTGTTTATTAGTGTTGTGGGGTAGCCTATGTTCTTTTACAGTTCTATATAGTTCTTCTAAGCTGATGTTTCTGAGGTGTTTGTGGGTCACTATAATGCAAACCCTACGTGCTAGGGAATAAGGGATGCATTTCAGACAGCTTTTTGGGTGATGGCTCTTGAAATGAAGATATTTTTGGGGGCTTGTTGGTTTGTGGTAGATATCTGTGATTATGTGGTTGTTTCTATTTCTAATGTGTATATCTAAAAATGGTAACTCTTTAAATTATATTCTTGGGTGAATTTGATTTTGGGGTGTAGGTTCTGAAGTAGAGTGTAGAATTGGTTAATATCGCCCCATGAGGATTTCCAGAAAATGAAGTAATCATCTAAGTATAGTTTCCACGATTTAGTAAAGTGGGTTTTTATATTTCCCACATATATTTGTTCTATCATTTCATATAGGTGTTCCTCTAGGTAAGCTAATATTAGGATGGCATATATAGGTAGCATTTTCGTTCCCATTGCGGTACCTAAAGTTGGGATGTAGATTTTGGTTGTCAAATTCAAAAGTGTTATTATTTAGAATCTGGTCTATATTATCGATAATGAATTCCTTAGTAAATCTGGGCTGTAGAGTTTCTGGATGCTTTTCAATAACAGAATGAGATTGCCCTTTTACCTTTCATGGGGTATGTTGCTATATAGGGTACTGATGTCAAAAATAGCAGTGTTCCCGTATAAAATTTTTGTGGTATGGAGCTAAGGAAGTGAATAACGTCTCTGATGTAATTTTAATATGCTCAGTAAATGGTTGTAATATTGTATCTATTACATTACTGGGTCTACTAAATGGACAGATTGGTCCTGCTACTATGAGTCTGAATGTAAGTTCACTGCGGTTTGGGGTATTAATGTATTCAGATTTTTGTGTATGAATAGCTGCTTTTATTTCACTCGATTTGTCAATTAATGTTTGGTAGTCCGTAGAAATTACTGCTCTTTGGTGCAAAGTTTATTAGTAAATCTTTTTTGTTAATATTTTGTTATGTGTCGTGCAGAGTTTTGTCATATTTGATATAATATTTTTGCCTATGTTGGTGACAGGGGAACGCGAACGCACACATGATACACAAAAATGGAAATAGATTTGATAGTCTCAAGAGTAATGTAGGGATAGGAAAACATCTCTCATCAACACATCTATCCTCACCAGTACTGATACCAAACCTAATGATTTTATTCCCACTTAGGGAGAAATTCACTTTTGCCAACAAAAGATCAAGGCTCAATAACAACCCAGAAAACGAACGATGAACATTAAAAGAACACAAGGAAAATTTATTCCTTTAAAAATATAGTCCATATATTTGCAAGAAAAAGGTCACGAGATCGGAAACAAGTGGAGTTGAAATATGAAGAATAAAATATAATGAATACACTAAAACAAATCCACATTATAACCCAAAAATGTTTGGGGCTTCTTTCTTTTTTAAATATATATATATATATATATATATATATATATATATATATATATATTTACTTAGTTGTATGGATGTGAGTTTGTCTCTGATTTTTAAATATATATATATATACATATATATATATATATATGTGTGTGTGTGTGTGTGTGTGTGTGTGTGTGTGTGTGTGTGTGTGTTTGTGTGTAGATATATTTAGTTGTATTGATGTGAGTTCATGACCCTGGGTTTCACGTACTTGTGAAACCCAGTTTAACGAACTCACATCAATACAACTAAATATGTTAGCTCTATCACTGATATTGAGCGCTTTCCAATAATTACCACACACATATAATATATAAATAATATATATATATAAATTACATATATATATATATGCGTATATATATATATTATATATATATAAAGATATATAGTCTTAAAGTGTGGTATATTTATGGGATAAAGTGTTCAATATCAGAGATAGAGCACGTGTAATTATGAAAGTGAACATAGAAGTCAACACTTAGAGGCGATATAGAAGTCAACACTTAGAGACGACAGTCTGTTTCATGCTAGATGCAACCGTCGTGGCCCGACGATTGCATCTAATATGAAACAGACTGTCGCCTCTAAGTGTAGACTTCTATGTTCACTTTTATATATATATATATATATATATATATATATATATATATATTCTTCTAAAAAATATCACCCGAACCTAATTTATTTGAAAAGTGATTAAAGCCAAGTATAAATCATCAGTTTTGCTCCATATAAATATAAAATGACTTTAGTTCTCTTTGTTTTTAAACTGGAGAATTACAGTTATTATATTAGTTCACCTGTGTCTCCGCAAAGTTGATTCATGTATGGGAAGGAGTGAAAATTTATTTGGAAAAGCAAATGAAGCGAGAAATGAAATTATTAAGTTTCCTACCAAGAATTTGGCCAAGAAAAATAAAAGAATATTTAACTTATCTTCCACCATATCCTTTGAAGTAGTTCTTTATCTGGGTGTTGAGATTCTGGCCTAGAAAGTTAAGAGGCCAGTTTCTATGCTCCATTCAATTTAGTAGGTTGCGCTCAAATTCATCTCCCTTTCGGCTACCCTCTGTATTTCAGACGTAAACCTATTGTGGCCACAAGATGTTCAAAGTTTGGATAATCGTAGATAATAAGTCTGCTATCTCTGGCAGAAGGTCATACTTAATTGAGCACCAAATAGGAATATAAATTTAACAAGCTCCTACTTGGCTTCACTCACATCGACAACCCTATTTTTAATGGATGCACAATTCCTATGGGCTTGGGACAGTGAGAATTTATGAGTTATTTACGATTATGCATGCTTAGAACCTGACGTCACAATATATGAAACTATATATAAGAACTAGCAGGCTTCGTCTGCTCGCTATCGCTTCGTAAAGTAAGATAAATTCATACATGAGATCTTTGAAACAGTCTTTGGGGAGCAAGGGAAAGTTCGTTTTTCTGTCCACTACCACTTCTTACGCGGATCATCTCAGCGGATATATTGGAAGTCAGTTCATGCGCAACGAATCCACTATTTATTAGTCTTGATCGTTAGTTCAGCAAACCAAGACAGTCAAGGCAAGAGCCAAGCTGGAGTATGAAAATACCAGAGACGCTAAAAGTGTGCTGAACTGCTACATAATATCTACTCTGCTAAACTGAAAACCACGGAAAGGTAGATTTAGCGACGAATGCTGAAAATGCCATGGACAGAACATGTGATCACCGAAGAATTCTTAAGACGAATAATAACAACAAGTAAACATACTTAAATGAGAAAGAGACGGCTGAAATTTATAATACTGGCAGCTTTTTCCCGCTCGCTATCGCTTCACAAAGATATATAAATTGCTTGAAATCTTTAAGACAAAAATTTTGATTGAATATTTCAATCATAAATTGGCTTGAAAGGAAAGTTTTTAAAATAGATGCCAACTTGTTGAAGGCCAAGTAAAATGCAAATTTCAAATACTTTTCTGCACTATATAAGACGATATTCCTAAACAACTATTTTTGATATGAATATCAAAACAATCCTCGAAAAAAAAAGAACAGAAATGAAGAACAGTTAATTTATGAAATAAACTTTTTTTAAAATCAATATGCAAATTAGTTAAACCTGAAGAGTGATATGGCCTAGATAAGTAGATAATATATAATATAGTTATTGAGCCCTTAGTCTGTAAATTATTATAAAGCAAATTTGGGGCTTTTTAATCTCAGAATTCGTGCGAGAATTGAGCTTCAATTTCACATTTATTCATAGATTCCATAATATAGGTTTTACTTAATTAGCTATTATGTTACTCTAAGTCTTCAAATGTTGAATGTATAACTAGTTCAAATTTCTATTTTCGCATCTTTACACTATATTAATTTTATCTTATGAATTTTCCCATGTTTTGTCACCCATGTATGGAAAATAAGGATCTACGTACATCAAATCGTCTTTGAATTAAGTGGCAGCAGAAGAATTATCGTTGAACTTTTAAAAGGTAAGCTTAAATATTAATTCAATACTTAAATGCAGCGATCAATTTTGAGTTCGTCTGTAGTTTATTGATGCCTATCGGATTTACTCCCTAACTATTGCGATGATGGCAAAACCAAGAGTTCTCCACAGGAGCTAGCTTAATGCCGCCCAATAGGGCGTCTTTGAGCTTAGTTTATAATAAAACTTATCCTGCAATTTTGGATACAAACGGAAAATATGACTTACTCGCCTTGAACCATGAAACCAACGATAATGGCTAGTATAATGTATTAATATATATTTTTAAACTCGCTTAATTTGGCAACCCTGAATCTGAACTCAACGAAAATCGTTCCCCAAACCTAACTTTTCTAGGGCTTTTGAATGAGCCGTGAATCATTGAAATCGGACAAGTGGGAGCGAAGGAGTTTTTTGGGCACACACACTGAAATTTATATATAAGATACCAAGTACAACCAAATGTTCGATGAACTGAATGGAGGTTATTGTAACTATAACTAAAAATTAATTATATTTATACTCTGTTTACCTAAATACCAATGATAGTCGCATCAGTCATTAAACCTGAAAATTAGTTGGACATAGTTTGCGTTAAGGGTGTTTCGATACGCACTTTGTGACAAAGTATATTTGTTCTAAATTGGTCAGCAATATAAGCTTGCTATCTTTCTCGTTACGGTATGTGACCAATTGGACAAAATAGGAAAAGCCTTTCGTAGTTTTACAAGATGTTTTCTTATTCTTCAAGCATCTGCGCCATCTGTGGACGATCATGTCTCTAGACACCTTTTTATCTTTTGTAGGTCTTATCTATCGCATCATTACATAAACTCGGTCTCGATTTTCCTTGTTAATATAAAGTTACCGCAACACGACATTGATTTGATGGACATTTCTGTCCTACTCACTGGCGGGACGCCGATGCCAATGCCAGCGATCCCCTGGTGGCAGCCACTTGCACCGGTGGGCTCCTATTGGTTCGCCAGTGGTAACATTGCCGACATAAACATGCCGGAGGTCCGAATAGCGGGCCACCAGCGGTAAATGCTAGTGGCATGTCACCCAGTGGCAGATTGGTGGCTTGTGTAAGGGTGGTGTGTTTTACATTGAAAACCCGCATCCTCCAATTGCGAGACAGATTTTGTTGTTTGCTCATATTTTGCCCACAAATGAATACCTTAAATAAGGGGGATAATAAGTTAAATTTACATCAACAACCTTGTAGAACTATGGGAGACCGCTGCTACAACCAATCGAGACTTATGTACTTGACTAATAAATATGTTTTATTTAAGTATTTTTAAGCACAACAAGCCAAGCAAAGCGGGAGAGCCACTAGCACGCAAGGAATTACAGAGAGTGAGAGTAAGAGTAAAGATACAAACGAAAAATAAGACTTACTCCTCTTGAACTATGAAAGAAACGATAATGGCTATTATAATGTATTAATATATATTTTTTAAAACTCGCTTAATCGGGCAACCCTGAATCTGAGATCAACGAAAATCGTTCCCTGCGCCTGTTTGATAAATGGATAACAATAAGGATGGGGATCAAGGTCATGACATCAGAAGATGTCGATTAACATTACATTAGAATATTTTAAGATTATAGCTATCAGCGAAGCAAGTAAAAGGAATGGAGTTCCACTGACGGGAAGTGCGAGACAAGAAGCTGTTGGAGTAGAACAGACGGCTACATTTAGCCGTTTCGACAGTGAAAGCGTGGGACCGAGATGCCAACCTAGTAGCATGCTTACATTCATGTAGTTTGGGAACCAGTGAATGTAGCTCGTCACAGCCGTTGTCATGAAAATACTTGTAGAAAAGACAGAGAGAAGCCACATCACGTCAGTGAGTGAGTGACTGTAGATGAGATGCCAGATCAAGAGCTCTCACACTGCATATCCGTCTCTGGATTTTGTCGAGGACCTCAAGATAAACAGCGGGGTCACCAGACCATACATGGCAGGAAGGATGCAAGGATGAATGGTTGACAAGGGCACGAATTTTTGCAATGATCTATTACGTTTACTTTTCGTCATTTGTCCCATTCCTTGTTACAAAAATTCGTCGTTTTATGCGATACTTTCCTCTGTCCTTCTTGCCTCTAATACAAGGATGGCCAACCTGTGGCACATGCGACATAAGCGGCGCATAGGATGCTTACAAATGACGCATTGCATCCTTTTGATGAAAGGAAACTAAGCCACTTCTACTCATTCATTTCAGTGATTTTATATTTATTGCACGTCCTTTATGCAAAAGTGCTAAAAGTTTGATTTGTGTTTGCCCCATTTCTTTTTGTTATAACTTTAAAATATGTCCATATTACAACACGTACTGAAAGGAAGTGAATGTTTGTGTGGCGCATTTAAATTAATCGTACATAATATTGGCGCATGGAATCAAAATGTTGGTCACCCCTGCTCTAATATGTCCCGTAAGAGTCACATTTTCCAAGCCCTCATTCCTCATTATACGCCTTGTAGATTTAAACTCTTCCTAATTCTAAGCATAAGTTTTTTTTCTTTTGTTTCCATTTTTCATTGAAACTTTTTCGTTGCATACGATCTCTGACCCCTGGTATTATTCGAATCCTTCTGAAGAATCACATATCTGCGGACTCAAGTTGCGTCTTCATTTGTCACGAAACTGTCCAACATTTACTGGCATATAATATAGGGGTTTTGATATTACATACCAGTTCTGCAGGCATTCATTTGCTTGTAACCCTAGTTTCCTGTTACTTAATGTAATGCTATTTTTTTTTCTTTGTGGGGGGCGGGGGAGGATACCTTTCTCTATTCCAATGCGCCAATTCTCATTTCGCTGTCACTTCCCAGTTATTTGAACATCATTATTTATTTGATCCCGACATCTCTAATTCGCGTCTTGAGCTATTTTCTTGCTGGCGAACGATAGCAGTTCCAAATAAAACTGATCAAAGGCGGCAACAGATGAAAAGCGTTTGAAGTTATCTAAAAGAAAGAATATAATATTCCATTAGATGAAAGCCTGTCTGTAGGATTCTCTTAATTGTAAACAAAACAAACAAAACAAAAAAAGAATATTAATTTACTGAAACACTAAATGATTCAACTGGAAGACTATCAAATAGATAAAATGTATGGCGCAAGTCCAAATGGTTGCAATAAGAAGTAAGAATTGGAAGATTACACCAATGTTCAATGTTGCCTATTCTTGATAATGCATCTCTATCTATAAAAGGCAGGATGTGTGTGTGTGTGTGTGTGTGTGTGTGTGTGTGTGTGTGTGTGTGTGTGTGTGTGTAACGAATGCACGGCCGCAATTTTATACGGATTTGAACCAAAATTTACATGTACATGCTCCAAGTTAGGGAAAAGAGCAAGACCGACATCGCATTTCCCAACTCCCATCGATAGTGGAAATAATCGATTTTTTCATGCTTCTATGGTAGTTTTCATGTAGTTTGCGGCCATTTTCTACTGGCCAGAGTGAAAGCCTATAGCTGACTGCCACGAATAGGCAGGAAGGTTCTATTGGCCAGCGTGAGAGCCAACAGCTGACTGACACGAATGTTAACTAGCATGCTAGCATGCAAAAAAAAAATTGATAGCTGCATTCGTCACAAGTTGGAAAAATTTAAATCTGCATGGCACTTTACTTCAATTGGCCCATTCGCTTGCTTAAACTCAACGTTGATTCTGATTTCGCAGAACTGGGTTGGGTGTGAAAAAGTATTTGTTGTTAACATTCTTTTTTCATTCGGTTTTTCCAGTTACGAGTCCTTTTTTAAAGCTGATCGTTTTGTGTTCATTTTGTTTAGTTCTTTTTTCGTAACAGATTTAATGTTTAGTATAGAGCTTAGAAAACAATTCGCAGTGTGAGATAGGCAAGAAGTAAGGCATGTAGCAACATCAGCACGGCAAAGGGTACTCTTTTAAAGGCAAGGAAGGACAAAAATATTTTAAGTCATGTGATAGCGATTGCTGTTTGAGTCGTGCAATTTTTTAATCAAGCACGGGCAACGCTGGGCCATGCTGCTAGTCATAAATAAAACATTGGAAATAAGTTCTTTTATCTAGCATTGAAATCGGAACACACTAATGGTGGTTATTTTTTTTATCGCATGACCCCGTAGAGTCCTAGGGTACTAAGTGTACAGCAGTCACAGTAGAAGTGGTGTTTACTGGGCCAGATAGACTGCCCAACACTCTCCAGGTCGGTTTTGAATTCAGAGTTTTTCCTTCTCCTAGATCTGTTGCCACCCAAGGTTATAGAACCCAGTCTGTTCTGCTATTTACCCATAGTTGGTGGGGGAGAAGGAAAGGATCAATACCTTTCTCAAGAGTATTAGCACGTAATGGATCTGACTGGAATTTGAACTCCGATCCACTATCCATTACGCCACCCTGCATTATGGTGCGTATGCAATTAATCCTGACAGAAGGGCACGCACCTTTAACATTATTTATTAATCTTACCCAGCCGTCCAAGGTTTGCTTTGAGCGCTGGGCAGTGGAAGGGATGTCGAAAGGGATGAACCTGTGAAACACCTTACATCACATAAACATCCACGGACGCACACTTTTTCATCACTTGATAGCCTTCAAATACACACACACACACACACACACACACACACACACACACACACATATATATATATATATATATATATATATATATATATATCAATTATGTGGTGCAGGTTCAATTTACATTATGCGAATCATTCATACAAAAAGCAGATAATGAAGTTAATGATATAAATGGCAAGAATCACTCGCGCAAACCATTTTTAATAATAAAATACATTAACCTCGAATCCGTTAATGAATGGTATGATCCTTGTTTATAAATTCCGGTTTTATAAGGTCTTTTTTTACTACTAGCTTTCAATTGTTTCACACAATCATCTTCATGTTAATGTATTTTATTATTAAAAATTGTTTGTGAGAGTGATTCTTGCCATTTATATCATTAACTTCATTATCTGCTTTTTGTATGAATGATTCGCGTAATACTTTTTTAAGTTACTATATACCTTTAAATAAAGTTTTAAAATTTTAAAGTTAAATCCGGAGTCCATTGGTTCCGGAACCGTTGATTCAAAGTTTTACTATATATATATATATATATATATATATATATATATATATATATATATATGTGTGTGTGTGTGTGTGTGTGTGTGTGTGTGTGTGTGTGTGTGTGTGTGTGTGTGTTTCCTTAAAAACGACTGACAAGGTATTGCATTTAAGTTTTTTATTCAATTGTTCTTGTCTTCTTATAATTTTCTCCTTTTCTGAGCATAAATCATGTCTAACCACTTTCACCCCAGCCCTTCAACCTCCGACGACTTAATTTCTGGGTTGAGGTGTCTACTCGGTCTTAACCGAACTTAAGGGAGTGACCGTTTGTCCCCTGAGCATTCGTAGATCATTCGACCGGTCCACTTGTTTAATTTTGCTTCCTTCTCACGTTGTGTTTGGTTTGATCCAGAAAGCAGAAGTGATGTTCATCCATTCACGGTCGACTGAAGATGTGGACACGGCTGGATAGTCTGCGCTAAGAAATTCAGAATGCACCATATATATATATATATATATATATATATATATATATATATATATATATATGTATATATATATATATGCATTAAGCCGAACAAACAACTATTCAATGGTTGAATTGCTAATGTCTCTTATATAGCAGAAAAGAATAGTATAGAAAAGAAACGGGTTACAGAAATGAAAATAATTGACGTAAAAACTCATACACTGCCTACTAGACAGAGAGAGACAGAGAGGGTGGGTTGTGATTTGCTTTTTGTGAAATCGTCTCAGAACTATATGCGACCCTTGATTATTGTAGCTTGTTCGACGTTTCCGTTTCTAGTGGTAATAATAATAGTAGCAGTAGTAGTCTTAGACATTGGAGGTGTAATTCGCTTCTTCGTACGTATATCAACAAAATATGTAAGCGGGCTCCTGGCTCCAACCTCTTACGTCACTCCCAATCTCCGACCTCTCTCTCCAGCTCGACTGCACTCGACGTCACACCAGCCAACCACTCTCTCAACAGATTTCTGTGCGCGTTTATATAGATAAGCCTGGCTGATCACAAATCGACCCTTAGTCAACACCCGATAATCATGAGTGTCGATGTCAACCCAAAACCATGGGCGTTTGAAAAGTCCTTTCTTGCTTACTCAGTCCTATTTATAATTTTAACCGGCAAAAGTTATTTCGATCATTTACATTGTCTTTTCTAATGACCCACAGTTTTCCATCAGTAAACAATATTGTTCTGATCTAATTTCGCTGTTCAAAACTACTCCAATTTCAATAAAAAATTTTAAAAAATATATGTGTGTGTGTGTGTTTCCCAAACTCTCTCTGTCACACATGTAGGCATTGTCGAAATATTTTGTATGTCCGAGCATTTCGGCTATACTTTTAGCCATTATCAAGGATCATTTTATTTTTACTTTTAACTGAATAGGTGCATTGTTTTATGTAAGTATCTCGAATTATAGGAATGTTTTATTGTCCAAAGACGGTAAAAAATTTTATAAAAGAGGGATTACTGACCAAATACAGAATTATATATATATATGTATGTGTGTGTGTGCGTGTCTGTGTCTGTGTAATTTTATTATTATTAATCCAAATGTTAATATAGTAGATAATATCGGTTTTCTCGTATTTGACATAGATATCCCATTTTGATTTAATTCATTGTGTATTATTTCTATCGACCTTGGCATTAGAGAAATTTTTATAAAAAAGATAAAGTGATCACGAGCAGGGATCGAACCTGCATCGATCTCTGTAGGAGAACGAGCAGTCGATCCACGCGTGTTTTATAATATGGGTACAGTGTCCATCAGTGTTAGGCAAAGCTCGATTTCCCCTTTGCGGAACAGTGAAGCTCTCTGTAGCCGAGTACTAAAAAAATTTAAATTAAAAATAACTCAAATGTTTATACATGCCTATCTACACGCACACACACCTACACCTACACAAAAACTTCCACACAGACACAGGCACACGTAACACACACACACACACACACACACACACACATATATATATATATATATATATATATATATATATATATATAGATATATATATATATATATATATATATATATATATATAAATAAAATTAATTCATTGAGTCTGAAAGAAACCTCAACAGAATGAAGAAAGCACTGAACGGCCGTTTCGTCCTATATTTGGAACTCATCAGCAGTGCGCATCCACTACCTTTGGAGCAGTTGGCATGGCGTTTGCTTGATAACTCAATTTTCAGGGTTTCAATTCTCGGTTGTGGATGCGCACTGCTGATGAGTCCCAAATATAGGACGAAACGGCTGTCCAGTGCTTCCTGCATTCTGTTGAGGTTTCTTTCAGACTCAATGAATTACTTAATTATAATTATCAAATCCTCCTTACAATTTCTATCATGTGTATATCATTGCTAGATCCGGCTTCTAATGCTCCAGTTTGAATGGCTTGGTGATAGTAGTCGTGGCTCCTGAGGGCATAGTCCTATGGTTACAGAGACTTTTAGTTGAGTTCCACCACGGAATATGTGAGCGAGCGGCGCTATATTGAGTCTGATTTGCTATCTCATCGTCACCGAGGCCCGTTGGAACAGTTGGTATGACGTTTGCTTGATAACTCAACTGTCAGAGTTTCAATTCTCAATAGTGGATGCGCACTGCTGGTGAGTCCAATATATTGGACAAAACGGCCGTCCAGTGCTTTCTGCATTCTGTTGAGGTTTCTCTCAGACTCAATGAATTATAATTATCAAATCCTCCTAACAATTTCTATTATATATATATATATATATATATATATATATATATATATATATATATATATATAATCATTTATTTGAATATTACACACATAAAATACGGTGACGACGAGACACGACCCTTGATAAAAAAAACAAAAAAACATCTACACCGCACACAACCACACGTACGCAAACATACGACTAAACGTGCATGCACTTTCCTTACACATAGACATCAATAAACACAGGCACATACATCCACATTCACATTGTATATATATATATATATATATATATATATATATATATATATATTGTGCGTGTGTTTAGACAGTAATCCCTCTTTTATGTATGTTTCGTTAAACATGTCTGATTGGTACTGCGATTAAACTATTTATTTAATTTTTCTTGTGTTCGTATAAATGTTTTCTTTTCTGGACACAAAGTGTGTAAAAACTTGTCCAAAAGTTCTGCATATCAGAGCGCTTTCAGCTATTCATTTAACCATTATCAAGCGTGATATTTATTTATTTATTTTTTTTAACTAAATTCGTGTTTTTTTAATATATATATATAAATATATATGGCTCTAAAGGTATAGGAACGTTTTATTTTCCGAAGAAGGTGAGCATAGTGTGGCCGTGTTCATAGTTAATGTTACTGAGTTCTTGACTTTTCCTTTTTTATTATTAGGGCTTGCATTATTTTTTATATTTTTCACATGTAGATGCGGCAATTATATTTGCCTTTTCTACTTGTATGTTTCAGATAGAGTTTTGTAGGTTTTTTGTATAAATGAGTCCTAATGGAGCAATGCTCGGGTAGGTGTTACGTTGTTGTAGGCATCTAGTAGCATGAACAATATAATTATTTATCACTTTAGTTTGATCAGGAACTCAGTTTCTTAAGGGGCATTTGAACTCGAAAATAATGTAATAATGTTGGTTCTTTGTAGTTTGCGGGTGTGTTGTTATTTTTCATGATAAGTTTAGCTGTTTTAAATCTTTTGTAATAGATAATTTACTTTCCGTGTTCAGGTCTACAGGGCTTGTGTATTTCTTTATGACTTTTCTAAGAGAAAATTCGTCTTCTTTATAGTTGACATGTATTTGGCTTTTATAGAAAATGTTAATGTTATTGTCTTTTATCTGTGGTTTCAGTATCGTTCTTAGTTACATTAGAAAGAAACAGTCTAATCTGGTGGTCGATGCGGTAGTTAGAAAAAGCATTGTTAAGTAGCTTCTGTTGTACATTATTGATTTCTTTAACGTAAAGAGGACGAGAGGATGAATTCTCGTGTGATCTTTTTAGGAATATCTTAATAATTACTGGACAGTTTTTTAAACATTTTGTGTATATGAAAAGTTTAATAAAATAGGCTATACACATACACACATCTATCTACACACACACTGTATATATATATATATATATATATATATATATATATATATATATATATATATATATATATATATATATATACGTGTGTGTGTGTGTTTATATAAGAATTATTAAATAATAAAAGTATTAAAATAAGTAACTTTATATTTTCCTCTAAATTCAGTAATTGGAATATTTACTCACTTCATTTCCCTTAGATTTTACCATGAACGTAACTGTTTCAGTTTGATATTTGTTTGGTGGGAATAATATAAAATAACTTAAGTAAAATAAATAAACATTTAATTAAGTAGATAAGCTTTATTTTTTTCATTTTATGCGGATACAGTTCTAGTGGTAAACTTCAAAGATTCGTGAATGAATTTTTAAAAATGAAACCGCTTTCGTGAAGCTTTTATTTTAGTTTTTATTTTAAGATAATAGATGCAATTTAATATTTCCAATAATCAAAATACATTAAGTTCGACTCTAATTTAAATTGTCTGGAAGGAGTTTTGAAATCAATAAATATTCGCTGATGTTAGCGCCATTTTTAGCCAGTTGTCATCGCAATGTAATTCTGTTTATTAAAAATATTTCAAAAATAAAATATACCTTTCTGAAACTTTATTTGAGGGATAATACTTAATTTAAAGCTTAATTAATGAGAATTGGAACAAATATCATTTACTTATCGCAGAAATGCATTTGTAATAGGTCGGTAGCTGTTTATTTTTGCTGTTGTGAGGTTGGTAGCTTTACTGATATTACAGAAGTTTACCTAATATGGTGGACATATCTGAAAAATTTACTTGAATAATATAACATGAGCGCCGTCTTTATATAATCTTTTTAATTTAAAAATTTCGTAAGATATTCTCCGTAATCTAATGTTTTATTGGATTTGTTTCAAATGTGTCTACACAAATCACTCATATTTTCTGATAATGAGATCTATGGACGTACTTATTTCCAAAAAATTGTCACGCTCATCCACACAAAGAAATTATCAAAATTATTTTTCAAATATTGTGCTTCGATGAATTATACCAAGCTTTCCTATTTATATTCAGTAAATATAATTTTTACTTAATGGCAATATAATCTAAACTCTATAAAATAAGACAGAATTTTAAAAGATTTAAATCTTTGTAAATTTTTATAATAAACATATTTTAAAAAATGAAACAATTCTTGTAAAATTTATCATTCATCGAAAAATACTTTTTTTCTTCAGACAATAGTGTCCATGATACATCTTATTTATAAAAGCAATAATAAAGTTTTCTAATAAAATGTCTTAGTTTTATGACATTTTTATTTTACAATTCAGAGCAGATTTATGGTAAATTAATCTCTTCAAAATTTAATTTCTGGAAATTTCATAAAACTATACAAGTAGGGGTTAACAGACGTACAAAAAAAAAGATCTACCAATATTTTCTAAAAACAAACATATCTAAAATAATTTCATTCATTTATTAATGTCCTGAAAGCTTCATTACAATCCAACAATTATTTCATTTTTGCAAGAATTTCAAAATCAGTGATTTTCACTGCAAAAGACGCTAACATTTCCTATCTTTGGTCACCGCGCTGTTTTTTTAACTAACGTTTCGAATGTTTGAAAAAGGATCAAAGAATATAGTTTCGTTAAAAACAACTAACACTCTACTGCGTTATTTTAAAAAAGTTTTTATTGTGTTCTTCTTTTTTTTTACCTTCCTGAACATGAATTAGGTAGGAATTCTCTGAAGGTTCTGTATGTCCCTACATACATATATAAAAAAATCCATACATTCAGTTAAAAGTGAAAAATAAAATCTTCTTTGATAACGACTAAAAAAAATAGTCGAATAAATACTGTTTTATTTATTTAATATTTCCACCGTTTTATTTATTAAAATTTTTCCCGCGTTCAGAATATTTCATAGGTACATACTGTCAGAAATGTTTTCCTTTCTGTCAGGTGTTGCAATCTTTCATGTAAATGCTCTTTTATTTGTTAAGACAAGTATACAAAAACAGGAAGGAATAGCCATTCCGTTAGATATTTACAGATTTTATGAGTCTAAAGTGTAGCTTCCAGTTTCTGCGTGAGATTTAACGGTTTAACTTTCTTTATCGGAAATTTGTTATGGCCCGGAGGATAAACAAGAAAAATAATTACATAATTTACATGGGAATGGCATCAAAATTGAATGAAACACAAAAGTCAGTATTTTGTGTTTGTTCTTATTAGAAAAGCGTTGTCAGAAGGTTTTGCCTACTATTTACTTACATCTCAATTTTTACTTCCTATTTATTACGATAAAAAATATCTCCGAAAAATTAAAATGTAAAAAAATAATAAGTTAATTTCACCAGAAACTTTTGACAAAAATTCTCCACGTAATAAAATACTAAGATGAATGTCAAATAATAATAATAGAGACCACAAACAAACAAAAAAGTGCCTCTTTATTGATATGGCCGTCCCAGCAGACTGAAATGTATCGTTGAAGATATTCAAAAAGCTATGAAAATACAAGGACCTTGTAATAGAAATCTCAAAAATGTGGCACATGGGAACATCGTAGTTGGAGCCCTAGGATTGGTTGGAAGTGATTCCTATAGACTAATTAAAGGGATTCCTGGAAGTCCACGCCTCAAAGAGATACAAAAAATTGTTCTCCCATGTACAGCTCACACTTTACGGAGGGCTTTATCTATGTATTTCTTTAATTTATTTTTTTTCCTTGTCAATGGAAAGTGTCATGATGCCATTTCTAACCTTAGGTCCCTGGGCGGACCCCGGAAAGAAATATGTAAACGCCAGATATCAAAGGAAATGATAATAATAATAATAATAATAATAATAATAATAATAATAAGAAGAAGAAGAAGAAGAAGAAGAAGAAGAAGAAGAAGAAGAAGAAGAAACAATTTGATTGAAGGTATTTTTCCTGACAACCCGATCATAATCATGGCCCCCAAATACGAGCTATGAATTGGATCACGCAAGTAGAGATGTCTGACTACCTGGGAAGTGTTTTGACAGACGACGAAAATGTAGATTTGTTTGTGATGTCAGTGAATATTCGTTGCCACTTTCATAATGACGTTGTAGTAGAGACTTTGTAATCGTAGATACAACTATAGTAACGCCGTTGAACAATACTGGTGTCAGACGCCTTCGAATAACGCACTAATAGTTCTTGCTCGATAGTACTCGCTCGACTAGTGATCCATATAGTAATAGAGGATAGAATAGAAATAACCTCTTAATTGCTGGTGTTCCCAGGGGCCACCCTGACCCGGGGTGGTAGCACCTGATAGGGTCCCAGCTATTGGTAAATATTTAACTCCCAATCTGGGGTAAATGAAGGTATAAAAATAGGTTTTTTACCAACAATACGTTTTTGTAAAAAATTATTAACAGCAATAAATTTTTGAAGAAAAAATTATTACCATCAATACATTCTTCAAAAAATATTACCAGCAATATATTTTTGAGAAAATAAATATTACCAGCAATACATATTTGAAAAAAAATATTACCATCATTATATTTTTGAAGAAAATATTACCAGCAACAGTTTTTGAAAAACAAAATATTAACAGTAATACACTTTTGAAAAGAATATTACCAGCAATACATTTTTTTGAAAAAATATTACCAGTTTTGAAAAAGAAATTACCAGCAATACATTTTTGGAAAAAATATTACCAGAAATAATTTTTGAAAAAAATATTACCAGCAATAAAAATCTTTTAACATTGTTCGGACTATAGTCCTCATCTTTGTTGCCATATATATCACAACGTTTCGGCCGTTGTACGCTCTGGATTCCTTCAGGTAGTTGGAATGTCGAACTGAAATCTAAAAATCTTGTCGGAATTAAATAATCCATTGAGGTTGATATGCCGTAAAACAAAACAAACCAAACTAAATCATCGCCTTTCATTTAATATGCTATTTTTGAAGAAAGGTTGATAACGAAAGAAAAATAAATAAAATAAATTTTCGTATTGCATATTACACTTCTGAAAAAAAGAAGAGGGGGAAAATTAGAAGCAAAAGAAATAAAATCTACATTTACTTTTGTACTTGAAAGATCAGAAAGAAACATAAATAAACTGAAATAGAAATAAAAATAGCTTGTTTATTACCCTTTTGTAACTGAGAGATGTAATAAAAATAAGAGACAGAAATAAACTTGCATTTTGTCCTTTTGATAAAGCATGGAGGGAAATCGTGAAAATAAGGAAAAATGAAGAATAAAAACTTACATGTCATCGTTTTGTAAGTTAAATAGATATGATAGCAATATGAAATTGAAATAATAAGATATCATTTTGGAGCATAAATCCTGAAAACAGAGCGATATAAAAATACAATTGCGCATCGTCTTTTTGCAGCAGGGATTTGAAAATAATAATAAATAAACGCGATAATAACGGAAATTAAAAATGAATAGCATGCTACAGGAAGAAATATGAAACAATGAAACTTTCCGCATTTATGCTCGTTAAACTACACGCGCATTTAGTCAACGTATTTAAAAAGAAATCATGGATAAAGACAAAAGATGACCTTTATATAAACTATCTGAACTCTCAATGTAATGTAAGCCAAGTTAAAACTTGCGAATCCGTGATAGCTTGGGTAATGTCATTACATTTAATAATATCGATAAATCAAAGAAAATACAATCATCAAGAGGATTTTTGACAATGAAGCGAATGTGTTGGAAAGGAGAAAAGAAGTTTGACTTTGGAACTAACGTGATTAAATGAATTCTCCCTCTCTCTTATGAACATATCACAAAATCCGATGTTTATTGTGGAACTTAGAACTTGAAGGAATTATAACGTTTCGGCCGTTGTACGCTCCGGCCTTCTTCAGGTGGTTGGAATGTCGAACTGAACCCTTTATTTCGCTCACTGAGGTAGACTGTTCTAGTTCGACGTGCCATGTTTAATAGATTTCAGTTATCAGTTATCTCCTGTTAACTTCCCTCTGAAAGTTCTCCATTGCCTTAACTGGGTATTGAACTCACACTCTTTGGATCCTGTCACTGGATCTAACCAACGCCTTTATCCACTGTGCCATGTGTCCTTGAGGACATCTGTGTATGAAAGGGTTCGTCCGCTGCTTAACACACAGAACAAAAGTCATAAGTGGCGACCCAGAGACATTACATAAAGTATTGCTCAGTATAAGTAGTACCCTACAACGTAACAACTACCTTGGTTACATGGCAGAAGCCCCCCAAAACTGGGATAGGCGGGTACAAGAGGAGGAGGACAACAACACTCAGAAAACAGTATGTCTGCCTTATATGAAGGGGTTAACAGAGAAAATATAAAGGATCTGCGGTCCATATAACATCAGGACAACCTTCAAAAGCGTGACGACACTTCGCAGATATCTCTCCCGAGTAAGATCCCCCCATAGAGGAGAACATGACTAAAGACTGTGTGTACGCAAGTCCGTGCAGCTGCGGAAATAAATATAAGAGGAAGACAGACCGTAATGCTTCAAGAACACCAGAATGCTGTAACACGAGGGGAAGTGGAAAAATCAGGCATGGCTGACCACACATTGAGAGAGAACGGAGATCACCGCCCTCTGTCGGATCAGGTTGAGATCATTGACAAGGAACACCATTGGAAAATTCGTAAACTTAAGGAATCAGCACATATGCTAGGCCACAAGAATCTCCTGAGCCTACCAAGCATAGAAATGAATACAATATGGGAACCAGTAATAAGGAGTGCCAGAGAAAAGCGATAATAACAACAAAGTTGCAATATATACAGTTCTGGTAAAAACATGCAATAATAACATCAAAAATTACATTACTGGTAAAAATTAGGTTTATAATACCCAGAAATTCATACACAGATGTCCTCAAGAACCCATGGCACAGTGGATAAAGGCGTTGGTTATATCCAGTGACAGGACCCAAAGAGTGTGAGTTCAATACATGGAGAACTTTCAGAAGGAAAATTAACAGGAGATAACTGATAATTGACATGGCACATGGAACTAGAACAGTCTACCCCACTGAGCGAAATAAAGGGTTCAGTTCGATATTCCAACCGGCTGATAAATGTAATAAATATGGCGTCAAAGATGAGTACAATAGTCCGAATAATGTAAATAAAGACAATGAAAAGTGAATACGGGAAATTTGATTGCTACTGATACTGTTAGACTCTTCTAAAATATCGTTAATAAAAAATAGATTCTTAATCTGTTAAAGATATGATCTTTTATTTGTTAGAAATAGGATTCTTAATCTGATAGAGATATGATTCTTAATCAGTTAGACATATGTTTCTTAATCTGTTACAGGTAGGATTCCTAATCTCTTAGAGATAATATTATTAATCTGCTAGAGATAGATTCTTAATCTATTAGAGATATGATCTTTTATCTGTTTAATCTGCTAAAGCTACGATTCTTAATCTGCTAGATATACGATTCTTAATCTGCTATAGAGAGGATTAATAATTTGCTACAGATAAGGTTCCTAATCTTCAAGAGATAATATTCTTAAAATGCTAGATATACGAGTACTATATTCATTGATTTTCATCACATTTTCTCAGATCATCAAACTCCGACCATCTATTAAAACACAATGCCGATGAAGAAAAAAAGCATTTGTGATTTGAACTCATTTCTCTCATATCTGTGGAAGCCTGTCTGTTCCCGTCAGAGGCTCTGCCGTTAGATCTTGTAAAAGTGAAGAGAACTAATAAAGAATTAATCTTTGTTTTACCCTGAGATCCATATTGCTGTCTTTATAGGAAAATAGTTGAGTGGTTTCTTGCTGTCCTCTTCATAGATGGAAATTTTACGTTCTTCTTCTTTTAGGCCGTTTGCCACGCAAGGTTAAAGAGACCGGTCTGCTGTGCCATTTAATCGACAGGGGAGGGCAAAGTGATGTATCCATGCCCCCCACTCAAGGGCATTTACGCAAAAGTGAACCCAACAGACTAATCGGGAATTTTCAAGTTCACGGATTTCAATGTCTGCGCCGATATCTGTTGTACTACCCGCACATACACTAGGCTTCTAAATATTTATAATATACAGAGGAGATCCTGGCGACAAGAAAGATGTCTAGTGATGGCAACTCGACGCTGAATATTCCCTGCCAAATGTCAATAGATAACTGTTGTCAACTAATTCAATCTTCTAATTTAAATTTTCTATTAGGTTGGTGCAAAACTAATGTCGTTTTTTGACGTTCATCTTCATGTGAGAAAACGACATTATTTTTGCACCAACCTAATGCTATCCCTCTGAAAGATGATATTTAAAGGAAATTGCTTAATAAACGCCGTTTAGTTTTGGTACAAGGCGTGAACTACAGGATGCCTAGCCAGAAGTGAACTCATTTTGATACCACACAGGCCTTAAAATATATTTTTAAAAATGTGTAACGTGTTTGTTTATAGTATTTACATTAGTCGGACTATTGTTCTCATCTTTGTCGCCATATTTGTCACAACGTTTCGGCTGTTGTACGCTCCGGCCTTCTTCAGGTGGTTGGAATTTCGAACTGAACCCTTTATTTTGATCACTGGGGTAGACTGTTCTAGTTCCACGTGCCATTTTTGATGGATGTCAGTTATCAGTTATCTCCTGCTAATTTTCCCTCTGAAAGTTCTCCATTGCCTTAACCGGGTATTGAACTCACACTCTTTGGGTCTGTCACTGGATCTAACCAACGCCTTTATCCATTGTGTCATGTGTCCTTGAAGAAGGCCGGAGCGTACAACGGCCGAAACGTTGTGACAAATATGGCGACAAAGATGAGGACAACAGTCCGAATAATGTAAATAGTGTACATAATACCTCATCTCAGAAATATAGACAGTGTCTGTTTATGTTTTTGTTCTGTAAGAAAATTCGAAGTATTTTAAAAACAAATTAACGTATTTCTTATATTCAGTCATATTCCAGCACAAAATATATAGAACAAAAAGCCTTGTTTTATATTGATTTTCTAAGCGTAGCTTAGATGTGGCACACGGACGAAAGTATGGGGCACCCAATGAAGATCAATCTCACTATTCAGTCATAATTGATTTAGCGAGACAAGCTTTCTAAACATTTATACCACGCCGAGGTACCCTAAAGCCTTGTTTTTTTATTTTAAAAATATGAACCCAGGAAATAGCATGAAATTTTCCTTAAAAATATATTCTTTTCAGGAAAAATTAAAATTTTACAATTTCTCCCCAGTACGAAAGTGATTTCTTCTATGTGCCGTGTCCCTTCTATACGCGGGCTCTCCACAATTTCTTGTCCTTTCTAGCTTTTAGTAAATTTTGCCTTTTCAATTTCTCCAAATCCCTGTTCTGCCAACAATTTACACAATTTGGTTAAGTAGTTTATACGCTGTTTTCCTCTGTCACTTTTAAATTTGATATTTCATATCAGTGTCAAATTAGCTATGCTCTCTTTCCTAATAATGGCCCTATAAATTTTAATTCTCTCTTCCTCATATTAAGCATAAGCGTCTTTTTCATTTCTTATAAAACCTCGTAGTTGCTCACATGTTCATTTCATGATATTCTCAGCATCCTTCTGTAGAACCACATTTTTGTTGCCTCGGATTTCTTCTTCATCTGTGAAGCATTCGGGGCCGAAATAACATAACAGTTCAGTACTCTTGTCTTTGTTTCTAACGAGATTTTCATGCCTCTTAAATACTTTGCTTAGGCTTTAGAAGGCAACGCTCGCTATCCCAATCTGCATTCGTATTTCGTTATTTGATTTTGCGTCCTTTGTTAAAACACTTCCCAGATATTTTAATTTTGCACTTGAATGATTTTAACATCAACATATTGCCCTCCACACTCTTTTTTAATGATAACCATACATTCTGCTTTCCTACATTTGACGTTTAGTTCTTTCTTTTAGTTTTCCTTTACTACTGTTATATACCGTACCTAGGAAACGTAATGGGCATGTGCCAATCCTCATAAATACGTTGGACACTGTTGTAAGTGGGGGAAATATGCTGCCTAAGCTGGAAGCGTGAGGTGACAGCGTGAGCTGCCAGCGTAGGAAGCTCTTGCCGTGTCGAACTCTCTGTCTTTGAGCAGACAGGAACACGGACGAGGCGATGTCGAAGGGGAGGTAGACATATACCCAATCCAGCGTATGCGGGGTCTACGGGCAATTTTTGCCCGAGTCTACGGTGTCAGATTTACCCACATTAAATTAGGCCTTGTGCCGCATCCTATCTCGTGGTGAGGCAGGTAAATATCATAATATGCTCTCTAAGTAGTCCAGCACTAGCTGTGGTTTACCTACTTCCGGGCCCGTGGCGAGTATTTTATTTTGTTGATCTTATAAACATTACCATTTCATTTCAAACCTTCGTTTTGGTTATTACTCATTCAATTACCCTTCCTAGGTTACAAAAACAACCTTCTATAGGGGTTCTTGTAGTTGCCTTTCTGTGTCATTCGGAATATATAATATAGTTAAGACTGAGTCCTTGTAGTAATTTTAATACTATTGGGGTGATTACCACCACCATCATACATAGAAATCGTTCGACAAACATTCATTGATTAATCTCCTCAAAACTAGCTCGCTGATTGTTCAATTCCGACCAATCAAATCGCCTGCACGCGAGGAATGAAATTTCCCGCTAACTAAGGTTGAGCCGATCACGTGATACACCATCTTATATAAACAAAACACAAGTGGTTCTCTCTCTCTCTCTTCGTCACTCTTGCGTCTCATTCCTTGCTGCCAAAATGTAAGCTTCGAGAACTCCCGTCTTGACCATGCGGTCAGACGTTAAAGAATATTACCAACATTCACGCGAGTACAACTCTTAACTCTTCTGAACTGTTACCAATTTGTACAATACACAATTCCTAACAATGCAACAGGAACTTATTCTTCTAAACCACAGTTTAATAGTTAATCTAACCTTTATGAGCTCAGGTACAAATATTTCCAAATCTAAGATACATAACACTATCAACCCTTCAGCTTATATGCATGTACACCAAAACACTAATAAATTCAATTGTTATGTTTTGAACCATTACGTTCTGTCTTGTATTATATACTATGTGCTATTTTACGTCAAATATAAATTGCATTGCGACCGCCACATTGGATAGCGACCTCCAGCGTCTCTGCATGTTCTTTTCCACGTCTTTCCTAATCAAAATTAAATAATTGTGGTGGAGTCCATTGCATCTGATCGCAGACCCCGCTACACTATCAAAAGCAACTAAATGTAAAATTTGAATAAGTTAAGTGAGAAGATAAGACCTTGTCTTACACACCTCTTTCTTTGAGAGGCATTTGATTTCTATTATATAAATGAATAATATATAGAAAGAAATTAATCGTCATTATGTTATCTGAATTTTTCAAATATAAATTATTATTCTCGGTTTTAACAAAAAAGTCCTTTCTGAAGTTACGGAAAAATTAATTACATTAGATGGATTTTACTTTAACTTTATAACAATTGAAAACAAATAAAAGGCAATGAATTTAATTCAAACGAATAATTAAATTTTTGTACGCTTTTTAAGAAAATTTATTTTAAACCTTCTAAAAGCTCCCCTATGCTTTACGCGTGATTTTTTTTAAGGCTAAATGTGAACGCTTGAAATAAAATTCAACTATTTCGTTGATTGGCTTCGGGTGCAGTGTAACCACTGAAAGGAATGTTCAGAACATAAAGGAAGTGTTTCCTTAAAAGTGCTTGTCAAAATATTAATGACTTGATGCTGTCGAGATGCGACTGAATTAGGAACGCATTTATTTCTCTCTCCCTTATCGAATTATTTAATAGAAGACACAATTCAGTTTCCAAGAGTTTTACGAAGGACATATATATGAAGTCGTTCTTGAGAATATTTTAAAATTGCTCAAATGATTATACTAAGTGTTATTCCGAACTTATCAGTTAAGCAAGCTTACAAAACGTCTCTGTTTGACTGAGAGTGCTCCAATGAAATAAGCGTATGGATGCCCGAGAGTGTCATCACTGAAGCTTAAAGTGTATTGCTTTTTGAAAACGTTGTTCCATAAAGGAAACTTAAAACAGTATTTAAACATCTAATTTTCGAATGGGTGATGCTAACATCTAAGAGAGTAAACTCTTTGCGCCTTTTCGGTATACCATTTCACATTGATATGAATTGGAATGTTTATATCGAGCCAATTGCGAGGTCTGCTGATAGAAAAAAACTATTTGGTTCATGGTGTCATGCTAGACAATTTTGTCAACCGAATCTGTCTTCCATCTTTGAAAGTACGTCTATATATCTGAGATAAGGTATTGTAACTATTTACACTATTTACATTGTTCTGGCTGTTGTCCTCATCTTTGTTGCCATATGCACGATGTTTTCCAAAATTAAGGAATCATATGCTTGCCCACAAGAATCTCCCAAGAAGGCCAACCAGAGACATGAATACAATGTGGGGAAACAGTAATAGCAGCAAATATTGCAATATGGGCTCTGGTAAAAATATTACTGAGACATTATGCATATAAGTACCAAAAATTTAAACAGTGATGTCCTCAAGGACATATGACCCAGTGGGTAAAAGCGCTGGTTGAAGTAATCCAATCCATGACCCAAAAAGTGAATACAATACTGTCCGAAGTGAAAAAAAAACTTGGAGAGTTGAGTTACCAAGGGGAAATAACTGAAACTCAGATATCCGGTAGAGGCACGGCACGTCGAACTAGAACAGTCTACCCCGCGGGACAAAATTCGGGGTTCAGTTCGAAATTACAATCAACCCAGGATTCCGGAGCTTACAAAGGCCGAAACGACATGAATGTCACAACAAAAATGAGATCACTATAAACATTGTAAATCTTTACAAGTCTAACACTCGTCCGTGCATTGAATATTGTAGCAACATTTGTTTTGTTGCTTCTGTTATGTATCTAAATATTTTTGATAAAAATTCAAAGAAGAATTGGTACCTCGTCTTCATGAAGTGTAGTACTAGGTTGACAGTTAGGTCTCATAATTTTAAGCTTGAAATAGTTAGGTATAACCGTAAGTTATATTCTAATCATTACTACTCTAACACTTCTTGCCTGTGAAACTCTCTTGCAGCATCTTGCTTTCCTGTTAAACACGATCTTCCAACATTTAAATGCAATTCCAAGCGTCATTTTCTGTCTGATTTGAACACGCTCTTTTATTGTCCTTTATCTACAATAAGATATTCTAAGTTTAACGAAAAATTGTGTCCCGGTTTAAGGCTTAGACATTGTTATATTTAACGTTAGGGTTCATTTTTTAATTTAAAAAAGGGTGTTTCATTAAAACGGATTATGTATAACGGTGTTTCATTAAGACGGATCAAAGTCAGCAGTAAATAAATCAGTGTTATTGGTGAAAATGTATTAATTTCTCTATTGGATCATGTTATTTAAGTCATGGCAATTATATGTGAAAAATTTAAAAGAAAAAGTTAAAAAAAGCATTAGACGCTTAAACTTAATTCACATTTAAAATCGGTCCAAGTTATTGGAACACCCTTTATGTTGTCTTCTAATTATTTAAAAGTAAAAAGTGCTATCGAAATTTATAGCTCACGCAGATTTTAAAATGTAGGAAAAGCAATGTAAACCAGAAGATTTTTATATGTAATTAACAGAGTCAATTATCTATTAAAATCTATCTAATCTATGTAATTATCTATGTGATTAACAGAGTAAATTATCTATTGAAAATAATACTGATATGTGTTTATCTTTGAACAAATAAGAGGTGTAAGACAAAAACGTGTCTTCTTACCGGATCCATTTAACCTATAACAGTTAAGAAGATTAAGAATGAATTAGAACCTCTACCAGTATTTATTACTTACAAACTTAACAACATGAGATATGGAAATGAGACAGTATTGATAATAGACACAGAAAGGATACTACAAGAAAACCTAGAGAAAGTAGTGAAGGAAAGCAAGAAGATAGGAATAAAAATCGATTGAAGAAAGAATACAGGGTTGTAGGCAAAAAACCCAACCTACAAATTACATATTGGAGATACTAAAATCAAGTAAATATATCAATTCAATTTGAATATCTGGGAAGTGTTTCAACGGCGAACGGGAAGTGGGACTCTGAAATATGAAGGTGCATAGGGATACGATGCCTTCTGAAAGCTAAGCAAAGTACTAAGAAACAGAAAAGAATCGTTATAAACAAAGATTACCAAAGTGTTATGTAATATCATTTCTCCTATATGGCAATTATTAATGGACAAATCTCCTCACTAACGGAAAACAGAAGTGAAGTAAGAAAAATGTGATTCTAAAGAAGGATGCTGAGAATTCGGAGGACGGAAGATGAAAGCAACAACGAATGGACACATATGCTCAAGACAGTTATCATTTCTAGGGTATAGAGTGAGGAAAGAGGGCTTGGAAAATCTGATACTCACAGGATAGTTTAAAGCCGAGAGGTACAGAGAAAAACAACGCAAAACCTACCTAATACGCTTGAGTAAATGAATGGGGGGGATCAATGTTTAAGAAAGAAAATAAAAAGACAAAATATATTAAGAGTTACAAATCACAGGAAACTGTGGGGTCGAGTGACAACGTCTTGATGGGATACGGAACAGAGAAGCAGTAAAATAAACTTAACGTGATTAATATATTTTTAGTAATCCTTATTCTGAAACAGTATTAGGAATGTCGCGTTTCTGCTTAATAGAATGATTTTTTATTATAAACATTAAATAACAAAAAAAAATTAAATTTTTAATTTATACTGCTGCAACAAGACATGTTATACCCGTTGACAAAATGCTGGCAGAACGAGAACAGCAAAAGAATATGTGCTGATGCGTCAAAGATTAGATAAAGACATTTAATAAATTATGAAAGGCAAGACATCTTGAAATGTAACATTTTTTAATCGCTACCCTACCATGCAAAGTCCCTAAGACACAAGATGTTACAGGGTGTGGAAGAATTAGTAACGGAAACATTAATAATGAGGGGAAAGAGGAAAGTGTAATCTGGAGGATATTAGATAGCGATTGACGTTACATTTATTTGCAGATTAAAGCTAGCTGGAAAAACATGGAGTTCCACAAGTGATAATTGAGATAAGAGAGACTTAGCACATAATTTACGGCGACATCAAACCAGCTCAAATGTAAATTGATAAGATCATGACGCTAGTCAAGTACTGCGCTTAAATTCATAAAATCTAGGTACTTTAACGAAGAGCGATGTTTATTTCCGCTTCAAATACAGAAAATGTGGCAAAAGTGCGGAATGGCGAAAAGGACGGTTCTTTTCTGTCTTAAATTTAAACTTAGGTAGCCGCAAACACTCATCCAAACATATAAACAATATTCCTAACACAAAAACAACACATTATTACTTACCTATCATACTACATCCACCATAATACCACAATGTCTCTACGAAAATCCTAACTTGTCCCCATAACGAAGAGCTCATCCGAACAATTACCCTGAAATTATTTATAGAAAGAACACAGAGAGGCAACATTACGACGGTGAGAAATGACTGAAGCCTTGCCGCCAGATCAGGGCCTATAATGCTGATTCTTCTTGGGATTTCATCAAGAAGCTCAAGTTAAATAGCAGAGGCGCCGGACCATATGTGGTAGCAATATTCTAAACATGGATGAGTGATTGGCTTATAGATATGTAAGATAGATGCAAATGTCTTATTTGTTTGCGATATTTTCAAAATAGAAATATTGAACTCTGAACAATTTTTTTTTTTGTATTTTAAAAAACCATACCCCCAGGAAACAGCCTAAGTATTTGTTTTTAAATTTTTTTTCAAATGGATGTGATAGGATGCTGCACAATTTCTGTTCACTGTTAAAAGGTTACGCATAGGAAATTATTTCTTTTACGATCATTTGATTTCTGTTATATGATCAATAACAATAAATTCGTATTGTGTACAGAAAGAAATTTGATCGCCCTTATGATATTTGAAGATGTTAAAACTGAAATAGAATTTTCCATTTTCATAAAATAATTATTTCTGAATGTATGGGGGGCGGATAATGAGTTCAGATGAGTGTTATGTTTCATTTATGATTCAGAAAAGATAAAAAAATAGATGTGTTCTCACTGAAAGAAAAAGAAACAGCAAATAAAGCATTCATATAACTAACCTGCTTCCGACCGCATCACGTTGAAACACCGTTTACCGTCCGATCACCGAAGCTAAGCAACATCGAACCTGGTTATTACATAGATAGGTGACGGCTTGGTAATACCAGACACTATAAACTTGGGTGTGTGTGTGTGTGGTGTAATGTATACTGACTCAGAACTGGAGATCCGAGTTCCAGTTGGTTTGTTATATTCACTAGCGTGCAAGTAGCCTTGAGAAAGGTATGAACGTACTGGTTTAATACAGTAAATTACATCCGGCAGCAAGGCCTCTGATCAGGAGATTTTGATGAGCGTGTAACCACCTCTTAATTGCAGGTGTTCCTAGGTTCACACTGGCCCGGGGTGGTACCACCTGTTAGGGGTTCAAACTATGAGAAAATAGTTAAACCCCTAAATTGCGGTCAAAATACTATGTAAGTGTAAAAATAGGTTTTAATACTCACAAGACATTTTTTGAAAAAAATGTAACCAGCAATATATTTTTGGAAAAAAAGTTAGGAGCGTTACATTTTTGAAAAATATTACCAGCAATAATATTTGTAAAATAGAACTAACAGGAATAAATATTTGAAAAAAATAATATTAGCAATATATATATTTTTTAAAATATTACCAGCAATACATTTTTTTAAAATATTACAAGTAATACATATTTGAAAAAAATATTACCAACAATACATTTTTGAAAAATATTACCAGCAATATATTTTTTGAAAATATTACAAGTAATACATATTTGAAAAAAATATTACCAACAATACATTTTTGAAAAATATTACCAGCAATATATTTTTTGAAAATATTACAAGTAATACATATTTGAAAAAAATATTACCAACAATACATTTTTGAAAAATATTACCAGCAATACATTTTTTGAAAATATTACAAGTAATACATATTTGAAAAAAATATTACCAACAATACATTTTTGAAAAATATTACCAGCAATATATTTTTTGAAAATATTACAAGTAATACATATTTGAAAAAAATATTACCAACAATACATTTTTGAAAAATATTACCAGCAATACATTTTTTGAAAATATTACAAGTAATACATATTTGAAAAAAATATTACCAACAATACATTTTTGAAAAATATTACCAGCAATATATTTTTTGAAAATATTACAAGTAATACATATTTGAAAAAAATATTACCAACAATACATTTTTGAAAAATATTACCAGCAATACATTTTTTGAAAATATTACAAGTAATACATATTTGAAAAAAATATTACCAACAATACATTTTTGAAAAATATTACCAGCAATACATTTTTTGAAAATATTACAAGTAATACATATTTGAAAAAAATATTACCAACAATACATTTTTGAAAAATATTACCAGCAATACATTTTTTGAAAATATTACAAGTAATACATATTTGAAAAAAATATTACCAACAATACATTTTTGAAAAATATTACCAGCAATACATTTTTTGAAAATATTACAAGTAATACATATTTGAAAAAAATATTACCAACAATACATTTTTGAAAAATATTACCAGCAATACATTTTTTGAAAATATTACAAGTAATACATATTTGAAAAAAATATTACCAACAATACATTTTTGAAAAATATTACCAGCAATACATTTTTTGAAAATATTACAAGTAATACATATTTGAAAAAAATATTACCAACAATACATTTTTGAAAAATATTACCAGCAATATATTTTTTGAAAATATTACAAGTAATACATATTTGAAAAAAATATTACCAACAATACATTTTTGAAAAATATTACCAGCAATACATTTTTTGAAAATATTACAAGTAATACATATTTGAAAAAAATATTACCAACAATACATTTTTGAAAAATATTACCAGCAATACATTTTTTGAAAATATTACAAGTAATACATATTTGAAAAAAATATTACCAACAATACATTTTTGAAAAATATTACCAGCAATATATTTTTTGAAAATATTACAAGTAATACATATTTGAAAAAAATATTACCAACAATACATTTTTGAAAAATATTACCAGCAATACATTTTTTGAAAATATTACAAGTAATACATATTTGAAAAAAATATTACCAACAATACATTTTTGAAAAATATTACCAGCAATACATTTTTTGAAAATATTACAAGTAATACATATTTGAAAAAAATATTACCAACAATACATTTTTGAAAAATATTACCAGCAATACATTTTTTGAAAATATTACAAGTAATACATATTTGAAAAAAATATTACCAACAATACATTTTTGAAAAATATTACCAGCAATACATTTTTTGAAAATATTACAAGTAATACATATTTGAAAAAAATATTACCAACAATACATTTTTGAAAAATATTACCAGCAATACATTTTTTGAAAATATTACAAGTAATACATATTTGAAAAAAATATTACCAACAATACATTTTTGAAAAATATTACCAGCAATACATTTTTTGAAAATATTACAAGTAATACATATTTGAAAAAAATATTACCAACAATACATTTTTGAAAAATATTACCAGCAATACATTTTTTGAAAATATTACAAGTAATACATATTTGAAAAAAATATTACCAACAATACATTTTTGAAAAATATTACCAGCAATACATTTTTTGAAAATATTACAAGTAATACATATTTGAAAAAAATATTACCAACAATACATTTTTGAAAAATATTACCAGCAATACATTTTTTGAAAATATTACAAGTAATACATATTTGAAAAAAATATTACCAACAATACATTTTTGAAAAATATTACCAGCAATACATTTTTTGAAAATATTACAAGTAATACATATTTGAAAAAAATATTACCAACAATACATTTTTGAAAAATATTACCAGCAATATATTTTTTGAAAATATTACAAGTAATACATATTTGAAAAAAATATTACCAACAATACATTTTTGAATAATATTACCAGCAATACATTTTTTGAAAATATTACAAGTAATACATATTTGAAAAAAATATTACCAACAATACATTTTTGAAAAATATTACCAGCAATATATTTTTGGGAGAAAATAATATTAGCAGCAATAAAAAATCCCGTTGACCTTTAATAAACCATTGATGTTGATATGCCATAAAACAAAAGAAATCAAACCAAACTTTAAATAACCTGCAGAGAATTGATAAAGCCTTGAAAACGAATCAATCAGTCAAGCAAATTGATTAAATGGCATGAGTAAAATCGAGTAGTTCATTTATAAAAAGATAGGAAAACATTTTTTCTGTGAATAATTTTTGTAGATTAGTCTTGGTAGGATTCTAATTTTTAAAATAATAACTATAAAAATTATTTTCTTCCGCAGTAGGAACATAATGTCCAAAAGTACGCCGCACTAGGCGATTGTGCTAACGGAGCCGCCTTTCTTACTATAATTTTCTTTTACAAGTCCTACTCTTTAACCCATAACTTGGGGAGTGGAGATGGAGTGATATCTTCCCAAATGAGCCCATGTAAATGTAACTAATGCGACTGTAATTCGAACTCTACTCTCCAATTTATAGTTCCGAGCCATGGTTCATGGCACCACCCGCATATCCACATATTTAAAATAGGTTTATTGTTCATGCAATGTAAAATTGATGGCTGACGTTTACAGAGTTATCTGCACTAGTTTACTTTTTTTTATTGCCAAAACTTGAACTTATTCTTATATTGCCGCAAAAAATGTCTTACAATCTACAAATATTTCCTGTCTGTAAATAAACTGCAAAGTGTTCATAAGTAATACAAAATGTGTAATACGTTTATTTCCACTAATTATTTAAAATCGAATTCCCCAATCGAAAGTTAAAACTCAGAAGATTTCTGCAATGTAGACAAAAAGATATAAACCTGAAAAATGGATGTGTAACGCAATTAATTAAGTCTTAAAAATGATACCTAGATTTTTCATCGTCATGCAGATTTAAATCTTAACGTTGATAGAATAAATTTAGTATCAGTACCATGTTTGATTTAAAACTGTTGCAATGTGGGGTCTGGCAAGACACAGCACTTAACTCGACAGTCAGTCGAGATAGTTGTATTTAATACTCAGCTAGACAGGTCCCTGCAAAAGTATTATCTTTCACTCCTAGGTAATTACACAGGACTACTTATCACGACTGGACTGGTTTATTCTTGATAGTAAAGAGGCTGGCAAAGGAGACGACACACTCTGGAAAAGAATTCTGTCAGAATGGGTAACAGAAATGCAGAATAACCTATACTGGCGTTTTAAATTCGTATTACTTTTTGTATTTTGTTTAGTGAAATATTATTTACACTACAGTGTAACCCGGATATAAGAGAACCGGATATAAGAGAAACCCGGATATAAGAGAGATTTTATCTGGTCCAAAATTAGAGCCTGTGTTAATAAAACAAAATAGACCAAACCCGGATATAAGAGAAACCCGGATATAAGATACTTCTTCTCCGGTCCCGACAACTCTCTTATATCCGGGTTACACTGTATTTACAGTGTTCGGAATGTTGTTTTTAGCTTTATTGCCATATTTTCTTTACAGTAAGGTTCACCCTTTACAGAGCCACTCGAGGTAGAGGATTACGCTCAGAGGCCATTTGTTTGTATCGGAGTGGAAGATAACGATTAACCCTAACTTTGAACAGGTTAAGATTGTAGTGATAGCGGGAAACATCCTTTTGGGAGTCGGTTCCGCTGGGCAGTGGTTCGCGGGAAGAAGCTGCTCGAGAGGAACTTAATTCTCACCGATGGGATACGGAGAGAATGTGGGTGGTATACTACTATGTAAGTGGCACCGAGTATTATTGCTGTCAAGGTTTGGCTTAGCGGGACCAGGGAATATCGTTGGTCCGATCACTTTCCTTTGAGGTAGTGGTAGAGCAGCGTGAGGCTTCTCGCCTCCTGCCTATGGGAGAGAGGCTAAATGGTGGAGAATAATTCGTCACCCACAAGGGCCCGGAGAAGCTTTTGAACTCTATCAAGACGGGAGAGGGGGGTCTAGACAGCTCCCGCCTAAATATGACAACACTACTCCATTTTTGGTCCGATGTGGTTCGTGTGAAGATAAAGGATATTAAGAGGAATCAGCTATTTTTCCACGACGTTTTGGTCGTTGTATGCTCCGGGCTTCTTCGGGTGATATACGTTATAATTTTGAAACAAACACATCATTTGGTCCACGGGGTATATTGTTCTAGTTCTATGTCTTTCCTTTTCTTGCTCTCTCAGTTTCAGCTAATTCCCATTAACAAACCAGCTCTCCAAGTTCTTGTTCACCTCTGATGTGGCCAGGTATTGAACTCCAAGCTCTATGGGTCAAGTCACTCTTGGATTACTTCAACCACTGAGCCATGTGTCCTTGGGTTAGCGTATATCAACTGAGAAAGTCCGGAGTGTACATCGAAACGTCGTGGATATGAGAACGGTCCGAACCATGTAAATAGTTACAATAGCTCATCACAGAAATATAGGCAGATCTTCGTGAAATATCTGTTTGATACTTTGGCACACATCACCAAGGACGTTTTTAACCAAGGTTCATTAGACTTTATTTTGGTTTTTCATCATCATACTCCTTCTCCACGGTGGCACAGTCAGTATTGATCGGATATCGACTTGTGGGCCATCCGTCACGTAAAACTATTCTCATGATGTGCAAACGCACTCCGTCTACTCTGGCATTTTATAGTCCAGTCACGAACAAGTTCGGGTTCATCAACTTCTACGCTTCACCAAATGTGGTGATTTGAAATGATAAGTAACGATCTTGCTTTTCAAGCGCTTGTCATATTGATTGTTCATAATTGTGAATTTATAGTTTAAGTACGCGCAGGACACATCACATTTATCGTCACAGAAAATGGAATCGGCACACCGAATTCAAATTCTTACTAATACTGACGTATTCGCCACGTACTATGCCCTTGGCAAAGAAAAGACATGCTGCCACAAAGCTATGGGAAAATAGTAAAGCAGGCCGGGTCCTATCCTTTGTAAGACAGTTGTCCAGAAGAAAGACAAGTAATATTCATAACCATATAGAATGCAACAGGAATAATTCCAACTATATTTCCCAAGAAGTCGAGACAATTCTCAGGTGTTCAAGAAAAGAAAACAATGGAGAGCCATGATCTCCTGGGTCCTAAAGGAGAATAACGTTTAACGAAAATTGTTTAATAAGTACTGCATAGATTTCCCCCTCCCAGTTATAGGGGAAATAAAGAAGCCCGTACACTTTTAAGCTTGTCAGTGGAAATGTCTATAAGAGCTAGTTCGAATTTAAATCCGTAGAGAACACAATAGAAATTAACTCGTATGTTTTCCCCATAAATTCATGGAGATTTACAGACATTCAAGTACAGTATTGTAAAATATATAGTTAAACTGAATTAGTAAAATAAATATATAAATATAGTGCAAAAATATTTAAAAATTAGCTATACCAATTAGGTTCCGTAGTAGTCTCGAAGAAAGACAAGGCAGGTTTTAAAACAGTATAGAAAGCAATAGCAAAGAGGTGGGACATATACCCCAACAAGTGTTGACAATTCAAAATGTTCAAGAAAAGAAAGAATTGGAGCACAATGATCGCATACATTCTGAATGGAGATGGCATTTAATGATTACTGGTGAACAAAATGAAAAATTACTTTGAAAAATTGTTGAAAAATTACTTTCCTTAGTTTTTTTTTACGAAACTGAAGTCGATTTTTCCATATAAGGCCATACTTTTATGTCACTTATACCTGTGGTTTTCACGTTTGGGTACGTAATTCCTATACTTATAAGGTATAATAAATATAAGCTATGCCATTTTCATAGGCATTTATTGTACAAAACCAAAACTATTGTGTACAAAATAAAGCTATAATAGACTGTTGCGGACCGTGGGGGGGGGGGTGAAGATGTGAAGAGATATCAGAACGTTAAAATTTCCTGCTGGGCGGTCCAGCTACATGAGATTGTAGGACTTTAATTATGTCCAAAGAAGACAAAGAAAACAAACAAGGCCGATATATATAGATAAACAAATATATATTAATAACAAAACAAGTTAAACAAAGACATGGACTGTTACATAGAGTTTGTATGGAGAAATTATGTGTGTGTGTTGTGAGTCTTCGTATGTACGTGTATTGTTCTTAACGCGTTCCCGGAATTTGGGAAACGCTGTATCTGAGCGAGGTCACATTTTGGCCTAAGTGAAAAAGAGAGAGATTTTACCTCGCCTCCGTGCGAGGTAGCGGCCCAAGGCCTAAGTCGAAAGAGAGAGAGAGAGAAGGGCCAGTCAGTATTTATACTCATGGGAGAGAGACCCCTTTTGAAGGATTAAGGAACTGAGGAGGAGCTAACTGCGACAAGACTATACTGAATTACAACTGAAAACCTTTGGGATTTAGACTTCCTGAGGCTTATTTTCATGTTCACCCCTCTATAACATCCAACAGTAGTCAGCTTTCCTTCCAAAATTTTCCATATCATTGTTCCATTGATGGTAGGTTTTGGTGAAAGCGTCCCCTTTGCTCATCAGGCATTGCTCGAAGTTTTTCTGCCAAAAAAAGTCCAGGTGTGAATCAAGGAAATAGATTTTCAGGGATATCCGACACCCCATTGCTGCAAAAGAATATGGGAGACATTTTACTCCATTTCTAAAATCTTGTGATCTCTTGTTACACAAAAAAGTTTCGCGGGTCGTCTTAAAGGATTACCAGAGATTTTATGAAGTTGTTGTCCTTTGAGGTTTTCCTTTATCTGCATACATACTAATGCGCCTTCCTTCAGTTTCTTTCAGTTTCAGTCGGTGAGTTTTGGGAAAATGTTCTTCACATATTCAAAGCCTTCTAAGCTCTTCCTGGCAAATATTTCTAGATATTGTTTCATGAATTCAAGCTTTATGGGAAGAGGGGGAAGTGGAATATTTTCTGGCTTTACTCATGGTATACTTTGGATGTTACAGATTCTCGGTTCATAGCATTCATACTGGGGACACTTTAACTGCGTCTAGTGTCGAAAGACATAAAAATGGTAATATTTCGTCAATTCCGGCTGTAGTCCCATCAATATTTCAGTCAACTTTAAGTTTCCACATATATTCTAAGTGCTTTATGGAATCGAGGAGTACCTGTATGTTCTCATAGTCGCTCCTTCATGAAGAATTGAATGTACTCTGAGAATGCATTTTTTTATTGTCATTATTTATTAGTACGGCCTTGAGACTTCTCTTGGATGAATCAATTAATAATCGTCATTCAGATGGGACACGTTCTTGGCCAAATCCATGAAATAGCTCATCAATATTATTACAGAAACTAAGTGGTCCGTCGACGAGGAAGAAAAAAATCATATAGTTATTTCCCTTTATGAAAGGAGTAATACAAACATCGTCTCTAAGCAGACACTTTTCTTTGAGACATGATGCTAAAAATTCATTTTCATACTTTGACAATACCCCTTGAGAAAATTTCTGTTGCTCGTCTCCATTTTTAAAAAAAATAGATCCACTTCGGTTATTTTCACATCACTAGTAGCTTCCTCACAGAGTACCTCTTTGTCAAACATTTGAGGATTATTCACTGATGGTATTGGAACAGGAAATTCATCATCAGTAATTAAGTACTGGTCCTCATCGATTCTAAGTTGGAAAGCACAATCTTATATTTTGTCTTAACTGTAAACCCACATGTATTAACCATGCAGAAAGAGCAGACTTTGAAATGATCCTTTGGTTCTTTTCATATATTGCCTACGAGATGAACTCTTTTAATATGTTTACTGTGTGGAGATTTTCCTCATGAACCTTACTCTTTACCACATGGCCCCAATAGAAGTGCTGTCAAGTCGGGTGAACGTGGTGGCCATTCAATGCTGTCACGTCGTCTGATCAAACGTCGTGCGGAGGTTTTGGTCAATGTAGTCCCTTACTGCCAAAGCATAATAAGGAGGGCCCCGATTATGTAAAAACAGTTCGGAAAATTTAGAGATTACTCTGAATTGTGGAACTACCTTGTCGCGAAGCATGTTTAAGTAAATGTGACTGTAAAAAAGTCACGTCAGTATATAAATAATTAAGCAAATGTATACCTACTTTTGACCCACCCTGTATACACACACACAAACACGCATTTATATATATATATATATATATATATTAATGATAACAGATGGCCACTCGTATTCGAGGATACCCGTCTATTAGGGCGGCTAGCCAATCCCTATTGCAGACTCTCGCTCAGGCGCATTTGTTCAACACCCACAGAGGCAATCTGTGGTTTATACTGCAACTATGCGGAGAAGAACTTAGTTACAGATTCCGAGAAAGCGTGTGTTATCTATATTGATCAACATAAGCACTTTCAAACCCTCCGCCATGATGACTTGTGAATTCGTGCGAGCACATCTATCGACCCAAGTGTTCCGTCTACGTAATTTCACACACAAGGCTTGGGTTAACACTTGGTATAGTTTTCAGTCACTTTCCAATGGTGCCGCACGCTGGGATTGTCCATGGTGAGATTCGAACCCGGGTCTCACGGTCAGAAAGCGAATGTTCTAACCACTCGGCCACATATATACATACGCATTGTCAGTTATCTTTTGTGTATCCATACACACAGTCATTATTCCAAGCAGCTTCTGCTGGGAAAAAAAAAACTTTCTAATCTATACTTGAGAGGTGTATCGCTTCAGCGCAAAAGTAAATAGGAGAAATAATTTGTAGGAAGTGAGAGACACTTCATAACGACGGCTGGAGGTCGCTGAATTCTTCCGCAAACAATCACTTTTAAGAGGCGCTTCTCTAAACGCAAAATGTCATGGACGAATTCGACTGCTAATACTGTTACTATTCATCGATTCGAACAAAAAGAAAACCCACATTCCCTTCGCATGCAAAATGCTGCTTTATCAAGCATAAAAAGCAGATGCGGAAAACAAGTCAATTCTAAAATGAAAAATAGTAGTTTGCTTTCAATTGTCACCCAAGGCAAAAGTACGCTTTGAAATTATTCGAATGATTAATGAAATTGTTAAAGTCGCAAAGCTGCAGCGACGAAATCGGTCAATAATTTTAAATAATCTGTTTATAGATTTATAAATTTATTCGCTAGATTAGCACTGTCTTTTTATCTGACTTCTGATCCACATTGAATAAAAACGATTTCCCTGTTTCGTAAGTACATATTTTTTATTCTTAGAATTCACTTTGTATTAGAATCTTACTTCTTTTTATTATTCTGATTCTGATTCTTTCCATCATTTTCCAGTTTCGCATTCTTCGCTTTATTATTCTGATTTTTATTCCTTCAAATTGTTATTGTGATTTCCATTCATTCATTTATTATTCCGATTCTCATTCCATCATTTTATTATTCTGATTCGCATTCTTTCCGTCATTTTCCACTTTCGTATTCTTCGCTTTATTATTCTGATTTTTATTCTTTCAAATTGTTATTGTGATTTCCTTTCCTTCGTTTATTATTCCGATTCTCATTCCATCATTTTATTATTCTGATTCGCATTCTTTCCGTCATTTTCCTGTTTAGTATTCTTCGCTTTGCTATTCCGATTTTTATTCCTTCAAATTGTTATTGTGATTTCCTTTCCTTCGTTTATTATTCCGATTCTCATTCCATCATTTTATTATTCTGATTCGCGTTCTATCAATTTTATTATTCTAAATCAGATTCCCATTTCTTTTCTGGACACATTTCTAGTCATTTATTTTATTTTCTTCATATTTTTGTCAAATCTTATAATGCATAAATTGAATCATTTTTTGTCGTCGTTCTGGAGACAAAAGAATGGCAATATTGAGTTTTCAACAGTTTTTTTTATAAATCATTAAAAAAATCACAATTTGATTTTTATATTTTTCCTTATATTTTCCTCGCTTTATTTTTATATATAAAATAGATTTATATTAGAAAAGCAATAAATAAACTGGATTAAATATTAATTTGTATATAGGGACTTTAAGTTAACATAATTTCTTTGTTTTTTGGGGTTTTCTATTAACTTGGCATGTTTCACTGATTGAAAAAAAATCTTGACCCATTTTAACTTTTCAGATCGTAATGACAGCTGTAATACCTAATGTATACCTAATGACTATTTATTTTTATTTCCAAATATAATGAATTTGTAATAAGGCCAAAGCAAATTATGAATTCAAAACCGCCTTAAATATATTTTGCCTTTGAAAATATTAATTTTTATCGCAAAAATTAATTTGACTTTTTTCTGTATTTTTAAAACTCCAGTATAAAATCATTGCATACACATACCTGGCTAAAAAGGGTTTCCTTAATAAATAGGTATATACCAGCGCGTCCACCATACAACCAGATGTGACAAAAGGTCATGATTTTTAAAGTGAGGTTATTGGTACTACCGTGGAAAATGTTCAAATCGTCAATTTCCTTTTGGTGACACCTAGGCAATAACATTCATATACATTTGCTTATAAAGAAGCGGTTAATATGACAATTACCATGAAAATAAATTCCGAGTATTAACTTGTACGGGAAAAGGCTAGTATTACCATTACTAATACAATGGATACTGAATGTTTTATTACCGTGAAACGGTTATATGTTCATTAACATTAAAATGAATACTGAAAGTTTCCTTGCAATGAAACGGTTAATATGTCCATTACCATTACAATGAATACTTATTATTTCCTTACAATGGATCGGTTAATATGTTCATTAACATTACAATGAATACCGAATGTTTCCTTACAGTGAAACGGTTAATATGTCCATTACCATCACAATGAATGCCGGATGTTTCCTTACAAGGAAATGGGTTATATGTCCATTACTATTAAAATGAATACCGAATCATTCTTTATAGTGGAACGGTTGACATGTGTATTAGTACTACAATAAATGCCGAATATTTCCATCACAATGACTCATTTAATATGTTCAATAACATTACACTGAATACCGAAATTCTCCTAACAATAAATCTGTTCATATATCCATTAACATTAAAATGAATATTTACTTAGAGGGAAACGGTTGATATGTCCTTTAATATTACAAAAGAATGTCGAATATGTCCTTACAATGAAACGGTTAATATATCCATTACCATTACAATGAATACGGAATGTTTCCATACAGTGAAATGGTTATATGTCAATTACCATTAAAATGAATACCGAATGTTTCCTTACAATGAAACGATTAATATATTCATTATCATTACAATGAATGTCGAATGTTTCCTTACAATTAAAAGGTTAATATGTCCATTACGATTAAAATGAATACTGGATTTTTCTTTACAGTGAAACTTTTAATATGTCCTTATCATTGCAATGAATGCCGAATACTTCCTTGCAAGAAAACAGTTAATATGTACATTACCACTGCAAGGAATACCGAATGTTTCCTTACAATGAATCGATTAATATATCCATTAACATTACAATGAATACTGAATGTTTCCTTACAATGAATCTGTTCATATATTCATTAACATTAAAATGTGTACTGAAGGTTTCATTACAGTGAAACGGTCAATATGTCCATTGGCATTACAGTTAATACTGAATGTTTCTTTACCATAAATCATTTAATATGTCCATTACTATTACGATGAATACCGAATGTTTCCTTACAATGAAACGGTTAATATGTAAAAGGGTCTACCTTCGTCAATTATTTTAAAGTACTTTCATTTAGAAAAACATTATTATTGATATAACAGAAGTAGTCTGTATTTATTCAATCGAAGTTAGCTGAGGACATGAAGTGGTAAAACATGCAAAATAAAAACCCACTTCAGGCCACAATTATTTTGGGGTTTTTAAAATTCAATTTGTCAGTGTGCTACCAGTTATGTAAAAGAGGATACATTTATAAAGCAATTGTTAAGTTTGATGAAAATTGGTTGAAAGATCAACATAAGAAAGAAACCAGTAAACATGGCCATTTTTCGTTATTTACGCGGGTTTTCACGATATGGGTGTAGTTTTTACTTTAAAATTTGTGTTGAAATCGAATTGTGTTCAAATTGATGTTTTGTTTGTCGCGACTTTTCGCTAAACGCAGTGGGGTAGAAATATAAATGAGGTATCGTTGAGCTCGTCATAAATGTAAGTAGCCTACATACCGAGTTTGAACGAAAACGAAAGAAAAAAGTTGAATTTATCGATTTTTGATCTGCTTTATCGATTATTTTTGTTTTTAAAAATTATCGAATTTTTACACTAAGAACCTATCTCTTACATTGTACAATGTATTGGCCAAGCTTTTGTCAAAATCGGATGGATGGATCTCGAATGAAAAGGCATACAGACAGACACACACACACAGGCAGACACACAGACAGCCTCTGTTTTATATAGAGAGATTTTATCCCAGCTTTTGATAGATGAAAAAAATTATTTTTCCTCAAAAGTGATGTCATCTGAATGTCCTGATTATGTGAATCAGACCATGAAAATACCGTTTCTAAAATGTCAGTATTTGTTAGTATTTACTTCCATAGTATGTGCCCCAAACTGTTTCAGCATTAATTTAACCATTTAAAAATCTGAACAAAAACACGCTAAAAGGTCAGAATGTATAGGAATTTTTATAAGCTTAATAAGGAAGTATTTTTATATATCTATTTTACCATGTAAATCGTGCCATTAAAACCGTGATTGTGGCTAGCTGAATTCACAAGGGTATTTAAAGGGTAAAACGATAATGGCGGAAGAGCTCTATTACAGTTCAAAAGAATCAAGTCTTTCATTCAGCATGTTCAAAACATAACAATTTCCTGAAAGTAGACAAAGCAATTAGTTTTTGATGTGTGTTTCTTTCATATTCTTTCTGTTGTTTTGTACTACAACCTTTAATTGTTAAATAGGTTACTTGGACCGGAAACAAAATATGAACCTCCCATGAGATCTGAATTCACATCCCTTGTCCTTGAGAAACTTTCTTTCAACGAAAGTACAAAAATTTTCACCGATAGGCGTCTACAGGTTTCTAACAGTTGAGGATAAAATAATTAGCTCTCTCTATTTACATCTAATAGTTTTTTTAAATTATTTTTTATATTAAATTCTGTTTGATATCGTTACTGATTTTAAAAAACAATATTTCTAAATATTCTAGTTTTATTTAGACATTTTATATCATTTTTCTTTGCATATAAAACAAAATTGTTTGCCAACACAATAAATGTCATGGTCATAATTTAGTCTCCGCTCCCTTTCCCGATGGTAAGTGTCAACACTATCATTTCTTTACACTTCTTATTTTTATTCTTTCGTACACTTCTTATTTTAGTGTTTCCCAACATTTTTCAACCAGCCCCCACTTTTTGTCAACGCCCCTCCCTATCAAATTACATTTTTGAATAGTATACTGAATTCATCTTTCATAGCAAGATAACACTTAAGTATTAGTGCACAAATAATTTTAATATTGTTTTCAATTCTATTATAAATGCCTATGACTAAAATGCTAATTATTAAAATTATTTGGTAGCTTATCTCAATGTTTTGAATGTGACGGTTGACTTGGGTGTTTACTGGTTAAGGCTCTTACTCGAGATTCCGTGCGGCTTAGAATTCATCGTAGATCCCCTCGTTTTGTAACTTGCAGGCGGTTTCTTTGTTTAGTAAGAAGCTGTGTGATTGCGTTGAAACCACATTCAGCCATACAGGAAGTACGAAAAACAAGGAAAAGTTTCATAGATTCCCACAGATTTAAATACCTTTCAGAAATGTCCTTTTGAAGTCAATATTGAATAATGTTCGACAACTTGAAACAAGCTAGATAAATGCCCCCTATCCCTACTCACAGAGTATTTTGACCCCCACCACCAACTAAAGTTTAGCTGAGTAAGGGCCAGCAACTGTTTTGTATATTCCTCAAAATTTGGGGGCACATTTCATGATGAATCTTAGTCCATTCTTCTTTGGGAAATCTTTGAAGCACCCTTGATTTTATGGTCTTCTGGCATGGACCATAGTCTTCAGGCTTCCTAGATAATTTCGATAGCAAATAAGTCAGAGCCTTATGCAATCTTAGTCCATTCTTCTTTGGCAAATCTTTCAACCACTCCTGGTTTTATGGTCTTATAGCATGGACCATAGTCTTCAGTCTTCCTAGAGACTTTCGATAGCATTTAAGTCAGAGCCTTATGTAGATGTGTAAGCCACATTCACTTAAGATTATCGGAGGCGATTCTTTAACTGAAGCAATGTATTGATCGATTTGTTTTTTTGTTTTTTGTTTTTTTACAGCTTATCAGCACTTTAAGCTTACTGAAAGCTTAAACATATTTTGGAATAGTAAGAATCTTTTGGAGATAGTAATAATTATTTTATACAACTTTTTAACCTATAACTTGGAGTAGAAGAGAGAAGATTCAAAATTTTCTCAATATTATTTTCAAGTAAGTGAATATAACAATTCTTAACTTGACGACAAAACAAGGAAAAGAATGCTGAACTGCTATATGATATCTGTCCTCCTGTATGGCAGTGGGAGCTAGACAATCTCCTCAAAGATGAAGGAGAGAATTGAAGCAATAGCAACGCGGTTCTACAGAAGGATGCTGAGGATACTATGGACCGAACATGTTAGCAACGACGAAGTTTTGCAGAAAATGAAAATAAAAAGGAAAGTAATACTTATAATCAGGAAGAGAAAGTTTAGGTTTCAGGGGCATATAATGAGAAAGGAAGTCTTGGGGAATCTGATACTCACGGAACAGATAGATGGCAAGAGGGACATAAGAAAACAACACATAGCATACTTGTCGGAACAGGATTTTGAAGAAAAAACAGAAAGACATGGTTTATTCAGAACTACAAGTGAAAGAAAGTTATGGAGAGCCATGATCTCCTACGTCCTCAAGTAGAAGGCTAGAATTAGAATTCTGATCTCCGATTTCTCATTCTGCGCCGATAACCATCACATCACCCGCACTTTAGCTTGTCATATCTGGTGTAGTCATCAATCTAGTTCCTGACTCTGTTGAATGTTGCTTAACTTCGATGATTAGACGAGTAACGGTGTCTCAACGTCATAAGTCCGTAAGCCTCAAGCACTGTATGATGGAAGACAAACTGACAACGCAGATGAAGTTTTGTTGACTTCTACGGTTTTCTTTCAAAATCGTCACATATGTATTCTTTCTTGATGATTCCTTCCCGTACAGGGTATGACGATAAACTACATCCGCGTCATGGGTAGGACGATAAACTACATCCAACAGCAGAAGATTTGAGGAGCGTGGAACCACTTCTTAATTGTTGGTGTTCCCAGGTTCACCCTAACCCGCTGTGGTTGCACTTGTTAAGGTCCCAGCTATGGGGAAATACTTAACACCAAACTGGTATCAAAACACTATGGAAGTGTAAAAATAGGTTTTAATACTAGAAATACTTTGAAAAAAATTATTACCAGCAATACCCTTTTGTATTAAAAAAAAAGAAAGAAAGAAAGATATTACCAGTTATACATTGTTTGAAAAAAAATATTACCAGCAATACATTTTTGGATTAAAAAAACAAAACATTACCAGCTATACATTTTTGACAAAAAATATTACCAGCTATATATTTTTTGAAAAAAAGAAAAAATATTACCAGCTATATATTTTTTGAAAAAAAGAAAAAATATTACCAGCTATATATTTTTGAAAAAAAGAAAAAATATTACCAGCTATATATTTTTTGAAAAAAAGAAAAAATATTACCAGCTATATATTTTTTGAAAAAAAGAAAAAAATATTACCAGCTATATATTTTTTGAAAAAAAGAAAAAATATTACCAGCAATACATTTTTGGATTAAAAAAACAAAACATTACCAGCTATACATTTTTGAGAAAAAATATTACCAGCTATATATTTTTTGAAAAAAAGAAAAAATATTACCAGCTATATATTTTTTGAAAAAAAGAAAAATTATTAACAGCTATATATTTTTTGAAAAAAAGAAAAAATATTACCAGCTATATATTTTTTGAAAAAAAGAAAAAATATTACAGCTATATATTTTTTGAAAAAAAGAAAGAATATTACCAGCTATATATTTTTTGAAAAAAAGAAAAAATATTACCAGCTATATATTTTTTGAAAAAAAGAAAAAATATTACCAGCTATATATTTTTTGAAAAAAAGATAAAATATTACCAGCTATATATTTTTTGAAAAAAAGAAAAAATATTACCAGCTATATATTTTTTGAAAAAAAGAAAAAATATTACCAGCTATATATTTTTTGAAAAAAAGAAAAAATATTACCAGCTATATATTTTTTGAAAAAAAAGAAAAAATATTTCCAGCAATACATATCTGAAAGAAAATTATTGCCAGAAACAGATTTTTGAAGGAAAAACTTTTTACTAGAAATAGATATTTGTTGTCGAAAAAAATATTACCAAAAATTGATTTTCTGAAGGAAAAAATATTACCAGAAATAGATTTTTTGAAAGGAAAAATATTGCCAAAAATAGGTTTTTGTTAAAGAAATATTGCTTTTGTCGGCATTAAGTAACCCATTGAGGTTGATATGCCGCAAAACAAACCAAACCATGATTCTTTCCATCCTCATAAGATTCTCGTCGCCAAAGTTGTTGTGGAGTTATTTCGCAGTGGAGGCTTGTATTTGTACTAAAATCGGTCCTAAATAAGTTCGACGTACCAAACGTTAGGAACTTGATATAATAGTTATTACGCAGAGTAATCTTGTTGTGGTCGCAGACTACTTTCGTATTCGACTAACTGTCGAATAGTGTCGTCCGACATCGACTGCATTTACTGTCCCCCCACGAGGGATAGATGTGGCACAAGGCCGAGTTTAAGGTGGGGTATTCCCGAGCCCGTAGGCTCGGCCAAAAAATGCCCGTAGAACCCGTATAAACGGGATCGGGTTGGTCAACCTCCCCGAACGAGACCCTGCCCTTCGGCGTAGCCTCGTCCGGGTTCCTCTCTGGTCAGAGGCAGAGAGTTCGACCGTCTAGCACTTCACGTGCTGCCGACTGTCGTCCGACATCGACTAATATTTAGTCACCCCCCACGAGGGTATCATGTGGCACAAGGCCGGTTTAACGTGGGATCACCGGGCCCGTGGGCCCGTCCAAAAATATATACCCTTTGAACCCGTATAAACGGGTTCAGGGCCGGTTTACCTCCCCGAACGAGACTCCGCCCTTCGGCGAGGCCTCGTTCGCGTTCTTCTCCGCCCGTAGGCAGAGAGTTCAACCGTTCAGGCTGTCGACTGACGTCGACTGACCCTCGTTCCTCTTATTAATCCTACTTATATTAGGTGGGAGTGTCTAATAACTATAGAATAGGTGTGTTTCACCATAAGAGATTCCCAGTTCTTGAAGTGCTAAAGCATCTCTACAGTATGGAGACGGTATTCTATGGCGCCAAACTCGTTACGAAGAGTCAGATGTATACAACCACTTTCTAAGATCAATGATTAATAAATGGCTTTCAGTGAATGAACCCTGTAAGTCTTACAGATGAGCTTCCTTCGTAGAACCTTGTGGACAGTTCCTCTAGAATCACAAAGAACTGTTCCAAATAACAGGAACCATATCATTTGGGGACTTTCAACAACAACAGAAAAATAAAATGGATAACACATGTAACTTGAAGAGAAAATAACGACATAATTGAAATGTTGATGTTCCACACTTCCTCGACCACAAGTTTAGAAAGGACGTTCCTATCAGTACTGGAAAAAGCGATAACAGATAATGAACTTGTTAAACCTATTTTTCTGAACAATTGTTTTAATATAAAAATGTTATGTATTTTAACTTAGAGGAGTACAAGCTGTCCCGTCAATGAATACCGAATGTTTCAGTGTAAGGAACGATCATATTACCATTACCAATACCAATCATGTATAACTTTCCATTGTTTCACCAAATAAAGGCAACATACCTTTGATCAGAGAACTATTGTTTAGTCTCATCGGATTAAATGACACGTTTCAAATATGATTCACCTTTCTTCAGCTTGTCCTGAGCATACCTCTGCCTGGCTTGGGGTATCTCTTTTTTTTTTTGGTGGAGGGAGGTTTGACCTCATAGGTCTGCAAGGCTTTATTGATGGTGACATTGATTCTAAATTAGTAAAGTCACTCGATATTGTCTTCAAAATTATTCTAGGTTTATTAGAAACATCTCACACTTGTTTTATCTCCGTGTTCTTTCGACTTTTACCGATCATCGTCTTCAATGTAAGGTTCTCTTTGAACTTAATGATAATACATCTCACTTCTGGTTTTGACAGTTTGATATCTTTGTGTCTTATTCTTCTTTGTGAGCGCAAACCATTCTTTTTCTTTTCAAGTCTAAACTAATTTTCTTTTGTTTCTGACATTATGCTTACGCAAATGTCAGCTCATAGGTTTACGTAAGGTGTTATACTGTGAGTATAATAGATGATAAAAATCAGTTCTCTGGTTTAGTAATAAGTTAAAACACGTCAGTGCGCAAGATTATTGGGTTATAGCAAAAGTTGGTAGCGCTTTTCAATCAGTGACATTTGAATACATGAGTGAACATTATGAAATATGCGTATACTAAAATGAAACATTTCAGCATGGTGGATTGCGCATTTTAATGTGTTTACGTTAAAATGAAAATGAAGAATAATGAGACGTTTTTCCGTCATTTGAATCTATACAAACAGGAAAAAGATATGTGATATTTATGATAGGTACCTCCACTTTTTGCTGAAAAAATATAACATAGCATGATGAATACTTAAAATGTGGGACTGTCGTATCGCGATCAAATTCTAGACTCGGCTGTTGCATTTTCTTTCGTACAAATACCCTTCGAATAATATAAATCCCTCTATGTTTCCTTGGCCAAAACTAGAGCTAAATGGTTGTGTTATCTGTTTTTGGTTGGCAACCAGTCTAGAAGAAACCTACTTGCTATAGGTACAACACCAACAACACCTATTAATTTCATTGTTCTTGTATATAACGCTTCTCTTCAGCAAGTGTCTGAAGTGGCTCTCGCCAACATCCTTATTATCTTTTCCAAAAGCAGATTCTTAAAATGAGCTGGCGTTAACTTCCTTTGTAAACATTTTTTTTATTTTAGGCTTAGGATGTATATTCTACATGGCAGTCAACAGGGTCAGAGCCGCTACAATTAGGTGAGAAAACAAAAGCGAATTGCAATCTACAGGCTGGTCGGAAAATCTTGTCACCGCTACATAATATAATTTTCTATTTCAGATAGTTGTCACGAGCTCATACCGTTTGGAGAGGAGGTAAGAGGTGACAACAATTTCGGACCACCGTGTTATCTGGCTTACTCGATGCTTGTCAAATTGTTCAGGGCTTCGTTCCTCTAAGACAAACGCCGTAGATGTCGAATGCTAGTCCAGCGATATGTCTTTATTTCTAACTATAGACATAAAATACTCCCAAGATATGTCGACATTGAATCCTGCGAGTCAAAGCGTAAATAAGAGGACGATAATTGGACAGAAATTAATAATGAACGTCTATTATGGAATTATTTATTGCTTCATTAAAGAGATAATTATCTTTCAGAAGTGTTCTATTGTTTTTATTTTATTTTTGATCGATTTGCTACAAAGAAAGAAAGAAAAAACGCCAGACAGAATAATCTTTGGTTTAAACAGAGTCCATGGACGGGGGTTTAAAAAGGTTAAAAGAAAAGTCATGATTAATAGACATTGGCGCATAAAAAATTAAATCAAATTGAAAACACGTATTGGATCTTCAGAAAAGATATTTTCTTCTTATTGTCTGCATCAGCGATTTGGAAGACAGACTAGATGTTGAAAATATTCATGACAAATACAATGTTCAGCTTTTTTTGATTTTATTCAAATATGACAGATAAAAAGCTGTTTAAATATGGAATGTCTGCTTATCGAAGAAGATTCGATTCCATGAGAACAGAATGGCTCTTTTTTGTGTTTTATATTCTGTTTGCGGAATATAAAAGAAAACAAAGACCAAGACGAAAGTCTGAAAAAATAAAATAGAAGTTATCGATTGCCATTTAAAAAAAAAAAAAAATGTCCCGATATTAATGTTGGTTTTACATTTTCTTTTCAATCTAGTAACCTATTGTTCTCGTTGTTCTCGTATATGCCGCTTTCCTTCAGCAAATGTGTGAACATGGCTCTAGCCAAAATCTTTATTATCTTTTCCAAAAGCAGATCCTTAAGATGATCTGGCGTTAACTTCGTTTGTAAACATTTGTTTTTTAATTTCGTGACCTGTGACTACCATTGCTCTTTTCTATGTAACGTGCCCCAATAGGGCAGTATTTTCCAACCTGGGCGATATCGCACACCGGTGGCCGATTTCAACTGTTGGGTAGACGATGAGCAACTGAACAGAAAATGGTGGGCGTTTGCAAATTTTGGTGGGCTATATTGGATTTCGACTATTATAAAGGTATTTCAACATATGATATCTCTGACATGTATTACTCTCTACAATTTAGGGAATGGATGGCTCTCTTCGACTTCCTTATCATCTTTTCTTAAAGTAAATACTTAAAATGACACGATATTTAATTTGCTTCACCAATTTCTTTTTTTTATTTCGCAAACTGTGGTTACCATTGTTATTGTTGTATGTGCACGTGACCGATCATGGCTCTCCACAACGTCTTTCTTTTCTTTACCAAAAGTAGATTCTTAACATTATAAGTTTAGTGCAATAGTATCTAGCTTTTCATTGCGAAAATATTCGTAGAAAAAATCATAGGAAAATTATTCAACCAAAACGCATTCTTCCAGTTAAATTGTGCATTTAGTCATATTATTATGTTTGAACACGTGATTTTGTTTCACACGTGACATGGCGCATATGCATGCTCTGCGAGGTGATATTTCAACGAATCTTTCCATACGAATACGATTCAAGTGCGGATTGTGAATTTTAAATGTGGAAATGGAGAATGAATGGGTCATAGAAACACATTTATTCGTTTGCAAACAAATTCTATATTTTACTACCATATAGGAGAGTAGACACCACACAGCAGTTCGTTCTTCTTTACTTAATGTTATATTTCGAAATTAAGTGCCTTAACAAAATTAGATAAAGAAACGCGAAGAAAGGACTAAGCAACAGTTGTAAGAAAAAAATGTATGACCATCGGCAAAAAGCCGAGTCCAACATGCGAATTACAAATCGGAGGTGAAAAATCAAGCAACGAGAAAAATCTATCTATGGCATCTAGTAAGTGATAAAACACTAGATGTCTAAATGTTTGCGCGATCTCTACCTTTGATTGAGAGCCAGTTTGGTTTAGTTTGTTTTACGGCATATCAACCTCAATGGGTCATTTAATGCCAAAAATGTTTTATTTCTGGTAATATTTTTCCTTCAAGAATGTATAGCTGGTAACATCTTTTTCCCTCAAAAATGTATAGCTGGTAATATCATTTTTCCAAAACATACAGCTGGTAATATTACTGTATAGATGGTAATATTACTTTTTTTTTCAAAAATGTATAGCTGGGAATATTTTTTTTTAAATGTATAGCTGGTAATATTATTTTTGTTAAAATGTATAGCTGCTAATATTATTATTTTTTTAAATGTATAGCTGGTAATATTAATTTTTTCCCGAATCATATAGCTGGTAATATTATTTTTTCATAAAACGTATAGCTGGTAATATTTTTCAAATACGTATAGCCGGCAACACTATTCTTTCAAAAAATAAAATATATAACCGGTAATATTTTTTCAATAACGTACAGCTGGTAACATTGTTTTTCCAAAAACGTATTATCAGAGGCCTTGGTGTTGGACGTAGTTTATCGTCATACCCAAGATGCGGATGTAGTTTATTGTCATACCCAAGACACGGATGTAATTTATCGTCATACCCAGGACGCGGATGTTGTTTATCATCATAACCAGGACGTGGACATAGCCTGGGAGTTAACTATTTGCCCATAGCTGGGACCCCAACAGGCGCCACCACCCAGGGCCAGGGTTGACCTGGGAACACCAGCAACTAAGAGGTGGTTCCACGCTCCCCAAAACCTACCGATCAGAAGCCCTGCCGCCGGATGTATAGTCCATCGTCTTACCCAGGACTCGGATGCAGTTTAGCGTCATACCCAGGACGGCTGACAATCAGTATAGGAGATGGACAGACTTGAATACTAAACCAGCTGGGCCCGGAGCTAGCAACCCCACTCCCAAAAGTCCGATGTGCTACAGAAACAACAGCAACAACTCTTATCGTGTTGAGGGTGACCCTGTAATTCAGCTGCAGGTATGGGTTCGTGGGGTAATGGTTAACAAGCCGAAAGTGGGACTGGCGTATGAAGATCAAATTCTAGCCTCGGCTGTTGGATTTTCTTTCGTACAAATACCCTTGGATTAATATAAATCTATCTATGTTTTCCTTGACCACGACTACAGCTAAATATTAGTGTTCTTTGGGTAATCTATTTTTGGCTGTCAACCAATCTAGAAGAAACCTACTTGCAATAGATACAACACCCACAACCCCTGTTGGGGTTAGGGTGTGTCCTTATACTCCATATGTCAGTCAACAGCGTCACTGCTGCTACAGTTAGATGAGAAAACAAAAATTATATTGCGCAAACTAACGAAAAATAAAGGGAATTACCATCTATAGGGTGGTCTGAAAATCTTGTCACGCCTATGTAATATAATGTTCTATTTGTGATGATTGTCGTGAGCTTCCACAGTTTGGAAGAGTGGTAAGAAGTAACAAAAATACGACACTAAATTATGAGGCGCATTGAGATAACCGAAAGATTCTTTCCATAATCTAAACAAAGTATTAAGAAACAGTAAAATCTCGTTAGAAACAAAGAAATTGTTGTCATATCGGTCCTCCTGTAGGGCAGAAAATCCCGGATCAATCTCCTCACAGAAGCAGAAGAAACTTGAAGTAACACATATATAGTTCTACAGAAGGATGTTGAGCATGCTATGGACAGAACATAAAGTATTTATTAATTTACTAAATATAACTACTGGTGTGTTGGAAGTGTTCCTTAACTATTTAGTAGCAGTGAGGCGACCTACACCCTTTTGCAAATTAATTGAAACAAAACGAATAATTAAATCATGTTTGTACTTCGTATGTCCATCCCCAAAACTTGTTCCTTACAAGTTGACCATAGATTCAAGACTGGATTTAAACACAAGTTTCCAGGCCAATCTATAATACTTTGATTTGCTCACTGATAAGTCTTGTCAGTGTGTTCGTACGCTTCCTTGGAGTAGCGTCCTTTGCAGACAATGAACATAGGACAAATAATCGAGAGTCGAGACAATAGTGTCTGGGTGTGATAAAGATCTGATGCAATCACGGATGGTGCAATATTTTTGAAGGCCAAACAAATTTCATCCTACACCCCGAAAATAGATTCATATCACTGTACATCACTGCGAATGACCTAATCTGAGGAAAAATATAAATCGGTTACACCCTGTCATTCCTGTGGGTCTAAACCCGACCGTATGGTGAAAGAAAGGAAACTAAACTGGATGTTTCAATTAATTTGCACAAGTGTGTAGAATAATGCCTATAGCTATTTGAACTATCCGCCCTGTCCATTGGGTTCAAGAATACACCGACTACCCATCCATGCAGAAGGGTAACCCCCACCAGAAAAAAAGACCTCTTCTTTTTATACATATATCAATCTTTTTAACTCACGGGCAAACCAATACAATGTCTACATTTTTTTTGTGTAAAGAAAAGCTATATCTACAATTTTCGTGCAAATCAAACTGTTATCTCTCGTTTTGATGTTCGTGCAAGCAACACCCATGGCTATCGTTTTGACACGCGTATAAAGAACACCCATGTCTACCGTTTAAAATCTCGTGGAAAAATCACCTACGTCTTCCGTTTTGATCTCTTGTAAACAACACGCATGGCTAGCGATTTGACCCTCATATAAGCAACACCTATTTTTTTACCGTTTTGAATCCCGTTTAAACCAAATCTATGTCTGCCATTTTGTCTCTCCTGTAAACAACACCTATGACTGCCACTTTGACGCTCGTATGAAGCGAATATGTCTACAGTTTTAACTCTCCTGTTAACAAAACCTATGCCTCCATGCCTTCTGTTACTCTCGGGTAAACAACACCTATACCTGCCGCTTTGTCTCTCATGTAAACCAAACCTATGTCAAACATTTTTACACACTGGCTAGCCAAATTTATAGCTAATCTTTTTGCATGTGTCTAGCCTTTGACTCAGGTTCAAACGAAACGTGTTCTACCTTTCCGACTGCCTTGTCAACCAAATCTATATCTACCTACCGATTTTACAACATTCGGCATTAAATAACCGGTAGGAAATTTGTGTGTTGTAAAACAGTTGGAATCGATTTCGGCTCAACAGAATCTCAACCACACACTTTTATTTTTCTGATATAATTCTTCTTTACATTTAAAAGTGAGTATATATTTTTTACTATTTATATATAACCTTTCTGATAGTTATTTCAAAACTGCTCTCGTAGGGCAATAATAATAATAATAATTATTATTATTATTATTATGATTACAATTATTATTATTATTATTTTTATTTTCTTTGATATCTGGCGTTTACACATTTCTTTCCGGGTCCCGCCCAGGGACCTAAGGTTAGAAATGGCATCATGACACTTTCCACTGCAAAGAAAGAAAAAAAAATAATTACATATTAAAGCCCTTCGTAAAGTGTGGGATGTACTTGTCAGAACAATTTTTTGTATCTCTTTGAGGCATGGACTTCCAGAGATCCCTTCAATTAGCCTACTGGAATCTTTTCCAACCAATTCTAAGGCTCCAACTACAACAGGGATTGTTGATGTTCCCATGTGCCACATTTTTGAGATTTCTATTTCAAGGTCCTTGTAATTTGACAGTTTTTCGAATATCTTCAAAGATATATTGCAGTCTGCAGGGACTGCCATATCAATAAGGAGGCACTTATTTTGTTTGTGGTCTTTAATAACAATGTCTGGGTGGTTGGCATTGATTGTTCTGTCAGTGTGTATTGTGTAGTCCCATAGAATTGTAACATTATTATTATTATTATTATTATTATTATTATTATTATTATTATTATTATTATTAGTATCTGTTTGATGAGTGTCAATATTTTCAATCTATTTTAAAGTTATACATATCAGCTAAAGTGTCTCGCTATAACTTTTTTCTACGAACATTTTGTACATTAAAAAAACCCAAAAGTGTTTATTCACAAAACAAAGAGAGAAGATGAAAAGAAAACAAAAAACATCTGCAGTGTTTCCATGCGTCTACATAATCGTATGTATCTATACGTCAATTTACGTCTGTACCTATTTGTATATGTGCTGTATCACTAAATATATATAAGTGCCAATCTCTGTTTCTGTATGCTATTGTATATATACGCATGTATCTGTATATCATTGTCTGAAGAAGTAATGGATGTTTCATATATTAATAAGAGAAATGTTTATCTATTTAAACTTTATTTTCAGTAGATACTCGTATTTGAGTAGACGTTCCGATGATTTCAAACAATATATCTATTTTCATCCACCGGCCTGAATATTCGAGAAATGTTATTAAAGTAAAAAGATGGAGTGGGAGATTATTTATATTTAATATGATTTCAGGAATATCGGATGAAAATATATATAAAATAAATATATATATATTTTGAAAGTAAACAGAGCGTCGATTCAAATATGTGCATCCACTAAAAAAATAACATGTACAGTGTTAGAAATATCATTGTCTGTATGTATATCTCATTTTATTAGAGTATATATCAATACAGCCGTCTCTGCTAACACAACGCTCTTCATTAAATGAATTGAGTACTATAGCTGTATGGCGTTTGTTTTCATTCGTAAAATTAATACGCTAGAATTTCCCTTTCGCTTTACCGGGAGCTGGTAGCTCAGCGGTAGAAACACCGACTGATACCAAATATAGCTTGAAGCAATCCGGTATCTGACCACAGTGATGAGCTGTGATACATCGAAACATGCCTGTATGTGGATGACATTATATATATATATATATATATATATATATATATATATATATATATATATATATATATATATATATATATTGTTATTTCACAAGTTCCTTGTACCACGGTGATGGTCCAATGTAGAACCAATGAAGACTAACTCGAACACAGGTATGGAATAACACATATATATTACAAACAGAAATATGTATATAGAAGTAGAAGTATTAGTAATAACAATCAGATTTGGTTAGAGTAAACTATGTTGTCTCGACAAGTATCACTATGTCTTACAAGTAACTGTGTGACTCTCTACTCTGTCTCTGACTCTATCTCTGCCCTTCCACCAGCGCACCGGGGGTCGCATACAGACGTCGGGTTCAGGTGCAAAAGTACGGCCCGAAACCAGCCGCCGAAAGGACAGCCTCCAAAGACCAATTGTCAACCCTATCGAGTGCCTTGGACTGATCTAAATTGATCAGCGCGGCTTCACTGTCGACTTGCTCGATGATCAAGCGTACCATATGAAGGTTGTCCTGTATATTCCTGCCCTTCCCAGCACAAGTCTGTTCGGAGCCAAGAAGACTAGAGAGGACAGCCTGCAAGCGGTTCGCTAAGACCTTAGCCAAAATCTTTAACTCTGTGTTTAACATAGTGTTATGGTCCAAGTTCCGTGTACCACGGTGATGGTCCAAGGTTAGAACCAATGAAGAAATAACTCGAACACAGGTATGGAATAACAAAGACATATTAACACAGAAATATAATACAAACAAGTAGAAGTATTAGTAATGACTATCAGATTTGGTTAGAGTGAACTATGTTGTCTCAACAAGTATCACTATTCCAATGTCTTACAGTAATCGTCTGACTCTCCAATTCTCTGTCTCTGACTGACTGACTCTGACCTCTGAACTGCTGCTCCCTCTTGAGGCGCAGTATTTATGATGTCCGGAATAGTCCATTATTATTATGGGTAAGTTCCCATAACAAATATATATATATATATATATATATATATATATATATATATATATATATATATATATATATATATGCTGTACATCTTCAAAAGCATGAGGTGCTGGATCTAACCATTTTCTTTGGATTTTTCAACACATTTTTGGTTGCGTATGTTGGCTTGGAATTTTAGTAATTCTTTCAGGAAAGGTGATATTGGGAAAGGAACCGGGGGCGTAGATTTACATTTTAATAAGTTTCTATAGCGGCACTCTCGAGTATTTTCCTTCTGAGTAAACGTCAAAGGAGAAAGCAATTTGCACAGAAGGAAAATTCTTGAGAGTGCCACTATAGAAACTTATTAAAATGTAAATCTACGTCCCTGTTTTTTTCCCCATTATTATCCCAGAATCATCCCGAAATATTTTGAAAATCAAGTGACAACGGCTAAATCCATCACCTCACGCACGCGCGCACACACACACACATACACACACACACACATATATATATGAATGAATGTATCTATGTATATATATATGTGATGGTATATATGATTTTATATGTGTATACGTCATTGTATGTGATGATATGCTATTGCGTGTTTCTATATACTATTGTATGCATCATTAGGCCATTGTGCTAGTCCATACCGTACGTGTGCATATGTCATTTTATGTACCTATATGTCAGTATGTCTCTTCATGCTATTATATGTATATAGATGTCATTGCATATATGTAATTTTATGTGTGTATATAACATGGTATGTGTGCATATTGTATGCATAGATATGATAATGGATGCGTGTATACGTACGTTGATATATATATATATATATATATATATATATATATATATATATATATATATATATATATATATATATATATATATATATAGCTTTATATGTGTGTATATGTTACAATATTCATATAGCATTGCATATGTCTACATGTCATTTTATATGTGAATATGTCCATCTATCTCTGTCCATTTTTAAAACATTGTGTATATGTTGCACGTGTCTACGCGACATGCATGTATGTACCTATGTGCTAGTGTACGCATGTATATGGGTGCGTTGCCGCGTGATCAGAATATTCGCTTTCCGGCCCTCCGACGACTCGGTTTCGAATCTTTCCATCGTAAGACGCAAGTAACTTCTTGATGTTATCGGTCTGGATAGACAATCTCAACGTGGTCACATCAATGCCAGGGTTAACGGTTATTTTTCCTACACGTCCTCATAGTGGGCATTTCTAACCCCCTCCTTTGCTAATTTACAAGAATCTCGTTCAGTAACCCTCTACCTTGAGTAGCCCTTGGGCCTTGTATTGTGTGAACTAACAGTATAAAAAAGTGTGATTATGCACTTATCTTTATATGCGTCTTTGCGTGGTTGCAATCTTTTTTGCCTATACGTGTGTCTTGAATATGACGATAAACTACATCCGGCAGCAAGACCTCTGAGCGGGAGATGAGAGATTTTTGAGAAGCGTGAAACCACCTCTTAATCGCTGTTGCTCTCATGTCTACACTGACCCGGGGTGGAAGCACCTGTTAACGTCCTAACTATAGGCAAATAGTGAACCCCCAAACAAAAATCAACAGTACATTTTCATAATAAAATGACCAACAATACATTTTTATAGAAAAATCATAATCAATGCACCATTAATAAAAATATTAAAGTATATATTCATAGTAAAATTAACATCAATTCAGTTTATGGTGATATATTTAAAAACAATATAGCTGTACTCTGAAATTATAAAATTATGTATAAAATATCGTTTTAAGATATGTTTAAAAATTTGCGCAAATTTCCTATTTTGAGAGATTTTTTGTATAGAAGTTTAGTTTATAGACATAGACATTTAATTCGCTAAGGCACCCTGACTTTATTGACAATATATTCATCTTTTAGAACTGATGCCTGGAAGGTAAGATTTTATGGTGGATAGTCCAGAAATTCCACGTGTCTACCATTAATTAGGTGACCCTAACATTCTTTCTATGAGAACAACGGACTTCAGTTCGTGGATCCTCGCCAACACCAGACTATAATTTTTGCTCTGGAGCCAAGAATGGCCATAAATTATTTTAAATCTAGAATGAATATCCATTGAAAACATTATTCTATTCCTTTATGACATATACACACACAAGGATATGCTTAATTTACAATTTAAAAATGAGCTTAAGTTTTAAATGAAGCTTGCATAGTTCACTACTTTTGAACATCTCTTAATACAAAATATGAATGCAGTACTTGCTTTTGATATTTTTATGTCGCTCTCAAAGATACACACACACACACACACACACACACACACACACATATATATACATATATATATATATATATATATATATATATATATATATATATATATATTTGTGTATTTAGGCAGCAATCCTTATTTCATGCACATTTCGTAACATACTTGTTGACAACACTAATAGAATAGCATCATCTACATGCAACAAAAAAAAATAATGGAAGCCTTATTAATAAAAACAAACAAACCAAGACTTAATAATATTAACTTTGAACATGGACATAATATCTTGACCGAATTTTAAAAAATGAAAACGTTTTATAAAACATACATACAACAAACTATTTCTTATTTTAACAGTTAAAATATAATCCTTGAAAATGGCTCAATGTATAGCCGAAAGCGCTCGGATAAAAAGAACATTCGGACAGTTGTTATATAATTTATCATCCGAAAAGAAAAAAAAATTAGATCGCATGGAAAATTGTGTAAAAACAACTAAATAAAAGCACCATGTCTGTCATTTTCAATGAAATATATATATATATATATATATATATATATATATATATATATATATATATATATATATATGTATATATATATATATATATATATATATATATATATATATATATATATATATATATATATAATTTCATTTTTATAGAATCAACTTCAGAAACCTACATTAAGGAAGCACACGACAAACATTTTTTTCACTGTAGTTATTCAGCGATAATCTAATATCAAATCCTTTGGAGGTCCAATCGAGGGACGCTGAAAATTAATCAAAATTATAAGGTGTAAATAATTTCTCTTTTTTTTCATTTTATCAAGCCCCCTCTCCATTAGCACGTATATGTTCTCTTTTATTCCTTTCCTATCCATCAGTACTATAGGTCGCACAATAAAAAAACTTCTCTGCATTGGAATTATATAATCTCACTATTGATAGCTGACACAAATATAATGTTATATAGTCCAAAAAACACGTCCTGGGTAAGACGTTAAACTACGTCCAACAGCAAGGCCTCTGATCAGGAGGTCATGAGGAGCGTGGAACCACCTCTTAATTGCTAGTGTTCCCAGGTCCACCCTGACCCGGGGTGGTAGCACATGTTAGGGTCCCAGCTATGGGAAAATAGTTAACTATTACCAGCAATACTTTTTTTTAAACATATTATTAACAGCAATACAATTTTGAAGGAAACATATTACCAGAAACATATTTTTGATAAAACGAAATATTACCAGCAATAAAAAATTTTGTTGGCATTAAATAACCCATTGAGGTTGGTAAGCCGTAAAACAAAATAAACCAATCTAAACAAAATAATACATATTCTATTCATACGAATCTATCCTACAAATGTTGTCGGCATTAAATAACCCATTGAGGTTGATATGCCGTAAAACAAAATAAACCAAACCAATCTAAACCAAAGAATACATATTCTATTCATACGAATCTATCCTACAAATGTTGTCGGCATTAAATAACCCATTGAGGTTGATATGCCGTTAAAAAATACAAAACAAATCAAACCAAAAAAACGGAAAAAATAGAGTTAATTTTAAACAATAAATAGGGAATACCTTGTTATTTTTGCAAATAGGATGGGAGATATACATTTAAAAGAAAAGAATCACGTGGGCACGGTGGAGTAATGAATAGCGGCTCGGATTAAGGAATCGGAAGACCTGAGTTCGAATTCCATTCGAATCCATTGCATTCATTTGCGTGCTAATACCATTGGGAAAAGTATGAATCCTCTCCCCCCCCCCAGAAGAAGAAGGGTTCTATATCCTATATAGGCAACAGGTCTACCGCCGAAAGAAATGGCAACCTACTGCAGGAAAAAAAATCTGCCTCGTCAGTCATGTATCGAAAGATACATGATCGCCTAAGCGTGTATCACGCATGGCATGTAACTGACCTGAACAACTGTGAGGGTGAAAATGTTCCATTCAGACGCCAACCCAGACTAAGGTTATGGAAATTAAAGATGGCCAAAGCAATAACTCAACTCTAATACGACGTTAATAGATACATTTTAAAGATGTATGATTTATAGATGATATCGTTTTTTTTGTTTTGTTTTTTTGCTAGACACATAAAGGAAACAGAAAGTAGTCCAAGGCAAGATTATAAACAAAGCAGAAATTAAATGAGTTTCCATTATTGATTAAAACATCATGTGTCTTCTATCTTTTCCAGCTTCATTATTCATGTCTAATGCAGATGAAACAGATTTAAAAATTTAATTTTAAAAATAACTATTTTGTTATTCGTTCCCATTCTAATGCCTTTGTAACGAGATTGCTTATCTACCTATATTTCTGAGATGAGTTATTATGTATATTATTTACATTATTCGATTATAGTGCGAGTTCAATATCCGGTTAAGGCAGTAGAGAACTTGGAGAGGGGAATTAACAGGAGATAACTGATAACTGACATCCATTAAACATGGCACGTGGAACTAGAACAGTCTACTCCAGTGAGCGAAATAAAAGGTTCAGTTCGACATTCCAACCACCTGGAGAAGGCCGGAGCGTACAAAGACCGAAACATTGTAATAAATATGGCGACAAGATGAGGACAATATTCCGAATAATGTAAATAATGAGATTGCTTATTCATTCAAGTATAGTCTATGTTCGGGTCTGAAAATGAAAACACCCAGGTTTATCTTAGCTTTCCAGTAGACAGATGCAACAGAAATAAATATGCAATACGTACACTTTAAAGAGTATATTTTCACATCTATCACATAGTATTTATTATAACATAACGTCCATATTAACTAAGCAAGTGGTATTTTATGTATATATATATATATATATATATATATATATATATATGTGTGTGTGTGTGTGTGTGTGTGTGTGTGTGTTTGTGTATTTAGGCAGCAATCCTTCTTTCATGTACATTTCATTGAATACGACAGACAAGGTGCTTTGATTTATTTTTTTATAAAATTGCATGTGTGATCTAATAATTCTTTCTTTTCAGATGATAAACTATGTAAAAACTGCTCGAATGTTAATTTTATCCGAGCGCTTTCGGCTATACATTTAGCCATTTTCAAGGATGAACTATTTTAACTGTTAAATAAGAAATAGTTTGTTACATGTATGTATTTATATAATGTTTTCATTTTTCAAAACACGGTCAAGATATTGTGTCCATGTTCATAGTTGATATTATTGATGGTGTTTTTGTTTTTATTAATAAGGTTTCCATTATTTTTAGTCTTTTATTGCATGTAGATGATGCTATTATATTTGCGTTGTCAACAAGTATGTTACGGGCTCCGTTAGGCCGCCATGAATATTTAAATGAGATCTAATTGAGCTATGGGCAGAAAGGTGTAGAGTGAGTCTGCGTGTCAAACATGTTGTAGTATGGCCTATATAATTATTTACGAATTTTGATTGATCAGGGATACAATTCCCTAATGGGCATTTAAATTCGTAAATAATATTTGACTTATTTAATTTTGTTCTAAGAGGTGAATTATTATTTTTAACTATAAGTTTAGAGGCTTTAAATTTTTTGTAAATAAATAATTTATCTAATTTTTTTTTGCTATTGTCAACTGTTGTTGTCGATTTCTTTTATAATGTTCTTAATTCTACTTTCGTCTTTTTTATAATTTTCGTTCATTTGATTTTTATAAAACATATTAATGTTATTGTTTATGTTTCTATTCTCGTCGTTGCTATTAGCTACCTTAGCCAGAAAACTCCTAATGTGGAAATCCAACAATTGATCAGGAAATCCGTTATTAATAAACGTTTGTCTTACGTTGTTAAATTCTTTAAAGAAAAGTGTGCGAGATGATGAATTCTCGTGCGCTTTCGTGATATGATATATATGATAAACTATAATATGAAGGTATGCTATATTTTGGATTAATGTGCTCAATAGATAGAGGGGATGTCGTAGCTGGGTTTGAATTCAACGTCCACAGGGCCCAGTTGTGATTTATGCTGCAACTATGCTCAGCTGACCTTAGTTACAGTTTCTGGGAGAGAGTGAATTATCTGATGTGATCAACAGTCTGGAGAAGGCCAGTAAACTATCGTCCATGATCACTTCGTACTAGCGAAACCACCGACATCCCCCAAATAGTTCGGTCTACAGAGTTTCACTCACAAGACTTGGGTCAAAAGTTTGTATGGTTTTCCGACACTTTCCAAAGGTGCCTGCCACATGCTGGGATCGTATCTACAGACCAATGATGAGATTCGAACCCGGTTTTCATGGTTAGAAAACGAAGTTTCTAAATAGTCGACTACGTACACACACACACACACACACACACACACACACACACACACATATATATATATATATATATATATATATATATATATATATATATATATATATATATATATATATATATATATATATATAAATATATATATATATATCACTATTAAGTATTGTAAGAAAAATAAATTTAAAAGCATTCCTATTTCTCACTTCCCTGTATAATTTGGACCATGTCTGTCACACTATCTCTCACCACACTCTACATAGCCTTACATGAGCTTAATGCTACCCGTCAAAAGTGTCAGTTTAAATTCATTTTTTCATCCTTGGAAGTGAGGTCTGATGATCCAGGGGAAAAGAAACTCCCTGGGGAAATAAATTTTAACCATGGAAACTTAAAGTTGTCTGGTTTTCTATAAATTAATATATATATATATATATATATATATATATATATATATATATATATATATATATATATATATATATATATATATATAGTTAAGCTAAATCACAGCAGACATGGCCTGAAGTTTTGCGTTTATGCATGAAACAGACTGCCAAGGCTTGATGTTGACCACAGTATCCAACAGGATATAGGTATCCTAACGTGATTTGTACACAGTCTTATGAAGAATACCGTGTCTTACAATAAATAAATACTATTGCTTCTCCTTAAGGAATGTAATTTACTATGCTTAGCTTAGTTTTCGCGTAAGTTCAGGGTACCGAATGAGGATCGAACTCACTTCACAGTCGTAATTGTCAACCCTACTAGCTCGCAGGATTACGGCCACATCACGTTGAAACACCGGCTTCCGTACAATCTACCACCACGCCGGTTTTCTTCTCAATCTCACCTTTCCTGAAAGAATTATTACTTTCCAAAGTCAACATCTACAACAACAAATATGCCGAAAAATCAAAAGAAAACGGTTAAATCCATCACTTCAGCCTTTAACGATGTACAACACATACGCCTATTTCATACCAAAAACATCTAATCGAAATTCACACAATATTCATAAAAAAACATTGAATATTACTCGCTCACTTTACTTTTCAGCACACTTTGAATTCGGCCACTTTGTGCCCTCCAGATACTTTGACAGACCTTTTAAGCCCCTGATGAACATTCATGAACGTTCTCAAATTTACAAACTTTGATAAGCCAATGACATCCTCGCCTGTGTGTAAATAAACGCGTGCAGCATTTACCGGAATTTGTTTAATTACCACAATTACCCTAATATAATTGCACAGCATTGACAATTTTTTAAAACTAATTCATTATTGCATTGCGGCTGGTGGAACAAGAGAATTTGGGCCCATGCAGCGTCGAATATCATTACTACTATAAATACTTTTACAGAGAATTTTCTTTCATTTTAAAGTGAAATCACTAAACTAATACATTATTTGTTTCATTCATCCAATATTTTTTAAAATTTGTAAATAAAGTATTTTCCTAGAAATAAACATTGCATGTGTTTTTATTTTATTTGATCTCATAAGGTATTTGTAATTTATTCTAAATGCTTTAAAACTAGATTTATTTACGTTTTTTTCTTTAACCAATATTATTTTCAGTAAATTTTTCCGACAATTTATTTGCAAGTGATAGTGAATATTTTTGAACGCAGGTGGTATTCTTCCAAGTATCTGTTTAGCTATTTAGTTTGACGTTGTCATAGAGATTACATTTTGCCAACTTTTTTTCTGATATCAAAGTAATATAATTCGTCATAAATATCATTACTCCACACAAAATCATGTAATATTATTTATCTAAATATTCCCGTTTTTATCTGTTTCCATTGCCTTGTTGAAATCAGAAATCTTCTACTTAAGCGAGAAAAAATCAGTCGTTAACAAATAAAAGAATATCTTCTACAGTTGAAGCGTTTTGATTTTAATCATTTCACACCAAGCAATGCAATAAATTCACTGAGACACATTTTGTTAGTGAGTGTGAGAGAATATGAGAAAAATAAAAACATTATTAAGTAGATATGACAATAAAAGTACAGGAAATATAAGATAGATGAGAGCGAATGACATTGATTTGAAATATTTGATGATCAAATTTGACGTGGCAGCAAGGAGCCGAAAGATATTTCCAAAAACGAGAAGTGTAGGAGAGGAAACTGTTAGCATAGAACTTACGGTTATATCTAGCAATTATATAAATTATATAAAATAATGAGACATTGCTTATACTGCTCTTAAATTTATGGAGTCAAGATACTAAAGAGGAAAGCGATATTTATTTTGTGAAAATACAGAAATGTGGCACAAGGCCGAAGGGGGGATTGGGGAAAAGGACGGTCTTCTTCTGTCTTAAATATAACTTAGCTAGCCGCAAGCACTGACCCAATCGTACGAACAATATTCCTTACGCCAAAACAACACATTCATACGTACTTTTCTCACTACAACCACCATAATACCTCACTGTCTCTATGAAAATACTAACTGGTCTCCATATTTACATACTAAATAGGAAGGCTCATTAGAACAATTGCCATGCAAATATTTATAGACAGGGAAGCTTCGTTACGGGTTATGAGTCAAATCCCGGTCGAAGAAGTACTCATTGGTCAGTTTTAAATAACAAAGAAATCTTACGCTTTACTAAGAGAGTCTAAAAATCTATTAAGAAAAAAATGTTTGAATACTTAAAATAAAATTTTCATAGAAAAAAAAAACTTCTTAGGAATGAAAGAAAATTATTTATTTTTAATGTGAAGACAAAATAAAAATAGTTAATTTGAAAAAAAAAAAACGTTTTTTAAATAGCAAATATTAATGTTCTGCTTTTTTCTATATTTCGATAAAAAAAAAGTTGATCAACAGTGTATGTGCGCCAAATATTGGCGCCAAAACCTAATGACAGAGTCTGCTTGTATAATTTCCTTCTCTGCAACATCTCTCCAACAGGAGGACCAGTACCAAGTCGAAATTAGACAATCAAAGAAGAAAAATAATTATATTTTGTTAAACTCGACATGATTGGTTGATAAATTCTTCGCATGCTAAAAAAAATAACTTTCGGAAATTCTGGAGCGCAGATATTTCGAGCCTATCTTTTCCCATAAATTTCGAATCGTGAAAACTGTCAGCTGCTATTTTGAGGAAACCAAACAGAAAGGACACTTCGTAATAAATATAGGTCATTAAACTTCAGTAGTTTGGGAAAAATAACAGATTTCCAACACTACGAACGACGTTTAATTCTTAAGGTTACCGATTCACGAAAATCTGCAAATAGAACAATACATTTGGTCTAGTTATCTCCACTGTTCATCAATGTCGACAGCAACTGCTTCAGAGTCATTTAGAAGAAGCATACTTACATCAGAATTAGTAGAATTTTTATTCGTTCCCCAGAAGATAACTATCTATACTTCTGAGATTAGGTATTATGTACATTATTTACATTATTCGGACTATTGTCCTCATCTTTGTCGCCATATTTATTACAACGTTTCGGCCGTTGTACGCTCCGGCCTTCTTCAGGTGGTTGGAAAATCAAACTGAATGCTTTTTTTCGCTCACTGAGGTAGACTGTTCTAGTTCCACGTTCCATGTTTAATGGATGTCAGTTATCAGGTATTGAACTCACACTCTTTGGGTCCTGTCCTGTCAGGTTAAGGCACTGGATAACTTTCAGAGGGAAATTAACTGGAGATAATTGATCACCAACATCCATTAAACATGGCACGTGGAACTAGAACAGTCTACCCCATTGAGCGAAATAAAGGGCTCAGTTCGACATTCCAACCACCTGAAGAAGGCCGGAGCGTACAACGGCCGAAACGTTGTAATAAATATAGCGACAAAGATGAGGACAATAGTCCGAATAATGTAAATAATGCCCAGAAAATAAATTATTGCATTTGCATTGAGGCGCAGCTAGTGGCACGGTAAATGTAATAGGTAAACCGAGTTCAAATCTCCGCCTACTCTGTGATTTTTATTTTCGGAGTTGACACGAATTTGTCATTTCTCTCCACAGGTACAGCTTAACTATAAAAATAGATTTGACTCTTTCGTTTCTTCATTTCGAATACAGAACCTTAGATAAGGCAACAGGAATCCACTCTTCCCAAGAAGTCATGCCAAGCCACAGATAATAAAGAAAAGAAACCACGAAGGTAGTTAACAGCAACAGAAAAGCAATTCCTAATATGCTATGGAGAATCACAGATGATAAAGAAATTAAATCTATGGAAAACCAGAATCGTTTAAATCCTGAAGGAACATGCCAATTCATAGATAATAAAGCAATCTGTAAAAACTCCTAACACCCACATCCGGAAGGGACATGGAATTAATAGATAATAAAGGAATGAAAGCGATGATCATCTACATTCTGAATGGACATGTCAATTCACCGATAATAAAGAACACATTAGTTACAGAGACATGATCGCTCACAACCAGAAAATACACGACAGTAACAACAATTTTAATTTGGATGATTCAAAATAAATTTACAAATTTAATTTGCCGTTACGGATATTACTGCATTGATAAAATTAAATTATTTACAATATTGACATTGTTCGGACTGCTGTGCACGTCTCCGTTGCTATATTCACAACGTTTCGGCGCTGTACGTTCCGGCCTTCTTCAGATGACTGGGATTTCGAACTGAACCCTTTATTTCACACACCGGAGTAGATTGTTCTAGCTCCAGGTGCCATGCCTCTTCCGGATGTCTCAGTACCAGTTATCTCCCTTTTAACTCAATTCTCCAAGTTTTTGTTCATCTCTGCCGTAGCCAGTTATATGAACTGACAACGCTTCGGGTCAAGTCACTTGTCACAACCAACGCTTTTATCCACTGAGCCACGTGTCGTTGAGGAAAAAAAATGTGCACAGACATAAGATGAAATGAAAGGGTTTCGGCGTAGCTCATTTAGCGTCGCTGATTCGGCGTCAGAAATAAAATTTGACTATTCGGCACAGCCGTTTAGGCATCAGACTGTTTTGACGTCACTGTCTTTGACCGGAGGCAACCCCTCAAAAAAGGATAAAAGCATTGAAGACACCCAGATTTCAATATGACTTTTTTTTATTCATTTAGGGAATTAAGGATGCAATTAAAACACTAATGTAAATTTAAAACTTAAATTAAAAATATTGTACTTCAAAAATATTAAAAAACTTAGTAAAGCTACTCAATCTTAAAAATTATTTCTTGCTCGTTGCGTCAAAAGTAAAACGGTATCCATCGTGTATCACTTTGTTTCTTCCACGTTTGGATAAAATATTTGCTTCCATTTGGAATAAATGGGCTTTGACGACTGAAAAATATAAAGCTGCACTGAAGGGAATATAATATAAAAATACCTCCAATTACTATTTTTCTTAAATTTAAAAATGCCTCCAACAACTCCCTTTCTTAAATATAAAAATGCCTTCAACTACACTTTTACTTAAATATAAACATGTCTCCAACTACACTTTTTCTTAAATTTAAAAATGCCTCTAACTACTGTTTTTTATATAAAAAAGCCACCAACTACCCTTTTTCTTAAATTTAAAATACCCCCAACTAACATCTTTCTTAAATTTAAAAATACCTCCACCTACTCTTTTTCTTAAATATAAAACTGCCTCCAACTACCCTTTTCTTAATTTTAAAAATGCCTCCAACTACTCTTTTTCTTAAATTTAAAAATGCATCCAACTATTCGTTTTTTTTTTTAATTTAAAAATGCCTCCAACTTCTCGTTTTCTTAATTTTAAAAATGCCTCAAACTGCTCTTTATCTTAAATTTAAAAATGCCTCCAACTACTCCTTTTCTTAAATTTACAAATGCCTTCAGGTACTCATTTTCTTAAATATTAAAATGCCTCCAAATACCTTTTTTTCTTAAATTGGACGAAGTACTAATTTGTCTAATAAACGAGAGTGAGAGATAGGGAGAAAGGGAGAGAGATACAGAGACATAGACAGAGACAGAGAAAACTTGACTATAACGACGAAGTATTAATCTGATGCCTAGCCGAAAAATTCCTATATCGAATCGGCTACGCCAAATCGTCCATGCCGAATCATCGACGCCAAATAGGCTACCTCGGAACTATTCCCAAGATGAAATGTTTAAAATAAAAAGTCCATGGGAAACTTTTAACAATAAAATATATGCTACATTCTTCTCAAATATCAGAAAGAGATAGATTATAATATGTAAAGGGGAAAAATGAGAGAATGTAAATATATGTATAAATGTAGCTTAGAATGTGAACGCAATGAAGCATTAATGTAGATACGAAGTTAATCTGCCTTCACTAATCCGTAAAATTAACTGAGTTGAATTAATCGACGCATGACTTCCGGCCCCCAAAATAGGTAGAAACCATAATTAATATTTTCCAATTTAAAAATAGGTAGAAATATGATTGAAACATAAAATTTATAAACGTTTAATTAATAACAGATTTTATTTTGCTTTTTATAATTAATACTGGATTTGTAGTGGTCTTCAATAAGTGAAAAATATATTTCACTAAGAAAAAGTAACATTATCAGTGACAGACTGCAGCTAGAAGGGACATGGTGATCGCCTATATGCACAAGGCGAATGGTGATCGCCTATATGCACAATGGGAATGGTGATCGCCTATATGCACAAGGCGAATGGTGATCGCCTATATGCACAATGGGAATGGTGATCGCCTATATGCAAAAGGCGAATGGTGATCGCCTATATGCACAAGGCGAATGGTGATCGCCTATATGCACAATGGGAATGGTGATCGCCTATATGCACAATGGGAATGGTGATCGCCTATATGCACAAAGCGAATGGTGATCGCCTATATGCACAAGGCGAATGGTGATCGCCTATATGCACAATGGGAATGGTGATCGCCTATATGCACAAGGCGAATGGTGATCGCCTATATGCACAAGGCGAATGGTGATCGCCTATATGCACAATGGGAATGGTGATCGCCTATATGCACAAGACGAATGGTGATCGCCTATATGCACAATGGGAATGGTGATCGCCTATATGCACAAGGCGAATGGTGATCGCCTATATGCACAATGGGAATGGTGATCGTCTATATGCACAAGGCGAATGGCGATCGCCTATATGCACAATGGGAATGGTGATCGCCTATATGCACAATGAGAATGGTGATCGCCTATATGCACAAGGCGAATGGTGATCGCCTATATGCACAAGACGAATGGTGATCGCCTATATGCACAATGGGAATGGTGATCGCCTATATGCACAATGGGAATGGTGATCGCCTATATGCACAATGGGAATGGTGATCGCCTATATGCACAAGGCGAATGGTGATCGCCTATATGCACAAGGCGTATGGTGATCGCCTATATGCACAATGGGAATGGTGATCGCCTATATGCACAATGGGAATGGTGATCGCCTATATGCACAAAGCGAATGGTGATCGCCTATATGCACAAGGCGAATGGTGATCGCCTATATGCACAAGGCGTATGGTGATCGCCTATATGCACAATGGGAATGGTGATCGCCTACATCCATAACGTACATGTTGATTGCCTGTATCCAGACGAGACATAGTTAAGCCGTACATTCAGAAGCGTCATGTTTATCAGCTACATCTATAAGGCATACGATGATTGTCTATATTTAGAAGGCACAGAGTGATCGCCTAGAACCTGAAAAGACATGACTATCGCCTAAACCCATAAAGTGTATGGTGATCATCTAAATCTAGAAAGGACATGGTGATGACCTACATCCCTAAAGTAAATGGTGGTCGCCTATATCCAGAAGGGTCATGGCTATCGCCTACATTTAGAATGCCTATAGTGATCACCTACCTCCAGAATGGAGATAGTGATCGCCAATATCCATGACATATAGTGATGGTCTATATCCAGAAGAGACATGGTTAACCCCTACATTTAGAAGGTATATAGGGATCAACTACATCCAGAAGGTATATGGTGATCACCAATATCCATAAGACATATGGTGAACAATTATATCCAGAAGGGGCATGGTTGTCGCATACATTAAGAAGGCATATGGTGATTACCTATACCTAGAAGGGGCATGGTGATCATATACATCTATAAAGCATACGCTGATCTCCTGTATCCAGAAAGTATATGGTGATCACCTACACCCATAAGGCATATGATGATTGCCTATATCCAGAACGGACACGGTTATCGCCTGCATTTAGAAAGCATATGGTGGTTGCCTACATCCTGAAAGGACATGGTCATCGCCTACATTCAGAATGGACATGTTTATCGTCTTTATACAGCAGGAACAAATTGTAAAAATGTACGTAATTAATTAATTAGTTTATTCTAACAAGCTCAGAGTGTTTCCCCAGATTTATTAAGCAATTGGATATCTGCTCGAAACGAGAAATCAAAGAATTCTAGTCGAGTTCATTAAAATCCCTCAAGAGGAAATACACTTGGGAAATGCATGAATCCATCTCTACTACCCTCAGTTATGGGTTGGATAGCAGGGCAGACTGCGTCCTATTGCGTCGGTTGGTAACCAGTCTATCGCAGAAAACAATGGAATCCCACTGGAGGGGAAAATCCTGCATAGTCTCACACGAATCGAAAGAGACGGGATCACTGAAGCATAAATGACATATGTCACTAAACTGACTGACTGACTGATGTATATGTACTCGTACGGTTACCTCACATTAAACCGGCCTTGTGTCATATCCTTTAGCCGTATGAGAAAATAAATACACCCGACTGCTTTTGTCCGGCCTTCGGTCCAGGATCAAAATATAGAATCTTTTATTCTCGTTTATTGGCTTTTTTTGCCCCTCGGGTAGTTCTCGTTTTTTTGTAAGGATGGAAGCCTAGTCTCATGGATTCCAACCTTGCGACGGCAGCTGCCCTCGTTAAATCGACCCTGTGTTTGCGTTGAGATGTGTAAATGATAACAATACCAAAGGTGTTGATAAATGATGTTCGTCGTTCAGATGCTTACATTGTGCAAAGTTGAATCACAGAAACGCTTAAAGATTTACGTTAACGAAATTCAGATAAAAGGTCTTGCTTTAGATTTCTGCCAAGGAGGACAAGATCAATCGAACGCTTTCGAGATACTGTTTAGATCGATACGACTCTAGAGTAACTTTCGTACAACTGAAATTGATTACAAAAGATTCTTATACTCAATGATTCAACTTTATAGATTGCTAGGATACATTTTGCGTAATAAACGTTGTTTCGTGTTGAGGATACGTAAGGGTCGACAATACATGAAAGAGAGATTTTTTTGAATGATCTCATCCCGAACAAGGCAATAAAGCCACTAAGATGCAATGGGTTACTTCCTCTCCCTTTTGCCTTCGATGCATTGTGACAGCCAATTTCTCCGTGCCCACTTTCCTCTCGAATAAGTTTCAACACTCTCTTTCTGATACTAATAATGAGCATTTCCATTTGGCTTCCATTATTCTTAAAACAACCCCCGCTACCCATATCTTCAGTTCTTCATATTCTCAGCATCTCACTGTAGAACCACATCTCTGTTGCCCCAAGGTCTTCCCTTCTAATCTGCGTGACGAGAATGCCCAGCATTCACTAGTGTATATTATTTCAGCACTCTTTTTTTTGTTTCTAAACATTTTTCTGTTTCCGAGTACTTTGCTTAGCTTTTGGAAGGCACATTTTGCCATTTCAATGTACGTTACGGTTTGGCATTCTCCATCTTCTGTTAAAACAATTTTCAGAGATTTAAAATTATGTACTTGTTTGATTTTGACATCTCCAGTTCGCTGCTCGCGACTTGGGCTTTTTCTTTTGCTGAAAACAATACATTCTCTCTTCTTACAATTCATAGTTATTCCTTTCTTCTTGTTTTCCTTTCCTATTTTGTCTAGGAGGTCCTTCAATATCATCTATGTGTTTCGAAATTCATAGGTATTAAATGCCTATTTGATTAAATTCATAATTTGTTAATCTTCTGATAATTATTTTAGTAATAGTAACGCTAAGAATAGCTATTTCCATTTGGGAAACATTCGACATACATTGACTAAAATGTTAACGTTACTCTTGGTTGAAACGTATAAAATCATTTTCTTCAGACACTTTTTAAGGAAATTTGACTTTTCAAATCTACTAAATGTTATAGCTCTTTCTGGTACTGATGGGAATTTCCTTCCTAATCTTTTATTTAATATTGCGTGGAAAACCAATATCTTCATTATACAAATATTTTCTCTTCTAGAATGGTAATGGTAAAATTAGCTATTTCAGTTCAGGAATTTATTGAGTGAAATGTTAGCGTTAGTCTCGCTTCAGATGTATAAAATATTTTTTTTATTATATAAGCTTCTCAGGATATTAAACTTCTCGAATCCACTAAATGTTATATATCTTCCTATCATTGTATAGTATATCGGAGGTGCTATATGGATTTTAATAAATCTAGAAATGAAAACGTTTGGTTTTCTCATTCAAAAATAGCTTCATACAAAATAGAAATGCCAAAATAGGAAATATTTATGTTATTTGGTCGAGCGAGCTCGGACAATTATGAGTCTATCGCGCCAAACATTCCAGTCCTGCATCTCGGTCGGAAGGTCTTCAGGATGGCATACTCTGTCATTACATACTTGGTTAATGTAAGAGATTACTGTGCGACCAACCCGTCTTGAACTATGAATAGCTGTCGGATCAGTATATCACTTTAAAGTTCTTGTTTTGCTCGCCAGCAGTGCCATGCAAAGGACATTCAACGTAAGATCGTAGAAATAGCAGGGATCGATCCATAGCGCTGAGATTTAGTTGAATGTTGTCTCCAGGAAATGCTTTCAGGTTCTGTTAAGCTTAGACTCCAGGGTTTTCGTTTATTATATCCAAGCAGTGGTACCATGCATTAAACTCGACTCTGTAGCGGCGTGAAAGACGCTCCGAATGAGGTTGTCTGGTAGGTCAGATTTACAGATTGCATCCATTTTATTCAAAGTGGCCCAGGCTTTAGCTAATCGATTTTTCACATGACAATGTATACTGTGTAATTATCCACCATTTCCAACTTTAGACAGACACGCTCTTTCCATAACATTCTCCATAAAAGTTGTTAACCAATCTGGTTTCACCCCTCGGATATCTACTCAAATGTTATACTTCGTTACTCACTCCCTGTGGTTTATTTATGTATACAGTTCACTAACATATGCCTGTCCTTTTGAACCCCGCGTTCCTGAACAATTTTAAACTTTCTGTCTGAGCTCCTGAGTCAAAGTTTGCAAATATTTGTTATGTAATATTTCACCGTAGATACAAAAATAGTTACAAGTGTTTATCTACCGTTCAACCGTTGGCTGGGGATTAAGTCATTTTTCACTACCACTGTTCAACCGGTGGTTGGACATTACGTCATTTTTCTCGACCACCGGTAAAACGGTGGTCAGGCCTCAAAGAGTTAATAATCAGAAGACGTCGGATAAGGAGAATTTGGCGGCTGTAAGATTTTGAAATTTCTCGAAATTATTCTGTGAGCAGAGCTTCATCATTTCCCGAGCCGTGTGCGGTTCCATTTTGAAACAACATCTTAGACGTTTTCTGTATTTCTGGATGCAAGAATTATTCCATTATGGTCCGATAATGCTCGCTAGAGATCGCACTGGTATTTTCATTTTCAATAAAAAACCATTGCCCAGTAGTACTTTCTCACGTTACAGCAGAACATTCTGTGTGTTTAAGAGTATATAACTAGATTTGACGAATATTTCTATGAATATGCCTAACCTCCAGAGGCGACTGTTCTACTTATAAAAAGACCGTTCCAATGGTCATGTGCTTTGGCATTCATTATCAGCTAATGAACTATTTTTTGTCTTCATGAGCCAACCTCTGAATTTAAGCGTTGTTGATGACCTGTCGCCTGCAGCTTCTGTATCGATTATACAATGTACGGGCACATGTTGAAATTGGTTAGTACTTAGATGGATTAACGTTTGGCAATACCAGGTGCTGAAATATTGGATGTTTATTTGGTTTAGTTTGTTTTACGGCATATCAACCTCAATGGGTTATTTAATGCCAACAGTTTCTTTTTTTCCAGGTAATATTTTTGTTTTGTCAAAAATCTATTTCGGGTAATATTTTCCTCAAAAATGTATAGCTGGTAATATTTTTAAAAATGTATTGTTGGTAATTTTTTTTTTCAAAAACGTATTGCTGGTAATATTTTTTTTTTCAAAAATTTATTTCTGATAATAAAACCTACTTTTACACTTTCATAATGCTTCTTACCTCAGTTTCGGGATTTAACTATTTGCCCATATCTGGGACCCTAACAGGTCCTACCACCCCGGGTCAGAGTGGACCTGGGAACACCAGCAATTAAGAGCTGGTTTCGCGCTCCTCAAAACCTCCTGATCAGAGGCCCTGCTGTTGGGCGTAGTTTATCGTCATACCCAGGACGCGGATGTAGTTTATCGTCATACCCAGGACGGAAATATTGGATGTGATGTTGGTGTAATTGCTAAAGGTTCGGAATTGGAAATCGGAGATCCGAGATCGAATTCCTTACGGGCTCGTTATATTCATATACAGATAATTACTCTTGGGAAAAATATAAATCTACCTGGTCTCCTTCCAGCTGTTTGTTAATTAGTAAGAGATCTATTCGTAAATCATAATTATCTCCAAAAATTCTTATAATCTAAATCAATATTTTCTGGCTTTAAATAACCTGCAAAAAGTTGATAAGCAGAAAAAACTAACAAAAAATATTTTATGGACACAGGTGAAAATCGTCTCTTAAAATACGATGAAAAGCCATCGGCGAAATCTCCATCGGAATAGATATGTAATAATAATAACGAAAAAATTGCAATATGAGCATTGGTAAAAACAGCTACTGAAACATTAGGTTTTTAAGTCCTAGAATTTCATACACAGATATTCTCAAGGACATCCAGTGGATAAAGAAGTTGGTTAGATCCAGTGATCCAAAGTGTTGTGAGTTCAATACCAGGCTACAGCAGAACCAAAAATAGTTGAAGAGTTGAGTTAAAGGGAAATAACTAAGACATCAGGAAGAGGTACGGAACTAGAACGATCTACCCCGTGTGGACGAAATAAAGGGTTCGTTTCCAAATTCCAATCACCTGAAGAAGTCCGGAAACGTTGTGAATATGGCGGATCTGAAGATGAAGGTAACAGTCCGAATAATGCAAATAATCCTAATACCTCATCTCAGAGGTATAGACAGATAGCATCAGATCAGATTTGCTAATCAATTCTCTTGTTTCCTTTACAACAGGGTCTTTCAAACGTTAAAGATACATTTACTAAAGAATTGAACGTGAGCTTCCACATTGTGCCACGTCTCTTATTGACGCATATTACCTAAAAAGGGCGAACCATATAACAATCATGAAATCCGATTGTGGCATTTTGATATGAAAGTGTCGGCAGTATTCTCTTTGGATCAAAATGATCGCTTGGTTAAATCCAAAATAAAATTCAATGTTTTTGGTTCTTTGTTCAGCTGTGAACTTTTCCAAGGGTACCTTCCCTATGTTTGTTTCTGTGTAAATTTCTGGGGCGAGGATTTATCATTAATATTGAGACTATTTACATGTGGACTATAATCCTCGGTTTTGTTGCTGTTATCACAACGTTTCGGCCGTTAAGCCCTCCCGGCTTCATCAGGTGTATGGTTATCGCGTAACCTACGGAGAATTCCGAAATGAGCAACTTATTTAAGCTACAGGGGTAAACTGATCTCATTCCACTGCCAATGTCTAGGGATATCTCGTCTACTTCTTATTTTAGTATTGCTCAGATATAGTTCACCACCTTTTCACTGAGCCCAAATACACTGCACAGTCCAAGGTTTTACATACAATTACTACGTCCCTAAATTTACGAACGAATGCCCTGGTAAACATCAACATAAGAGACTATTCCACAACATGAACAATTTTATAAAGATGACGAGTGTAATTTTCTACGTAAATTTGGGATACGAAGGAATTAAGAGTGCTTCGACTCCATAGAAGTGGCAGTGCGTGCCATAGATGTAAATCTCTGAATTGAAGCATTTAAATAATGGAGACCATATGAATATTTGCTATGAAAATATTACACAAATGTTAGTAGTTAACAAAAAAAACCTTTTTCTTTTCATTTTAGTGCACCATCATTCTCAATAGCCGTTACACATGACGTCCCAGTAGACAATTTCAGACGTCCAGCTTCGCAACAAATAATGGAATGTAGACAAAGGAATTCTGTCTATCTCAGAGACAGCCGTCATTGCATCTTGATAATGAATGCCACGGTCGAAAGGACTTGAGAGAATCGATAGCACAGCATAGACTTCAGACAAATTATCCACAAATGCGAGTACAATACTCAAACACTTATTCGAAAAATAAAAGAAAAATAGATTTTTATTCTTTTTTTTTTAAACTTTAAAGTTCGAAACTATTTTGGGTTCTTTGTAATCAAGTTTGTTTGCTTATCAACATTACACAGACCTACTTGTCGCAATATAAGAAAGAGAAATAAAATGAAACAAATGCTGATTAAAAATTAATAATACTTGTCAATGCTTCATCTAAGAAATTCAGACAACTTGAGACTAATACATCTTATTACTACTTGGTCTAAATAAGCAAGAGAATATGATGAAAGAAATACGAGTGAAAAATTAATAATAATTGAAATGTATCATCTAAGAAAGTTAAACAGCTTACAAACAATTTACGATATTACATCTTATTACTACTTGGTGTAAATAAGCAAGAAACGTAAGATAAAAGAATACTAGTCAAAATTCTATAAAAATTGCCAATGCTTCATCTAAGAAATTCAGACAACTTAGGATTCTTACATCTTATTACTACTTGGTGTAAATAAGCAAGAGACGTAAGATAAAAGAATACTAGTCAAAATTTTATAAAAATTGCCAATGCTTCATCTAAGAAATTCAGACAACTTAGGACTTACTCCTTGGTGTAAATAAGCAAGAGACGTAAGATAAAAGAATACTAGTCAAAATTTTATAATGCTTCATCTAAGAAATTCAGACAACTTAGGACTATTACATCTTATTACTACTTGGTATAAATAAGCAAGAGAAATGAGATGATTGAAATATTAGTTAAAAATTAATAATATTTCACAATGCTTCATGTAAGAAATCCAGACAACTTAAAACTATTACATCTTATTACTACTCCAGAGAAATTAAATGAAAGAAATACTAATCGAAAATTACTAATAATTGATAACACTTTAGCTAAGAACTTCAGACGAACTAATACTATTACATCTTATTTCTACTTGGTGTAAATAAACGAGAGAAAAAAGACGAAAGAAATACTATTAAAAAATATATCATATCTGACAATAATTTATCTAAGAATTTCCAAAAAATTGAGACTATTACGTCCTATTACTACTTAGTGTAAATAAGTAAAAGAAACAAGGTGAAAGAAATACGAGTCAAAAATTAATAATAATTGACAATGCTTCATCTAAGAAATTCAGACAAGTTAAGACTATTACATCTTATTACTACTTGTAAATAATCAAGAGAAGATGGTATAAATATGAGTCAAAAACTAATAATAATTGGTAATGCTTCATCTGAGAAATTCAGTCACCTTATGTCTATTACATCTTATTACTACTTGGTATAAATAATCAAAAGTAGATGACATGAATACAATTCAAAAATTAATAATAATTGGAAATGCTTCAGTTGAGGAATTCAAACAACTTAAGACTATTACATCTTATTACTACTTGGTGTAAATTAGTAAGAAAAATAAGATGAAATAAATACGAGTCAATCATTTATATCTGACAATGCTTCATCGTTGAAATGTTATTAATTTTAGGATCTCTCTGTTTCTTGTTGTTGAAATGATTTGAAGAAACAATGAGTTATGTATATTTATGTACATTTCTAAAGTTAAAGAATGTTTTAAAATACAGACAGTAATATTTGTGCGCAACGCGCAAGGTGAACTTTAGGTTGTTCGGCATGAATTATCCAATTTATTTAAAGAAAAAAATAATGGGAAATAATTATGTACTGAATGACAATTTTACCCTTTGATCTTTTTGTCTTCGTTCATTCTTGACAGAGAGCAAACAATTATTCCCCTCGTAAATCACTTTCTTCAAAAATTTAATCAATTCATTATTTAGTTTGTAATTGGGAGACATCATGTTTGGAAGAAATGTGATTGAGGTGCAACAAAAAAGGCAAAGATTAAATGAATTGTCCGGATGTTTTAAAGTCCCCGTTTTCCTATATTTTTTTTAGGATACTGATGGCAGATGTTATTTAAGAGGTAAAATGTTATTCAACATACTAAATGATATCTGAATTTTTAGTGCAATATTTCAATCCCACTTCAAGAACACCGGGCATCATAACTGACATCCTACGATTCAAAATATGATTTGGCTTTAAATAAATCACAAAGAAATCGTAAAAAAAAAATCAATTAATGAAAACTTGTCCGCTTGTAATAGAAATAGGGAAGGAACTTTGAGTTAATATTTCTGTAGATCTTCTCTGTCACTTCTTAATTGTGGAACTCTCTTCCGGCTTCCTCCTTGACAGTCCACATTGAGCTTTAAAATTTAAATGCAATGTCAATCACTATCTTATGTTTCTTTAAGTCATGTTCTTTTATTATTCTATTTCATTAATAATGTTTTCTTTTTATCATCTTCTCTCACATTAAGTAGCCCCGTGCGGTCTTCGTTGCTATATTGCCTCGCTTGAGGTGAAATGATTAAAACAATAATTTAATTACAGTGTCAAATCGATCCTTAACTTCTTAAAGAGCTATATGTTCTCTTTTAATATTTTACAAACGTCATGTTTAAAACTGTGCCTGTGTCATTGATAAGTGTGTACTACTAGAGACACTTTTTTGTTTCTAAATGTGTAATATTACTATAAGATGAAGTAGTCTTAAGTTGTTTGACTTACTCAGATGAAACCTTGTCTGGTATTATTAATTTTTTAACTAATATTTCTTTCATCTTATTTCTCTTGCTTATTTACACCAAGTAGTAATAAATATGTAATACTCGTAAGTTGTCAGGGTTTCTCAAATGAAGCATTGTCAATTATTATTAATTTTTGTCTCGAACTTCTTTCATGTTTTTCTCTTGCTTATTTACACCAAGTAGTAATAATATGTAATAGTCTTATGTTGTCTGAATTTCTTGGATCAATCTTTGTCAATTATTATTCATTTTTGACAAATATTTCTTTCATCTTATTTCTCTTGCTTAGTTATACGAAGTAGTAATAAGATGTCTTAATAGTCTTAAGTTGTCTGAATTTCTTAGATGAAGCATTGCCAATTATTACTAATTATTGACTCGCATTTCTTTCATCTTATTTCTCTTTCTTATTTAAGACAAGAACATGTGTGTAGAGTGGATACGCAAACAAACTTGATTAAAAGAACCAAAATAGTTTCAAACTTAAAATTCGGAAACAGAAATGAAATACATATATCTCTTAAAAAATCAGTGAACATTTTGCCACTGTATTTATAAAGGTGCGGCAAAGTACCTTCCATATTTAAAGATTGAAAAAAAAATGAACACAGCAACGGACATTTAAATATGATTTAAGTGTTTTTTAAACCAGGCGCTACGTATTTTATTAATGTCTTTTTGAATAATGGCTTTTTCTCATCATACACTGATGTTTTCTATCACCCGATGTGTCAGTTCTGGAGATATTTCTGCCACCTCTTGCCGAATAGTATTACTTAATTATTCAGTAGGTGCTGGTCGATGTTTGTGGACCTCAGCTTTCAAGTAAACCCAGAGAAAATAATCGTAGGTGGGACGAGACTGGTTGAGCTTGCAGGTCATCCAGTGTCATCACGTAAGGAAATCAATTGTTCTGGAAATATCTCTATCAGATGTTCCATTGATCTTCTCGCTGTGTGCGCTGTGGCTCAATCCTGTTGAAATCAAACATCCGGACTCCCGAGGTCTTTGAATTTTGATTCTGATCTGCAGAATCTTCGCATACCAACCAAATGTTACTGTAACCCAATGAACTCCTTCCTAAAAAAATGTAAGGGACTCGTATACCAAATTCTGCAACTGCCCACCATACGCAAAGTAGTTCGCTGTGTAGATATCTTTCATGGAAATTTCTAGGATTATTTTCCGGTTATTAGTGAAAATTCGGTTTATTGACGCAACCAAAGAAATGAAAGCGAGTTTCACCCCTTGTGACAAGAAAGGCATTTGCAGGAACATCTTGAAGAATATCGCCACAGCATGTTATGTGATTCCTGCAGTACAGGAAAAGCTATTAATTTGTATGGATGGAACTTCAGATCGGTGTATAAAATTTATCTGACGGCTCGATCAGATAATCCCAAAATTGAAGCATATTTACGGACAGAACTTGTAGCAGATTGTATAACAGACTGTCTCAGAGCTTGGACCTTTTCTGTAGTTCGAGCGCTTCGAATTCTTCCATGTGGTTTTCTTTTAAGCGATGTAACTGTGGCGCTGTAATTTTCAGTCCATAACAGTATCGATTTTTCATCTGGAATATCACTATTCCGACCTAACAAGAATTGAGCACGATCAGTACTCTGTTTTGCAATTACAGATCCACCAGTCTTTATAAAAAGGTTTCAACCGCAAACACACGGTGTTCACAGTGTCAAACCATGATGTAACAAAGGGTATTTGAAGAATATATAAAAACTGTTGAAACTTGACTAATGCATGGAATAATAATGCAACACAAAATGTACTTAGAACATAATGTATTGAAACAAGAAAGTGTACACAATATTTACATATAGTCTTTTGTATATTCCTGGGAAGACCGTTCCTGGAGAATGTGTTGACTGAGTCGCAGTCGGGCAGAGTCTCTGGTTAAATCTCTTGATTCGTTCCCCTCTCTTCCCGGTACCAACCATATTTATATGGTCGGTACTCCACTATGCAAATTAGGTGGATCCTACCACAACAAAAACACTATTTAAACTAGAAGCACCCAAGTGGAAGTTTAAAATTGTTATATACGAATAAAGTGTCGCTGCCGAAACTTGTGTTTGAACATAGATCGCTAGAGAACAAACACAGGGTATCTCATTATTGAACTAAGTAGATCACATGGCCATAGAATAAACGCATATATAGAGGAAGTAGTGCGACGTCTGGTGTGTTCGCTATCCCTAGTCTATCCTCTATAACTGTAGTTGTCTGTCTATATTCTATCCGCTACCCCAGGTGTCACAAAACTACGGCTCGGGGGACGGATCCGGCCCCCATCGTCTATTCATCCTGTGTCACAAATGAACTAAAATATAAGTATTTACATGGAATTATCAATAGATTGTAGTTAAACTTGCTATGTAGAATAGAATAAAATAAATGTAAGTAAAAATGTCAAAATTTGGCCAATCTGATTTTTGCATTTGACAGTAATATAAGTTTTAGAAAAATCACTGAAATAAAAAATTCGGCAACTATTTGTAACTTATGATATCCGAGCACTTTTTGTGTAAGTATCTACCTGTAATTATGTTTTAACTTACATTGCCGTGTTTAAACCGGTTTGAAGAACGCCGTATATAAAAAGGATTAACTTCAGCGAATTATGTCATATATGTTGTCTGGAATTGTACAATCTAATGTAAAGTCAGCACATGTAACGAGGTTGACTAATGAAAATTAGAAGGCATTTCGCTTGAATGGATGCAGCAACTCCAAACAAATATTGATTATATCTTAAAGGTTAAACGCCAGTATCACAAATCTCACTAACCTTTTCTGCTGCTTAGTTTGTGAGATTCGAATATGTGCGAACTTGGTGTAATATAACTATTTTATTATCAGTCTATATTTCTGAGATGAGGTATTATGTACACTATTTACATTATTCGGACTATTGTCCTCATCTTTGTCGTCATATTTATTACAACGTTTCGGCCGTTGTACGCTCCGGCCTTCTTCAGGTGGTTGGAATGTCGACCTGAACAAAAAAACTGAACAAAAATCTCCTGAGCCGACCTAGCATAGGAATGAATACAATATGGGAACCAGTAATAATTAGTGGCAGAGGAAAGCGATAATGACAACAAAAATTGCAATATGAGCTCTGGTAAAAACATGATGGTAACGGTAAACATTGCAATATACGCACTGGTAAAAAAATTTTGCTGAAGTCATTAGGTTTATAATACACAGATGTCCTCAAGGACACATGGAGAAAGGCGTTGGTTAGATCCAGTGACAGGACCCACAGAGTGTGAGTTCAATACCTAGTTTAGGCGGTGGAGAGCGGGATTAATAGGTGATTACTGACATCCATTTGGCATGGCACGTGGAACTAGAACAGTCTACCCCAGTGAGCGAAATAAAGAATTCAGTTCGACATTCCAACCACCTGTAGAAAACCGGAGCGTACAACGGCCGAAACGTTGTAATAATAAATATGGCGACAAATATGAGGACAATAGTCCGAATAATGTAAATAGTGAACTACTTTATTGCTATTGTCGCCTTCTTGGATAACTTTTTGCTAATTATGTTTGTTGTCTTTATTTTTGTGCATTCAGTGTATTGTATTGAATAAGATTGTAATCCCGCCCGAGATCGTCATTCTCTCAGTTATCTGGCCCTCTGTGAAAAGAATTAGGTGATTCTCTGCTCTATACTATACGTATCTTTATTTATTCTCTATACTACACTATACGAAGTACTATTAGTACGAGTGTTATTCGAAGGCCTCTGGCACCATTATTGTTCAACGGCATTATTATGATTGTATCAGCGATTACAAAATCTTTACTACGTTGACATTGACGAAATATCAAGCAAGTGTACGTTGACATCATAAGAGCGGCCACAAGTGTATTCGTTTGAGATTATAACAAAAATGTATGATGTATTTCTGTTATATCCTGTATTATAAACAGGGCTTCACTTCTAAAATTATAAAAATATCAATATGTTACTATTTTTTACAAGTTTCGTGGCCTGAACAAGGATTTTCTTTTTATGCGCCATGACCTTTAAGGAATTAGGCGATCATGGTTCTCCACCTCCCTCTATCCCTTACAGCTCTCAGCACGCTCCTTCTCTCTGCTTCCTTCCCCAGACCACATTCTCTCATCCACCTGCTCAAGCTCGTCAGGTATGTCACGAGCAGCTTTCCCTTGTCTTTTTCCCTCTATTTGACCCGTGAATATCAGATTCTCCAGGCCCTTCTTCCTCATTATGTGTCCCAGAAACTTTAGATGCCTATTACTGCTTAAGTATAAGCCTTCTCCTTGTTTGTAACCTCTCTAAGACCTGATCGTTGTTCACATGCTCGGTCCATGATATCCTTAGCATTCTTCTGTAGAATCTCCGTCTTCTCTATCTTTGAGGAAATCCTCCAACATTCGCTGCCGTAAAGAAGAACTGATGTCACGTAACAGTTCAGTATTCTTTTCTTTGTTACCAAAGATATCCTGCTGTCTCGCAATACTCTACCCGGCTTTTGGAATGCGTCCTTGCCTATGCCAATACGTCTACGGATCTCAGTGCCGCACTTACCGTCCTCTGTCAAGACGCTGCCTAGATATTTAAACTTCTGCGTTCGTCTGAGGCGATCTTGGAACCATGTTTTGGCTATTAGAAGAAGGACTAATCAAGACTAATATACTAACATTGTTTAAAAAGTCTTATTATTACGAGCGGGCAAGTTAAATTAAGTAGTTCCACTTCAAATCTGCATCAGCCTGTTCTCACACCAGTTCCTATAAAATCATTGATAGTGGGATGAAAATTCCAAAACGACAGGTGAATCAGACAATGTGGAAACAACATTAGTATAATGAGAAGCAAGCCTCTTAAATGCAACTAGACGAGTTCGGAGAAAAGTAATTAAAACCTTATTGAAAGACACTGGTATAATCGTATGTAAGCAACACATTTGTATTAGACAAATTGCTGTAGAATAAATGGTCCTCCGAAGCTTAGCATCATTGTCAAGTCTCATAAACCGTACGGATACAGCACAATAAAAGAGATTACTTATGCAGAAACAAATACAGACGACTGTACTTCTGGGATTAAGAGTCATCAACAGTATTTATAGTCGGATTCATCTGTCCTCATCTTCGTTGTTATTAACTCACTTTTGTCTTCCGATGTTCTCTGACATTCTTCAGATTCCTATTTATCAAGGAATTTAAAATTGAACCATTTAATTAATCTCTCTGAATAGATTTTTCTCGTTCCACTGTTCATGTCTAGGGGTACTTCGTCTTGTACATTTTATTTTGACTGCTCAATTATTTTCCCTCCGTTTTTCAACCGAGTCTGTACTACACGGTTCAGGGATTGAACATTCAATTAACTATATCAGAAAACCAACACTTTGGCACACTAGTCTATAGGGCTGAATCTAGCATTTATCACCGTAACAACATTATAGGTACGGCCCAATAACTCCATAAAGACGACATTCCTCTTTATTCTTGTAGTCTCTGAGTATGTGAATGTATTCCATTCAGCAGATTATTGATAGATATATTCAACTGGCTTCCAGTTTTTTTTAATGGAAAAAATCTCAGTTAAATTATTAGAAATTATTGCAGGCAGTTTCGCTTAATATATTGAAATGTGGAGCTTGGCCGTCTTGACTATTTTCAGTCGCTTTGAATGATATCTTTCCAGTCATTGAAGAAAAAAAATAACCATAATTCAACATGCGGAACCACCTTGACGGTTGGGGCTGTAGAATATGCTGACTGAAGTTCTGCAGAGGGGGTCCCCCCCCCCGCCAATGGGCAAATCTGAGTATGACGATAAACAACATCCGCGTCCTGGTTAAGACGATAAACTATATCCAACAGCAAGCCTCTGATCATGAGGTTTTGAGAAGAGTGGAAGCACCTCTTAATTGCTGGTGTTCCCAGGGCAACCCTGACTCCCGGTGGTAGCACCTGTTAGGGTTCCAGTTATGGGCAAATAGTTACCCCTCAAACTAGAATAAAAACGTGTAAAAATAAGTTTTAATCTCAGCAATATCTTATTACCAGCAATACATTTTTGGAAAAAATATTACCAACAATACATTTAAAATATATATATATATATTAGCAGTAATAAAAATATTGTCGGCATTAAATAACCCATTGAGGTTTATATGCCGTAAAACAAAACAAACCAAACCAAACCAGCATGATAGATTCCGGAAAGAAAATTGTCTCGCTCGATACAGGGAAACGTACTTTCTGAGAAGATTATCGGGCGATGGATTCAATGTAGTCTTTCCACCACATGTCAGCTGAGAACGTTAGCTCGAGAAAGCGCAGTGGGGTCACTTTCTTTGAGGACAGAATCAGCAAAGTTGATGAAAGGCAGAGAGGGGTCTCACAGATGATTAATAGAGAGCAGTTTAGTTTGAGAGGCGTTAAAATTGACAAGCCATCTTTTCCCCAGTTAACGACAGTCTTGACATAGTTTTGTAGGCTGTCAGCGTGGGAAGCTATTGCCATGAAAAACTCTCTGTCTATGAGCAGAGAGGAACCTGGACGAGGCTATGCCGAAGGGAAGAGTCTCGTCCGGGGAGGTAGACAGATACTCGCTCCTGCGTATGCGGGGTCTACGGACAATGTTTGCCTGAGCCCACATTACATTTGGCCTTGTGCTACATCCTACATCGTTGGGAGGCAGGTAAATATCGTAATGTGCTGTCTAAGTAGTTCACCACTATCAGAGGTTTACCTACTTGACGCCGCTGGCGAGTATTTTATTTTGTTGATGTTGTAAAGATTACCATTTCATTTCCAATCTCCGTATTAGTTATTCATCAATCAGTCACCATTTCTAGGTTACAACAGAAAAATAAGAACTGTATGTATCACACGCCATACATTTGTGAAGAATTGTAAAAAGGCGGGATAATGATTCCTAGACGTCTATGAAGATATTTTAAAATCAGGTTCGAACGACATTTTAAAATCAAGTCTCGCCGAATTTTATTGTTGTTTGATTCGTTTTCTACGGCTTATCCATACTTTGCATGTCATTTAGAACCAAAAATTAATATAATTTTGCAGTCTAATGACATAGCCAATTCTCGATCAAATGATCTCAAATTTTAGCAAAATGTGTAAAATATTAGTTGCCTGAAAGACATATCAATGAGAATATACAAGGAAGATGGGTCGATAATCCCAGTGACAATGACAATGTGCTGATGAAATGAATATTACGTTTACGTAACTTGACACCTTGTGTTTTTTCTATAGTGCTATATGTATGGACAGGTCTATACCTCCTCTTCCTAGAAGATTCTAGAAGGCTAGAAGAACTTAAGCATAGAATCAATGAGGCGATGGAGAATGTTACGCAAGACATGCTACAGCGTGTTTGGCAGTAGCTGGACTAACAACTTGACATGTGTCGTGTCACAGGTGGTGGGCATAGTGAACATTTGTCAGGCTTTTTTTAAATCGGTTATAAAATGTACATCCTTTTGAATATCTTGAATTTTGATAAAAAATCTTTTATTGTTCAACTTGAAACCTATTTAATTCACCTACCTTGGACATTTAGTTCCTCTGATATTCACAATTTAAATGGTTGGGGACACGTAGTAAGATTGTAAGAAGTTTTGATATTTTTTAGATAATAAGTTATTTATTAAATGAAGTACTGTAGAGGATCCCAAGGATATTTGCGCTTAAATGCATATACCGAACCTAAAAGGAATTGTAACTCGGCTCTCTGATTATCAATTCCGTGACATTATCAATTACACCACCTGCATATTTAAGCTTAGAGTACCTTGCATTTCCAAGCGGTCACCCATCTAGAAACTCACCAGTTATGGAATTAAGTCAAAACGGTAGACAGATAACAGCACAAAGTTGCTTTTTTCCCAGATAACTCAATCATAGGTGATTCCAGCTTGGGAGAGCTATTCATCCGGAAAGAAAATAATTAATTTGAGGTCCAAGAAAAGGATACGAGAAGTGGCTTATTAACAAAGAATGTCATAAGTTCACTGAATAGGTCAGCAGTGAATCCTCCCGAAAATAATACACACACCGGTACCATGATTTGACTCATATGAGAACGGAAGAGCAAGATTGATCATTTAAAAAAAAACAAAAAAAAACAAACTTTCCGCTGTGTACTGTCGTCGAAATATAAACTTAGGATATGCAAATGATTAATTAATTAAGAACTAACATACAATATCACTGGATGATAGAGACTTTTTAGTTGACATTTCAATAGCATATAAGCATCTGCACAAATAGGCATCTTTGTTTCACCTTAAGTATTATAAAAAGGCGCGCAAAATTTTAAAAATACTAACGTTTTTAATAAGATATGGAATAAAATTACTATTATTCCTTAAGCTTTACCCAGTACAAATGAAAGAAATGTAGTCTTAAAAAAAAACAATCTCCTCGCAGACATATTATACAAAATATTTCCATTCCAAAGGATTTTTATGCGACGAAAAATCTGATCATAGTCGAATATTGTTAATGCAGGACTCCATATATTTGAATATGTTATGTTTAATGCGGGCCTCCATAGTCTGAATGCTTTGTTCTTCATTCAATTTAAATGGCACCCATTTTGCTATATTATGTTGTTTGATTTTTTTATCCTTTGTGAGCAACTCTAAAATGATTTGAAATGGTTCCGATCGATACACAGCAGTTTGCTGCTCGTTTCTATGACTTGTTTTCTTTTTAATTCTCATTTTACATCGCGTCCTTCAAATCATCATCACTGATTGTCAGTCTTGGCCATTCCCTTTCTCGGTTTTTCAATCCTCAAACTGCACTTTCAATGTTTGATACCAAAATGTTCCAATTCGTTCCCTAACTGCATTGTTACCCAAATAAAATTATCTATATTTATTGCACTTCCAATTTTTATTTAAATCGGAACGCGGATGTCACGATTTTGAAGTATTCCCAGAAGTCTCTTTATATTTTAAGTTAATGGTAATTGCAAGATTAAACGATTTCTTCTTTTTAATAAATTCATCCCCAAGAAAGGCAATAAAGCCACAAAGTCGCAAGGAGTTACTGACTGTGAGGAAATATGTGAAAAAAAAAACGAACACTGTAGAAGAGAGGGAACAATAAAAGAACAGGAATTAAGAAGACAGAAGATAACGATTGACATTACATGTAAAAATGCCAAGATCAAATTTAACCGGGAAGCAAGAAACGTTAACATAGAACGTATGTTTATATCTAGCCAATTCAATAGTAAAATGATGAGACCAGACATCCAATCTATAGTAAGCTTATATTCATAAATTCTAGGTAACATAGAGGAATGTTAATCAGAACAATTACAATGGTAATACTTATAGAAAAGACACACGGAAACTACGTTACGTTTATTTTTATTTTTAATGGTATGTGACTTAAAGTCGTAGGCGATCGTGACACGCGGGAGATTTCCTTTCTCTTATATCTGTGAATTGCCATGGCTTCTTGCACAAGATACTGATTTGGCTTCCGAGTTCTTTCCCGTTGTCTCCGGGACCGGTTGACAGTCAAAGCATGATTCTCCTGAGGTGGTGGGAAGAAGAGATCAGTTCGTTCCTTTTCAAAATGTATTTGGAAGAAACCGGAATTTGAACTCGGCACACTAATTCCATTTTTGATCACAGTAACCGTTACACCACCTCCTAAATCCGATGATTTTTTTTCACTCCAAGCAAGGCAATAAAGCCATTAGGACGCAAGGGAGTACTGAGTGTTAGGAAATTTGAGAAAAAAAACTACTATTAAGGAGAGAGGAAAATAAAATAACAAAACTTAAGTAAGAAGAAAATAACGATTGATATTGCTTATAAATATTTGAAGGTCAAAGTTGACTGGGAAGCAAAAAGACGGAAGGGAGTTCCACAAGGGTGAAATGCGATAGAAGAAAATTAGCATAGATTATACGGTTAGATTTAGCCATTTATCCGTAAAATCTTGAGACCGTGCCGCCAATCTAGTACTGCGATCAAATTAATAAAGTCTAGCTACCATAGTGGAATGTTCATCAGAAAAATTACAATGAAAATAATTATAGAAAACACACAGGGAAAGTACGTTACGGCGCTGGGCAAAGGACTGAAGACTAAATGCCAGGTCAGGACCAATAATATTGCAAATATCGGATTCTATGAAGAATCTCTAAATACATAGGAGATGCACCAGACCAGATGTGGTAGCAATATTCAAATCAGAGAAAATAATAGACTTATAAATATATACATGAAGCATTCGTTGAAATTTTAGTAAGTGTTATTACGAAATTTATAAAATATTTTAAGGAATGCATTCTTTCAGGGAAACATACTATTCAAGCCAACTACTTCCTATATCACTTTCTAATATTGAAGGGATTTTCCTCCCTAATATGTTATTTAAAGTTGGGTTTAAAGTCAGCATCTCGGATGTATCATTATTTTCCTTTTAAGTTTCAAGTGCTATCCATTTTAGTTGTTGCTGCTGTTAGAAGTCTTTAAATGATATGACTTTTTTTATTATTTAGTAAGCTTTCCGTTTCTGCAACGCCAGTCTATAGGGTTTGGTGAGCGTTATCTTTTTTAAAACCTAAATAATTAATATGCCTGAAGTTACTGTTTTATTATTGATACGAGAAAACAACGTCATGTAGATGATAATTTAGACATTTCGTAACATTTTGGACGCTATGCATGTAATCCATATTTAGTTTTGGTGTTGTTGCATCTTACGATATTGGACAAAACTAACCCATATGCAACTTATAACTTTAACATAAAATTATTAACTAGTATGGTAATTTGACAATTGGCACTCTTACATGAGGATATATCATTCACAAGATGAAGGAAAATGCAATGATATCTTGCCAAATATACATATAAATTAAATCTGTTGACTGGTCATTATCAACTAATGAAAAGCGAAATAAGATATTATACAATTTTGTCACCAATTTTGTAACCTTAAGTTCTATACAAACGATTTCTTCTATAGAACCTCTCGCTTGAAGAACACTCTTCCGTCAAAAATTTAAATGCCATGTCAATCGTTATCTTCTGTCTCCTTAATAGGTTTTCGTTTATTTTTTCTTCCCTCCTTAATATGTTTTTTTCTCAGAATATTTCCCTTACGTTTTAGTGAATATATCAACTTGATTGGAGTGAAATGTCTGAATAATTCTGTAAATTAGCCATGTTTATTCAATTCTTTAATGTTGTTTTTGTAGTTGCTTAAAAATATATGAAAATGCGAAAAAAAAAAAAAGAACAAACACTGGTCTCTAGGATCAAGGAGCCATGTCAGTGCAGGGTAAAGTGGGTGTGAATTTTTATTTCCTGTGCTGAGCCCTGACTGGCCCCGGAAAGATGGTGGGTTAAAAGAAGTTAAATTAATCGAACTGTTTTGCGGCAAACTCCTAATCAGGGCCATTTGTACCGAGTTCCTTATTTAAATTGAAAAGGAAAAGAAAAATGGTGATGCGAGGCAAAGCGAGAAAAATTTTAAGTTAGGTTGATTAATGTTGGAACTGTAATCTTGGGCATTTCAAAAGAAGTAAAACCGCTGAATCCTGCCTGAGAAGAGGTTATCTTTAGATACTTTAGTTCATTACGACTTCCGTGATCAGTGTTCGAGTCGAGATTAAAAAATATTAGGGTCACGTTTTCGAAATCTAATTTTCATGGGCGACAATTGTAAACTCACTGTATAATAAAACCTTCTCTAATTGAAAGAATATTCTAATATACAGTGTCCATTCAGGACGTGGGTGATTATGGCTCTCTATAATATATTAGTATTTGTAGCGTTAAACAATATCTGTCTTTTGGCTACCATCGCCCCTTCCTATTTTGACATCCATTTACAGAAGTTACTTTGGTTGGTTACGCGCCGTCTCTCTCACTCTAGATTAGGTCATGAATCTTTTTTCGGGTGCATGATGAAATTTCTTTGGCCTTAAAAAATATTGTATCATCTGTGATTGCATCAGATTTTTATCACGTTCAGACAATATTGTCTCGACTGTCGATTATTTGTCCTACTGATATTGTCTGCAATGGACGTTACTCCAAGAAAGCGTACTAAAATTGTAACGCTGCACGAACATAAAGAGGCCACTCTCTCATTGTCACGTGATTTCCACATTCTCCAAACCTCATTTACTCATTATTTGTTCCTGAAACCTCTACTGCTTTTTTACTGAGTCTAAGTGCAAATGTAATTTTCGTTAGTACTTGCTCATTGCTTACATGATTCCTCCATGTTATTCTTACTAGAACCGCATTTCTGTCGCTTCTACTTTTCCAGCCTTCGTTTCTATATAGGCGGATTGATATTATTTGCGCTTTTTCTAATTATTAATGAAATTCTACTATTTCTTAATAGGTATTTAGCATTTAAAGATAATCCTTCACTGTTACAATTCATATGTCGTCCTGGGTATGACGATAATCTACGTCCACGTCCTGGGTGAGACGATAAACTACATCCGGCAGAAAGGCCTCTGATGAGGAGGTTTTGCGGAGCGTGGAATCACATCTTAATTGCGGGCCCGTGGTGGTAGCACCTGTTAGGGTGCCAGTTATGGGCAAATAGTTGACCCCCGCCAAACTGAAGTCAAAACACTATGAAAGTGTGAAAATAGATTTTAATACCAGTAATACATTTTTGTAAAAGATTATTACCAGCGATAAATTTTTGAAAAAAATAATACCAGTAATAAAATTTTGAAGACAAATAATATTAGCAGCCATACCTTTTTGGAAAATAAAAATCTTGTCGGCATTAAATGACCCATCGTGTTTGACATGCCCTAAAACAATTGAAACTAAACCAAACCAACCAATTTATATGTAGCATATTCCATCGTCTGTTAAAAGAATACCCATCTCCTTTATTTCTATAATTTTGAGGTGCAGTTCGTAGCACGCATCGTATTCCGCTTACAGACGATCATTTTTCTTTTTAAGCTTATCACCCCAAGCAAGGCTGGAAGCCACTAGCACGCAAGGGGTTACAGAAGGTTTGGAGGAAGAGCTGATAGGAGTGGTAAAGGAGAGGATGTGGAGAAAGATAGTGGATCGATCAAGGCAAGGGGGTTACAGAAGATTTGGAGGGAGAGCAGATAGGAATGAAAGGTGAAAGGATGTGGAGAAGGGAAGTGGATAGATCAAGGCAACTGGAGATGTCGATTGACGTTACACTTAAATAGTTGGAGATTGTATTTGTCAGGGAAACAGGAATAAGGAAGGGAGTTCCACAGGCGAGATGTGCGTGACATGAAGCTATTGGAATAGAAGAGACGTCTACATCTAACAGTTTCAACGGTGAAGGGATGGGAACGGGATGCCAGCCTCGTATGACGTTTAAATTCATGAGGCCTAGGAACCAGCTCATCGGAGCAATTACCGTGAAAGTATTTGTAAAAAAGACAGAGCGAGGCAACGTCGCGTCTGTGAGAGAGCGACTGCAGACGAGATGACAGATCAGGGCCAATTACATTGCATATCCGTCTCTGGATCTTATCAAGAACCCTGAGGCAAACAGCATTTTTACTGTCTTTTATCAATTTATATTCAGTCCTTTTTCACGCTTTCATTTGCTACATTTTCTAAGACGTATTGTAGTTTTCTTTTTGTATCTGCCATGAACATTGTGAGATCTGCGTATGATGATGTGAAGTTTATCGTTCCCAATATTATATTCCTGTGGGACTTCTATTTAATTTAGGACTGACTCGCTGCATGGTAATCTAAAATCTTACTCTTAAAATATTTTACATGTTCCTCGAGTCCAGTAGCTGTAATCTCTTTTTTCCAAATTACAATAGACTAACCTCTTGTCTCTATCTCTTTATCCTTTCTTAAAATTAAAAAAGTAAAAGAGAATGATAAAAGTATCGCTATACCCATTGCGTAAATCCGTACAGACATAATCAATCGAACGAGAAACAGCTAAACATCTTAGAAACGTTGACAATGGAAAAGATTCAGATTTGCTACAGTGTACGATACTCATAAATGAATATCACATACATTATTATTGGATACAGTTAAGTAAAACATTAGTTTTATTAAAATTATGTTTATTTTAAATACAGCTGTACTTTTTGGCTCGTCCGTGGCTGGCGAGGGATTACTCGACAACTTTATCTTCCGAATTACTTTGGCATGATTCCAATATAATTAAACGATTTACTCATTTCAAAATGACACACTCGCATAGCACTTAATATACTCGTGTAACGTGCGAACTCGCGTATCATGCGACTCCCAGATTTTCACTTATAAAAATGATTTTATTATGTATCTCGTGTATCATACGAGTTCCTTTTTTGAGAGACCAAATTACAATAGACTAACCACTTTTCAATTATCTCTTTGTCCTATCTTCTAGTTAAATAAGTTAAAAAGTAAAAGAGAATGATAAAAGAATCGTTAGTAACGCTCTACTCGTCTGTACGCGTTTACACAACGAGTATAGCGTTACTAACGATACAACCGAACGAGAAACTGCTAATCATCTTATAAACATAAACAATGGAAAAAAATGCATATTTGCTATGTTTTTATGTTATAATGTGATACTAATATGTGAATATTATATGCATTATTATTGGATACAGTTAGTAAAACGTCAATTTTATGAAAATCATGTTTATTTAAAATACAACTGTACTTTTTGTCAACAGTAAATGAATATAGAGTTTGGTCAACGGCGTAACCAAAGCCAGCGGTACATACGCTAATTTTATATCTCGTGTATGATGCAACCTTCTTAAAATTAGCTTCAAAATTAGGTCTTTAAAAGTCGCATAATACGCGAGTATATACGGTACACATTTTTATGGATTCATGGCAGGTACCATCACTGCTATCATTCCACTTCCAGATCATTGTTACTTTTTTGGAAAACTTTATCTTGAGTTCTGACTCTTGAAGCGTTTGGTAAATACCGTTAATTTTCTGTTTAAGATCAATCATTTTCCGACCAATGAACCAATAAATCCTTGTCGAAAAACCCTTTCTGTTTCTCATATATATATATATTATGTCATTCACAGACAGTACTGTTTCGCTGTATCACAGCTCCTCAGTGTGCCTAGACTTCCGAATGCCTCAAGCCAGGATTGAAACACAACTAATTTGGTGTCAGCCAGAGCTATCTTCACTCGGTAGAGTTACACAACTAAATCTAGCGTATTGTTTTTACAAATATAAAGAAATGCCCATCAGCCAAAGTGCTCCATTCATTTTACTGAAGAGCTTTGCATTAGTGCAGGTGGCTGTTGTTTATAGAATTAGCTTATCACTCAACAGTGCTCAATTGAAATGTATTTTCAAGAGCTAAATTATGTCATTCACAGACAGTACTGTTTCGCTGTATCACAGCTCCTCAGTGTGCCTAGACTTCCGAATGCCTCAAGCCAGGATTGAAACACAACTAATTTGGTGTCAGCCAGAGCTATCTTCACTCGGTAGAGTTACACAACTAAATCTAGCGTATTGTTTTTACAAATGTAAACAAATGCCCATCAGCCAAAGTGCTCCATTCATTTTACTGAAGAGCTTTGCATTAGTGCAGGTGGCTGTTGTTTATAGAATTAGCTTATCCCTCAACAGTGCTCAATTGAAATGTATTTTCTTTTCTTCTGTTTTCATATGACTGAGCACTAATAATGGCTAAAAGTATAACCGTAAGCGCCTTAACATGCAGTATATTAGAACAATGTCTACTTAATTTATGTCCAGAAAATAAAGAAATTATAAGAAAACGAGAAGAATTAAATAAAAACTTAATAGCACTACCAAGTCAGACGTATTGTTTTTGTTTTTGTTTTTTTATTAAACTTGCGTATATGACATTTGGGTCACTAACACACAAAAAAGAGAATGTCTAATATCAAGAATATATAACATTGAAAAATAAAAATAAAATTAATATTTTAATATTATGTGAAAATATCCACTCTTTGCTCGATGAAGGTCGCGAAACCGGAAACACGTGTAAATTATGGAAAATAAAGCATAATATATTTTTTTTTTAAATCCACATTACAACCTAAATTGTTTGCGACTTTTTTTTTATTATTTACATTTTTTTCTCGTTGGAACTACTATAACATATTTCCTTTATATATATATATATATATATATATATATATATATATATATATATATATATATATATATATATGCAGGTGTGCAGAAAAATAGGAAAGAACACGTTAGGTAGATAATCCGGTGTTCCTTAGTATTTAGCTTTATTTTCAAAAAGACAGTGCTCCATACAGAAGTAGAGCTTATATTATAATAATATTTTTAGTTTTTAAAAATATGATTCCTTCGCTACATAAGAGTTCCCATGTTTCAAAAGCGAGAGCCGAGACGCCTAACATAACTTTTGAAGTTATGTAGAGTTAAGGTGTCTGAACCCGCTTCCTTGTCAAGCGAGAATTTGGGAATAAGCTATCTTTTGATTAGCAAGTGTTTATAAGTGCGTTATCATTGGAATATTAGTTTCTATGGACACAAGCTCCTTCAACAACATCCAAAATAGAAATATTATAATATATATATATATATATATATATATATATATATATATATATATATATATATTATAAATTAACTGATTTAAAACTATGGTTCCTTCGCTACACAGGAATTACCATGCTTCAAAAACTGAAGCTAAAAACTTCAAATTAAACTATATAATTAAATTAAGAGCATTAGTTCTGTTTCATGTTCAAGCGAATTTCTGTTCCAAAATTCGCTTGAACATGAAGCAGAACTATATACTATATATGAAACATATATATATATATATATATATATATATATATATATATATATATATATAATTATACTCGTCTGGAAATAATAATAAGTATAAATAATTATCCTCGTCTCTTTGGCCAGCGTACCCTGACGATCCGCGTAGGTGAAACCTAGGTAGGTTTACCTGGTTCTTCAGGTTATATATATATATATATATATATATACATATATATATATATATATATATATATATATATATATATTCAAGATGCAATAGGTAAATCGTCGCCATTTGCATTTTTTTTTATTTCGCACATGCGCGTTGTTGTTTTTTTTATTTTGTCGACTGCACGGCACATTAGGGTCATGACGCAATTCATTTCAATAAAAATTTAGAAACGGTATGTGTTTAGGACATAAAGTTTGAAGTAAGGAAAAACGTCACGTAAATTAAAAGAATTAAATATAAGGGACACTCTCTTATCGAATCTAAATAACTAAAACTAATGAAACCGCAATCCTTTTTCGACCTTGATTTCTCCATTCTACAATCGAATAATTAATTGATCAATATGTCCATCCAGAACGTACCTGTTTCCTGCCGTTAATCGTTACAACTGTCAGATTATTAGATCATAAAATGGATTATTGCTACAATATTATGAGAGGAAACCTTTCAATCCTCATTTTCCAGTATTAACAAAGTTTAAAATTGCTTACGCCGCTTTGTTAGGTAAGAAATTTTGTTGAGATCAATAAAACATCCTTCGTCGCCACTGTTGAGATGTTGAGTGTTTCCACGTGAGTATATGGTAATAACGAACAAACACAGTCGTAGGGAAAAATACTGGTATATTCAGAGAGGTATTTACATCAGAGAGATTAGTAGTAGAACGAATGTAGGTTAGTAGTAACAATAAGTAATAGTAATAAAGTCCAATGGTATCTTCCGGTCGAGAAACGGAAGTGTAACTGATCACTACAGAAGTCACACTCTGAAATTGCACTACACTGCTACACTACTCACAGTCTCTAGAACTACTGTTCTATTTATAATAACAGGATCAGTCTATTGTGGTTGTGAAGGTGGGTGCGCCCCAACAACATATTTTATACTTCGCGGGATCTTTCCCATTGTCACAATGTTATCGTTGTCCTGTCTCCATTTCATTGATGAATATTTCTGAAGATCTCAATTCTATAGTTCCTTCATTTCACAAACGTAACGTTAGAACACACCAGGGTACTTCCACGGGGTTGATTTCCTTCGTAGGGAGAAAGTTCCACTCAGACAGTTTTTTTTCCCCCCACAAGAACTGCCACTTTGTGGAGCAAATTCCGACTTGAAATACTACAATCTTAACTTTTTCAAGTCAAAAGTCTATCGTTATCTTTCCTCTTTGTCTTCATAATCTTCCTTTGCTATCATCTACTCTGTCATTTTTCTCTCATACTTCATTATAGTATGTATATGTATCTCTGAGTGGCACTTGAGCCTCGGATTATGTAATATTTAGTATAAAAACAGAGAATGAAGAAGATGAATGCTAATTGCGTTTTATTTTAAAGGAAAGAATGCACGACTTTAAATTAATATCGATTCTCCTATATGGCAGTGAATGCACGACAGTCGCCTCTTAGATGAAGAAGAGACAAGAGAAATATGCTCATCTAGAATGGTGCCGAGAATACGATGGACTGAGCATATGAGAAATAAGAATGTTTTATAGAAAAGAGAAACAAAATGGAGGCATACGATCATATCACGTTGAAACACCAGTTCTTGCACGATCACCGAAGCCTATACTGATGGCCCTTTTGGAATATCAGTTGCTGTTAGCTTGGATGTGTAGATAGCATAATGGCTCAGAAATAGAAATCACAGAACCTTGTTCCAATTTGGTAGTGTTCGTTATATTCTCCTACCCGCAAATACCATTAGGAAAGGTAGGGATCTACTGCTTGCTCCAGCTATGGGTTAATTAGTAGGACGGGTATCAGTGCAATTATTGTTATCTCCAAAAGATTCTGACATTTCTCTGACTTCAAATAACGTTTGATAATCCGTAAGAAATAAATCAATCTGAATCGAAACGAATACTTATACTTCGGACCAGAAAGCGACAACTGAAATATCTAAGGCACATAATGAGGAAAGATGGCTTGGGCAGTTTAAAGCGCACAGGACATATTGATAGATAGAAAAAAAGAGGAAAACTGTGTGTAAACCATCTAACGAGCTTTTGTAAATGTTTGGCAAAACTAATATGATGGATAGTTAAATGACTGTGGAGGTTTTTTTCACTCACACCATGTGTTCATAAGTTTCGGTTTGTGTTCACGAGGAAAGATAGTACCAACAAACGTACATAATAACAATAAAAAAACACTGTAAATTGTATGGTAATTTCATATAATTTCATTTATGTATTTGAGTGTATTAGTGCGTGTGATTTACATTACAATTGTGATAAAGTTCATATTTTTTTTTAATTGGACAAAGTCCGACAGTTTATTTAAAGACATTTATGATATGTTTAACGTTCTTTTTATAGATACAAGTATTTAAATGCTCTGTTTTATAATAATGTTATTTAATACTGTTTGTTATAAAACAGAGCATTTGCTTAAATGCTTGTATCTATAAAAAGAACGTTAAACATATCGTAAATGTCTTTAAATAAAGTTCATATTATAGAAGGGAGTATGACATTCTTTAATACCACAAGTCCTATCTCGGAGGGAAGTTATAAACGGTCTGTCATCCTGACAGTTCTGGGCAAAAAGAGGTTGATTCTTACGTCCCTTCGCGGTATATCCGTATTTCCGACAGGAACAGTCTCTGTTGCATGCTAGGAGTAATTTTATTATTTTTATTTCTTTTATCTATTTTAAACAGGGTTTAAATTTTATTTCATTCCATGTATAATTTTCATCATTATTATTATTATTATTATTATTATTATTATTATTATTATTATTATTATTATTATTTCCTTTGATATCTGGCGTTTACACATTTCTTTCCAGGTCCCGCCCAGGGACCTAAGGCTAGAAATGGCATCATGACACTTTCCACTGCAAAAAAAAATAAAAAATAAAAATAAAAAATAATTACATAGATAAAGCCCTTCGTAAAGTGTGGGCTGTACTTGTCAGAACAATTTTCTGTATCTCTTTGAGGCATGGACTTCCAGGGATCCCTTCAATCAGCCTACTGGAATCTTTTCCAACCAGTCCAAGGGCTCCAACTACAACAGGAATTGTTGATGTTTCCATGTGCCACATTTTTGAGATTTCGATTTCAAGGTCCTTGTATTTTGACAGTTTTTCGAATATCTTCAAAGACACATTGCAGTCTGCAGGGACTGCCATATCAATAAGGAGGCACTTATTTTGTTTGTGGTCTTTAATAACAATGTCTGGGCGGTTGGCTTTGATTGTTCTGTCAGTGGGTATTGTGTAGTCCCATAGAATTGTAACAGGTCCTATCTCCGTAACCGGGTCAGGGTACGGAGATAGGACCTGTTACAATTTATTATTATTATTATTATTATTATTATTATTATTATTGTTATTGTTATTGTTATTATTATTATTATTATTATTATTGGTTGCAAAGGTTGGTGCAAAAATAATGTCGTTTTCTCACATGAAGTTGGACGTCAAAAAACGACATTATTATGATTATTATTTTATATTTTATTTTCATTTATAATAAGAACAATGTTTCCAAAGAACTAAGATACTCAGAGCTACAGAAGACAGAAAGATGTTAATAGAGAAATAAGGGACATGGACGAGAATTAGAGATTTAATAGCCATCTCTTGGTGTAGGAGAAATAATCTCTCTCCTGTAATACACGTTCACTTTCGTGCAAAAAGAGCGAAACTTGATAAAAAGAGTATAACGTCATCGATGGAAATGAAGGACGAAAATCTTTTTTTTTAGCTGGCAGCTCTAAATGCCGGGTAATAGTTCGAGCCGGGACCAGAAAAACCAAGACTGACAAAAGCTTGAACAAAGGAAAATCAGAAAGAATTTTAGTGACATCTCCAGATTATTTCTGTAAAAGAAGAACGCCAAACGATAAAGTGAATCATTAAGAAAGACAGGGCAAGATCATTGATTTCAAGCGAAACTTGAAAAGATAAAACCGGAAGCGGAAGTCGCTTAGTGGGTTAATTCTTCGAAGCAGTCAAGATGAACGACAAAATCTGATATTGTCCGACAGGGAATATAGCGACACAATTTATATACACAAGAAAGAGAATTTAAGTAAATGTTAGATCTAACTATTTGTGCAGACACCGAATTAGTTTGCTTTTGTTTGTTTAACGGTATATCAAATACGCATGGCTCATTTAATGATGTAATTTAATTTCCTTTGGTGATTTGGTATTTTTTTCCATTAAAAACTATTGCTGGAATACTTTTTTATTATTAAAATCTAAATCTTTATTACTATTAAAATCTATTTCTGTAAATGTTATAATTTTTGAATATATATATATATATATATATATATATATATATATATATATATATATATATATATATATATCCCAATGAGCCAGGTATTACCTGTATAATTTTTACCGATAAGAGGCCTTGCTGCTGGATGCAGTTTAGCGTAATAATTAAGACGGAACCCTGAATTAGAAATTATATATATATATATATATATATATATATATATATATATATATATATATATATATATATATATATATATTGTGTGTGTGTGCGTAGCGCAGATAAATTGGAAAACATTAATTGATAATAGAAACAGCCGTTTTTATGTAACAGATGGTTCGCCTACTAGTGCCCATTTCTTTGGCGATTTTCTTCATGCTTTTCCTGAGGTTCTTCTTGACACCCTCGGTAACGTTGTCGATGAACTCGGGGTTTTTGGTGGCGACATGGCCCATTTTATGAGTCTTGCGCTCTGGCCTGTAACTGTCCCTGTCGCCTGAGGTCCCATATGCCTTTGCAAGATCATAGACCATGGTTTCAGCGTATATTAAACATTCTATGATTTTTTTGGCATTGCGGACGACGTGAAAGTTCTCCACAAAGACAGCTTCACGATTGTATTCTGAAGACATATCAGTTAATAAGCACCTCATTCTTCAATAACCAAAGAGCGACTGACGTGGTATAGTTTCTAATGGTGCTATTGAAAGCTCGCTATGTTGTGACGTCACGGTGCTGTGACCGTGTAAATAATTCGGGATTTTTCTTCACCACACTATATATATATATATATATATATATATATATATATATATATATATATGAACTCGGGGGTTTTGGTGGTGACATGGCCCATTTTATATATATATATATATATATATATATATACACACGCACACACACACACACATAATATTAGTGGAAAATATACACATACATATGCAATCATATATCTAAAATATATAAATAAATATACATACATACACATAAATATATGTATAAAAAATAATTTCAAGAGGATAGAATCCAGGTAGAACTCAATATCCAGGACAGAGTAAGGATATAATAAAAAGACTTAAACACTAATATTCCATGGTCATAATTTATTCCATTGGAATCGTGAAAACGATCCAATTCATCAGACCTCCAAATTCAAAAAGAAAAGAAAAAACAACACCAAAAAATAAAAAATTTAGTGAGAGTGTATGTATGAGATTGTGGGCCGAACGCTAGAGCAAATGAGATCTATAGAGAGGGGTAACGGACGAGAGAAGAACAAGAATGTCTAAAGATGAAGGGGGATGAATATATATATATATATATATATATATATATATATATATATATATATATATATATACGCGTATACAATATTGGTATAGATGGAATAAACATCCAGTAATCAAAAACACTATTTAAAAAAAAACGCTCAATACTGAGAAGATCGAATATTTATTTAAAAATTATATCATAAGTATGTTATAACATCACTACAAAAATAGCCATTTTGTTTCAACACTTCTGATGTCTTGTCAAGTGGTGGTGTTTCAAGTAAAATAAAGAAAACACTTTATTTTACTTGTAACACCATCACTTGACAAGACACTAGAAGTGTTGAAACAAAATGGCTATTTTTCTAGTGATGTTATAACATATTTATGTTATAATTTTAAAATAAATTATATATATATATATATATATATATCCTAATGAGCCAGGTATTACCTGTATAGGTTTTACTACATGGGATCATCAGGGTAACCGGTTCACTCTGATGATCCCATGTGTCGAAACGTAGGTAGGTAGTACCTGGCTCATTAGGATTTTTTATTTTACTTTTGCTCTACTTAGAATATTGAGCACTCTTCTTAACTTATTACTCGCTGGGTCTTTTTTTCTTTGTACTAGAGATTAAAGGTACTGGGCGATTTAAAAAGATTTACACCATATATATATATATATATATATATATATATATATATATATATATATATATATATATATATATATTCTGTTTATGCTATTTTAATAGATACAATTTATTTAAGTAAATGCTCTGCTTTTAAATAAACAATATTACTTACATTTTCCGGCCTTAATATTCGAGAAATTTCTCAGAAAATAAGCTTTGATCTGCTTTGGACGTTGCTTTGGACGGTGTCTCTGTAGTTGAGTGGTATAGCCCGTCAGATCAATTGATTCGGTTCGCCGCAGGGAGTTTCAAGCTTCTAGTTATTAACTAGCCTCTTTAAGAATGTTTTCTTTGTATTCGGTTGATACAAGTTAGATTCTTTAAGAATGGATTAAAAGAAAGATGGCGATGTATGTGGTGGATACTAAAAGCCGGCATCTACGAACGCACGACTCAACACGGAGGCCTAAATTAAGAAGGTAGAGATACCCTGGGTCAATGTGTTGGCTGCTTGAAGAACTTATCTTGGTCAAAAGTACTCTGCACCATGCTAAACTAGCAGAAGAACCCAGTCATTGATATCAGACAATTTCTGTGGCCACATCACCCTTTACATCTGGGCACCTATCTCTCCAGACCGCAATCCCTTTAAAAATTAATTGTGGAGCGCAGTTAAGGGAGAGGTAAACAAAACTCCTTGTAACACCTAAGATGAACCGAAAGTTATGATTATTGTAGCATTCACTAGCTTAAACAAGTGGACTTCCCACAAGAGATGAAGGAGATTCTAAAGTCATCTTGAGGCCGTGGTTGAAACCGATGGCGATTTTATTGAATAAATTTACTCTTTATTATTTCAAGATATGTTTGTGTAATGTTGTAAAATAATCCGAAATGAGATATCAGTGATATTTTCATCTTTTGCGTAATTTAGACGACAATTTACCCATCGCAGCCGGTATGTCCATAAAAGAAATCACTTGTCGGAATGCAAGAAAAACATTTATAAAATGATTAATTGGCGGTACCTTGTCAGTTAACTTCAATTAAACCTGCATAAAAGAGGTATTTCTTCCCAAATACGAAATTATATATAAATATAGATCACTGATGCCGTAAAAAAAACATATGGCCTATTTTGACAAATTATATTTATAGACTTATTTTACTCGGTTTTATTTTTCAAACGGAAATCATGGCATGTTGTTCCCCATCAAGTCGTACGACTTCACACCAAAAGCACCTTTCAGAGTATATTTTCAGTATCAAACAAGAAACGTCCGAATCGATGGTTTTAAGCCGATTTTCTCAATGCTGGAAAGTGTACGGACCCCAACAACCAATTTATAATTGGAACGTCCTAAATTCTGACAACGTCAGTCCGGAGGTCGATGCATTTCTTGATCTTGTGAATGGATTTGATCTTGATATTAAGTTCACCAGAAAGAGCAACTCAATGCGAAGGAATTTTATTGTTTCTTCGTCAAAGACGATTGTCTCTAGTTTGATGGCGTCAAGGATAATTATTATTATTATTATTATTATTATTATTATTATTATTATTATTATTATTAATATTCCCTTTAAACTCAATTTCTTTTACCATATGTTGAAACACCGGTTCTTGTACGATCACTGACGTTAAACAAAGTCGACCTTGGTCAGAACCTTGATGGATGACCAAAAGATAATACCGGTTTCGGTAGGCTAGGATTTGAGGATTGTGTAATGGTTAACGGATCCGAATTGGACATTGGAGAGCTGAGTTCTAATTCCAGTCTTGTTCATTATATTTACTTACTCGCAGATACCCTTGAGAAAGGTAAGAATCCACCACTTCTACCCCCACCTATGGGTTAATTTTTTAGGAATTATATCAGTAAATCATTATTAACTCACCAAATTCCTACTATCTAAAATATTTTCTGGCTTTAAATAACCTGCCATAGATTGAAAAAATCAATCATCTCAATTTCAATGATGTAAAGTAACTGGTTTTGTTCAGCTAAACTTTAAGTTGCGACGCGCAACCAATGATGTTCAGCGCATACCATAGAGCCATAGCTTTATCCTAGAAGGCTTTAATAACATTCTGATTTAGATGTCTGGGCTGCTTTTATAAATCCATTTATAGAAATCAACAGAGTTAATACGGTAATAACAGTGGGGATTACCTCACTAAATTACTTGATTCTCTTTATTTCCTGTATCTGGTTTTGACATCTGGAAACGTTGTTCTAGCTTTCAGCCGTTCGAGAATCAAAAGAGACCTACCATGTCTATAATATTCCATTGTCTCAAAAATTACAATATCATTTCTTTGCATCTTTATAACACAAAGGTTTTGAGGTTTGTCGTTTTCTGTTCACTTTAGTTGCCATAAGGTAGACTGGGTAGTACACTTATGTCCCCCTTTTTTGTATTTTTGACTGAACGATGATCTTACACCCTTGTGGGAATTAATTGAAACGACTGTTTTAGTTTCCTTTCTTTCACAATACGGTTAGTTTTAGATCTACTGTAGAGAGAGGGTGCAATCGATTTCTCTTTTTACCTCAGCTTAGGTCATTTGTAGCGGTATGCAGTAATATGAATCTATTTTCGGGTGCATGATGAAATTTCTTTGGCCTTGAAAAATATTGCATCATCTGTTATTGCATCAGATTTTATCACGTCCGGACACTATTATCTCGACTGTCGATTAGTTGTCCACCTGCTATTGTCTGTGATTGACGTTATTCCCAGGAATCGTACTAAAATTGTAACGCTGCACGATCACAATGGCAAGCCTTACCAATGACCAAAGCAAAGTACTATAGACTGGACCGGAAACTCTTCTGAATTAAATCCAATCGAGAATCTGTGGTGAATCTGCAAGGAAAGACTTTGTGGAATGGACATACGAATTGCTAACATGTGCACTTGGTCATGATTCATTGGGAAAATATGAAAAACGTATATAATAACGGAATTATTTGTTTTGTTTCAATTAATTTGCACAAGAGTGTACATTCTGATAGCAAATACAATACTGTTTCCTCTCTTTCTCTCTCTACTTCCTTCCCCCTATCTCTCCTTCCCCACTCTCTATAATGTCTGCGTAAAGGTGAATTGTCCTAATGCTTCTGAATCGACCTTGTTGTCCTGATGGCTACCATTGTCATTTCACGCGTGTCTTTCTTCACATCTCTTTGGATGTGAGTCTGTTATTAGGGATAGAGGCACGAAATAAGAAATCGGTTAGCCGAATTCGATTTCCCATTGGATTCGTTCTATTCGCTTATCCTCAAATACCCTTGGGGAATTTATGAATCCATACCTCCCACCATCACAGTTATAGGTTTCAATAATAGTTCTTGTATTTGTAAAATAATTATTGCTTTACTCAAAAATTACAATCCAAAAAAGGTTTCGTCTTTAAAATGTTGTAATTTTTTTTCTGCCAACTATTGCATAACCTTTTCTCATCCGGTTTCAGGATTTTTTTCTCTAAACACGGGTTTTATTGCTAATATAAATTCTTCTTCTTCTTCTTCTTCTTCTTCTTCTTCTTCTTATTATTATTATTATTATTATTATTATTATTATTATTATTATTTTCTTGTTGTTGTTAATGCTGTTGTTATTTTGCTTGAGATGGAACCAAAGTACTAACTGTATACTACCAGTGGACTGAAATGGCAGATTTTCATCCTGATTCGAGAACACTTCGGAATATACAAGAAGTCTCCAAAATTGTATTTGATTCACCACAGACATTTCGACAATTCACTTATTTTGGTTCCCAGAGAATCAACGGCAATGCGGATGTCTTCTACTCTCTTTCTTTACCACAGATTCTACACTTCCCATTTTTAACAATCATAGTTTCCTCTTTCTTTTTGTGAACTACTCTGTTGTCTTCGAGACATGCAAGATCTATGATGTTGCATGTTGTTTATTCTTCACCTACCACTACAATATCTATTTTTGTACTATAATTTCTGCTCACAATAAATCATGACACCCCAAAAAAATATTACATGTTATTTTCAATTACTGTTGAAGTTTTTTTTTCCCACGACTGTTCCGTTCTTACCAATTAACACTTGCTGCATAATTCTAATCGTGGCAGTTTTGCAGCATAATTATGTCACATTTTCCCTCTGTGACAACTTTTACATTCACTGACAATATGACACATTATTTCTTCCTAATCACCACACATTCTTCACTTACCATTGTCAGTTGGAGGGTTGATTTTACCCATAACATAATTTAATCTGAGTGCTTCTTTTTAAGGTGAACCAACGAGAGATTCTCGCTTTGGTTTCAAACCACGCTTCGTGAATCAGTATTATCTCTCTTAAGCGTAGATTTTTTCGAAAGAATTCACTGAAAAACAGATCATGCTTCTTTTTCTTCTTTCAATCTATTTTCATATTCGTAACACTTATCTTCTTTGTGTTCCGCCATTTACTTACAATAGTCAGTTTTGACTATATAACACAGTTCTTTATCTATTTTAATAGAGATTCTGTTGCGTTCTTCATGTACCGTCCATAACTATTTTCCTCTGGAACCTCACGGTCTTCAAAACTTATCAGTCCTTTAAACACTTTTGTCTTTGACAGATGCATATACCGGTTAGTATCACTTTTTTTATGCAACACTGCAATTATTTTCAGGAATTTTCTTTCCCTTCTACCCAGCATCTGCAATCCCTCCTTTTGCCCTATAAGTGTCACTGCACCATATCTCATATGCGGATGTATTAATCCCCGTAATCTTGTTCCAACCATTTAGGTTTTCCCGTAGCAGAAGAGCCTAATTTTTAGAAAATCATCCTGGGTGAAGGCCGTTTTCAATCCCGCCTTCATAAATCCTTCCATGTCAATAATCGTAAAATATTTTCTACCCATTCACTTCATTGTTTTCCCCGAGAACAATGATATATCTCCCACGTCATGCTCATTTCCCCTTTTCGCAACCGAAACCCCATATTTTTTTAAGACCAAATTCCATTATGTTCGAACTGAAGCAACTAAATGAACTAATCTGGGATTCATTCTTACCATGTAGCATGAGATCACCCATAAATAACAAAATGTAGTTTTACTCTCTTTTAAAATCAGCCATTTTTCTCATTCCGTAAAATTCGTGCAAAACGAATTACGCAATCAACACACTGCAAGGAAGAGAAACGTTCCCTCCTCTTAATCTTTTACATTCTCAGACTCTGTCCATATCATGTTAGCTAAGTGTTCTATCTTCTCATACTTCTGCTCAGGATTCTCTCTATATTTCTGGCTATTACAACCTCAGACATCCAACGATCCACGAATGCGGTATCCCATCATAAGCATTGCAGTAATCTTTTTTTACAATCCTTTATGGTTATCCTGTCAATGAGTAACTGGTCCTTGATTCCTCTTCCGACGTTTCTTTTCCATCGGCAAGACGTTATTCTTATCAAGGAAGGCCTACATTACAGCAGTTATTATATTTTTATTCAACTTCCGCCTGTGGAAGGCGGGAAATTGGTCGGTAGTTATCTGTGGCATTATCTTTTGGGAAAAAATATCTTCAACCATAAACAAGATTCTGCTTCCACCTGTTATCCATTCTGGATTCCCCACCTCGCCATTTCCATAGATTATAGTATCCAAATATTATGTTATGAAACTATGGCATGTTATCTTCGTTATCCAGTTCCCTTCACAGTTGCTTTCAGTTGCTTTCCAATTATTCATCTTTCTATTGATATGACGCTCGCTTAGTTCAGTAATTCCAATTTTATGTGCAAGATAGAAGATGTTTCAAATTTCTGAGTTAACCAGCGTTATCATTATGGGTTTTTTCCTTGCTACATATTTTGCTCCATACTTTCTAGACATTCTTCTGCATTCGGTACATTTGCTTAATTCGTTGTCACTTCATCTATTTTCTAACAGAATTCCTTTGAGCTTATTCTGATTGATTCATTATGTCTTACGGCTTATCAACCATCTGCAAGTTATTTAAACACAGAAAATATTTTAAAATATTTTAGATTGTGAGATTTTTGGCTAGTTATTTAAACACAGAAAATATTTTAGATTGTGAGAATTTTGGTTAGTTATTTAAACACAGAAAATATTTTAGATTGTGAGATTTTTGGCTAGTTATTTAAACACAGAAAATATTTTAGATTGTGAGAATTTTGGTTAGTTATTTAAACACAGAAAATATTTTAGATTGTGAGATTTTTGGCTAGTTATTTAAACACAGAAAATATTTTAGATTGTGAAATTTTTGTCTAGTTATTTAAACACAAAATATTTTAGATTGTGAGATTTTTGGCTAGTTATTTAAACACAGAAAATATTTTAGATTGTGAGATTTTTGGCTAGTTATTTAAACACAGAAGATATTTTAGATTGTGAGATTTTTGGCTAGTTATTTAAACACAGAAAATATATTAAAATATTTTAGATTGTGAGATTTTTTTATTAGATAACAATGATTTAATGATAGAAATCTTACTAATTAACCCATAACTGGTGGACAAGAAGTGGAGTCATACCATTACCAAGGGTACTTGGCCGTAAGTGAATATAACGAACCTTATTGGAATTGAAACTCTTCTCCCCGTATAACAATTCCGAACCATTATCCATTACACCACCCATTCTTCGAAGCTTGCAGTACCTTGTACAGGCTGACCAAAAAAAACAACGGGAATTTTTGAAGTGCGTATTGTCAGAAATGAGCAAGGTGGCAACACTGCGAGACAGTGACCTTGAGCAAGTAAACATTTCGCCATTTTAGTAACAAGAATGAATTTCACAGTATCCCAGTTGAGATGTTGCAGCAGTCAATGAGGAATCTCAACAGCAGATTTCGTACAGGAGGACGCCATCTACAGGACGTAATTTAAAAAAAATGAAAATTTCATCATTGTTTCTTAAATGGCATGTTTTTAGGTTTCAATTACTATGAATTAAATATTTTTCTTCCATCACTCTTGGTTTTATTGGATTGTTAAAAATTTACCGTTTTTTTGGGGTCACCCTATATTTTCAAGCCAATTTTGGTAATTACTAGGCTCGACTTTGATGATCCTACGGGAACAGGTATTTAATTATGATATGGCCGCAAGCCCGGTCTATTCTGTCTGAATCTCGCTTTATCCTTTGATCATGACTCTTTATTCTCTCTTTTCCTTTTATTAGCTGTTCTAATACTAGATTCATTTTTCTTCTCCTGTCCATTCTATGTTTGCTCCTTAATATTCCACATTTGGAATTTTGTCTGAGTTCTTTCTATTCCTGTTCAATAATGCATCCAATAAGTTCTATGTCTCCGAGAAGTCTTATTTTTCTACCACGGGTCATTGCACTCTTTCATTCTGACGGGATGCGACCTTATTTCGAACTTCCTTCCAGTATTTTCAGCAATTATCTTTCTTTCAGCTTTCAAAAGTCGATTGGTTTTGAATTGTTTTGTTCGTTTTCATCGATTCATATTCTTAAATAGCCTTGTCAGATAGAGACTTTCGTGCAGATGCCACGCATGGCGCCAAACACTTTCAGAAATATCTAAACTGTCAGCTGTAAATAACATCTTTTTCAGATCAATGATTAAAAATGGCTTCGGGCGAGTGAAACCTGTCTGTCTCAGCCTTCTAAAATGGAGAGCACACTTAACTAAAGAGCATAATCAAGATGTTGACATTTCACGCTACCTCAAACAAAAGATTAGTAAAGAAACCTCCATTACCCTGAAAAATTGTTTTAAGAGAAAGATTTTAACATTTCAATCGACCGTGACACTGGTTGCACGATCATATACAAAGGGTGAATTATAATTATTGAACACTATTTTATTTGTTGCTAAAAATTTTTTCCTGTTTCTTAATACTGTGCTCAGATTTTCGAAAGCATGTTTTGATAATCCAATGTGTTAAGATTTCAGTTTTGCATTTTCCTTGAAGACACTTGTAGATAAATTACCTTGGTAGATTACGTGTATTGCTCTCAATCGACCACGTGTTAACTTATATGTTTTTTTTGACCATCTACTATAAATTTTCTGCTTAGTATATTGCAGTGTATTATAAAAAGAAACATTTAAAATCTATATCTTAAAGAGATAACAAATACAGTAAAAAATAAAATAACTATTAGTAATCAAATAGATATATCACAATTAGCAATTTCTACCGTTAAATTAATGCTTGCGAGGAGAATTCCTTTAGCTGCCAGTTTAATGATTTTTAAAACTGTTGATTTCACGAGTTTTGGGTTTTGGAAAATATGATATCAAATAATTTTCTGATTGTCCAGTTTCATTTGCTGGTTGCCTTCGAGGCCAAATGATATCTTTTGAGATCAGTTCCACCTTCGATGATATCCGACTAGTATTACTTAATCTTTTAGGACGAACAAGCATCAAAATCAAACGAACGTCAGTGAGAATGAGAAGAGAGAAAATTTCCGATAAATATTTATTTGGAGTCTTATTTAGATTAATTAAGGATTATATTCCAGGAAAATCGTTTCGGAGAGACCTAGTGAAAACTAAATTTATTTTGCCATGCATGTAAATAAAAATTAACACAGCGCCATTTATCTGGGTTTGGGGTATAATCCCGAATCTTAAAACCCCGAATGTCGAAAAATCCCGAAATTTGAAATCTCTAAATTTAAAATCCCGTAAGATCAGAATCCCGAAAGTTAAAATTCCGAAAGTTCGAAACCCCGAAATTTAAAATCCCGAAAAATCATAATCCCGAAATTTAAAATCCCGAAAGATCAGAATCCCGAAATTTAAAATCCAGATAAATCAGAATCTCGAAATTGAAAATCCCGAATGTCGACAAATCCAGAAATTTGAAATCCCGAAATTTAAAATGTCGAAAGATCAGAATCCCGAAATTTAAAATCCCGAAAGATGAGAATCCCGAAATTTAAAATCCAGAATTTCAAAAATTTAATATATTTGAAATCCCGAAATATAAAATCCTGAAAGATCAGAATCCCGAAATTTAAAATCCTGAAAGAGCAGAATCCGTAAAAATAGTTTTTGGGAGAAAACGAAAAAAAAATGAAGATACCTTTCTAATCATTTACAAAATACCGTTGAAATAGTCTTCATACATTAATAACATTCAAAATACATTTAAAAATATAACATAGTCCATAAAATCTGGTCGGTTTTCACAATCGTTAACTATATTTTTAAGCCTTTCATCACGATAAAACACACTTTTTACTTTTTCGACAAGACCCTCCCCGAAGAATGCGTTCATATTCATTTTCTACGTGCAGCGGCTCTTTATGAAACTCTCCAATAATACGATAAAAGCCGGCATGTGCATTGCCTACTAAATTTTCCCACCGCCAGTGCCATATTCTGTTTTTGTTAATGAATTTTGAATGTTTCAAATGTATAAGTGCTATTTAAACGCTATTTTGTAAATGTTGAAAAATAAGAGTATTTCTATTTTTTTTTTTTTACATTTCTCCCAAAGACTATTTTCAGGATTCTGATCTTTCAGGATTTAAATTTCGGTATTCTGATCTTTCAGGATTTCGACGTTCGAGATTTTAAAATTTGAGATTATGCTCAGCACCCCATTAATCTTTGTTATCAAAATTTAGTTCCTATTTAAACAGACAGATTTTACAGGAAAGCAACAAAAGATATTTTAATACTGAAATTAACAAAATACAGGCACGAGAGCCATACAAGGTAGAGTTTTAGTGTTAAACTGATAATGAGCTGTGTTAAAATACTGAAAGAGGAGGTGGAAGGAATTGCAGATTATGAAGATAAGAAGGATAGGTTCAGCTTGTCCTTTGATTTTTAAAAACGTTCAAAGACGCATGCATGTGGGAGTATTTTCCACAAAATGGCAGTTTTTATTCTTATATTTGGAACCCTGTACAAAAGAACCCCACTTACTTATCAAGAAGGCTGTGAGCGTACGCCTGCCGATGCCATTGGCTCCATGATACAAATAAAAACCAGGGAGACTCATTCCGTCGTTTATAAGAGAAAACGGTTGATATAATAGCCCGGATGGGCTACCTACGACGGTGATGGAATAACTTAGATGCGGTGGCTACGGATTAGTGTGCCCTACTTCGAACGTTAGTGGCAGTGAAAAAAAAGTGTGCAGAGGAAGCCGACGACATGAAAGAGTGGATTTGTGACTATTTGGACTAACTGCTCTGTGAGCTTGTGAGAGATTGCTACAGACCGGTAGGCAAATAGGCTGATTAGACTCTGTAGAAGTGGATTGCCGTGTCCTACTTGTAAATGTCATACCTAACGAAAGAGAGGAATAGAGTTTACCGGAGCATTTACTATAGTATAGAGGCTTGTGACTTTGCATCTATGAGAAAGTAACTACAGAGTGGAGAATGCGTATTAACCCAAAAGACTGGATCTGGGACGAGCAAGACTTAAAATTGGAGATTAAGTAATTCCATCCAATATATGGCGGTAATAATCCACGTATCGCCTAATCCCACTTTTGTAAATTTAAAGTAAAACAGAAGTACTTACTGGAGCAATAGAATGTGCAATGGATTGCATATATGAGTTCCACATACATGTACATTCCATTGCTTACTAAATAAAAGTGATCAAAATTTTAACGTCTTTCATTCTGACCTGTCTCTTAATATTAACAAAAATACTCCTTATTCCTCTTCGGAGAACACCCTTTGGAATCACGCACATTCCTGTAATATTACTAACAAAGTACTCTTTTAAGATCGTCAGTTCTGGCCCTAAGTGTTTTTCTCTGAGATAAGATACGAGAATGAAACAGACAATTATGGACAAAAGCGATTAAGCTCCTTTTTAAGGGGGTTAATTATTTTCTACACTATACTCCGTTTCCTACACACACGTCATCGCAAGCACACTGCTACACTCTCGTTATTTTCATGATAAATGTTCAGATGAGCTACATTCCTTACTTCCGCTAATTCAGGCCTTTAGACCTTCGACCCGACATAGCATTAATACACAGGGTCGAATCATTACCTTTGTATTCTCACGATAAGAAGAATCTTCCCGAGAACAGATACTTTGTTGAACAGACTCCTGAGGGGATGCTCCTCCAATAATTACAATTTTAACTTCTTAAAACTTCTGTTCAACCGTTACATAGCCCGATACTCTGCACTTACCCTCTTCACTCCTCTTACGTCCATACAAAAAATATTCAGTGAACCTCTACATTGAGTGGCTCGTGGGCCTTGGATTAGTTGAAATTTTATTACATTAAGGAGAGTCTAATAATAATGAAAGAATAGAACTTTTCCTACATAACGTATGCAGGAATCGTCATTGTGAATATTATTCATACACAGCAACAAAGCTCAAACAAGATCATCTCAATAACAACTGAAAAAAAAACTCAGTAAACCTTTTGATGAATGCGCAGTCGGAGTTAATGCCAATTCATATCAGAATCATCAACCATTTCTAGTGATGTTCAACATTGCTGGATAAAAAATTTAAAGCCGCAAACAATATTTCGATATTTTTAATTTTTTATTTTTTTACATTTCGTAACTAAATTGTGTCTTCCATTAAAAAAGTAACGATCTTGTTTTCATTCGAAGAACTATCCATTAAGTATTTCAACTTCTTGAATAAACAAAGTAGTCCTAAAAAGTTTGAACTATTATCACATTACATATTATAATGTTTGGTCATTGATTTCGGAAAATGGTCTTGGGCGAGAAATTTTCAAAAGCCCCTTCGTATTTATTTACTAAACATGACAAGATATCTTGGCTGATGGCTTCATAACTATCCCTTCGTAGATAGAAACGTCGACCTGATAACAAGTATTACGTGAACTGAAATAAGCTATAGTCTTAAACTTCTGAGCCCTGACCAACGCTTTACCGGTGGGCGAGAAAATGGCGTAATATCCAACCACCGGTTGAACAGTGGTAGAGAAAAATGACTTAATGCTTAGCTACCGGTTGAACGGTGGGTAAACACTTGAAACTATTTTTATATCTACTGTGAAACATTGCATACAAATTATTTACAAATTTTGATTCAGGAGCTCATACAGAAGGTTTAAAATTGTTCAGGAACGCGGGACTCAAAGGGTTAATGGAGAAAATATTACTCGTGGAAGAAATTCCCGCCCCAGCTCCATGACATATTAAATTTGCAAATGGAAGATTGGCGTTATTATGCAGCGAAATTTATGCAACAAAATCTGAGGAAAAAATTCTAACTTTCTTCACTGAATAGCGCCAGTTTCTCAGTTTCTTCTGTTTCCCATAACCAAAAAGAAGTACGCCTCTTTCGAATAACACTAATAAAAAGACTATAATTAATACGTCGGCAAATTCATTAGTTAGATCCAGTGACAGTACTCAAAGAGTGTGAGTTCAATACCTGCTTAAGGCGGTGGAGAACTTGCAGAGGGGAATTAACAGGAGATAACTGATAACTGACATCCATTAGACATGGCACGTGGGACTAGAACAGTCTACCCCAGTGAGCGAAATAAAGGGTTCAGTTTGACATTCCAAACACCTGAAAAAGGCCGGAGCGTACAACGGCCGAAACTTTGTAATAAATATGGCGACAAAGATGAGAATAGTCCGAATAATGTAAATAGTGTGCATCTCAGAAATATAGCCAGAAAACGAACGTTTTCATCCACTAGATTGTTTATCCGCGTGACAATCCCGTGTCTAGAACCTCGTATCTTAAATCTATTCCGACTGTTGCTGGGACATTTCCTGCTAATTATTGTCACACTTCACTGCATTGACCGAATCTTCTTCGTTCTTACCACTGCTGTTTAATTTCTGTTGTAATTTCTATCTATTTCTTAACAACAATGTCATATTTATTTCTACGCTAGGCCTACTAATGACGTTCTCCGAGATTAGCATAACGCTGATTCCTAAAGGCGTCCGATGCTAGGGTGTTCTATGTCTGTTATTTTTTTTCATTCCACGCATTAGTACAGACAGAGTAAATGCAAGCAGGTTAAGCAATAAATGATCAGTACTAAATAAGAGCCAAACGGTATATCCATAGACCTTGTCAGCGGAAGTAGAACTGTTCTTTCCCAGGAGATTAAATAAAGGGTTCAAATTTCCGAGAATGTTAGGCGTATCTACAATCCCCTGATAAAAAAAAATTGGGCCTAACTATCGAAAAGTGATAATAACACTTGCTTTGTATTGACAACGTCTTACTAATACTACCACGCGGCGTAAATTTTACGTTAGTAAATTTTGTCAATGGTAATATTAGCCGTTTCGCTAAAAGGAAAGGTTAAATTGCAGTAAAAACAGGAATGAAAATGTTCTATTATGGTGTGAAATTACCTGACTATTTCGAAAATGACATTAAACGTTTCTGCTCTATGACTGTTTACGAGTTATGGACAATGTAAGTTTGGCTTCTTTCGCGTCACGTTGACAGAACGGCTGCCATTAATGTCTTTGTTTACATACGTTTGCCTGGAATAGTAATGCGCGGAAACTGCATTTGTTTTGATTATTGCGCAATGCGCGAAGTTTAAAAGGAATGCGAGATTCCAAATATAACAGTAAAAATGAGAAAAATAAATAAATAAAATCAAAATTACATGGCTGAAAGGATAAAGAAATGAAGTTTTCCTTTTTTCTTCAACAATTTTTTTTTTCATTATGTCGTTAAAGTTTTTTTTTTTTTAAAGGCTCATCCATGACATTATTTATTTACAAAAGCTTTCAATTATTTCTATAACAAATTTAAACCAATTTAATAAAAAAATACTTCATTATATAATAAAGCTTCCTTTCTTCAAAGAAACAATACTTTAGATTGGAAAAAAGGAATTCATACCAACTAGAAAACTATTCATTTAAAACTTCATTTAAAAAGAAGAAAGCGCATTTTAAAATAATTTATGCAAATATTGCGCAGTAATTAAGACGAGTAAGAAGATCCGAAAGGAATGAAAATGTCGATAACTAAGTAAGCTTACGTGCATCACTTGTCGATGCAAACTTACGTGAATAACACCAGAAGTGGCAGCCGGACAAAGTAAGTTATCTAACTTTGTCGCTAAATCCTAAATGGTAATTGAGCGGAAAATTTATTGTCATTTTCAAAATAATCAGGCAATTTCACACCATAATGGAACATTTTCATTATCATAGGCTTTTGGTGCTTATATTGCAAATTAACCGAGGGAAACAAAGAAGCATTCATTAACTGAGCAATACGTGCTACTTGTGGGTGAAATTTAGAAAGTCTTGCTTTTAAAACAATTTAAAAAGAATGTTGAACAGACAGTTGCGTACTGGACACTTGCGTTGCTAGACAATTGCGTCCCTAGAAATTGAGTCCCTGACAATTATGTCCATAGACAATAGCGTCCCGGACAATAGCGTCCTAGACACATTGCGTCCCTAGATAATTGCGTTCCGGATAATTGCGTCCCTAGACAATTGCGTCCCGCACAATTGCGTCCCTAGACTATTGCGTCTGGGACAATTGCGTTTCTAGACAATAGCGACCCGGAGAATTGTGTCCTTAGACAATGCCGCCCCGGACATTTGCGTCCCTAGACAATAGTGTCCCGTACAATTGCGTCCCTAGACAATTGAGTCCCGGACAATTGCGTCCCTGGACAATTGCATCGAGGACAACTGCGTCCCTAGGCAATTGCGTCCCGGACAATTGAGTTCCTAGACAATAGCGTCTCGGACAATTGCGTCCCTAAACAGTTGCGTCCCGGACAATTGCGTCCCTAGACAATTTCGTCCAGACAATTGCGTCCCTAGACAATTGAGTCTCTAAAAAAATGTCTTCCGAAAAATTGCGTCCCTAGACAATTGCTTCCCTAGACAATTGCGTCCCGGACAATTGCGTCCCTAGACTATTGCATCCGGGACAATTGCGTCTCTAGACAATTGCGTCCAGGACAATTGTGTTCCTAGACAATAGTGTCCCGGAAATTGCGTCCATAGACAATTGAGTCTCTAGACAAATGCCCCCGGACAATTGCGTCCCTAGACAATTGAGCCCAGGACAATTGCGTCTCTAGACAAATTCCTACCGGACTATTGCGCCCCTAGACAATTGCGTGTCGAACAATTGCGTCCGTAATCAATATTGTCCCGGACAGTTGCGTTAATAGACAATTGCGTCCCGGATAATTGCGCCCCTAGACTATTGAGTCTCTAGACAAATGCCTACCGGGCATTTGCGTCCCTAGACAATTACGTCCCAGACAATTGCGTCCCTAGACAATTGCGTCTCTAGACACAATGCCTCCCGAACAATTACGTCCCTAGAACATTGCGTCCCGGACCATTGCGTCCCTAGACAATTGCGTCCCGGACAATTGTTTCATAGAAAATAGCGTCCCGGACAATTGCTTCCCTAGACAATAGCGTCCCGGACAATGGCGTCCCTAGACAAATTGAGTCTCTTTAAAACTGCGTCTCGGACAATTGCGTCCCTAGACAATAGCGTCCCGGACAATTGCTTCCCTAGACAATAGCGTCCCGGACAATTTTAAGCAAGAAAAATTAAACTAGATGTTTCTGTTCACTCCAGCAGTGCGTACCACAAACATCGAATAGATTCTGGATGTTTTTAATTATATTTTTATTTGAAACCAAGGTTTAATTTTCGGAAATTAAACACTGGTGGACGAGGAAAATTACAGCTACCATTATCATAAGAAAAACTCCGATGAAACAAAAACATACGGGCGATGTGTAGAGCAATCTTGAAACACTATTAATCTGTCACTGCATTTTAAACAAAAATAGACTTTTATTTTATTCCTGTTTTTAATTTATGATTACTACTTATGCTTTCTTCAAATTTTATGGTAATTGCCTTTAAAAGCTTCAAAAAATTGTCAGAGGTATGTATTTATCTAGGGACGCATTTGTGTAGGGACGCAAATATCCACGGACGCAAATATCCACGGACGCAAATGTCTAGGGACGCAAATGTCTAGGGACGCAAATGTCCAGTACGGAACTGTTCTGGAACCCAAGAAAATAGGTTTATAATGACCACTATTATTGTTCTTTCCAGTATTGATGAGTTGACTTTCCAGTATTGATGAGTTGACTTTCCAGTATTGATGAGTTGACTTCCTAACCTTTTTCCAGTATTGATGAGTTGACTTCCTAACCTTTTTATTAAGTAGTGTGGAATATTAGCATTTAGATTATGACATTAATTTCCTTTTTAATTATATGTGCTATCCATTTTACTTGTTTTCGTTGTTGAAATTCTTCAAGCGATGTCGTTTCTGTTATAATTTTCGGCACAGTTCGTTGTTGGTGATTCTGTAGCGCCAGACCACAATGTTCAAGGAGCATGGTCATCGCTATGAGATTCTGGCTTCATTTCTTGGAAGCCATTTTTAATCATAGATGTGAGAACGCTATTGTAAGCATTTAACAAGTTAGTTATTTCTGAACGAGTTTCGCGCCATGCATGGCATCCATATGAAAACGAGGCTATTTCAGTATGTGACTAAAGTTTTTCGCTTAAGGTTTTTTTGTTCGGAATTGAGCGAAGCAACATCTCTCCCATATTATTCTATTTTTAGTTTCCTTATAGCCCATACAAAATTTCTTATAACGGATCAATACACCGAGGTATTTGAAGTGTTTGGCATTTATTAATTTCACAGTTATTATGAGGGTTCGTGCTAGATGACCTCATCGCTCTAATCCTAATTCCATTTTATAGCCTCTGTGATGCGAAGGTTTATTTTACGTCCTATTTCTTAGAACACTTGTAAAGGTATGTTGATTCTTCTTCTTCCGAATGTGGAATTAATATATATATATATATATATATATATATATATATATATATATATATATATATATATATATGTATATATATATATATATATATATATATATATATATATATTTATTTATTTATTTATTTATAATAAATAAATTTATAGCAAAATGACAATCAATACAAAACCAAGAATTATATGAATATATTTTCATAGTAAAATTACCAATAATACCTTTGATGATCTAGAAAACTATATATCTAAAAACATAGCGTTACCCTGAAAATATAAAATTATGTACAAAATATCTGTAGTTGAAAACATCGTCATTGTTTATATGTTGGGTGAATTATATCCACAGCATCCTTCGGTAGAACCACGTTTCGGTTACTTCAAATCTCTTCTTCAATTTTAAGGGTAATTCAGCTTTCACTGCCATATAGGAGAACAGATGACACGTGACAGTGCCGTACTCTTTGTTTCTAACAAATATTTTCTGTCACTTAATACTCTGCTTAGTTTTTGAAAGGCATCTTTGGGCATCCCAATATGTCTTTGGATCTCAGTGTCGCATTTTCCGTCCTCTGCTGGACCCCTTTCCAGATATTTCAATTTTTGTACTTATTTCCTTTTAGTATATATATTGTAATTTGCATTTTGGGCTTTTTCCTTTTGCTAACCACCATGCATTCTCTCTTCTTGGTGTTTTCTCCTTTCTTCTCGCTTTCCTTCACTAACTTCTAAATTATTCTTATCCAACTCTGAATGCCTAAGGTATTAGCATAAGCCTCCATTTTGTAGCCTATGTTAGCCTCGGGCGGAAAAATACAAGAACCTTTTTTTTTTGCTTTTTAATTAGCTGTTAAGGGGTCTCCCCTTTTTCACACAATGGACTCACCCAAGGTATACATATACTACTACCAGTGAATACCCGAGGAGTGAAGGAGTCGATACGGAACGACAGAAGAGTAGTAGTAGAGTAAGTCACACAAAGAGACGGCGGCAAGCGTCACAGTTGGCGAACACGTAGACTCAGTAAGGAGTCATACCGCGATACTTAAATAACAAGACTGTATATATATTAGTGCTACTAACCTGCATTCCTGGATCTACTAACCCGTATTACCAGTTTGTATTATTACGTTAATACATTTATTTTCCTTATCCATTCCTGGCGTTTGTTATTCATTGATATCGGATTCATCCCGGATTCCACAACATTAGCCGATTCTGTTATTATTACGGAATAGTAAATTTAATGTTTTTATACTTTAAACAGAATTCCTGTTAAATAGGATGCATTTTTTTTTAGATTTAAATTTATAAAATAAATATATTATCCGTAATAGAATAAATAGTATTTAGTAAAAAAATAAATAATGAAAGACAATTGAGTGCTGAAGAAAGAAACAGAATAAACTATAAATCAGTCTGTATTACTGATATGAGTCATTGTAACTAGTTACATTATTTACATTGTTCGGGCAGTTGTTCCTATTCGCGACGTTTCGGTCGGACTTCTTCAGGCGAGCGGAATTTCGAAACAAAACCATTATTCGGTCGACTGGGCCATGTGTCCCCAAGGACACATGACAGAGCGGATAAAAGCGTTGGTTGAAGTAATCCAGTGACTTGACCCAAAGAGTCTTGAGGTCAAAGCAGAGGTGACAAAAAAAACAAACTTGGAGACTTGAGTTACTAAAGGGAAATAACTGACTCTGATATATCCGGAAGAGACATGACACGCGGAACTAGAACAACTTACCGCGGTGGACGAAATAAAGATTTCGGTTCGAAATTTCAATTACTGAAGAAGGCCTGAGCGTACAATGGGCGAAACGTTGTGAATATGACAACACCGATGAGGACAACAGCCCGAATAATGTAAATAGTATAAATATAAATTCTTTATTTTTTGTGAACAACGGTATCATCTTTGAGGTTTGCTTCCTTATTTTCAGGTGTGTATATTTTTGATTTTATTATCACTGTCTTTTTAATGCCATCTTGGTAATGAACACATTCTGCCATTTAGTTCATACATCTCTTCGCTTTGTTGTTCATAAGCTTGCTGTGGCTGCTTTTAATTGTATTGCTTCCAGAGCAAGGTTCATTTATTTCATTCGAGGGACTTGATTACCTTTTCGCAAACTATCTGCAATGAATCAAAATATCATGACGTATATGTTGCTTTTTAGTGTTCTTTTAATAAAACGTTGTTTTGGGAATGTTCTAGGAACAATTTATTCAGTTGTCTTTTGAACTATAATTTTTACTGAGTATTTCCCTTTTCAACATATTCGTGTCTTGATGCTTGAGATCAGCTAAAGGATTTTTTTTTTAATTTTTAATACTGGCTTTTAAATACAGCGCGCTGAACGCTGCGAGCTATAAAACGAAATTTCATACCAGAGAATAAAGGATGATGTAGAAAGTTGAAAGAGAAAAAAAAACAGAAGAAGAAGAGAGGCGAAGAGAAGGAGAGGAAGGAGTAAAAGGAAAAGAAAAATTAGGATACGAAAATGAAGAAGAACTTGAAAAGCAAAGCGACCAACCACCATTAGCGCATGTTACATTTTATACAATGAGGGTCAGAAAAAAGCGTGATGTTCCCAATCAATAGGAATCACGAGATGTCTGTCGGTGAAAGGAGAACTGAACCAAAAATGTCCCCTCGTTAAAAGGACCCCCTTTTTTCAGTAGGAGAAACGCATTCCTCATTGGACGAGAAAGGTTTCTTTTTCGACAATATATATATTTTTTATGTTTTTATGCACTGAACACGGCCATGTCTTTTTTCTTTCCTTCTTTATTATTTTTTGACACAATAAAAGGTCCCTGGATACTTAATAAATATTATATATATATATATATATATATATATATATATATATATATATATATATATATATATAGCTATATATATATATATATATATATATATATATATATATATATATATATATGTATATATATATTTGTCATCCACAGACAGACTGTTTCGCTGTTTCACAGCTCATCAGTGTGGCTAGACGTCCGGTTGCCTCTAGCTAGGATGGAAACCCGACTGAATTTGCGTCAGTCGGAACTTCTCCCACTAAGCGGTCAGCGCACGGCAGGAATGAAGGTGAATTTTAGCGTGTTTATTTTTAGATTTAGATAAAGACACAGTGACTGACAGTGACTCAATTCTGCCGAAGAGTCGTGCAATATTAGCTTAAATAGTCACTGTTTACAAATTCACACCTCAAACCAGACAGCTCAACCAAAATTAAATTTTCAGGAGCCAGTATTATATAATATATATATATATGTATATATGCAGAAATATAGTCTTAAAGTGTGCTATATTTATGGGGTAAAGTGCTCAATATCAGAGATAGAGCGTGTGTAAATATAAAAGTGGACATGGAAGTCAGCACTTAGAGGCGACAGTCTGTTTCATGCTAGTGCAATCGTCAGGCGACTAGTCCATGTCCACTTTTATATATATGTATATATATATATATATATATATATATATATATATATATATATATATATATGAACAAAAAATAATATGGATAAAGGGTCTGAATCAGAATTTTGTGGGTAGTGTAAATTAATATTCGAAGCGAAAAGAAAAAAAGAATATATACATATATATATATATATGTCATCCACAGACAGGCTGTTTCGCACCTCATCAATGCAGCTAGACATCTGATTGCCTCAAGCCATATATATATATGTGTGTGAGATGGATAAAAAAACCTACAAATATTTAGTATATTTTCTGTTTATAAGTTATCTTTACTTATTTGAGTAAATGCATTGCTTTTCATTAAATATTATTAATTATATTTAAAGGCCTGAATATTCGAGCAATTTCATAGAATATATGCATTCTCCAACAGGAATCGAACCTCTATCCCATTCGGCTTCGAATTACTGCCTATAAACACACATTTCTTCGATTTTTTTCGATATATAATTTCTACTCTAAAATGTAACCTAACTTAAACAATGACAACATATTATATAAAATGAATTAAATACGACAAATATTTTAATATATTTTCTGTTTATACGTTAGTTTGAAGAATACAACTTTAGTCTGAGAACGCATATTTAAAGCCGGTAAATGTAAATTGAATCTATCTAATTATAAACAGAGCATTTACTCAAAAAACTGTTCAGTACTCTTGTCTTTGTTTATAACGAAATGTTTCTATTTCTTCCTCCTTTACTTAACTTTTGGGAGGTATCTTCGCTATCATAATATGTCTTCGGATTTCAGTGTCGCACTTTCCGTCCTCTGTTAAAACATTTCCCAGATATTTAGAAAAAATACGTTTCGGGGCACATACTATTTAATCTTTGGTTAAAAGAAAAATCTGAACTATTATTTAACGTGAAATCTGATACCAAAACCTGTCACTGTCAATATGAAACCAAAAGTAAAGAAAATTCAGTCGGGCAAAGTATATCCAAAAGAAACGAGGCATGGAAATAGTCTAAAAATCTTAATTAAATCAACAGTCAAATTATATCGTTTTTCATGATTTATATCAGATGCATAGATTAGCTTTCGTCAGGCCGTCGCCTCTTCTCAGTGTAATATAGAAAAAAGAAACAAAAATCAGCATATTTTCTTCAGAGTAGGCATAATTGGATGGCATAATTGTATGTAAATACAACGATGATGAAAGTGATAATAAAATGAAAATTACACGACTTTAATCAAAATTATAGCAGTCCCCATTAGAGTCAACAGTAAACATATGTAAACAAATATAAATTAAAGTAAACAAACATTAAGGGTCAATCGAGAAACAGTTAAGAATACAAAAGATAAACGCCCCCAACTCCTGGTCTGTGAATTTTAATTAAATCGGAATCAAATTTTTTTTAAATAAATTATAAGGTTTAACTAAAAAAAAAAAAATGATAATTTCAGAAAAAGAAAAGAAAGCAACATCTGTCACGCATTTTTGTTTGCTGCTTTATTTGCAAATAAATACATGAGGCAATCGATAAATCGAAGGCAAATCGATCTCTAATAATAAGCAAAGACCATTTTAAAGACTTTTACACTGTATATACTACAGGGTAAAAGTCTTTAAAATGGTCTTTGCTGTTTACTTTTATTTTAATCATTTCACACCAAGCAAAGCAATAAGGCCACAAAGTAAAAGTAGAAGTAGTTACTGAGTGGGAGTGAATATAAAAAAAAAGCAGAAAACAAAGAACAATGGCAATAAAAGAACGGGAATTAAAAACACAGAATATATCGATGGATATTACACTTACATTTTTGAAAATCAAAGTTGACTGGAAAGCAAAGATCTGCAATATATTTCCAACAGTGAGAAGTGCTAGATAAGGGACTGTTAGCATAGAACTTACGGTTACATCTAGACATTTCAACTGTAAAATAATGAAACCGTTTCGCAAATCTAATAGTACGCTTAAATTCAAAAAGTCTAGGTACCAAAATGGTTAGCTCGCGAGAGCAATTACCATGAAAATATATAGAAAAGTGACAGAGAAGCTACATTACGGCGGTGGAAAAGTAACTGAAGCCAAGATACCACGTCATGACCAATAACATTGCAGATTCTTCTTTGTATTTTGTAAGGAATTTCTAAATACATAGCAGAAGCACCAGCAATATTCAATGCATAGACTTATAAATGTGCAAGATAGATTCTGGCGAGAAATATTGTCGGGCAGTAGCAATAGATCGAGTAATTCTTCTTGTCTGTAAATATGAATATAAAATTAAAATAAATTCTAGCTTAGTCTGAGCAAAATCTTGTGAAAATAGGTTAGGGATTTTTGTTTTATAATTAAAAACCTAATTTTAATCAAAGTGATCTCTCTCTCTCTCTCTCTCTCTCTCTCTCTCTCTCTCTCTGAATATATATATATATATATATATATATATATATATATATATATATATATATATATATTCAAATATAACGAGAACGAAAAGATTATAAAACATCAAAACAAAAATGCATCTTTTTGTCGTGAGTATTTGTTTGTCTGTATGCGACATCTTTATAATAAATATATATGTCTATATATATAAACGAAGACAGTCGATATGAGCGGACAAACCATTTTAAATACTATAGCAAGTGATTTAAAATATAGCGTCTTCACATATATTCTTCTTCTTCCTCTTCTTCTTCATCAGCTTCTTCTTTACCTTCTTAATCTCCTCCATTTCTTCTTCTTCGTCTTCTTCATCATCTTCCTCATCGTCATCTTCATATCCTTCTTCTTCTTTTTCTTCTTCATCATCAACATCTTCTTCATATTATTCATCTTCTTCATCATCATCTTCATGTTCTTCTTTTTCTCCTTCTTTTCTTCTTCTTTTTCTTCTTCTTCTTCTTCATCAGCAACGTCTTCTTCTTCTTCTTCTTCTTCTTCATCTTTTTCGTGTTCTTCATCATCTTCTTCATGATCATCTTCATATCCTTCTTCTTCTTCTTCTTTTCTTCTTCTTCTTCTTCTTCTTCTTCTTGTTCTCCATCATCATCATCATCATCATCATCATCATCATCATCATCATCATCATCATCATCATCATCTTCTTCTTCTTCATCTTCTTCTTCGTCTTATTCATCATCATCTTTATATTCTTCTTCCTCTTCTTTCTGCCAGACACTTTCAGAATGAGCGCAGTGATGGTAATTTTTAACCTTTAAGTAGATTATTTGTTGTCGGCTCCTGCTTGCTTTCAATATTTCCCGTCACTTAGATTCTGTAATCCCTCATCCACATTATATGTCGTAGAAATCTCATTTGTCTCTTCTTTTATTATTATATTACTGTAAGTTTTCTTGTTCCTATTTTCTTGAAGATTTCCTAGTTTCTAAAATATTCTACCCATGGTATTATTAGGACATACATGCACACACACACAACACACACACACAGACAGACATTTTTTTACTTAGTTCTGCCGACGTCCTTACGTTTTTTCGTTTTACTGTTACCTTGAACGTACTCCACTTTTGAAGCGATGCACTTAGTGAGACGGTGCTGCCATTGGAGGAAACATTCTTGGCACCCGCTTATCCGGACAATTTCCGTAACCGGGTAACATGATAATTCGTATTTTCAGAACATTTATTCGATTATTTAAATAGCCAAAAAGCGCAGAGAGTTTACTCGTGGATTCAAAACTATAGAATTTCCCTTAAGAATCAACTGGAATCTTATGTAAACAAAGATAAATCGAAGAATATTGACATCAAGAGCCAATCGAGAAGAAATCGAGTGGACAAATGAAAAACATCCTCTGGCAACGGTTTGAGTGTTTTAATTAAATCGGAATTCATATTAACAAAGAAAAAGATCTTAAAGTTTATTTCAGTAAAAACGTGATTTTTTAAGCATTTTTGTTTCTGTTAGTTTATTTGTTTTCTAATAAATAGATATGGTAATCGATGAATTAAAGGCCAATCGATCTCTAATCAATGTATATACTAGGTAAATTTCTTTGAAATAGACTTGGCACTTTAGCTGCTTCGTAAATAAAAGTTGAAAGTAAATAAAAGTTGAATTCAAGGTTAATGCCATACAAATCTCCGCGCGCGTAATATTTTTTTGTGTGTCATCATGAAGATTAATTGAAATCGTAGATAATTTCGGAATTAGTCCGAGAAAAAGCGAAAACAGAAGGAGAATATATCCCGGATTTGGTTTTATAATTGAAAAACCTTAGGTTTAATCAAATCAAAATAAATATGTAGGTCCACGATCAGGAAAGAACAATCGATTTGAGACGAACAAAGCGCCTCATGTTTCTTTTGCGTGTAATCTTGAAGATAAATTGAATCGGAGATAATTTAAGGGTTAGTCTGAGGAATAAGATGGTTACCAATGTTTGTAATAGATTTCTTAGCCAGCAACACGTGGGAGCCTGACATTTTTTCTTATTCTCAAATCCGTAATCGGAATATGTAAAAAGATTTCCATTCTCAGATTCACTTCTTTGCTAACATTTGCCATCTTAGATGCGAATGCAGCAAATTTTTCAGTCTTTGCATTTATTCTTATTGTTCTAGGCTGCATAAGTCTTGTCATCATTCATATCTTCTGGCCTATCCTTGACTCCTGTGTGCCATTAAAAAAAATGACTATTTTCTCATACTTGTTTTCATATATATATATATATATATATATATATATATATATATATATATATATATATATATATATATATATAAGGCATTTTTATGTTTATACATTCTTTTTATAGATACAAATATTTAAGTAAATGCTTTGTATTTATAATAAATGTCTTAAAGTAATTGTCCATTTCATAATGTGTGACGTCATTTGTTTACATTTGGATAGGCTTTGAGCAGATATGAATGTAGAAGGTTGAAGTTTAAAGGCAGTAAATTCGACCTTGCTACTCGAACGATTCTGTGTGGCTCGATCGATTACGAGAACGACAAGCTAAATGACAGATCCGTATAGGATACAGATTCGAATCCTGTCAGAGGACGAATATTTTCTATGAAGATTTCTCGGGCATTCAGGTCGGCGAATGTTATAAATACTGTTTATTATAAAAACAGAATATGTACTTAAATATTTGCATCAATAAAAAGAATATATAACCATGAAAACATCTTAAAATAATTTTCAGACTTTGTCCATTTCATAATATATATATATATATATATATATAAATATATATATGTGTGTGTGTGTGTGTCATTCACAGATAGTACTGTTTCGCTGTATCACAGCTCCTCAGTGCGACTAGACTTCCGAATGCCTCAAGCCAGGATTGAAACACAACTAATTTGGTGTCAGCCAGAGCTATCTTCACTCGGTAGAGTTACACAACTAAATCTAGCGTATTGTTTTTACAAATGTAAACAAATGCCCATCAGCCAAAGTGCTCCATTCATTTTACTGAAGAGCTTTGCATTAGTGCAGGTAGCTGTTGTTTATAGAATTAGCTTATCACTCAACAGTGCTCAATTGAAATGTATTTTCAAGAGCTAAAGTATGTCATTCACAGACAGTACTGTTTCGCTGTATCACAGCTCCGCAGTGCGACTAGACTTCCGAATGTCTCAAGCCAGGATTGAAACACAACTAATTTGGTGTCAGCTAAATCTAGCGTATTGTTTTTACAAATATATATATATATATATATATATATATATATATATATATATATATATATATATATATATATATATATATATCGGCTCGGATTGAGTCGAATCTATTACATTCACTCATATGCTAATACTGTTTGGAAATCATGAATACTCCCCTCAGCTATGGGTATATAGCAGGAGAGACTGAGTTCTATAGCCCTTGATCGCAACTCGTCTATGAGAAGGGCAAAACTGAATTTAAAACCTGCAGAAGGTAGTTTGGGGACCTTGTGGGACGTGGCGTACCAGGTATCTGTGATCGACTATACAAAAATGTGGTTGGTTCTGCACAAATCCTTTACCACTATAACCAAAACATCTGTGCATGTGTCTGGCTGTCGGTTCCTAGGAACTGAATGGCTTGACACTCATACGTCGAATAAGACGGGAGTGTCCAGCATATATATATATATATATATATAACCATGTTTCAAAATGGAAGCTAAAGCCTTTGAATTTAATTTTGTTATTAAACTAAAGACATGATAGATAGATAGATAGATAGATATGAGTGCCTTTATCTCTCTCTCTCTCCCTCTGTGTGTTTGTATTAGTTTGGAACAAATGTCGAAGCAATTTGCAATACGTGGCGTTTGAATACTTCAGTTCGTTTGACACGTGCCTGAAATTTATGATATACACACAAATCCAAACAATGGTGATGTTTAAACGTGACTTTCTCTATGATTCTTGTGTGGATTCATGTGTGGATTTGGAATTTTAAAGGATTTCACATTACAATTGAAAAAGTGGGGAAGTCAGATGGATTTCCTGGTCAGGATCGATTATATTACAGATCCTTCTTCGGATTTTGTCAAGAATATCGAGATGTACAGCAAAAGAACGAGACCTGCTATAGGCGCAATGCACGGACGAATGATAAATCTGTAAATGTGCAAAGACGGATTCTGACGAGAACAATTTCATGGCACGGCACGGTGACCCAAATCTCTTTGCAGTAGATGTAGCTATTCATTCGATACAGTCGAAAATGTGAGGCCAAGAAGGCGTAGTGTATTGGTCACCTGGGTCTAGCAGCAGCCATGCTGATGACAGACAGAAAAGGTGGTTAAATGAAAGCAGTTTTGTTTTCGAGGCGTTAAAAATTACAAGCCACACCACAGATTGGTGATTGTTTTCAAGAGCAGCCAGATCTGACGGATTTGCTATAAAGACAGGAATACATGGTAATAGCATATGCATAAATAACGTTGGGCACTGATGACATCAGGCAGATCATAGGTGAAGATTAGAAACAGGGTGGGGACCAGGATAGAGCTTTGTTGATTCCCGCCTTCGTATGAAAGGATATGGAAGTGAAGACTTTCAACACGATCTCCATTTCACGATTTGATAAAAACGATTGGATTAAACCAAATATTTGTCCTGAACACCATAGCCCTGGAGCTTGCGTAGAAGATCAGCAAACTCTATCGAACATCTTCGAGACATCAAGAATCACAGATCGAGCTTCGCCGCTCTTATCTAGAGCTTGATGCCCGTTAACACATCTGTAGTAGGCCTGGTGAACCGGAAGCCATATTGTTTGTTCAAATGGAGGTTGTGAGGAGTAAGATGCTTAACCACTTCAGTATTGATTAGAGCCTCGAATTCTTTGCTGGAAAGTGATAAGAGACCAATAGAGCGATACAGAAGAAGACATCGAACTTAAAATATAAATTAAATTGAATCATAAATAGGTATGAAGTAAAATAATATAAAAATATAATATATTATATAATAATAAAATTAGAGGTTGGAGATATCAGTGTCATATGACATCTGTTTACCTCTTATTTTTTAAGAAATAATGCTGCTAATAGTGTTTCAGGGAATTATTTTCAATTTAATTGATTTTTGTGAATATCCCTGGCGATGAGAGAAAGAACTAAATATTAAACGCATTTTACATGAAAATGCAGCAGTTCATTATTAAAATCTTTTAAGAATATGTTATTGTTTAGACAAGAGTGTCGTTGCAAAAAGAATCCATGTCTTGCAACAGGATTCTGCGCATTGCCCCACAAGCAGGTGAGCTAAACCATGCCGTCAGATAATTTCTGTGACAACAGCTAACTCTCTCGGCTGCAACGCTTTGATGATTATGTTTGGGGCGCATTTGAGCGATGTGCTAATAAACTCCTTAGACCGTTCACAAGAAATGCATGAGATCCCGAAGACGTCTGGTGGGCGTGGTTGAAGCCAATGACGATTTCATTGAATAGATTTACATATTAGTATTTGTAGATATTTCTGTATAATTTTGATAAATACAGGGTGACCCAAAAAACGGGAACTTTTTAACAATCCAATAAAACCAAGCGTGATGAAAAAAATATTCAATTCATAGTAATTGAAACCTTAAAACATGCCATTTAAGAAACAATTATTGAATTTTCATTTTTATTTTAAATTACGTCCTGTAGATGGCGTCCTCCTGTACGAATGCATTCTTGAAATCTGCTGTTGAGATTCCTCATTGATTGCTGCAACGTCTCAGCTGGGATACTGTGATTTTCATTCTCGTTACTAAAATGGCGAAATGTTTACTTGCTCAAGGTCACTGTCTCGCAGTGTTGCCACTTGCTCATGTCTGGCAATACGCACTCCAAAAATTCCCGTTTTTTGGGGTCACCCTGTATAAGATAGTTAGTGACCCCTCCTCCATGTTGACCTTGTGCCGTAATTGTATGTTATGTACAATAAATATCCACTAGTACACCGGGGTACCCATAAACTCCAACACAATCTACTGAATTTCGCTCACAAATCTTGGGTCAACCGGTGGTATAGTTTTCAAGCAATTTCCAAAGTAGCAGAATGCTGTGATATCACCCGCTCCCAGGCCGATAACATCAAGATAATCACCTACCGGACAAATCGACCATGAGTGAGATTCGATATCTGTTATATCTGTTAAAATGAGATGTCAATGTTATTTTCATTTTTCATGTCCGTGTGTGCGGTGTGTGTTTAAAACTAGTTTCCATGAAACCTTTTTCTATTTGTGAAACATCTTAAGCTTATACATACATATATATATATATATATATATATATATATATATATATATATATATATATATATATATATATAATATATATATTTGAAAGTGATCTAAAGATATGATATTCTTTATTTATTAACCGGATTAGTTTACCTGCAATTATGGCGTTTTGTAATGATAAGTGATACGTTTTTGTTGGTGCTATTATATAAAGAAAATATGTATGGAATATCTTATTTGTATTATTGATGATCAGTTATTGGCGATTTTATGGGATGCATCCTAGATCTTTAAGGGATTTTTATTCTCACACATCCTGCAAATGACCTAATCTGACGAAAAAATAGAAATCGATTATAAATTGTCACTCCAGTGTGTCTAAACTGAATAATGATAGAAAGGAAACTAAAGCGGCTATTTCAATTAATTTGCACAATGGTGTATAAAAAATGAATTAATAGCATTTTCAGTTATTAGAGAAACTGACCGAAATGTAGAAAACAATTAAATTTGCAATTTAACGTATATAAATAAGCGTTAATAAAGATACTAAGCTAAACATTCAGTAAGCATTGCAATGTTGCTTATTAAAAAGCCTGATGAGACGGAAACTCACAGCTGACGAGAATATTTATTCTTATTCAGTAAATAAATATATATAAATAAATGTGTATATGTATAGACGAGGTTTGAAAAGTTCTCCAATTCTTTCAAATCAGTCGAAGAAAAAATAGAATAGTGAGATATGCGTCTAATAAATTACGTTTAATTCTATTCGAATTTTTTTTCGACATATTCATTATTTAATGCCACACAGTTTACTAAACTTACAATCGACATATCATGGTGATTTTCTAAGTGTAGCATAGGTGTGGTACAAGGCAGGAATTATGAGGCATTCAGTGAAAATCGAACTCACTATTCAGTTGTAATTGATCTAGCGAGAGAAGCTTGCTAACTATTAAAACACATCGAAGCGCCCCGTCCTTGTAGATAGATTCTGGTTTTCTTTTGATCCAACTGCATATGGAAACTACTTCAGATTCGACAACGGACGAAAAGCATGTCAATATTTCGAAGCCTCTTACACTTTTAGGAAGGAGAGGAGCGTATTTTGAAAAATAAAACTCGGCGATTATGGTGTGTGTTAATTATTACAGACTTGCGTAGTCGTAAATCAAATTCCAGTTCTAATTTCAGATCTTTTTGTTCATTCTATAGAATTAATCCACATTATCGATTGCATTTTATGCGAGCTGGGCATTTAATGCGACTTAGTTACACTTCTACAAATTCTTCCAAAATTGTCATCTCATTCGCAAAACCGACAAGCGAATAGAGCCTAAAATTCACATTTTAGATACCATCCGTCAGTTTCCATTTTTCCGGTCGTCATTTGCGGTTTCTTGCTGCCTGTTGTACCATTTTGCTCAATGTACGCGTTATTGATTATCGAGAAAAACGTATCTTAGCAAAAATGGACAAATGAGAGTAATTTTTCAAATGGAAACATTAATAATTCAATATATATATATATATATATATATATATATATATATATATATATATATATATATATAAATATGCATGTATAAATTTAGATGTTTGACAAATAGAAAAAGGTTTCATATAAACTAGTTTTAACCCCCCCACACACACACACACGCAAACAAGAAAAATGAAAATAACACTGACATCTCTTTGTCCCAAATATATTTATCAAAATTATACAAAAATATCTTCAAATAGTAATGTGTAAATTTATTCAATGAAATCGTCATTGGCTTCAATCACGGCCTCCAGACGTCTTCGGAATCTCCAGCATTTCTTGTGGGCGACCTCCTTGTTTCAGTTGGTGATTGTTCTATAATCCTTGCCTTCAATTTATATTTGGTGTTACGAGAAGTGTCGTTGGTCTCCCGCTCAAATGCGCCCCACACATAATCATTCAATGGCGTTGCAGGTTGGACAGTTAGATGTTGTCATAAAAATCTTCTGACGGCCATGATTTGGTCCACCTGCTTTTGGAGCATGGCGCAGAATCCTGTTGCCAGACATAGGCACTTCCTGCAACGACTCTCGACCCAGGACAGGAGTACCTCCTCGAGATATTGATGTTGGCTTTTGTGTTGAGTCTGGAGCCCCGTGGGATGATTAATGGAGGCATAACGTCGTCATCACATTTTTAATCACCATTAGACTCACCCAACAATTTCCAAATCCTCTGCATTATCGTCAGATTGACACCCAAGCACTCTGAAAAGTTCATATTAGAGCTTTCGGTGCAAATGCCTAACTGTACATCGTGCTCTTTCCAAACTTATGGTGGAATGAATTAGATCATGAAGCTCTTTTTCTCACCGGAGATGCCCAACTGACTCTACTATACTGTGAAATCGGCAAAATCAAAGACAAACAACGAGCATGTGCGAAATTAGAAATATAAAATGGATAAAATTTACACATCGCAACATCTGTATAGGTATATATATTATATATATATATATATATATATATATATATATATATATATATATATATATATATATATATAAATAAATATATATATATATATATATGAATATATATATATATATATATATATATATATATATATATATATATATATATATATAGAGAGAGAGAGAGAGATAGATAGATAGATAGATAGATAGATAGATAGATAGATAGATAGATAGATAGATAGATATATATTGAAGTATATTGGATGACAGTAATGACGTTTTTGTCATATTGCCAGGTATAAATTCGAATATGTTTTCACTTTTGAAATTTTGCTTTTTATTATTAAGTAGTCGTCTTATATATTAATATATGATTTGCATACATATATATATATATATATATATATATATATATATATATATATATATATATATATATATATATTGACTGTCAGTCTTTGATGTGTTAATGCAAACGAAAATAACAGACGAATCCCGGTTTTTTAATGTCTACTCTAAATTTAAATCTTTAAAAACTCAAAAAACTTCTTAATCATAGTTGAAACTTCAAATATACTTTTTTTTCGATCATATTTTAAATCCATCGATTATATTTTCTTTAAGATTACATTAGCAATCCGTCACTCTCGGAAGATAATGCAATCATTCTATAGACGGTGTGTCAGGTGCAGTGTCTAGACTGTTGCTTCTCCAGTGCGTAAATTTTGGGTATGTAGATATATATTAGGAACAGACTGTTTAACATTGAAATTGTTTTCTACAACCTATTGAACTGGGCAAATAGAAAGGTAAGCACGGATCTGCTAAGTTTACAAATAAAGTTTTTCCCATTAATGTGTATGGATGAAAGGCATAGAGGTTAATAGATCAGTGTTTTTCTTTACTTATACATCACTCCAGTTTGTTTTATGGAGGGAGAGGGAAATGTGTAACGCAGAAAACGACTGAATATTTTGTCTCGTCCTCCAAAACGAATTTTGAGTCATTTTGCTGACAATATCGCTAAGTTTGTTTTGTAATAATTTTGAGTCAGACACACATATTTCTATCTTTTACTCTTACATTACTATATTATTTTTATCATTTCACCACAAGCAAGGCAATAAAGCCACTACGACACAAGGTATTACAACTTGTTAGAGAATATGAGAAAAAAGCATACTATATAACCAGAGAAACAATAAAAGAACGTGAATTATCCCATTACCTGCCGTGAGCTTCATTTGGGGATCTGTTAAAATTAAACTCACTACATGTTATCCCTTGTATTTACATTAAATTGCTTACATACATTGCATTTGCAGAGGTATATTTTACAACACTTAGCCTTTAAAGATTTTATTATTAGTCGTAACTAATCATAGAAGACATTTTCTGTCGTAATTTTACATTTCACGAGTAAAAAATAATGACTATTTTGAAAAGTATTTTTTTATTATTTCTAATTAATATTATTTTTTGATGTTTTATACACATATATATCTGATATTCTAGTTGCTATAAAAATGAGAATGGTAACTACTAACATTAAACATAAGGAATAAATAAACTCCTAAGACACCTGTCTAGGCCAAAAATGCGCATTAAAAAAAATTGGTAGTTAATGAAATAAAACCGAACGTAACGATTAACACTGCATTTACATTTTTGGAAGAACAAAGTTGACTGGAAACCGAGGAGTTGGAATAGAGTTTCAAACGCGATAAGTGTGTCAGAGAAAAATGTTAGAATAGAACAAACTATTATATCAATCCATTTCAACGGTAAAATGATGAGTTCTTTCTGCCAATATACCGGGTTTAAGATAATACAGATTAGATACCATAAAGGAAAAATGATCAGAACAATTACACCAGGGAAATAGATATAGAAATTGCACAGAGAAGCTACATTAAGATGGCGTGAAAGCGACAGAAACCGATAAGTCAAGTCAGGACCAATGATATTGCATATGCTTCTTTGGATTTTATCAAGAACTAGTAGTAAAGCCCGGCCTTGCTCGGGGATTTATGTAGTTAAATTGCCTTGGGGTTTGAATTATTGAACTTACGTACGTATCCGCAGTTATTGAGGTCACTGACAGGCCGGGAATCTCACTGGTAGCAAAATCAATGAGCTCAAGGGAAACCGGTTGAAATAGGTGGTTGCTGTGTTGCTGATTCGTGCTTACCCGAAAACTGCCACCCGTTCATAATCGGTCAAGATTTTTAATTCTGGCAATGTAAAATAGTGGTTGCGTTTTCACTATAGGACTCGCCACTTCATTATTAAGTCCATAAGTTTTCCCAGTTTTAAGCGGAATACGCGGGCGGTAATGCCATGTCTGTGAGTGTAATCCTGTCCGCGTAGGAGTTCACGCGTTATCTCAACCCATTTGGGGTTGCAGGTAAACGTTATAAATAAGTCTGGCCGCACATATTGTCTAACATATCTCATAGCGTCCTACGTGCGTTCAAGCATGTCTCCCCCCCCCAGTGTAGTTAGAGGGCAGAATGCACAGCTTCCCTAGGTCGCGGGGATTGACTTCATTTCGAAGGCTGTCGCGTAAGTGTATGTATGAGTCTGAGCGCATCTGTTTCTGATGATTCAAAGCCTCTCCGATTCCATCTTAGCGGCCAGGTCAACCGCAAACTGGTGGAAAAACTCCCTGCATCTATGAAGCAGGTTGAAGTCTCCATCCTTAACCATGAAATGAGGCCTTGCACGATAAGGCTTTGGAAGACGTTGTAGGTTGGCCACCCGGTGTATGAGGGGGAATGCCGAAGTGGTAGCCATCGTCACCATAAGGGAAAAGTAAAGGGTACTGCAAGGCGTCATATGATCGATGGGTCCCTGAAATCCTGCGAAGAGTGCCGCCTCTTAATTTGAGGACAATATCGCGAGTGCGGTCTTGCTCCCCATGTATGATAGCGGCCCGTTTGCGTAAAACAGAGCCAAAAATCAGCTACATTGTATTTGAATCGGATGTCCCAAAGTGATCGATTTTTTTCCGATAACTGATATCATTTTTTAAAAACAAAGAACAGCCCCTCAAAACTATAAGGAAGGACATTGCGCAACGTGAGTTCTGTGGATCTCAATTGTAATTTGTGAAAACTATTACTGAAAAACTGATGAATTTTTTTTCGGATCAATATTCGATCCCTTATCGGTTTTATCGATTTTTTCCAAAATCGGAGGGACAATCGAAAAATCAGAAGGCGTCAAGTACGAATGCCGTAGATGTCCAATCTGTGTGTGAATTTTCATACCAATCGGACGAACGGTTTGTTCAGGATGAGGTAACAAGTTTACAAACACACAGACACACTAACAGAATGCCATTTATAGATACAGATATTTAAATATATAACAGGACCGCCTGGTCATATGTGGCAGAAATATTTAAAGTAAAAATACTTATAAACATGTAAGATATATTCTTGGAGAATGTGGACTTATAAATATGTAAGACAGATTCTGAAAAATTGTCTAGGACGAAACAGTGAACCATCTTTCTAAGAAGCTGAGCTAGAAATTGATTCAAAATAATCTTCCCAATTCATATCAGTGGAATACGTCATATTCTTTCTAATTAGTCGGTGCATTTATTTCAGTATGTTTCCCAGTTTTAAAACGGAAATTAATATGAACAGATCGAGACGACATAAAATCCAACTAAATGAAATATGACGCCCGAAAGAAAACAGCATTGTTTAGACTGTTGACGTAGTTATACATTTTATTGCAGATGGGTTATCAATTAGGCTACCAGAACCCGCCATGACAAAATAAATAGTAAAAGGTAGATATAGATTTATATTTTATTGACGACACCTTAACAATTAGACTACGAGAAGCCATCGTGTCAAATCAAATACTAAAAGACAAATATAGGTATTCATTTTTATTGCATATGCTTTACAAATTAGGCTACCAGAAACCATCGTGTAAACGCAAATAGTAAAGAGTTTGATATGACGCAAAACAAAACAAACCAAAAATCAATTTATTTGTATATGAAAATTTGCCTTTTTTTAAATATATTTGTATGGAATCTATCTCTAATTTTCATAAGTACGCTTTATATTTTTTACAGGGTTTTATTTTTCACGGTAATCTCTGGTACGTATCCCCTGTGTAGAAGGAGAATTGAGTGTACTTTACCAATTAGGCTACGAGAAGTCGTCGTGTCAAAGTTTAATAAGCCTTGAATAAAACAATCGTGACAGGTTTAAATTTCTTTAATATTAATAAATGTGACGCATCAAATAAGGATCATGAGGAAAGGAGGCCTGGAAAGTTTGACACTCACAGGACATATTGGCGGCAAGAGGGACAGTGCATAACCTACCTAACAAGCTTGTGTAAATGGTTAACAGAAGAGGGATATAGCAAAAAGTTAAACTTTATTAAGAACTACGAAGGAAAAGAAATTGTGGAGAGCCTTAATCTCCTACGTCCCGAAAGGACACAACACATAGAATAACAAATTAATCGTTCTGGCATTCTATAATCAGAAATTTAGTATATGAAGTTGAACACTAGTTTTCACTTTTTGATGAAGTACTATTGGCTCTAATCAACTTTAAATTGTTTAAGCACCTCACTTCCCACGGTCCTCATTCGGATAAATAATGCGGATTTTTTTCTGTAGGTCTAACGCCGATGTGTTAACTGTTATTACGGGACTTACTTCAGATACATACTATGAGGCTCGATCTTTGACTTTATCTCGAAAGCCCTTGACAGGGATTGGGATGCTGTTGTTCTCCACAAGATCAATGATCATGGCATCTTTTAACAAGTATTTATCGTAATCTAATCGTTTTTAAAAAATCGTGTAACGATGTTCATGTTGAAAGGCCATGCTTCTGTATAATTATACATTAATGTGGGGGGCCTCGGGGGCTCTATCCTCTACCCTACATTGATTCTCATCTCCCACCACAGTCTTCCCGGTGAAATCAGTTACCAAATAGGTATTTACGCTGACGCCACAACTATTTACTCATCTCTTAATAGTACGTCTGATAAGTCCGACAGAGTAAAACTAGCAGCTGCTCTCGGAAATAACCTCCAATCAGTTGTTAACTGGGGCAACCAATGGCTTGTAATTATGAACACCTCCAAAAAGAAACTGTTGTATTTTAATCAATATAGAGAACTGTTTTGCCTTCCATCAACATGGCTGACGTTATCCTGCAGAAGAGCAAATCATTGCGATTCCTTGTGATGACGTTTTCCACCGATATGAACTAAAGTTTTGAAACAATTGGTAGGCTTACTCCTAGAGATTTTGGTCCACTGTGTCGTGGCTGACAATCAGAATCGATCTTACACATATCTACCATAACTGTCCTTGGAATCCTGCTATATAGCTCTAGATTCCCGACAAATTCCAAAAAACGGGTCTGTAATGGTGTTGGTCTTGAACTGGCATCAGTTACTTCCCCACAGTCGTGACGTGACTTCCTCCTGTCTTTCCAGAAATATTTTAATATGAATTATTCTGAGATCTCCTTGGTACCTTAAGCGTACTACTAGATTGGTTATTAGGTCTCATCGTTTTACTGTTGAATTAACTAGATATTACCGTAGTTCCTATTCTGATCATTTCATTTCTCGCTCTTCCAGTTACGTACAATCTGAAAACATTTAAATGCAACGTCAGTGTCTTGATTGTGTATTCTTGAAATCTGATCTTTTATTGTCCTTTCTCCTCACTAAAGACTTCACATTCTCTTTCACTCCCAGTAATTCCTTAAATATTAATGGCATTATAGTGTTGATGGGGGTGAAATGATTAAAAAGAAAATACAAACTTTTGTCCAGTACCGTAACAAATTGAAAATATTAACATCGGAGCTAGCCATGATCTTAACTAGCTTCATCAGAGCTACACTTTAATGTGGATGTCAGACATGGCGTCCGATATCAAGCTATTCAACTGTTTTTTCAGTAAATGCTAGAAGATACTCGATCCTTCATAAGTCGCATGCTAGAAAATTACCATTGAAGAGGTTTAATAAATAACAGATATGCAAATTAATTAATGATTTTCGTCTGCAGCAAGAGCAAAAATGCGTATCAAATGTAACTTGATAAAATAATGATAAAATCAACCGTTGTTTTTACACACTACTAAAAACAAAAGGTTTGCAATGAAATCACAACTAACCCTTTGAGCCCTGCGTTCCTGAAAACATTTAACCCTTCTGTCCGAGCCCCTGAGTCTAAATTCGCAAATAATTGGTATGTAATGTTTCACGGTAGATATAAAAATAGTTACAAGTGTTTAACCATCGTTCAACCGGCAGCTGAGCAATAAGTCATTTTTTCTCTACCATTGTTCAACCGGCAGCTGAGCAATAAGTCATTTTTTCTCTACCATTGTTCAACCGGCAGCTGAGCAATAAGTCATTTTTTCTCTACCATTGTTGACTCGGTAGCTGAGCAATGTCATTTTTTCTCTACCATTGTTCAACCGGCAGCTGAGCAATAAGTTATTTTTCTCTACCATCGTTCAACCGGCAGCTGAGCAATAAGTCCTTTTTCTCTACCATAGTTCAACCGGCAGCTGAGCAATAAGTCATTTTTCTCTACCATTGTTCAACCGGTAGCTGAGCAATAAGTCATTTTTCTCTACCATCGTTCAACCGGCAGCTGAGCAATAAGTCATTTTTTCTCTAACTTTGTTCAACCGGCAGCTGAGCAATAAGTTATTTTTCTCTACCATCGTTCAACCGGCAGCTGAGCAATAAGTTATTTTTCTCTACCATTGTTCAACCGGCAGCTGAGCAATAAGTCATTTTTTCTCTACCATTGTTCAACCGGCAGCTGAGCAATAAGTCATTTTTTCTCTACCATTGTTCAACCGGCAGCTGAGCAATAAGTCATTTTTTCTCTAATATTTTTCAACCGGTAGCTGAGCAATAAGTCATTTTTTCTTTACTACCGGTAAAGCGGTGGTGAGGGCTCAAAGAGAATACTAGAAAGTGTTAGAACGTTCAGTGCGCATTTATAGTCTAATTTCCTTGTAAAATATATAAATAAACAGAATATATCCGTCTATATTTCTGAGATGGGGTATTTTAACTATTTTCACTATTTATTTATATGGGGAGGAGGGAGATAACCGCTCTCTGTAGAATGAAGTTGAAACAATAGACAGAGTATATCATAGGAAAATAGGGAATCAGGGTATATGCTATGCTACAAAAATCTCCTAAGGTGATGAAGGATAGTCATGAGTACAATATGAGAATCTCTAATACACAGAGCTAAAAAAAAAAGAAAAAACAATAAAAAAATATTGTAATATGAGCACTGCTAATAAATATTTGCTGGAAAATTAGGTTTATAAGTCCGAAAAAGTCACGCACTGAGGTCCCCAAGCACACAGTGGATAAAAATGTTGTTTGAGCGATACAAAATTGACTTGACCCAAAGATTTGTGAGTTCAATACCTGATCACGGAAGTGGGAACAAAAACTTGGAGAGTTGAGTAATTAAAGGGAAGTAACTGAAACTGAGATATCTAAAAACGAAATTACACGTGAATTTGGAACAATCTACCCTAAATAAGTGATTCGATTCGAAATTCCAACAAATATTACCTGAAGAAGGCCGGACCTTACAACGGCCGAAACGTCGTGAATATACCAATAAGTATGGGGAACACAATCCAAAAGATGTTATAGTACATAAAGAATGTATATATTTCAATCAACAGTAACACTTTCGGTTCGGCCAATAAATGCTTAATGTTTCCTGTACGGATACCGGTAATTTCACCATAAACACTACTATTAACCCTTTGAGTCCTGACCACCGTTTTTAAAGAAGAATGACGTAATACCCATCCACCGGTTGAACAGTGGTAGAGAAAAAATGACTTAATGCCCAGCCACCGGTTGAACAGTGGGTAAACACTTGTAACTATTTTTATATCTACCGCCTAACATTACATACCAATTAATTGTGAAATTTGACTCAAGAGCTAAGGCAGAAGGGTTAAACATTTTCAGGCCTCAAAGGGTTAAACAAGAGGACGGTGTTTTTGCGTACAGTGACTTAGTGGGAATTCATATTATAAGATTATATGATAGAATTTGCACAAATCGTGACCTATTCTATTTTTTTCCCAAAAGTCAAAGTTTCCCTTGTATTCTTACAGCGTCCGGCTTCCACCTCTTTTCTGTATAAACAAGTCGTTGTCTTTTTTACATTCTCCATATATACAGGGTGCAATAGATTAAAATGAAAATAATACCGGAATTTAACATATAATTACCAAAATTACAGAAACATATCTTGAAATACTAAAGAGTAAATTTATTCAATAAAATCGCCATTGGCTTCAACCACGGCTTCCAGAAAAGTTCAGAATCTCCTGCAACTGTTCTGGGTGGTCTCCTTGTTTAAATTTGGTGAATGCTGCTATAATCCTTGCCTTCAGTTTATCTTCGGTCTTACAAGCAGTTTTGTTGGTCTCTCGCTAAACAGCACCCCACCCATAATAATCAATGGCGTTGCAGTCTGGAGAGTTAGGTGGCCAGATGTAAGGGGTGATGTGGTCGCAGAAATTGCCTGACAGCTATGACTGTGTTATCCTGCTTGTGTGGCATTGTGCAGAGTCCTGTTTCCAGACATAGGGTCTTCTACCAGCTGCATTATTGACCCAGGGAAGCACTACTGCCTGAAGGCACTTGATTTAGTTCTCCGTGTTGAATATGTGACCTTCAACAACAAAGTCCGGAGTTCTTTACTTACCTGACCGAACAGAGTGAATATTCCGTACCTTCGTAATCACCATTAGACTCATCCTATATTTTCCAAATACTCTGCACTTTCCTCAGATTGACAGACAGACACTCTGAAATGTTTGTACTGGAGCTTCCGGTGCGAATACCAAGCAGTACAACATGCCGTTTCCAAATTTCTGGCGGTGTGAATTGCGCCATGGTCCTCTTTTTTCTCACCGACGGTGCCCAACTGACCCTACTATACTGTGCAATGAACAAAATCAGAAACAAAATTTAAACGAAATTAAAAATATAATATGGCGACAATTTACCCATCGTACCCTGTTTATATATTCCATTTTCTATTTGCTTTATCTTTACAGGATGTGAGTGATCATGGCTCTCCACAGCTTCCTGTGAGTTGCCGCGAGCAAATACTTGCTCTTTCACAACCTCTTTCTGATTGTGGCATTTGTTGTGTTGCTCCATCTATTTGCCGAAACTTGTCAAGTAGCCTTGGCGCTGGTCTCGTCGACTTTTCTACGATTTATCCTTTGAGTCTTAGATTCTCCAAGCATTCGTCCCCCATTACGTATAATACAAAATCAAACAGAAAATTGTGCTTGCGCCATGTAAAAGTTAAGCAAAGTTGAGGTTGGTCAGTATCTAGATGGGTTGCAGTTAGGAAATAGCAGTTTAAGCTTGGGTGTGTCGGTGGTGCAGTGGATAAAGGTATGAGATATCGGAGAGGCGGTTTTCTAGATTCAGTCGAGTTTGATATATTCACTTACGTGCACATAACCTTGGGGAAGTAAGGAATTCACCTCTTCTACTCCCTACTATGGGTCAAATAGTCAAACTTGTATCAGAAAATCATTATTATCACTAAAATATTTTTACGATCCAAAATGCTGATCAAAAAAAAAATCAAAGGTCTTATCGCTATATAGTTGAGTTGGCTAAATATAACCATCAGTTCTGTGCTGACACTCTCTTTTCTCACACTTCTCACTTGTGGAACTTCCTTCCGGTTCCATGATTCCCAGCCAACTTTGTTCGACAGAAATTTGAAGGTAATGTCAATCGCTATTTGCAGTCTTCCTGATTCCTCTTTTGTTTTAACTCCTTAGTAATATTTCTATTTTCTAATTTTTTTCACACTCAGTAACCCCTTGTGTCTTAGTGGCTTTACTACCCTGCTTTGGGTGAACTTACTTTTAAAAAAATCATATGAAAACGACCCAACTGTAGTTTACATTTAACCGTCAATAATGAAATGTCATTTATTGGAGAAACATAAATATTTTATTTTAATAACGTCTTTACTGTCATTAATCGGCTTATAGCGGACTATTCAACGGTAATAATTCCTTTAAAATATAATAAGTCAGTACGAAGTATATGCTGTCTTCATGAAGAACAATAATATTAATTGTTTATATAAAGAGCGATAAAGTTGTAATTTTTAATTACCGAACGAATTTTGTCAATAAATACTGACAGCTGTCTGAAAAAAATGGGAAAAAATCTCTTATTTGATAAGTAAAGCTAATTTAGTTGTCAATATAACACACACAGAAATAGCAAAAAATGGGTGCCATTGATTAGATTCTGGGCACAAATGAAGGAATTCATTGCTTTCGGAGATACTTAATTGCACCTGTTCAACGTAATGACTTTATTGAAGCCTATCGAATAACCTGAATTTCGTATAGATAAAAATTATAACAATCATTCTCATTTCAATATCACATATATATATATATATATATATATATATATATATATATATATATGTATATAACCGATAAAGAAAATATATATATGTATATATATATATATATATATATATATATATATATATATATATATATATATATATATATATATATAACAATCATTCTCATTTCAACATCATATATATATATATATAAATATATATATATATGTATATATATATATATATATATACCTTTTTCTTTATCATTTACATATATGTATATTTTCTTTATCGGTTATATATATATATATATATATATATATTATATGAAATGAGAATGATTGTTATATATATATATATATATATATATATATACCTTTTTTATCAGTTATATATATGTATATTTTCTTTATCGGTTATATATATATATTATATGAAATGAGAATGATTGTTATATATATATATATATATATATATATATATATATATATATATATATGTGTGTGTGTGTGTGTGTGGGTGTGCGCGTGTGTGTGTATATATATATATATATATACCTTTTTCTTTATCGGTAATATTGATTTGCATCGTCGAATATAGGTATTTTTTCTGTTGAATGAGTTAAAAGAGAAGTTGTATGCCTTATAATTTTCACTGCACATTCTAACATTCCTATTTTTATCACAATAACGCAGGTTGTTGCTGATTCAGTGAAAGAACATTCCTTGTCTCTGTGATGAATATGTGCGTCGTTGATTAGTTTAATGAAGTATTGCTACTGCTACTGATGGTGAGATTACTTTTTACTGTTACTCAACTAATACAAACTCACCAACGCCACTCAAGATAGAAGTTTGCTCATTGGTGTTGTCTTAAGGCCATGCATGAAGGGAGCAAAGGTTGCATATTATCAGGCTATATGGCGGGTCTTCCTCGACGTTCAACTTAATATAGTATACCATCTATGATTTAAATTGGCTTAGATCGAATGAAACGTATATATTTGGGCAAAGATCATCCTTCTTCGAACTTAGTGGTTTGGTGCTGAACAATCATAAACAAACAAGTCCGCCAAATACCAGGAACCCCATCACTTGAGGGCTTTCAATATTGAAACTTTAAACTAATTCGTTTTTACGGTTTATCAACCTATGAAGGTTATTTAAAGCCAGAAAATATTTTTTAGACTGTACGAATTGTGGAGGGGCATAATAATTGTTTAGGGAAACAGTTCTTACTAATTAATCCATAGCTGGGGAAAGCAGAGGTGGATTCCTCCCAAGAGTATTTGCGCGTAAGTGGATATAACACATCCAACGGGAATTGCAACTCACTTCTCCGATTAACGATTCCAAGCCATTATCCAGTACACCACGTGCACATCCAAGCTTACACCACCTGGTATTCCCAAACGGTCACCATCGACGTTGCTTAACTTCGGAACCAATGTCTCAACGTTATGTGTACATACGCCGACTTTTAACGACAGCAACAACTAAACTGGATAGTACATGTAAGTTGAAATATCACATAATCAACATTACTCCCACGCTACTTCGAACAAAAGGTTAGGAAGGAAACGCCCATCAATAGTGAAAATAGTGATAACATTTAGTGGACTTGAGGAACCTCTTTTCCTAAAAAAGAAAATGGTGTTAATAGTAACATTTTATAAATTTCAACTGAAAGCGCTGTCAGTGAATGCCGAATATTTCTTTATAGGGAAAGGTCTAATATTAAACGTATGGAAACCGTTCTAATATTTATTCATTCAAGTCTATAATAGACTTCGAAAAATGTCGGGTGATCAGTGAAAATATTAAGATCTGATAAACCTATCAGTAGATTTTACATAGAGATGAACCTCATCTGAGCTTCTCTGATGAAAAGATGACATTCAAAAATTTCCACCACCTAAAAACAGACATTAGGTTTATGTTTGTTCTCGAGTGACTCATGGCGTAATAGATGAAAATCTTTTGTTGAATCATTGGGTCGAGTGGAACTGAAAAGTCATAATCTCTACACTAGTGAGAGAAACGAAGAACTTACATATTCAAATGGATCTTATTACTCTTGCTTATTTACGTCATGTAGTTATAAAATGTAATAGTCTTAAGTAGTCTGAATTGCTTAGATGAAACATTGTCAATTATTATTAAATTTTGTATCGTATTACTTTCATCTTATTTCTCTTGTTTATTTACAACAAGAATTAATAAGTTGTAAAATGTCTTTGTTAAATGAAGAATTATATTCTCTAGACTAGTGAGAGAAACGAAGAACTTACTCAGCGACTTAACTCATGCAAGATGTCTCTTAATGATGGGATGTAAACAACCTACATGATTCTGTTAGGTTCGGTTAAAAGTTCCACGCCGATTACCGAATGGGACGAAAGACGTCTAATGAGGCCGAATGTTACAATGGCCAAATTGAGAAACATATATAAATATAACGCCAAAACTTTCTTTCTATCTCATCTCTCTTGCTTATTTATACCAAGTATTAAGATGTAATAGTTTTAAGTTGTCTGGATTTACCAAATAGAGCATTGTCAAATATTATTAATTTTTGACTCAGATTTCATTCATCTTATTTCTCTTGCTTATTTCCACCAAGTAGTAATAAGATGTAATCGTCTTAAACTGTCTGACTTGCTTAGATGGATCATTGTCAATCATTATTCATTTTTGTCTCTTATTTCTTTCACCTTTTTCTCTTGCTTATTTACATCAAGTAATAATAAGATGTAATAGTCTTAAACTGTCTGACTTACTTAGATGAAGCATTGTCAATCATTATTCATTTTTGTCTCTTATGTCTCCCATCTTATTTCTCCTGTTTAGTTACACCAAGTAGTACATAAGATGTAATAGTCTTAAACTGTCTGACTTACTTAGATGAAGCATTGTCAATCATTATTCATTTTTGTCTCTTATGTCTCCCATCTTATTTCTCCTGTTTAGTTACACCAAGTAGTACATAAGATGTAACAGTCTTAAAATGTCTGACTTACTTAGATGAAGCATTGTCAATCATTATTCATTTTTGTCTCTAATGTCTCCCATCTTATTTCTCCTGTTTAGTTACACCAAGTAGTACATAAGATGTAACAGTCATAAAATGTCTGGCTTCGTTAAATGAAGAATTATAATCTCTAGACTAGTGAGAGAAATGAAGAACTTACTCGGAGAATTAACTCATGCAAGATGTCTCTTAATGATTGGACGTAAACAACCTACTCGCTTCTATTAGGTTCGTTTAAAGGTTCCGCTCAGATTACCGAATAGGACGAAAGACGTCTAATGAAGGCTGAAAATTACAATGGCCAAATTGAAAAGCATATATAAAAAAAATACCAAAACGTAAATGGTGAGTGAATCAAAATTAACAGGCGTTTCAAAATGAGAGTTCTGGTGAATATCATGCGGGTGCAATATCAATGAGCTGGGACCATATTTACCGGAAGTTGTTACGAAACAAAAACGCGAAAGTGCTCTCCTTGCCCAGCCTTTCTCTTTTCTCTGCCAATGTGTTACTGAAACGATCTCGTTGCTCTACGTATTAGCTTTTCTAGGTTCCATTAAGTCATAAGTAATCCCCATTGAATGCTACCGGACACAGAAAAGAGCTCTTTTCTTAAAAGACCCCAATCACGTTTATATATTTCTGCTGGCACTAGATATGTATTTTTTTAATTTATGATTCTAGTAATAAAAACAATTTCCATTGACTGTGATTGTTTCTGGGAAACACATCTCCTTCAGTTCTGTGGTCTGATTTTTTTTCTCGGTCTTCATAATGAGGTACTATATTTGATTGGCGACGAAATAACGTACTGAGAAAAATACAAATACATTTCTAGGATTCTCCACGATTTCGCAAATGAGAGTGCTATGAAAAGACATATGGTGGAAATAGTGATTTTCCATGCGTAGCTTAGATGTGGCACAAGGCCGATAGTATGGGTCACCCAGTGAGGATCGAGCTCACTACTCAATCGTAATTGTTCTAGCGAGACAATCTTGCTAATAATTACACCGCCTTGAGGTGTCTACGTATGGTGGTAATACAATGTAATATTGTAAATTACTTGTAAGTTGTTTATCTTTCTTAGATGAAGAATTTTCAGTTATTATTAATTTTTTATTCGTAATTCTTTTATCTTTTTTCTTTTACATTTTACACCAAGTAGTAATAAGACGTAATAGTCTTATGTTGTTGAAAATTCTTAGATAAATGATTGTCAGATATTATTAAGTATTTACTAGTATTTCTTTCATCTTATTTCTCTTGCTTATTTACACCAATTAGGAATTATATTTAATAGTTTTACGTTGTCTGAATTTCTTAGATAAAGTATTGTCTACTACAAATTTTTGACTAGAATTTCTTTCATTTTATTTCTCTCGTTTATTTACACCAAGTAGAAATAAGATGTAATAGTATTAGTTCGTCTGAAGTTCTTAGCTAAAGTGTTATCAATTATTATTAATTTTCGATTAGTATTTCTTTCATTTTATTTCTCTCGTTTATTTACTAAGTAATAATAAGATGTAATAGTATTAAGTTGGCTGAATTTCTTCGATGAAATATTGTCAAATATTATCAATTTTTTATTCGTATTTCTTTCATCTTTTTTCTTTTGGTTATTTGCAGCAAGTCAAAAGAAGATGTAAAAGCCTTAGGTTTTCTGAATTTTCAAATATATTAATGAACACATTCTCACATTCATGTAGAATCGATCATACAATGTTTCAAAGTAGTTGTTGCATTCCCGTTATTGTATGCGTAAAAGTTTTTGTTCGACGAAGCAAAAGTTATTTGATGAACGTTTGTATATCTCGATGCAAAAGAAGTGACAATACTGCTCTGCGTTTATGCCGCTGATTCTCTGCTCAATATAAATATATATATATATATATATATATATATATATATATATATATATATATATATATATATGTTTAATCATGTTGTTTATTAATTGGTCCTGTATGTAAAGAACCCCAAAAAAACCCAGATCCATGTATTAAGACAGGTGCAGTATGATGGGAAAATATCTGAAAATGAATCATAACAGGTAGAAGAAACCTTAAAAATGAATTAGAGAGTGGAACGACTAGATTCTATAGTTTTTGCGCCAAGCGTTTTGACTCAAGAATTTTGGAGGCTGTGTATTTTTGCGGTAGAAAATGACATGTTTCTCGTCGTTTGTGTTTATCCAAAATTAAAACCATTCATCGCTTAAAAAAGTTTTGCGCGTGTAGATATAAAGTTCCTTTAGGCAGTAAACAAGGAGTAAACACAACTGAGACGAAAAACAAGCTCAGATATCACTTGTAAAGAACCGTAATATGAACTACGCTAAGCCGTATAAAGCTGTGTAATGTTATGGCTAACAAGCTGATCTGGAAGATCATTACATCTACAGAGGAATGGGTTCGATTTTACAAGATGTCTCATGCTTGTATTAAAATTGCGATATACTTCTTAACTAAGAAAAGTGTAGCGGACCGTGGGGGTGAAGATGTGAAGAGATATCAGAAGGTTAAACTTTCCTGCTGGCGGGTCCAACTACATGCGAATGTCGGACTTTAATTAAGTCCAAAGAAGACAAAGAAAACAAACAAGACCGATATACGTGGGTAAACAAATATATATTAATAACGAGTTACACAAAGACATGAACAGTTACGTAGAGTTTTTATGGAGAATTATGTGCGTGTGTTGTAAGTGTTCGTACGTACGTGTATTGTTCTTAGCGCGTTCCCAGCATTTGGGAAACGCTGTATCTGTGAGAGGTCACATATTGGTGTCAGTGTAAAAAGAACGATTTTACCTCGTCTCCGTGCGAGGTAGCGGCCCAAGGCTCGAGTCAAAAAAGAGAGCGAGAGAGAAGGGTGAGCCAGTATTTATAGCAAATGGAGAGAGACCCCTGTTGAAGGATTAAGGAACTGAGGAGGATCTAACTCCGACAAAAGTGTTATCACCAAATGTAGTTTAAGCTGTGTTCACAATTTATCAAATATTATTTGAAATATGCTAATATCGCACTGAAGGAACGATTCCAACGTTTGGGAGTTCCTGAGAACCATGCAAGGATTGAACGCTTTGTATGTATGTATACATGTAAAGAAATATAGTGAAATTGTGTAGACGGAACTGTTTGGAAGTTGTCGTGAATGGAGTGTTTGAGCTAACAGGCCTGGTTCAAACTGGCGGTCAAACCACATTATGCACATGTGTTCTCCCAAAGACTGTAATTAAGATCCGCTTAGCATAGATGTTATATATTAATGAACACATTCTCACATTCATGTAGAATCGATCATACAATGTTTCAAAGTAGTTGTTGCATTCCCGTTATTGTATGCGTAAAAGTTTTTGTTCGACGAAGCAAAAGTTATTTGAAATATGCTATATTGGACTGTGTAGGCGTTGAACAAAGATAAATATGCCTGAGCAGATGTCTGCAACGTGGATTAACTGTCCGCCTCCGAATATAAAGGTATTCTCATTAGCCGCCTAATATTCTTTGGCGCTGTGCCAAGTGTAATTTGCTCTTTGTACCATAACATTATCTCTTCAGCAAGGTGTAGTGCATAATAAGCTGTTATATGAGTTCATTACGACTATTGAATAGTGATTTTTATTCTAAGTGCGCCAAACACATCTCCCTATTGCAAAACTATGCTAACAATGTAAATACATTAGGCATCTCGTGGTTGAATGATGGACGACATCCTGATCTTGCAGACCTATGGGAGCCCATAGGAGCTACCATGACGCCTAAGCTAATGCTGTAATTCTTAGCGAACTGGGTCGTCTTAGCGCACAACTTGTGAATGATGAAATGTTTTGCTTACAAGAAATAATAGAATTATTTACAAGAAATAAAAATGCTTTATGTTTTTGACATATTGATCATTTCATACCTTCCTTCTATATATATATATATATATATATATATATATATATATATATATATATATAGGGATCCTCGATTAGTGCGGCTAATGTGTACATTGGTCACTATCAAAAAACAATTTTCAATTACTATAGTTAAACTGAAGAATGTTTTACCACAGTAATCAACTATTATGTATGCACTAATCGTATTTGGGTAGAAAAAAATCGGAAACGCATTAATCGAATGCTCATTAATCGAGGTATGCCTGCTTATATATATATATATATATATATATATATATATATATATATATATATATATATATATATATATATATATATGCAGAAATATAGTCTTAGGGTGTGCTATATTTATGGGGTAAAGTGCTCAATATCAGAGATAGAGCGTGTGTAAATATAAAAGTGGACATGGAAGTCAGCACTTAGAGGCGACAGTCTGTTTCATGCTAGTGCAATCGTCAGGCGACTCTCTATATATATATTAGAGCGCTAACATTTTTATCTACCAAAATTCGATTAAGGCATACATAATAGTTGATTACTGCGGTAAAACATTATTACATATATAATAAAGTGGTAAAACATTATATATGTTGTAAAAACATGTGCTAAAACACACACATGCACACACACACACACACACACACACACACATATATATATATATATATATATATATATATATATATATATATATATATATATATATAAGTAATAGAATCCCTATTTTGGGACTCATCAGTAGTGATTGACCCAGCTAATGCGATGGAGCGGTTCAGGGGAAAAGAAAGTCGTGGGTCTTGGAGCACAATCCGTTGGATTATGAATACTTGGATGAGCTATATTGAGTCTGTTCAGTTTCTTCTTTGTCACCGAGGCCCGTTGGTACATTTGGTATGACGCTTGCGTCGTATCGAAACCGTTCGGGTTCGGAATCTTGGTAGTGGATGAACACTGCTGATGAGTCCAAAATAGGACGAAACGGTCGTCCAGTGCTTTCTGCATTTCGTTGAAGATTCATCTAGACTCGATGAATTACACTAATATATATATACACACACACACACACACACACACATATATATATATATATATATATATATATATATATATATATATATATATATATATATATATATATATATATATATATATATATATATATATGAGTGTGTATAGGTTGTATATCCGAAAAAAATTCAAGCGAAGGAGGCAAAAATGGTAAATGTATAAACGGTGAGTTTTGCTGAAAGTATCTGTACTCTCATTCTCTGGCTTCTTCAGGTTAGAATGTTTAAAAATAGAAATAACCGCCAAAGTTTAAATGCGTTCTTTTAACGTACAAAACCGTAAAGATTTCTGCTTTTGTCACTTCAGGGTATAGACTAGACTACATTCATGTCGTTAACAGTTTTCTCATCTTCTTTCATTCTAACCACAGGAAGCCAGATTTATGAGACTCTCACGGCGAAACGCGTCGTTTATAAATTTTCCACTTTGAAACATCTTTTTTGCATGCATACATACATATATA
>OZ038494.1:75566121-75581121 GCA_964036315.1 Acanthosepion esculentum | reverse complement strand
TACTAAGTGTGAAAAAATGAGAAAAAAAAAGTATTATTAAGAAGCGAGAACAATAAAAGAAGAGTAATCAAGAAGACAATAGATAACGTATGACATTACAATTAATATTTGAATATAAAATTTGGCTGGAAATCAGCAAGTTGGAAAAGAGTTGCACAAGCCAGAAGTACGAGAAAATGATATGTTAGCATAGATATTAGTGTTACATCTAACCAATATCTGTAAAATGATGAGACATTTTTGCCAATCTAGTTCTGCCTTTAAATGCATAAAATCTAGGTATCATAGGGGATAGCTCATCAGAACAATTACCATGAAAATATTTATAGAAAAGACAGAGAGAAGCCGCATTACAGCGGAGGGAAAGTCACTGAAGTCGAGATTCTAGGTGAAGACAACATTGCAGATTCGCCTTTGTATTTTACCAAGAATCTCGAAATATATATCAGGAAATCTAGACCATCTGTAGAAGCAATAATCGAAACATGAACAAATGGTATACGTATAAATATTTAAGATAGATTCTGGAGAGAAAAATTAACTATTATGACACATTCAGTCAGTTATGCTTGGTCCGTCATGTATCTCTCCTGGAGGTTAACATTAGGCATATTGACGGAAGGCAGAAAGTCACTCTCCTGGAGGTTAGCATTAGGCATGTTGATGGAAGGCAGAAAGTCACTCTCCTGGAGGTTAACCTTAGGCATATTGACGGAAGGCAGAAAGTCACTCTCCTGGAGGTTAGCATTAGGCATATTGACGGAAGGCAGAAAGTCACTCTCCTGGAGGTTAGCATTAGGCATATTGACGGAAGGCAGAAAGTCACTCTCCTGGAGGTTAGCATTAGGCATATTGACGGAAGGCAGAAAGTCACTCTCCTGGAGGTTAGCATTAGGCATATTGACGGAAGGCAGAAAGTCACTCTCCTGGAGGTTAGCGTTAGGCATATTGACGGAAGGCAGAAAGTCACTCTCCTGGAGGTTAGCGTTAGGCATATTGACGGAAGGCAGAAAGTCACTCTCCTGGAGGTTAACATTAGGCATATTGACGGAAGGCAGAAAGTCACTCTCCTGGAGGTTAACATTAGGCATATTGACGGAAGGCAGAAAGTCACTCTCCTGGAGGTTAACATTAGGCATATTGACGGAAGGCAGAAATGGGTAATACAGATGATTAACAGAAAGCTGTTAGAGGAGTGAAAATTAAGAAGCCTTTACTTGCCCTAGTTAACGCTAGATTTGAGGTCACTTTTGAGATCAGCTCCCAATTATGGAACTGATCACACTTACTATTAAAGTAGGTGTAATAGTGGCAAATCGATACCTGACGGCATAATGAGTTATCTGCATTTTTTGTTTATTTATAATGTCAAGTTTGAAACTGTTTATGTAATTAATGTTGTAATAGTACGCTGTTAATAATGGCGTACGCACAGTTTCAATCTTGATATTTCTAAATAAAAACAAGTGCAGATAACTCTTTATGCAGTTTGGGACAACGTATTTATATTAAGAAAAGGGCTTTGTTTATAAAATGAGAAAAATCGATTTTTTTTCGTTTCTGACAAATGTCATTGACAGAAAAAGATCTAATGAGTGCTAATCTACAAAATATTGTTAAAAAACATTGTCCCGATCTTTTGTTATTGTTTTTTGTTGTTGCAGTGTTGTTGTTTTTTATTTTTGATTTTGTTTTATTGTTTGCTTGGTTGTTTGTTCGTACTTGTTTGCTTGTTTTCTTATTTGATAAATACAATGTCAAGTTGATCCCGCCTTAATTTTGTATTTCGTTTTTGTTTACATATAACAAGATTGAAACTCTGCTTATTTAATTAATAAATGCGCAGTTCTGATGTTGTCCTTTGCCGCAATTTATAACAATATGCAAACTTCAAACATAACATTCTTAAATTGAAACGAGTACAGAAAACTCTTTATGCAGTAAGGGAACGATATGACCCTGTATTTATATTACGAAGAGGAGTCTATTTCTAAAATAAGAAAAATCGATTTTTGTTTCGATTCTGGCAAATGTAATGGCGAAAAGGAAGATATAATGAGCGCTAATCTACAAAAGATTGTCAAAAAAAATCATCGCTGCTTTTTTTTTTTCCACGAGCGGGCCAGTTAATTTACGTGGGTCCCATTTTAAATTGCCGAAATTAGCATATATTCAGTTATTGATGCTAACATTAAACATTTAAGAGAATTAGAAGTATTTTCACCATATAATTTTTTAAAAACATTTTAAGAACTGTAGAAATTATTCACAAAAATAAAAGAAAATCTATGCATTTTATGCATAATATACACTTTTTACACGTCCAAATATTTATGTTACTTTCTCCATAAACTGTATATATATTACTTATTCTTTGTTTTTAAAAACCACTGTACCGTCTAGACTTCTTCGGTTAACGGTCGACTCGTTAGCTTTTTTTTTAATGTAAGGTTCATTCTGTACATGGATTGCCAGCCACTTGAGGTCGCGGGTTATATTAAGAGGGAATTTATGCGGATAGGAGGTGAAGATAACAATCCTGAACAGGTTAAAATTGTATTGATCGGGGAAAGATCCTCTTGGAAGTCGGTTCCACAGAGCAGTCGTTCTCGGGAATATGCTGTTCGTGTGGAACTTACTTCTTACCGGTGGATCACCAAAGGGTTGCGTCGTGGGGGTGCCACAATGAGAATGGCACGGCCGTTTCGAGCCGTGAAATTTATAACTGGCGGAACTTAGGAATGTAGTTCGTGCGACCACTTTCCATGGAAGTAACGACAGAGCATTGAGAAGCTGACCACATCTTCCACGTGAGAATGAGGTCGGACGAAAATAGTTTGTCACCTACAAGGACGCAGTGGCGCTTTTGAACTCTCCATCGAAACCGGAGAGTGAGTACCGGGCAGCTCCTGCTCAAACATAGCAAGATTATTTCATTTTAGGTCTGATGTGGCTTTTGTAAAAGCAGAGAACAGCATGAGGAGTCAGGTACTTACTGGAGCGGTACAGGAAACCGACCGTTTCCCTGAATTTTTCGTATGTATGTAAAAATCTGTGTGAGGTCAGTGTGAGTTTAAGGCACAATAATCTCTCAATTCATGGGCACGTGGTCGAGTGGTTAGAACGTTTGCTTTCAAACCATGAGGCCCGGGTTCGAAACTCACCATAGTCGATGTGTTAGAAAGTGACTTCCTGATGTTTTCGGTCTTAAGTTGCAATCCCAGCGTGCGGTACCTTTGGAAAATGCATGAAAACAATATCAGGGATTGGCCCAAACCCTGTGAGTGAAATTGGATAGACGGGACGCAAGTCATCGTGACCGAGGGTTTGAGCGTATTACCCTTTTTCAGACTGTATTTCACGCTAGACAAAGCGTGCTCTCCCGGAAACTGTAACTAAGTTTCCGCTCAGCATAGTTTCAGTATAAACGGCAGGTGGGCTCTGTGGGTGTTGAAAAAAATACAAATGTACCTGAGCAGGCGTCTGCAACGGGGATTAACTATCCGCTCTAGCAGAGTGGCATTCCTCGGATTCCAGTGGCTACGCCATTCATGCACAGAGTCGCCACGAGAAAAGATCTATTCATCTCGACTGGCGGTTGTTTGGGGTCCGATCGCTGATAATGCACTGTAACTAGTTTGGTTTTCGAGGCATTGAATCCAACCAGCCAGTCTTTCCCCCCCAGTTTAGTGCTAAATCGGGAGTTAGGTCAGTTTTGTGATGTCAACGAATACTCGTTTTCACTTTCGTAATGTTCGTTGTAGTAGAGACTTTGTAATCGCAGATACAACTATAGTAACGCCGTTGAACAATACTGGTGTCAGACGCCTTCGAATAACACCCGCACTAATAGTACTTGCTCAATAATACTCGCTCGAATAGTAACCCGTGTAGTGATCCGAAAAGAGAAATAGTAGAGTGAAGAGAATAGATAATAGTGGTCCGTATAGTAATAGAGAAAAAAGAAAAGAACAAATGAAAAAGTATCGAGAAATGTTGTTAAAAACGATTTGAATTATCACTGACTGAGAAAGTTTTGTGATGTCAACGAACACTCGCTCCCACTTTTGTAATATCAATGAATACTCGTTACCACTTTCATAATGCTCGTTGTAGTAGAGACTTTGTAATTGCAGATAAAAATATAGTAACGCCGTTGAACAATACTTGCGTCACACGCCTTCGAACAACACTCCCACTAATAGTACGTTCGAAAAGTAACCATCGAACAGTGATCCGAATAGTAATTCGTATAGTTATCAGTACAGAGAAATAGTATAGTAAATAGTTAAAGGAACAGCAATCCGTATAGTTATAGAAGATAGAGTAGAAATAGTGATTTAGTCGACGCCACGCCTATTCCCATATATATATATTTCCTTTAGCATTATGTGATCTACTTATTCAAAATGGGATCGCCAGTGAGCAAGTACAGGCGATCTATGTTCAGACTTGGCAACAACACTTTATTCCTATATAAACATTAGCTGTCAATCTCTGATCATCAAGACTTTTAGAGGTGCACACGTGTATCGAGGTATCAGTGGCAGAAATGTTCGCATCTGATCTGAGTATATTCTTTTATGTAAAGCAAAAAACAGGGTTGGTCCGAGAAGTGGTTCCTGGGGGAGATCTATTTTGAACTGAACCCTTTATTAAATCTACACGAGTAGAGTGATCTCATACTGCTATCCATGCTCAGGAGATATATTCCATATCATTTAATACTCACCTGCGTTATTTACTTTAGTGTCGGGTATAAGCATATAATTCTGATAAGTTATTATGTCAAAGATTCTTCATATCTAAAATCGTCAGATGTTCAAAATATGGCGATTACTGAACAGGGATCCATACCTGACAGAAACAAGTTTTGTTTTCTGTCTCAGTCGCCGAATGGACATATATTTTAAGAATAGTTCGAAATAATTGAGCTACATTGCAATGTTCGTAAGACAAGTTACGAAGAATGATGTTGATCATGCCATTTATGACAGTGCTATTCCAGTCCCAGAAGAGTTGTCACATTCGGATATATATATATATATATATATATATATATATATATATATATATATATATATATATATATATATAAACGTTTTTAGTTTGTAAAAAAAAGTAGCAATATGATTACGCTACAAGATAATTGGCAAATGTTTGTTTAAAAAAAAAAAAAATTTTGACTAAAAATATTGACCCTGAAGATGAACAATGATGTTCGAAAGCGCTAGGTCATCGTACGGACAATACATATTTCGAAATCATTTTCAAATAAAAAGTCTCATTAGAGAATATGAGAAAATTCAAAAGAAAATATGCAAGACGATGTTGTCTTTAACATTCAATACTACATGTTTAAAAGAAAAGTTGCTGCCAAATTACACACACACACACACACACACACACACACACACACACACACATATATATATATATATATATATATATATATATATAGTCTTAAAGTGTACTATACTTATGGGATAAAGTGCTCAATATCAGAGATAGAGCGTGTGTAAATATAAAAGTGAACATAGAAGTCAACACTTAGAGGCGACAGTCTGTTTCATGCAAGATGCAATCATCGGGCCAGTTTATTTTATTTAAAAGTCTAACAATTATTGTAGTATTCCCTCCCGAGACCATATTCCCTCCCGAGGCCAATGTGCTTATGAAGAAGGGACTAATGCTGATGATATATGTATTCATAGTTGGGATGATAATGAAATTGAACAAGAAAATATCAACATTCTCTACCAAGTGACCCAAGATTGATGTGTTCGTTTTTATGCGACTTATCAACCCATTGCAGGTTATTCAATCCCAGAAAATAGATTGTAAGAATTATTTTAGAAATAATAATTATTCAGTGACGTAAATCTTGCGAGGGAAAGACGTGGATTTTTACCCATGCCAAGGATATTTTCGCGTATGTAAATATGACGAACCCAACGGGAATTGGAACTCAGTTCATCGACTGATAATTCCTAGCATTATTGTCACACCACCTACATATCCAAGCTTACAGTGCTTGGTATTCAGAAATGGTAACCCATCAAGGTACTGCCTTTGCTTAACTTCGATGATTGTGCGAGGACCGGTTTCGACCTATATGGCCATAAGCCAATTGACCCAAGAAATAGGACTCAAAATAAACCTTCGCCAAAAAGAATTTATGATCTGGAATTAAAATGAAAGCAGAGATGTCACTATAACTAAAAATATCCGAGTAGAAGTGTATAAACGTAGACGCTTTTGGAAAGCGTAGTCATAATCAACTTCATTTCAACCCTTTTACGCTGTTTCTCCACGGTATTTTGGAACATTTTCATTTTGGAATGTGTCATAATTCTTCCGAAAATCGATTATCTGTTACGCGTATCCATCCGCATCTATAGTTACGCCGCTAAATATGAATTCTGCACAGATGAAATACCCTAACTATCAAAGAATGGAGGGTCGAAACGTTTTGAATTAATAATTGTACTTTGACAGTGACTATAATTTATTACTTTCTTCACTTCATACCTGGGTTGTGAATCGAAGAGTTGTACGTAGATTGCAGTTGAATTATTAATAGTATTGTAACATTGCCTATATCTTATGACTTTCTTCACTTCATACCTGAGTTGTGAATCGAAGAGTTGTACGGAGATTGCAGTTGAATTATTAATAGTATTGTAACATTGACTATATCTTATGACTTTCTTCACTTCATACCTGAGTTGTGAATCGAAGAGTTGTACGTAGATATTAATACTTTCTTCACTTCATTGAATTATTAATTGTATTATGACAGTGTCGATATCTTATATTTTCTTCTCTTCATGCCTTCATATCTATGAGTTGATTTAGAGGCCTAAAGAACTCCTTCGGAGACATCATTAGGAAATTTTATCAATATTATATTTTACTGTTATTGCGAATCTCTATAGATTTTTTGGATAATCTCCAAGCCATTGTAATTGTCAATGAAGCTATTACCTCTATGAAAGGTGAGATGAAGTTTTTAATTCAAACGTTTTATAATCCGTGCTTATATTTCCTCTTACATAATCGACTGGAAGGCAGTCGTTTAATATTTAACCATTAGTGTAGTCTTTGCAGTTTTTCCAAAAGAAAATGATTGCCACGATATTAAGCTTATTTCATATGGCTTCAATATTGATAAAAATATTTACACATTACATCAAATCTTTAACGGCTTCAAGAAGGTGGAATTATTCTCAAACCAAGAACAACATTATATCCTTCCAGGAATATCAAACAAGCCAATTCCTGACAAATGTATGTGCAAAAATATGCATAAATGCTGAGGTCTTTTGTCTATTTCATGAGAATTGCATTGCATGTTAATGCTGGGAATTTTGATTGGTTCAGTAGTACATAAGACAGCTGTAAATCTCTAGTGGAAACCAAAATGTAAAGTCGAAAAAAGATTCCCTATAGAATTGGTTTTCAGTGGTTGTTCTTGACAAAACTAACAAAGTTGATACTACCATAACTGTTAATACTGTTAGTAAACATTTGCAAGCTTGAAAAGACGTGTTGTAACCTAGAAAAGGTTACTGAATCAGGAATAACTAAAACGGAGGTTGGAAATGAAAAGAGTAATCTTTATAACATCAATATAATACAATACTCGCCAGCGTCGTGAAGTAGGTAAACCACTGCTAGTGGTGGACTACTTAGACAGCCTATTACCCACACATACAATAGTGCCTAATATATTTTTGAGGATTGGGACATACGCATTAGTGGTCATAGGTACGGTATATAACACAATGCTTTATCAATATCAATATCTATCTATCTATCTATCTATCTATCTATCTATCTATGCCAATTCAATAACTATATTTCTATCTATTTATCTCTCTATCTATCTATACCAATTCAATATCTATCTATCTATCTATCTTATTTTACCTAGAAAAGGTTACTGAATGATGAATGATCAAAACAGAGGTTGGAAATGAAGTGGTAATCTTTATAACATCAATATAATACGATATTCGCCAGCGTCGTGAAATAGGTAAACCACTGCTAGAGGTTGACTACTTTGACAGCATACCCCACCACTTACAATAGTGTTTAACATATTTATGAGGATTGTGATATAACCATTAATGCCCATAGGTACGGTATATAACAAGATGTCATCATTTCAGAGCTTCCATTTAATTATAAATATAGTGTCAGCATCTTTCAGTTATAATATTACATGTTCCGAAAATAATGTTTGATTTTAGATTAAACCATTTACTTTTGAGCGAATATATTATTATAATAATTGCAAAAATATAGTAAACTTTCCTAATAATTAATGTGTACCTTTTGTTAATTTTGCATCAATCTCTTCCAGAATTTAATTTAAATCATTATATACCCTTCATCTTGAACAAGAAAAAAAAAGCCGAAAAGAATTTACTATTTTTGCATGAGTACAAACTTGGTCATAATGCTTCTAAAACTACTGCTAACATTAATAGTGTATGGTGCGAAGGATCCACTTGGCATCGGACACTAACGGTGCTGATTTCTGAAGTTCCGCAGTGGGAATACGAGTCTTGAAGATCAAGGTGCCATGGGACGTTCATCTACAATTGACAAACAACATCTGAAAACGTTACTAGATCATAACCCATGTGACTGCGTCAGAGAAATGTCTCGGATAATGCTATTCCAACCGGCTCAATTAAATAGGCAAGAAACTCGATAAAAGCTTGCCACGTGATCTCAGCTGAAAGGCGGCGTTTTGAAGTGTGTTCGACATTCCATCTGCGAAATTCGAATGATCTATCTCTTGGCCCAATCGTGTGTTGTGATGCAACATGGAACATTTATGACAATCATAAACTTTCTGACTGAATACCTTGATTATCACGAAGACCCCAAACACTTTCCAAAACCGTAATTGCACCAACAGAAGATTATGGTGACTGTCTGGTGATCTGACATTCGCGTTATCCATTACAGGTTTCTGGAATCGAACCAGAGAACCACTGCCGGAATTTACTGCCAGCAACTGGGCGAAATGCATAATGTGAACCGGCGCTGGTTAATTGAAGAAATCCAATTTTTCCTCATGAAAATGTTTGGCCACTTGTTGCCAGGATGATACTGAAGAAGCTCACCGAATTGGGATGCATGTCTTTTCCACATGCACTATATTCTCCCACTGACAGCCACTTTTTCAAGCCTCTTGATGAGTTTTAAACGAAAAATCATTCCGTTGAAAAGAAGATACAGAAGTTGTATTCAAAGATTTCTTGTAACTCCATGGTAGAAATTTCTTGAAGTTCAGGGTTACTATTTAGATTAGTTTAATCACCAAACATTAATATTTTGACTAATTTGAACTTAAACATTAATTCAGAAATAAAATGTAATTCTAACATCGAACGTTATTTTCTGAACGACCTATTATATCACGGCTTCGAAAGAGAAGATACATATAGTAATCTGTGTGTTTTACTTCTCTAGAACTTTAACATTATGGTGAATAAGAAAACACCCTCAGCCATGGCTTTCTATCGCACGAACTTTTCAAGTTCTCAGACCATTCTCGGGACCTTATTATGTTCAATGATGGATCTTTCTGAAAGCCTTTGATGAAATAGGTCTTAAGGATACAAAGACGTTCGTGAGAAATGTATCCCTTGATTTTTCAAGAAGAAACATCCCAGAAAGACAATCTCGCTGACACAATAAGACTAATACTCATTATTTACATTATTCAGACTATTGTCCTCATCTTTTTCGCCATATTTATTACAACGTTTCGGCCGTTGTACGCTCCAGCCTTCTTCAGGTGGTTGGAATGTCGAACTGAACCCTTTATTTCGCTCACTGGGGTAGACTGTTCTAGTTCCACGTGCCATGTTTAATGGATGTCCGTTATCAGTTATCTCCTGTTAATTTTTCCCTCTGAAAGTTCTCCTCTGACTTAACCGGGTATTGAACAAACACTGTTTGTGTCCTGTCACTACATCTAACCACATATGGCTGACCACATATGGAGAGAGAACGGAGATCACCGCTCTCTATGGGATCAGGTTGAAATCATAAAAAAGAACACCATTGGAAAATTCGTAAACTTAAAGAATCAGCACATATGCTGGCCACAAAAAATCTCCTCAGCCGACCAAGCATAGAAATGAATACAATACGGGAACCAGTAATAAGGAGTGCCAGAGAAAAGCGATAATAACAACAAAGTTGCAATATGAGCTCTGGTAAAAACTGTATTGATAACAGAAAAAATTGCAATATGAGCACTGGTAAAAATGATTGCTGAAGATATTATGTTTATAATACCCAGAAATTCATACACCGATGTCGTCAGGGACACATGGCACAGTGGTTAGATCCAGTTGGTTAGATCCAGTGACATGACACAAAGAGTGTGAGTTCAATACCCGGTTAAGGAAGTGGAGCATAGAAATGAATACAATATAGGAAGTAGTAATAAGGAGTGCCAGAGAAAAGCGATAATAACAAAAGAAATTTCAGAGGGAAAAATAAACAGGAGATAACTGATAACTGACATCCATTAAACATGGCACGTGGAAATAGAACAGTCTACCCCAGTAAGCGAAATAAAGGGTTCAGTTCGACACCACCTGAAGAAGGCCCGAGCGTACAACGGCTGAAACTTTGTAATAAATATGACGACAAAGATGAGGACAATAGTCCGAATAATGTAAATAATGTACATAATACCTCATTTCAGAAATATAGACAGATATTGAATAATAATGTTGTTGTCATCATTTATTGTTAGAAAACATCAAAAGAATGAAACGAAAAGTATCTGCATGATCTGTTAGTCATATGGTCGTCCTACTTTAAAAATATGGTGAATAAGAAAACACCCTGACTTATGGCTTTCTATCGCACCAATTTTTCAAGTTCTTAGCCCATTCTCGGGAACTTATTAAGCCCAATTCTGGATCTGTCTGGATGCCTTTGATGAAATCGGTCTTGAAGAATCTAAGAAATTCATAGGAAATGTGTCCCTCGATTTTTCCAGAAGAAACCTCATAGAAAGACAATCTCGTTGACGCATTAAGAATAATGCTGTTGTCATCATTTATTGTTAGATGCCATCAAAAGAACTAAACGAAATCTATATGCATTATCTGTTAGTCACATGATCGTCCTAAGAAATCATGTCACTCTGAGAAACCTACTACCTTATTGAAGATAAGACCATAATGAACGGTCTGCTCATTTTGTAGCTAGTATTATTTTTTTTCTCTTCTTACAAGTAATCTTATATTAGTACATTTGTACTTTTTTGCGTCAGATGATTTCTCTGTTCAGGATGCCCTAATTCGTAATGCTTAATTTGGATTGATTGATTGACGGATGGATTAGTTTCTTTACGGCTTATGAAATATTTGCCCGTTATTTAAAGCCGGAAATTATTTTTAGATTGTAAGAATTTATTTCGAAATAATAATGATTTATTTATACAAGTACTACAATTAAATCCATAGATGGAAATGAGAAAAGGTGGATTCATACTTTCCCCAAGTGTATTTTTGCGCAAGTGAACGAACCCGACTGGAATATGGTGCATGAGGCAAAGTCTCGTATCCCAAGACGATGAGCTTTTACAATGACATCCTCTCAAAATGCGACCGCGAATTCTCAGGAAGCAGGACTCAGCTCTCCGATTTCCAATTCCGACACGTCATCCATTTTCAAACGCACTTCCAAGTTACAGCACCTGACATTCCAGAGAGGTGAAATATGTAATCTGTTATGTGATGGAAGTTATAAATCTTTATAATTATTGAGGTTTACAAATTCTTGAAATATTTTTGGCTATGCCTTAATTTTCTTGCGTACTTCATCCCTGCCGTGCGCCAACGGCTTAGGGGTAGATTCTCTGACTGACGCCATTTCAGATGGTTTTCTATACTAGCTATAGTCAATCGGACGTCTAACGGAACAACCTGTGTGTGGATTACCACACACACACACACACACACACACACACACACACACAGACACACACACACACACACATATATATATATATATATATATATATATATAGTTGCTGCCCAAATATAAATTAATATATATATATATATATATATATATGGAGTATGTATATATATATGGAGTTGCTGCCCAAATATAAATTAATATATATATATATATATATATATATATATATATATATATATATTAATTTATATTTGGGCAGCAACTATTCATTTAAACATATTCCGTTAAATATGACGAGCAAATTTTTTGTTTAATTTTTAAAATTTTTTACAGCGTTCTAATATTTTCCGGTTGGGCGGGAGGGAGCGACTACAAACTTGTCCAAAGCGCTTTCGGCCACTCCAGCAATTTTCGAGGCAGTTTATTTTTGGTGTTGTTATTTTATTTTCATGTTTTTGATTGTGCGATATGTACTATTCGATTATTATTTTTTAATTATATGGGCGTTAATTCCTAGCCGTCTTTTGTGGGGCATGGCTGGAGTTCAAGTTCTATTTTTAAAAGAACTTCAAGGTTGATGGTGGTGGAGACCGCTGTGATGTACAGGGCTTCATATATATATATATATATATATATATATGAATGACAAAGGAGAATTTTTCCATGTGACGCGTTTCCTCTATTAGGACTTCATCGGAGTAAATTGATATTTACGTTACTTTAACTTTTTTTTAATCTTTTCATCCTAGGCCAGCCGGGAGTGCCACTAGCATGCAGGAGGTGAGAGAAAAGATTGGGTAGACGAGGGATTGAAGAAAGGATCAAGGTGAACGGCTTCAAGTCAACTGAAGATGCATGGAACGTTTTGAAGATTGTACTTATCAGGAAAGCAATTAAACGGAAGGACGCTCCACTGTCAGGAAGTGCGGGAAAAGAAACTGTTGGTGTAGAAGTAGCGGTTACATTTAAATATTTCAACAGCAAAAGGCTGGGGTCGAGATGCCAATCTAGTAGCACGCATAAATTCATGAAGTCGGGGCACCAGGGGAAAAAAAGCTCGTCAGAGAAGTTGCTATGAGAATATGTGTAGAAAAGACCGAGGGAAACCGCATTCACGTCTGTGAGAAAGTCACTGAATGCGAGATGCCAAGTGAGGAGCAATTACATTGCAGATCCTTCTTTGGATTGTGTCAGGAACCTCGAGATGAGTAGCAGGAGAACCAAACAAGATACGGCAACAATATTCAATGCATGGACGAATGGTAGACCTGTAAGTGTGCAAGATGGACTCTGACGTGAAAGTATTACCACATGTGAAGAAATTGTGGTCCGTGGAGAAAGTATTACCACATTGTGAACGAAGTCTGGTCCGACGAGAAAGTATTACCACATGTGAAGGAATTGTGGTCCGAGGAGAAAGTAATACCACATGTGTAGGAAGTGTGGTTCGACAAGAAATTATTACCACATGTGAAGGAATTGTGGTCCGACGAGAAAGTATTACCACATGTGAAGCAATTGTGGTCCGTGGAGAAAGTATTACCACATTGTGAAGGAATTGTGGTCCGAGGAGAAAGTAATACCACATGTGAAGGAAGTGTGGTCCGACAAGAAAGTATTGCCACATGTGAAGGAATTGCGGTCCGAGGAGAAAGTAATACCACATGTGAAGGAAGTGTGGACCGACGAGAACGTATTACCACATGTGAAGGAATTGTGGTCCGAGGAGAAAGTAATACCACATGTGAAGGAAGTGTCGTCCGACAAGAAAGTATTACCACATGTGAAGGACGTGTGGGCACGCTGAATCTATTTAAACAAAAAAAATTAAAAAATTCAATCTTTTAAAAAGATCTCATCAATTTACAGTTTGTGTAACTCCCGTCCGGATCCATGCTTTCCAGCCAACTTTAAACTTCAAAAATTTAAAGAAAATGCCAATCGCTATCTACTGTCCTCCTGGTTGCTCTTTTCTTTCTTTTCAGTATTAATGTTTCTGTTCCTAGTTCGTCCACACCATATCAGACCATGCCTACTAGTTGTTGTACTGCCTTGCTACCGATTAATATATATATATATATATATATATATATATATATATATATATATATATATATATATATATATATGTATATATATATATATATATATATACAAGGGTCATTCAATAAATAAGGTGAATTTTTCGGTATAAGGACTTCTGATACAGATAGAAGCTTACTTTTTCTTTTTTTTTTCAACGTAGTCTCCCAGCACTGTCACACACTTTTCACATCTGTGCACAAGCTTCCGTATTCCCTCAGCGTAAAAATGTTTGCACTGATGTCTCAGCCAGTCGCTCACAACACTTTTGACTTCATCGTCACTTTTAAACTTCGTGCCTCTCGTGAACGCTTTCAAGGGAGCAAACAGGTGAAATCTGAAGTGGCAAGGTGTGGCCTGTAAGGGGGATGAAGGAACAGTTCCCAGCCCAGCTCGTTGATGGTCTGCACCGTTTTGGCTGCTGTGTGAGGCCTTGCGTTGTTATGATGCAAGATGACTCCTTCTGACTGATGACCCCTGCGTTTGTCCCAACAGATAAGCTCAAAGTTCTTGCAATGTATCCACTGTCAACCTTCTGTCAGACTGAATGAGGCCATTGGCTGATTCCATCACCTCAGGAGACCTCACTTCTGTAGTCCTCCGAGGCCTGTCTTCATCCTCAACACTGCTCCGTCCATCTTTAAACAATTTAGCCCACTTGTAGGCATTTTTTTCTGAAACAAGTGGCACCATACACAGATGACATTGTCCTATGAATTTCAACGGGTTTGCAATCTTCAGCAACCAAAAACTTGATAACTGACCGCTTGTTCAATCCTGGAGCATGCTTCTTGGTCGGCCATCTTTGTTAATCGCCAAAACTCTCAAAGTTTTTTTTTAATCTGCAAAAGAAATTAAATTCATGTGAAAAAGAAGTAAAACAAAAAAGAAATAAAAAAGAGTAAGCTTCTATCTGTATTACAAGTCCATATACCGAAAAATTCAACTTAT
>OZ038494.1:75531121-75561121 GCA_964036315.1 Acanthosepion esculentum | reverse complement strand
GCAAAGAATCTTTGTAATTCATTTCTTTCAATTTGAAAGAAAGATAATACTCAAATAAATATTATTGAAATTTGTAGATCCGTGTTTCAAGATTAATTTCATTCTTCGTTTTTACACGCATATTCCGCTACAAACTGACTAATCATTTAATAAATCACATGTTTTTAAATGATTTATGGCTATTTCTTATCAGCCAATCACGTTGCAGTAATGTAATAGTCATAGCGACCCTGTAGAATTTCATTTCAGTTTTCATGATGGGGAAGAAATTTAATGTAATGGATTTGATCATGGCACGGTCGATGGTGCAAGACTGGTGCATTTGAATATACCAAAAACTTAGATTGTTATGTACAACCATCTTCAACGATTACAGAAAATATTCAGAAAAAATAAGCGCAATCACTTGTTAATGAATCTATGAAGAATGGACATATTTGCTGAAGTTAATAGAAAGGCAACTGTAACTCAAATAACAAGTTTACAACTGACGTATACCGAGGAACAACACTGAATGAAAAAAAAACGGGCCGAACCTTAAAGCAGATGAGCTACAGCAGACAAACAAATCATAGGATGTACTATTCCTGTTAGATAAAACCAAGTAAACGAGGCTACAATTTGACAAGAATCCCAAAAGCTGTACGTCATTTGAAGCTTGTTTGAGTAATGTCGATTTCTCCCGCTTGGGATCCGCAAAATATATTTTACAAGTAGCATAATGGCTCATGTGTTAAAGTGGTTAACATAACCCCGGATCTGAATTCCATAGAGCGCCATTGGTATATGGTGGAAATGGAGAATAGACTCAAAGATGCACATATAGAAATATTTTAGGATGTCATAATCACACCATAATTTGAAAGAGCACTTCTAGAAATTCGTCGTTGCCATGCCCAAAAACATTTGACGGTTTTAAACACAAAACTGCTAATCGTATATATATATATATATATATATATATATATATATATATATATATATATATATATATATATACCCACACATGCATACACATTCATACACATATATATGCATGCACACACGCATATATATATGTGTATGCTAGATTGTGTATTTTAAATAACATATGTTTAGGTTGGGTGCATTAGGTAGTGTAATTATATCGGCGCCGAAAGTGTGGCCGGTGCGACGGTTTCAAATTTTGCCCAAATAGGTTACGATCCCTTTCGCGAAATATCTTTTTGAAATTCATGAATTTGTCTATTCGCTTAATGCAACAACTATGGTTTCAATTGTGGAAGGAATCTTTGGAAAGTCACGATGAGCTTTGAACTGAAGTGTCAGGAATTTATATATATATATATATATATATATATATATATATATATATATATATATATATATATATATATATATGTATTTCATTGAATATGATAGACAAGGGACTTTTATTTAGTTTTTTATACAATTTCTCATGCGATCAATTTTTTTTTTCTTTTCGGATGATAAAATAATAATTTATATACATATTTATTTCAGTGTTATTCCCAAAATGGTCGTTTATTTTTATTCCAGATCTCTATAGATTTTCTCATATTTTACCATGCATCAGCGTGCCGGGAGCTTAAACACACACACACACACACACACACACTCACATATATATATATATATATACATGTGTGTGTGTGTGTGTGCGTGTGTGTGTGTGTATGTGTATTTAGGTAACAATCCTTCTTTTATGCACATTTCATTTAATACGACAGACAAGGTGCTTTTATCTACTTTTTAGACAATTTCTCATGCGATCTAATAATTATTTTGTCGGATGATAAATTATATAAAAACTGTCCGAATGTTCTTTTTATCCGAGCGCTTTCGGCTATACATTTAGTCATTTTCAAGGATTAAATATTTTAACTCTTAAAAAGAAATAGTTTTTTTTATGTATCTTTTATAAAATGTTTTCATTTTTCAAAACACGGTCAAGATATTGTGTCCATGTTCAAAGTTAATATTATTAATTATTGTCTTTTTTTGTTTTTATTAATAAGGCTTCCATTATTTTTAGCCTTTTTTGCATGTAGATGATTCTATTATACTAGTGTTGTCAACAAGTATGTTACGAATAGTGCCCGGTAGGTCTCCATGAATATTTAAATGAGATCTAATTGAACTGTGTTTAGAAACGTGTAGAGCGAGTCTGCGTGTCAAGCATGTTGTAGTTTGGCCTATATAATTATTTACGAATTTTGATTGATCAGGAATGCAATTCCTTAATGGGCGTTTAAATTCGTAAATAATATTTACCTTAATTAATTTTGTTCTAGGAGGTGAATTATTATTATTCCTCTCGAAATATTTCTTTTGGGTTTTTACACCAAGTTGTAATAAGATGTAATAGTCTTCAGTTGCCTGAATTTCCTAGTCGAAACCTTATCAGTTATTATTTTTTTTACTAGTTTTTCTTTCATCTTAATTCTTTTGCTTATTTACACCAAGTTGTGATAAGATGTAATAGTCGTAGATTGTTTGATTCAATGTCTTTAAACAGCTGGGAATAGAAATTGAGACCTAAATTGATCTGGTGTAAAGGACATAAAGGCAATCTTCCTTCACATGTTTACAAAATACCACATGCAAGGACGACTGCAAGTTATAAAGTTTGAAATTCTGTAAATAAGAAGAGAAAAAGACGAGATATGTTGTTCAATTGAACAAATATACCATGAATAGCACTATTTGACAAATCAACTCAAAACATCTGGTCTGATGAGTTTTGTAGGAACATTATGATTATAAATAAATAAAAATATAAAATAATAATAATAATAATAATAATGGAAATTATAAAAAAAAACATTAATAATTAAACCTTGTTTAAAATAAATTGAATAACAAATAAAAAACTATAGAAAGTTATACCAGCAGGCAACAAAAAATGTTCCTGTCGGAAATACGATAACTTCGCCAACAACCTTGGGATAGTCAACACACGCCTATCTTCTCTCTTTGTGACAAGGCGTGTAACAATACGGAATAACTTCTTCCTTTCATTACTTGCATCATGAAACATTTTTAACCAAAATTACACACTCCAGTACAGGTAAGAATAAATAAATTGTCTGATATTAATGTAAAATTTACCATACTTTCAGTTATCGCCTTGTTTTATTTGTTGTATGTTTTTGCATTGAGTTGTATGTTTTTGTCTCCTCTGAACACGAGGCTATTCTGCTGCTATGACGTGAGTGACCCCCACATCAATAAGTGGCAACCCACGTACAAAAAAATGAAAAAAAAAATTATTCAAGAAAATATTTGGAAAAAAATAACTTTCAAGAAATTTCCAACCACACTTTTGGTGAAAACGATGCAGAAATAAAAGCCCACTTCAGAATTCCCGACGTAAAAAAATATAACCAATCGAAGTAGCAAAACAAGTGATCATTTCTCTTTCATCCACATATTTTATTTGCATTCACTCTCGACATGGAACAAAAAGACAGCTTAGTAGCTTCAGTTGCCATTAATATTCCGGAATTTATGCAAACAGCTTCAAATGGATGATTTGCAATATTTGAAGCACAATTTGCTTTGCGTAAAAGGACTAACTCGAAAAAAAATATTACCACGTGCTATCATGTTAACCACCACAGACCATATCAAAATTACTGTCTTCTACACACTCTTCAAAGGTTCAGGAGGAGGCAGTAATTTAGATGCACGAGAGAACAAAACGAAAAATGTTTGCTAACCTTATTTCAAGTACAAAAATGATTGACAGACCTTCAGAATATCTCAGAGAATTACTTTGTACAGCATCTGAAGTAGGATTTCATACAGATATACCAGCATGCAACAAAAACTGTTCCTGTCGGAAATACGGTAACTTCGCCAACAACATTGAGATAGTCAATACACGTCCATTTTCTCTCTCTGTGACATACTGTGTAACAATACAGAATAACGTCTTCCTTTCATTACTTGCATCATGAAACATTTTTAACCAAAATTACACACTCCAGTACAGGTAAGAATAAATAAATTGTCTGATATGAATGTAAAATTTACCATACTTTCAGTTATCGCCTTGTTTTATTTGTTGTATATTTTTGCATTGAGTTGTATGTTTTTGTCTCCTCTGAACACGAGGCTATTCTGCTGCTATGACGTTAGTGAACCCCCACATCATTAGGTGACCACCCACGTACAAAAAATTTTTTAAAAATATCATTCGCCAAAACATTGGGAAAGAAATAACTTTCAAGAATAAACCAACCACACTTTTGGTGACAACGACGCAGAAAACTAGTCCACTTGAGAATTTCAGACGTAAAAAAAACTAACCGAAGTAGAAAAAGAAGTGAACATTTCTCTTTCATCCACATATTTTATTTGCATTCACTCTTGACATGGAACGATAAAACAGCTTAGTAGCTTCAGTTGCCATTAAGATTCCGGAATTTAGGCAAACAGCTTCAAATGGCTGGTTTGCAATATGTGAAGCACAATTTGCTTTGCATAAAATGACTAACTAGAAAAAAAATATTACCACGTGCTATCAGATTAACTGCCAGAGACCATATCAAAATTACTGTCTTCTACATTCTCTTCAAAGGAGTTCAAAATACAGGAGGAGGCAGTAATTTAGATACACGAGAGAACAAAGCCGAAAATGTTTACTCACCTTATTTCAAGTACAAAAATGATTGGTAGACCTTCAGAATATCTCCGAGAATTACTTTGTACATAATCTGAAGTATGATTTGGCGACGAACTTGTACGCCATCTTTTTATACAAGCGTTACCACCAAATATTGCTCCAGTTGTTGTTGCTGCTAAAAGTATCTCATTATCCGAGCTAGATCCACTAGCGGGTAAAATAATTCCTTTTGATAAACGAACTTTATTTAAAACGCAAATCCCGTAATAACGCACAGAACGAAGGTTGCTTCCCCCTTGACAGATACTCCATATTATTATTAGCTCAAATCCTTCTACGAACACCAGAAACACCTACTCTGTGAGGCCATATCTACATTACTTACAAGCTTTGGTATAAGTGGCCTGATAAAGCGTCATGCAAAATAAAACCTGGCTCAAGAATTTTCCCCCATACTGCGATCTCAACATGAACCCGAAAACGAACGCCTGTCGGAAAACTACTAGCGCGAGTTGCTATGGTGACCATGAACTAGGAGCTTTTCAAGGCTGCTACTATTATAGAGTCGTCTGAATTTGACTTCCTCATTGATACTGGAACATCTGTAACTATAATTCCAACAAACTTCGCTCGAGGACTGTATCACAACCCTACTCCTGTTCATTTATCGCTGACCACAGGCGATAATATTCCTTGTCAGAGCGAAACATCTGTTGATATAGACATTGCTGGGCTGCGGCGCTTGCTCACATGGACAGTAGTCGTAGCAGACACCCTCAATCCATTACTTGGTGCAGGATTCCTCAGACATTACGCTCTAATTCTAGACTGCACTCCTGGAAAATTACATGGCAACAAAACGGAGCACTACACAGAAAGCAGGCAAGTCAAAGCAACTACTCAACAAATTACTGTTAATAATTTTGCTCAGCGACGAAAGCCAGTTCAGTCACTGCTAAACAAAACACCCTACTCTTCTCGTGCCACGTTGAGAAAGACCCAATAGATATGGGACAGGAATTAAACATATTATTGACACTGGTAATAGTAAACCATCTTCTGGTAAAACACGCCAGTTACCAGAAGAAAAATACAAAGTTGCAAAACAAGAATTCACCGCACTTACGAAACACTGGTATAACCAGACCCTCAAAATCACAATGGGTATCAAAACTAATCTTAGTACGCATATCAAGGCCAGCTCAATACAGACCTTTTGGTGATTATAAATATTTAAACCTCTTAACTAAAACTGATAAGTATCCCCTTCCCAATATCAAGAGCTTAGGGTCCAAACTCCATAACGAATACGTGTTCTCTAAGTTAGACTTGCTACATTCGTATCATCAGATACCTATGAGTGACAAGGACATCGAAAAATCCACCGTCATTACACTCTTTTGTCCTGTTTGAATATTTATCCATGCCTTTCGGCCTACGTAACAGTAGTGCTACTTTCCAACGTTTCATGAATAATATCTTCATGGACATAGACTATATCTTTGTATATATGGATGAGATTTTATTATCCGCAGGAACACAGACCTAACATTACTAACGTCTACAGACAGTTCTATCCAACGTCCCAAAAAACAACCTACACATATCTCTGTATAAATGTGAGTTCTTCGAAGACAACATAAACTTCTTAATACCAGCTCTAAAGACGTAATCCCAACTATACAGAGAATTCGACAAATTCAAGACTTCCCAGAACCAAACGACTCTAAGTCCCTACGCAGATTTCTTGGATTATTAATTTGTACAGAAAAATAATTCTAAAATCAGCTGAAATATTATTAACCCTAACATAACTCATCAGATACAACCAAACAGCAATGTCACTATAGATAAAGTCCGCAAAAAGAGAAGCCTTTCAGAACATTAAGAACATTTTAGCAGAAATGACAGCATTAACACACCCCAATACCAGTGCCACTCAGTACCATCTGTGGAACAGAAGCAGCACTACGCCAGATTGTAGCTGACGCCCCGATCCCCATAGGCTTCCACTCAAAAAAATGATCAACATTTGACCATAAACTATTAACAGTTTACCAAGCCGTACTACACTTTAGACAACACATAGAAGGTAAACAGATTACATTGTTTACTGGTCACAAAACCTTAACATTAGCATTTAAAATCGAACATACATCAAAGACATCTTTCAATCATTGCTGAATATATCAAGGGAGAAGAGCGAGGACTTGTCGATTGCCTTTCACGGCCAGTCTTATCAGTCAGAAATTGACCCATGCGACCTACCCGCGATGATGCACAAGAGAAAGATGAAGACATTTCTAAATACATGGGCAACCTTAAGCTATATATCTATGACGATTTATCACTCTTCTGTGACACAACATCCACACCAACTCATTTATTCCAGAATCTCTTTGTAAACATAGCTTTGATACATTTAATAACATCTCACATCCGGGTCCTAATTTAACAGCAATGTTGATAAAGTCAAGACACTACTGGCCTAATACGGAAAAATATACGCGAAATTGTCAGAAGCTGTCAAGACAGTCAAGGAAACAGAATTTCTAGACATACTAAGAAACAATATTACAACCTTTTCACTACCATATGGACGATTCAAAACAGTCCCTATTGACATCATCGAGCCGGGGTCACCAGAAACCCCACTTGATCGCATATACCCATCACCAGCAAAATTTATTCTTAGCTGCAACAATAAAACAACGAGATGGATAGTAAGTACAGTCGCCATAGCATTCCTCATCACTTGGATAACTCGGTTTGGAGTACCGCTTCATGTCATCACGGACAGAAGTAGTCAGTCCGAAAGTGAATTATTCAAAGACTTACCTGCTATTATAGGATTCCACAGACTCCGTACAACCACATACCACCCCCGAAAAAGTGGAATAATAGAGTGCCTGCATAGAATTCTAGAAACAGTCACCATGGATAGAAAACAAAGCTGGATAAATGCACTACTAATAGTTCATCTTGGCATGATGAATGTACCCAATGTGGACAACATTTCACTTGTCATCGCTATCACTGGAAACCAACTATTATTCCCAAAGCTGTTGATAGAACATAACAGTTTCACAGTTACCAAAGAAAATATGAAACAATTCTCTGAAGGAGATGACTAAGCCGAACCTCTCACTCCTTTCTGAGGGACGGTTACACTCAGCTAAGTAATCTTTCATTCCACAAAACACATGCACTTCAATCCATGCTCGGCTGAGAAAATACAGACTTAGCAAACATCCCGAAACTTTTTCATCTGGAACCTATAGAGTTATTACCAGACATGGAAAATATTTCATAATAGAGATTTCCGCAGAAAAACATCTCACGGTCTGAGAGATTAAAACCTGTGACCTTATTACAAAATCACAGTAAGAAACATCCATTAAAATCACCACCTGAACAACCGAAACAAACTCCGGAGTACTCAAAACAACGTCCATTATATAAAACAACAGCTACACATTCCTGGAAGAGAGTTCATTTCTAAAAAAAACAATGACTATTTTTACTTCTAGTAGGCACCCGTCACTACCGATTGGCTTCCGGGAATTTGGTGGACGTGTGATATAGGGACATTTTTAAAATAAAGACAAAATATATAATAATAATAATAATAATAATAATAATAATAATAATAATAATAATAATAATAATGGAAATTATAAATAAAATAAAATAAAGCAATAATAATTAAACCTTGTTTAAAATAAATTAAGTAAAAAACAAAAATAATAAAAAGTTCTCCCAACATGCAAAAAAAAAAAATTCGTGTCGGAAATACGGACGTCCCGCCAGACTCTTGTTCAACAAACTTGGGACAGTCAACACGCGTCTAAATTCCCTTTCTGTGACATGGTGTGTAATAATACGAAGTAACTTCTTCCTTTCATTACATGCACTATGAAACATTTATAACCAAAATTACACACACACCAGTACACATAAAAAATAAACAAATTCTATATGAATGTACGATTTACCGTCCTTTCATTGTTATCCCTTTGTCTGTTTTAATTCTGCGATGTATGTTTTTATTTCCTTTGACACGAGGCTATTTCTGTTGGCAGGATATGATTGACCCGACAGAGCTTCATAGCCTAAATTGTATTACAATTATTTAAAATATTATCATGGTAGATTCTAACGTTTCTTTTACACAAAACGAAATGTTGCTGAGAAAATTCATCTGCTACTGTTCCGCCAATCTTCTGCTGTTCAGGTTTCATGATCCTTAGTAAATGTCAGAAGCTTGGATTTCATAGCTATGTTTTGTGAGCCGGTTTGAATGATTCCAGGCCAAATTCCAATCTTAATATATCGAAACTGTCACAAAACTGACATTTGCACCATTTTTAAGCCGAACAGCAAGTATCTTTTTACAAAAACTTGATGGGGATCGTGTCGCAATGCACTTTATCAAGTAGTCACTGGTTTTCCTGGGATGACCACTTCTCCGCTTGTCGGTAAATGAGCCTATTTTTTTGGAAATTCAAGCTAACACTGTGCATGGCTGTTTTGCTACAACCGACTTTTACACTAATTTCACATTCAGAATAGCTTCCATTACATAGAAATACAGTTTGGATCTTTCGTGCAGGTGAAATTGAGGACTGACTGAAACACCCTCCACAAACACTACCACAATGGTTGCTAATTTTGGCAATGACAAAAAATAATCATAAATCATGTGTGAATAACGACACATGAAATAAGTAGAAGCTATTACATCATGCAGTCCCGAAAAATGTAAGGCAAAATAAACCGAAAATAATTTTGCGTTAAAGTGGTTTTAAGCTTTTCTTAATGACAGTATTATGAGAGAATGACTTTGTTTCTTTTTTGTTTTTGAAGGATTTCACCCTAAGCAATGCGGGTAGATACTAGCACTGTCACTGGATCTAACCAACGCCTCTATTCACTGGGCCATGCGTCCTTGAGAGTGTCAGTTCAATACCCGGTTAAGGCAGTGGAGAACTTGGAGAGGCGAATTAACAGGAGATAACTGATAACTGACATCCATTAAACATGGCACGTGGAACTAGAACAGTCTACCCCAGTGAGCGAAATAAAGGGTTCAGTTCGACATTCCAACCAACTTAAGAAGGCCGGACCGTATAACGGCCGAAACGTTGAAATAAATATGGCGAAAAAGATGAGGACAATAGTCTGAATAATGTAAATAGTGTACATAATACCTCATCTCAGAAATATAGACAGATATCCAGAGTGTTAATAGCTTAGTTGCTTTGCTTGGGGGTAAGACGATTAAAAGAAAAGGGAGGACGAATAATATTAGAAGTATAATTGTATAGGTGTTATTATGACTGCTTACACGAAGGTGATATGTGCATAACACTACCCATGCATTTAGCTAAAATATTATAATATATAAATAATATAAATCAAATATTATATATATAAATATCCATCCAATTATATATATATATATATATATATATATATATATATATATATATATATATATATATATATATATGAAGAAATATAGTCTCAGGTAATGCTATAATTATGGGATAAAGTTCTCAATATCACAGATAGAGCGTGTGTAAATATAAAAGTGAACAGGTATTCACACACATGAAAAGATATCCTTACTTGCACACACATATAATCAGACATATAAATGCACATACTTATGTATATACGAGGGTCATTCAATAAATAAGGTGAATTTTTCGGTATAAGGACTTCTAATACAGATAGAAACTTACTTTTTTTTCCAACGTAGTCTCCCAGCACTGTCACACACTTTTCCCATCTGTGCACAAACTTCCGTATTCCCTCAGCGTAAAAATCTTTGGACTTATGTCTCAGCCAGTCGCTCACACTCTTGACTTTATAGTCACTTTTAAACATCGTGCCTCTAGTGAACGCTTTCAAGGGACCAAACAGGTGAAAGTCTGAAGGGGCAAGATCTGGACTGTAAGTGGGATGAGGTAGCAGTTCCCAGCCCAGCTCGTCGATGGTCTGCACCGTTTGGGCTGCTGTGTGAGGCCTTGCGTTGTCATGATGCAAGATGACTTCTTCTGACTGATGACCCATGTGTTTGTCCCAACAGATAAGCTCAAAGTCCTTACAATGTCATCCACTGTCACCCTTCTGTCAGACTGAATGAGGTCATTGACTGATTCGATCACCTCAGGAGACCTCACTTCTGTAGGCCTCCCAGGTCTGTCTTCATCCTCAACACTGCTCCGTCCTTCTTTACACGATTTAGCCCACTTGTAGACATTTTTTTTTTGCTGAAACATGTGGCACCATATACAGTTGACATTCTGCTATGAATTTCAACTGGTTTGCATCCTTCAGCAACAAAAAACTTGATAAGTGACTACTGTTCAATCCTGGGGCATGCTTCTTGGTCGGCCATCTTTGTTAATCGCCAAAACTCTCAAAGTTTTTTTTTAATCTGCAAAAGAAATTAAATCCATGTGAAAAAGAAATAAAACAAAAAAAAAATAAAATAAAAAAGAGTAAGCTTCTATCTGTATTAGAAGTCCTTATACCGAAAAATTCACCTTATTTATTGAATGACCCTCGTATACGCTTTCGATTAAAGGTGTGTAAAAAAAATACTTTTGATCCATCTAAATAATAATAATAATAATAATAAAGCGAGTCATAGTTAGTCTTTAGGCGTTGTGTATGAAATAAGCTTTGGGATAGCACACAAGGTCAGCTTCCGGTGGGTGCCAAAGATGCTTACTGCAGAGCACAAACAGTACAGCAGCCCAAACGGTGCAGACCATCGACGAGCTGGGCTGGGAACTGCTCCCTCAACCCCTTACAGCAACAGACCTTGCCCCTTCAGACTTTCACTTGTTTAGTCCCTTGAAAGCATTCACGAGAGGCACGAAGTTTAAAAGTGACGATGAAGTCAAAAGTGTTGTGAGCGACTGGGTGAAACATCAGTCCAAAGTTTTTTTACGCTGAGGGAATACGGACGCTTGTGCACAGATGGGAAACGTGTGTGACAGTGCTGGGAGACTACGTTGAAAAAAAAGTAAACTTGTATCAGTATTAGAAGTCCTTATACCGAAAAATTCACTTTATTTATTGAATGACCCTCGTATATGGAAACCCACTTAGAAAAAGGAGATGTGATTTTATCTCGATCTTAAATGTTTGTATTTTACACCCTTGTGCAAATTAATTGAAACAACTGCTTTATAAGTGACTGCTTTCTTTCACCATACGCTCAGTTTTAGACCCCCTGGATTGACAGGGTGTAATCGATTTCTCTTTCTTTCTCCAGAGTAGGTCATTTGCAGTGGTGTGCAGCAATATGAATCTCTTTTCGAGCTGAATGATGAAATTTTGGGGGCCTTAAATAATATTGCGTCATCCGTGATTGCACAAGATTTTTATCACGAGATTATTGTCTCGATTGTCGATTAGTTGACATACGGCCATTGTCTAAAATGGACGTTACTCTAAGGAAGCGTGCAGAATTGTAAGGCTGCACGAACACACTGGCAAGCCTTACCAGTTAGCAATTCAAAGACTGACTCGGAAACTCTCCTGATTTAAATCCAATCGAGAATCTGTGGTCGATCTACAAGGAACGACTTCGTGGAATGAACATACGAAGTACTAACATGTGCACTGGGTTATGTTTCATTGGACAAATACGAAATAGAGTAAATAATAGCGGAATTATTCGTTCTTTTTCAATTAATTTGCACAGGGCTGTATACAGAACAGGTGATTAAGTCTGACGTTTAGTTTTCTACGCAGTATTCACTTTGCTCGAAGGGAAGGAAATAATCGGGCGTTTTGGATAACAAGGGACTGAGAGCTGATCTGTATAAACAGTCATGTTTGAATCGGAAAATTAGATCTGGGCCATTCTTGGCGGAAGACGAACTTGTCCATCGCGTGGTCCAGATACAATCAGTTCCTATTGCCCACAGCACCTCGGTATGTGTAGAGGGTCGAGTAGTTGGTCGGGGAAAGATCTAATCTACGAGAGCGAAAAAGAAGCCTTTCAAAGCGTCAAATACCTAACCAGTCAGGCGAGCATTCGAAGACTGGAATAAAACATCTAGTTATAATATGTGAAACAGAGTTTGTGTTAACATTACTCTACGCAGCGCTTGTCATTCACTGTGAACATGCGCTAGACACTTTCCCAGCTTTCGGTTCTCACCAACGAGATCGGGAATCGAATTGCAACGTAGTCATTGATCAGCCTTTAGAAGGCTTGTGTGAGTCTCGCGTTCCATTTTTAAACTCACACATATAAATATAAATTCCTATGCACACACATAAAAACATATATATATACATATAAATACGTATATATATATATATATATATATATACATATATATATACATATATATATATATACATATATACATATACATATATATATATACACATATATATACATATATATATAAATATATATATTCACATATATATATTAATATATATATATATATGTATATAAATATATATAAATAAATATATATATACATATATATACATATATAAATATATACATATATATAGATATACATATATATAAATATATATATACATATATATATGCATATATATACATATATACATATATATATACATATATATACATACATATATATACATACACATATATACATACACATATATACATACACATATATACATATATATATCTGTATCTATAAATGGTATTCTGTTAGTGTGTCTGTGTGTTTGTCACCTTGTTACCTCATCCTGAGCAAACCGTTCGTCCGATTGGAACACAGATCGAAAATTTACGGCAATCGTACTTGACGTCTTCGGATTATTCGATTGTTCCTCCGATTTTGGAAAAAATCGATAAAACCGATAGGGGGTCGAATATTGATTCGAAAAAAATCATCAGTTTTTCAGTAATAGTTTTCACAAATTACAAGTGATATCCACCAAACTCACGTTGAGCAATTTCCTTACTTATAGTTTTGAGGTGCTGTTCTTTGTTTTTTAAAATTGATATCAGTTGTCGGAAAAAATCGATAAAATCGATCACTTTGGGACATCCGATTCAAATCCAATGTAGCTGATTTTTGGCTCTGTTTTTCGCAAACTGCAAGGAATTTTCACGAATATCATGTTGAACATTATTTTTTTCAACAGTTATTAGTTGCTGACCTTTTTATTCAATATCGGTATCAATTATCGGAAAAATTCGATAATATTATGCCACTTTTGACTTCCAATTCAAATTGAGTCAACGTGATTTTTGGCTATATTTTTTGCAAATGGCGAAGAATTTCCACCAAAATTACGTTGAGCATTGTTTTTATCAACCGTTATGAGGTGCTGACATTCATTTTCAATATCGATATCAATTACTGGAAAAGATAGATACAATCGATCAATTGGGACATCCGATTCAAGTTCAGTCTGGCTGACTTTTGGCTATATTTTTCGGAAATGGCGAAGAATTTTCAGCAAAATTCCCTTTGAGCATAGTATTTACCGACAGAATTGAGGTGATGTCTCCTTTTCATTATCGGTTTTAATTATCGGATAAAAATATTTTCACTTCCCATTCAAATCGAGTTTACCTGAATTTGGCGATGCTTTTCGAAACTTGCTTGGGATTTTGATTAAATTTATCGGCTTTAGACGTGACAATTAAAAACGTTTGCCCTGTGAGCTCCTTTGTGACCAACTAATACCTGAGGGAAGTCGATACAACCATGTCTTCATCGGAATTTGCGAATACACCAATCAAACGTATGTTCAACTGAGGCGTCTACACTACAGACTCTGCAGCTGATTGTCATTCACACACGCGTGACCATGCTTCACATAGCGGTATCTCATTGGCTGAGTTCAGTACGCGATCGCTGATTGGTGTTCGAGACCCTAGGGCGTTCGCTGACTGGCAAAACCGATTGGTCAGTAATACTTCGCATTTGAACCTGCTGTGAACAGCTGTGGGACAAAGTTCTCACTTCTGCTGCTGTTACGCCACCAACTGATCATTTCTCCTACCGCAAGTTGTTTCTTACGTTTTTGTTTGCCGTTTGTCTGTTTAACTACATTTTTCCAATTACCATAAACAATTTATTCAGCTGTTTTACTTAAATACCTGTCTTTCCGATTCTGGCTGACGCTCTGAAAAAACTAATTTAGACTTTGTACTCCTGCAATTGAGCAACACTAATCAACCACTACTAGCATCACTTTTCCCCATGCCGCCAAAAAGGAGGGTACGTCTTAGCCTTCGGTCTGCAAGAGCGTCCGCTATGAGGGCAAGAAAGGCCCGCGAGTCCCAGGAGCAGACGACAATGCGACTATCACAGGTCGCTCAACGCAGCGCCCTCCCACAGGCCTCGCAGTCACAAGAGGAGCGTGCCACCTGCTTGACTGGGAAAGCTGCATACAGGGCTTCGTTGCGATCAAGGCTCAAGAATACACAACGGTCGAGAATGAATGTACAGGCTGCAGCAACCGCCTCTGCATCTCGTGCTTCCGAGACTCATCATCAAAGGCTTCTTCCTAACGTAAGAAACGATTCTGCCACTGCGTAATAAAGGCCAATAGAGACACTTGACCGCGGGCGCGCCGTCAATCCAGGGACGCTGCTGCAACAGCGAGCGCTAAGGCTGCTGAGACACCGCTACGTAGGTCTGTTCGAAATACTAGGAATGCTGCCACAACTGCCAGGTGGAGGGCAGCTGAAACATTTGACCGCAGGCGCGCCCTTCAATCCAGGGACGCTGCTGCAACAGCCAGGTCGAGGGAGTCCAAGACAGAAATGCAGCGGGCAACCCGCAATTCCCACAACGCTGCAGCAACTTCTGCTGCCAGAAACTCCGAGAGCCCACAGACAAGAGCAAACAGACTTTCAAGGGCTACTACAAACATGGCCTCTGTGCGCTTATCTCAAACTCCACAAGCTCGCCGCATACGCCTCGACGGCGACATTGATCGCCTTGCGTCCTCCGTGCTGTTACCTGTTCCAGTAGCTCTTTTTGGTCTTTCTTGGCTTTCAATTACGACCCCGGCATTAACTTAACTACGCGGGACGACATCAATGTAGGGTCCATGACCTGCGTTTGCCAATTCTGCAACGACCGCAAAGTTCGACTGCCACCACTGCATAAACCACCTACCCCGTTGGGGGGACTAATAGCCAGCTCCCATCCCGACTCCAACCCCTTCCTTAAAACAATTAGGCAATAAAACAACAACTTTCAAATGACCTCATTTGGGGCTCAGGTGTTTGGAGAAGAGTATTGTATGCCCACTTTCAAAGTACAGGGGCAGGTATTCCACCGAATTGGGTCTCTGCTGCCTGGGAAGACCTCTACGCCTAGATTTCTTTCAACTGTACTTTATTGCAGACTACAACCTACAGGCCGAAACCCGGATTGGTATTTTGCCGCCGTCGGGAAGAGTTCATCGCAGGGACGTCATACTACTACTTCAGGCCATGCTTCACGAGGTTAACAGCTACATTCGCAATTTCAAATATGCTTTGGAAAATGCTCCCTTTCCTTCCTTCAGCATTGTAATTGACGCCGACAAACGGCCTCATGATGAACACTAACGCCGCTACAATGCTCCTGCGTGCAACAAAATGGCCGCTATCATACATGGGAAGGAAGACCGCACTCGCGATATTGTCCTCAAATCAAGAGGCGGCGCTCTTCGCAGGATTTCAGAGACCCATCGATCATACGACGCATTGCAGTACCCTTTACTTTTCCCTTATGGTGACGATGGCTACCACTTCGGCATTCCTCTTTCATACTCCGGGTGGCCAACCTACAACGTTTCCAAAGCCTTATCGTGAAAGGCCTCCTATTTATACCGTTTCATGGTTAAGGATGGAGACTTCAACCTGTTTCATAGATGCAGGGAGCTTTTCCACCAGTTTGCGGTTGACATGGCCGCTAAGATGGAATCGGAGAGGCTTTGTTTTATACGGAATCCTCAGAAATGTCTGCGATCAGACTCCTACTTACTCTTACCTGACAGCCTTCGAAATTAAGTCAATCCCCCGGAACCTAGGGAAGCTGTGCATTCTGCCCTCTGCCTACACTGGGGGATCACGTTACATGATTGAACGCACGCAGGACGCTATGACATATGTTAGGCAATATGGGCGGCCAGCTTTATTTATAACGTTTACCTGCAACCTAAGCGGACAGGATTACACTCACACACATGACATTACCGCCCGCGTATTCCTCATAAAACTGGGAAAACTTATGGACTTAATAATGAAGGGGCGAATCCTACAGTGAAAACGCAACTACTATATTACATTGCCAGAATTAAAAATCTTGACCGATTATGAACGGGTGGCAGTTTTCGGGTAAGCACGGAGCAGCAACACAGCAGCCACCTATTGCAACCGTTTTCCCTTGAGCTCCTTGATTTTGCTACCAGTGAAATTCCCGGCCTATCAATGACCTCAACAACTGTGGATCCGTGCGTAAGTTCAATAATTCAAACCCAAAAGCAATTTAACTACATAAAACCCCGAGCAACGCCGGGCTTTACTGCTAGTATACACATATAAACACAAATATTATGGTAATGGTAATATAACCGTTTCCCTCCCAGGGAACATTTAAGCACATTCGGTGCCGTGCAAAAGTAAGTGAACACCAAATATAATATTTAAAATAATTGTTTCTTTTCCAGATAATCAACAAATATTAAGTAAACTATATATTTATTAAGAAACACTTTTATTAAATGAATTACAACTCCTTTTCAAAGATTTATATCAGGCTGGAATAAAAATATTAATTAAGAATTAAGATATAGAAAAAGTAAGTGAATCCTTACATTCACACACTTTATTTTTGTTTTACATGGTTGCCAGTTCAAATAATTTTCGTGGACATGTAAAAATCAAAATAACGTCTTCATTTTTTATTTCTTTTCTTTGGTAAGCTGTGTATACTGCAGTAAAGAAAATCATGGTTTATGCACAAGTGTGCAGTTATAGACTAAATTTCTAGAAAAATATTTATCTCAAAATCAAAATAACTTCCTGACGCTTTAACAAAATTGCATATTTGAGACCTATAATGACGGAGAAATAACAGCAAAAGCAAGTAGACAATTAGGTTGGCAAGTCCAGGCAAATCCTCTCTTGGGTTCTCCAAGGCTAACTGGCCAAAGTTGGAATCAATGTGCATACATCTTCAGAGCGACTAAATCTGAACAATGCCGATCTTCATGGTAGAATGTTAAAGAATGTCATTTCTCATGAAAAATCACAAGTTGCAGCTCATATTAATAAGCTAAAACATTCTGGCAAAAGATTTAAAGTCGGATTAAACCAAACTGGAGCTTTTGGGGAGGAACGATAGGTGGTATATCTGGTTAGGTTCGAATACGGCTTTGAAGGGACGAATTTGATACCCATTAAATATGGCGGTTGCAGCATTATGATTTATGGGGGCTTTGCTGCAATTGGAACAGGCAAATTAGTACGCATTTATGGTACAATGGACTCTGCAAGATACCAAGCAATTTTGAACGAAAGCGTTTTGTTCTCAGTTCAGATGTTGGGGTTATGTCGGGGATAGAACCTCCAACAGGACAATGATCTGAAACACCAAAGCAAATCCACAAAAGAATGTGTTCTTAAAAAGGAATTTCAAGTCTTAGAACGGCCTAGTCAAAGTCCTGATCTAAATCCAATTGAAAATATGTGATTCAAGTGTAACAATGCAGTGCATGCCAGAAGCCGAGGTAAAATTGAGCAGTTGTGGGAGTTTTGCCAAAACGGATGGTCAAAATCCGCACTCAATACTGCCAACAATAACTCCTTCGACGAAAAATTATTACCAGCAATACATTCTTGAAGAAAATAAATATTACCATCAATACATTGTTGAAAACAAAAATTACCAGCAATATATTTTTGTAAATAATTATTACCAGCAATGCATTATAACCAGCAATACATTTTTGAAGAAGAAAAAATATTGCCAGCAATTAATATTTGGAAAGAATATTACCAGCAATAAAATTTGTCAGCATTGAATAACCCATTGAGGTTGATATGCCGTAAAACAAAACAAAACAAACCAAACCGTATGTGCTTATATATGTACCCTTTGGGTGTATTGATTTATTTATTGTTGTACGTCTTCTAAATCTTTGGAGGTTATTTAAAGATAATAAATATTTTTAGATTGGAAGGGTTTTTGGAGATAATAACCATTTACCGACACACGTTGTACTAATTATCCCATAGCTGGGGTCTAGAAGAAGATTTTATCGGTCTGGAGGAAGCGATCCCAACGTCCAGCACCTTTGGAAAGCGCCTGAAAATCATAGCACGGTTTGATTCAAGTCTTTTGAAACTAAGCAGACGGAACCCTTGGGTGTGCTAGCACGACTTGTTCAGACTGTTGATCACGTAGAATAACGCGCTGTCTCCCGGAAACTGCAACTTTCAACATAATTGTAGAAAATTATAGAAAAAATCTCGTTGGCATTGTAACTTCAAAAGCAGGTGTCACCAAATATTTAATGTAAGGTTCACTTACATTTGCATTTCTTAAGTTTAATTTTTAATTAACATTTATACTCAGCTTAATAAAAAATTTGGAAAGTGGTTGTAAGTGATTTAATAAAGTTTTTTTTTAATTAATATATATTTTAATTAAGATTCGTGGATCATCTCGTAAAAAGAGCCTTTTTTAAAAATATTATCTTAGAGGTTCACTTACTTTAGCAGTATACATACACATAAATGCATATACGCATACGTGAACTTACCTATACAAGACATTTATACAGTCATATTAAACAGATATGACATATATATTCACACATTACCATATATATACACACACACTCAAATGTGTAAACGTATGCCTCCACATACGCGAACTTAGATAAACACATGCATAAATACTCATACAGAAATCCATGTATACATACGTGCACATGAAACACACATACAGTCACATATTTACACCTATACCTACACATACACAACCGACCTGTGACACGTAGAGCTGTACGTTTGCACTTGTCATTAGGTATGTATCAACATGTAAGATGTCCTTACTTGCACACACACACACACACACACATTATATAAACATAAATACATACAATTCTATACACACACGTTTAGCACATACATAAAGAGATGTTCATATATATATATATATATATATATATATATATATATATATGTTCGATTATATAAACACATATACACGCATACATGGTAACTCGTATCCGAGGATGCTCGTCTAATATGGTGGCTAACTAATCCGCAATGCAGGCGCCGATCAGGCACATTCTTGGTTGTTCAACACCCAGAGAGCTTACCTGTAGTTTATACTGCAACTATGTTGAAAGTTGCAGTTTCCGGGAGAGAGCGCGTTATTCTGCGTGATCAACAGTCTGAACAAGTCGTGCTAGCACACCCAAGGTTCCGTCTGCTTAGTTTCACTCGCAAGACTTGGATCAAACCGTGGTATTGTTTTCAGGCACTTTCCAAAGGTACTGGACGTCGGGATCGCTTCCTCCAGACCGATAACATCTTCTTCTAGACCCCAGCTATGGGATAATTAGTACAACGTGTGTCGGTAAATGGTTATTATCTCCAAAAACCCTTCCAATCTAAAAAATATTTATTATCTTTAAATAGCCTCCAAAGATTTTTAGAAGACGTAAAACAATGAATAAATCAATACACCCAAAGGGTACATATATAAGAACATACGGTTTGTTTTGTCTTGTTTTACGGCATATCAACATTCAATGCCGACATATTTTATTGCTTGTAATATTTTTTCCAAAATTAATTGCTGGAAATATTTTTTCTCCAAAAATGTATGGCTGGTAATATATATTTTCTTCAAAAATGTATTCCTTTAATAATTTTTCCTCAAAGAATTTATTGTTGGTTTTAAAACCTCTTGTTTACACTTTCATAGTGTTTTGGCCCCAGTTTGGGGGTTAACTATTTGCCCACAGTTGGGACCCTAACAGGTGCTACCACCCAGGGTCAGGGTGGACCTGGGTGATTCCACGCTCCTCAAAACCTCCTGATCAGATGCCTTGCTGCTGGACGTAGTTTATCGTCTTACCCAGGACGGATAAGCACATACATAAAGAGTTGTTAGCATATACAAGCACGTATAAACAGACCTATATATATATCCAATCATATACACAAGCGTTTAGTACATTCATAAATAGCCGTGCGTATATACATGCATGCATACACAGACGCACATGTAAACACATATACATACATTTATGTAATCATATATACACACGTTTACACCAATACGTGTACATAAGCGTAGTTACATAAGCTCATACGAGCATATAAACAACAGTACGTATATACATACATGTGTGTACAGTTATTTAAACACATATGCATACATACAAGCACTTATATATACAGGAGTTTACACATACATCAACAGCCGTACGTATTCACATGCACATAGATTATCCAGCTGCTAACAGCAACGAACGTGCCAAATTTGTAAGAAATTTAATCAATTGATGAAAGGGTAATTTGTTTATATTCCTAAAATTTTCAAATAATAACTAAATATTTACCTTTTTCCTGATTCTCTCTTCTTCTGATGTCATAAATTAGATTTTGACACACACAAGATATTGTAAATTAGGCTGAGCTGAAAAACAGAAGAAGAAAATATTGCCCAGTTAAAATAAACATTCAACCAATTATATAACATCGTCACCAGAAACGTCGCTTCATCATCTGGTAATGTCTGGCAAGTCGGACTTGTGGATGATGAAGCGTTAGTTCGAGCATCATTGGGTGAACCATACTATTGTTTTTGTGCCCAAATTAAGCTTCGATTCGTATATAACGACAGTGTCAATAGAAAAAAAAATATGTGATTGAAAAGTTCAATTTTTATTTTTAAAATCAACTTGATTAGCTAATTATTTTTTTTTTAAAAATAGCCTCTGTTGAATTTCATTTTTTTTTTCGACTATAAATCGCTAGATCCTATTTATAGAGAATAAATTATTTTGAAAAATATTTTAAATTTATCCTGTAAGCACGTACATGCATACTTTTTTAGGCTCACACACACAGATACAGATACAGATACACACTATCTCACATACAAACAGATACAAAACACATAGACAAATAGATAGCCAATAAGACACATGAGGCTACTGAGTGTAAAAACAGTATGTGAAAACGAGAAGCGAGAAGAATAAAAGGAGTTAAGAGAGAGATGGCGATTGATATTGCGTAAACAGATACAAAACACAGACAAATAGATAGCCAGTAAGACACATGTGGCTACTGAGTGTAAAAACAGTATGTGAAAACGAGAAGCGAGAAGAATAAAAGGAGTTAAGAGAGAGATGGCGATTGATATTGCGTAAACAGATACAAAACACAGACAAATAGATAGCCAGTAAGACACATGAGGCTACTGAGTGTAAAAACAGTATGTGAAAACGAGAAGCGAGAAGAATAAAAGGAGATAAGAAGAGAGAGATGGCGATTGATATTGCATTTATCTTTTTGACGATCAAACTTGACTAGTCGTAAAAGATCCACAAGCGAGAAATGTTATACATGTTCACCGTAGTCTGAATGTAGAAAATCAACGTAAGTAATTTGTTCAATGAAACAACACCAATATCTAGTAGCAGCTGTTCAATAATTCTTAAGGTCTCCCATATCAAAGGTTGGCAGTGAATATTCGGAGAGAGTAGGAAAGTGTAGTTCTTCAGGTCTTTCATGTGACAGGTTCGCAGTGGATATTCCGACAAGAAAAAAAAAACCAAAATGGCCGCCTTTATACACGTCGGATTGAATATTTCATATCTTCTGATTGGTTAACCTTCTCTTGGTAAACTATAAAATGAATCAGCTCATTTTGGTTGGCTCACTAGTATATAAGGATGTATCCAAAAATTGTAACAAGAAGTGCGAGAGAAGATACTGTTATTTTAGGAAAAATACGCTTACATCAACCAATTCAATTGTGAATTGATGAGACCTTGCCGCCAATTTTGTACTGCGCTTAAATTCATAAAGTCTAGGTACCATAGAAAAGAGTTATTTCTGTTATGTACAGAAAATGTGGCACAATGCCAAAATCGGGAATGGGGAAAAGGACGCTCTTCATCTGTCTAAACTTTAAACTTAGCTAGCCACAAACACTGACCCAGACATACGACAATATTCCTAACACCTAAACAACGCATTCTTAGTTACCTTTCTTACTACATTCACCATAATACCTCATTGTCTCTATGAAAATCCTAACTAGTCCCCATATGTACAATTCATTGTCTGTGGGGGGAGGGGAATAAAACAATAATTTAAAAACGAACCCCAATTAGTATTAACAATATACATAAAGAATTCATCTAAAATATAACCATGTAAATATTTATAGAAAAGGCACAGAGAAGCGACATTACATCGATGGGAAAGTGACTGAAGCCGAGACGCTAGGTCAAGACCAATGATATTGCAGATTTTTCTTTGGATTTCATCAAGGATCTCTAAGTATACAATAATATAGTGGAAGTGAATGCTACGAGTAAAAGGACAGTGCTAAACGGGGTTAAACTATATATTAAAAGAAATATGTACATTAGGTATAATTCATCAAACATTTAATATCTAATATGTGCTTAAGTTTTGTAACTTATAACAACGACTGTTTATTTTTATTTATATTTTATTTTACCGACAGATGATCCCAAAGCCCAGTAACTTATTTGGGAAACCTGATCTGCTACGTGCCTCTGAGCCGTCTATGTCAACTTCTAATGAACTTTCCGAGACGGCCAGCTACAATGTGAGTCCCTTGTTTCTATGTTTTGCTCATTTTAGCGTTTCTTTTGATCTCTTTCCGTTTTATTTATTATTAAAAAACTAACCCGATGTCTCTAACGTGACTGACGAGTCTTCTTTAAACGACGATAGTGCAGTTTCACACCCTTTATGAACCGGGTAATGCCAATTAGAAATACCGAAAAAGTGATGGGCTTTATAAATTAAAAATAATTATAACGTAGAGGGCTCGAAAAAACAGCAGAAACAATAGATTTAACATTCGAAATTTGCAATATAGAAAGGGATGTAAGAACAGCATTAATGGGTTCCGATTAACGGTTACAAATACAAAAAATCAAATATCTCTAAGTATTTCATCAAGTATCTCTAAGTATAATATAATATAGTGGAAGTGAATGCTACGAGTAACAGGACAGTGCTAAACGGGGTTAAACTATATATTAAAAGAAATATGTACATTAGGTATAAACTTCGTATTGCTTACAATAATTATTTTACTGTTTACGATGATTTATCTTCAGTCATTTTACCGCCATTTTACTATGAATCTGGGCTATCTCCTTAACATTCCCGGAGCCATGATAAGAAATTCCAAGTTTATACATTGTTTTAAATAGATTTTAAATGTGATGTGAATGTCAGCGGAAAATGTTAAGATTTTGATGATGAGAAGGATAGATATAAATTGAAGAGGCTAAGATTGCAGTGTTCGCGGAAGTATCGACGCGGGAGTCTGTTTCACAATGTAGGAGTGCATGGGAAATTACTAAGTGGAAGTTATTGGAATACGGAGGGAATAAGGTTGATTCGACTCAGTGGAGGTAGCGTGGGCGGTCTTATGTGTAAGGTCTGAACTGGTAGAACGTAGAGTGTCTGAACATTTGTCAAATAGTAGCGACAGGATGGTGACGTTGAGTGTGTGCTAAAGAGGCAGTAACATGAAATTGTGCGGTAAGGAATAATGATATACATGACATATATATATATATATATATATATATATATATATATATATATATATATATTAAAAAGAAGAGAGAAATTACAAACGTTTTTGGATGTAATGTGTATGTATTTTTTAAAAATATTATGCTTTATTTTCCGTAATTTTGCTACACGTGTTTCCCGTCTCGTGACCGTCATCAGGCAACGGGTGGACATTTCCACATATTAATAAAAATGATTCATTTTTTTCCTTTATGTTTTTCTATGTTAAATATTCACGATATGGGACATCATCTTTTGTTTGACCCAAATGTATTTCTTGAACTGGTAGTTAAAAGTTCTGCGTGAAGTGTTATAAAGCAATTAAGACTGGTCCGAGAAAGGATTTAATGACCTCTGTGTGTTCTTAGATCTATTTCCATTTTCGTGTGTTTCTGTCAGCATGCGTGATACAATGTGTATATTCCCTCTCCATGCATACACACTGTCTCACTACGAGGAATTATTAAACACATTTGTACACATATATACACACACATACACATGCACACATATACACACATACACATACAACAAATATATATATATATATATATATATACATACATACATATATATATATATATATATATATATATATATATATATATATTATAGGAGATTAATATAAATACATGTTTAAAATCGTTGCACAATAGTCTCGAGTTAACTGTATTCACTAGTTTTTTATAGACGTATTTTAATAAAATCTGTTACAATTAGCTATACGTTTGATTATCCTATAACCCCTCCCCTTAGCTTCTTATGGAAAAATGAACAAGTCGTATTTGTCTACAATTATGATACAGTGTTGCCATTAGCTTATAGTTTGAATTAATTTCAGACCTGCCACAAATGTCCTTGTCTAGCAATCTGTTTCAGCTTACATTATGCCATTATCTAAATTTCATTTTTTATGGTTAATTTTGAATTTAGCGTAGGTCTGACACCTGATTGGTTAATCAGTGCAAATCCACAAGCCTCGTTTTAATATTAATTCTGATCTCGTGTTTTCTCGTCTTCTCTTCTCTTACACTTAAACAGGTATGAGAGGGAATATTTTGCTTTTGAAATTAAAAATAATCGTTTACTCACCTGTTACTTACCATAGCCTGAAGTAGCACAACTTAGCGCCGAAACACGAAAGCTATTGTGTAGAGATTTTGAAATGTCTTTGCTTTAATCTCCTATAATAAATAATATAAACCTCTCCTCTGTATTGAGTCCTTATTTAAAATTCAAATCTATGGACTGTGAAATTATACTCCATTTGTTCTTATTTGTACCTGAAAACTTCATTTAATCTACCGGCGTATAATGTTTTCGCTCCACTGCCTATGTGTATAGATATTTCATCTCGGTAAAAAGAATTTAAAAAATTATTGACAACGGTTTGCTTTTATATTTCGTTGCATAATATTAAAAACAAAAACAAACAAGTTAACGATTCTTTTTTTTAAATGTTTCTTTAATACTTTTTGGCTTTAAACTTTTTTTTTTGACGCCATCGTTCCACTATTGGAATATAATTCCAGACATGTTCATTTCATACTAGGTGTTAATATACACGCACCAGACTGAAATTCTGCTTAGACATCGTGTTAACGTCAAGTTATACTGATTTTCCTCAAATTCTGCGACTATTTTCTCGTATTAAAACGTTAATTACGCTTCAAGTGTTATTAAATAATTTTAAAAAATAGCAAATCGATAAACAAAGATCTTCATAAAATACTCTTTGTTGTTCTGCTTACAGTAAGCGATGAATTTAGCATATAAGGACGCCTTCGCTGTACAGCTCACAGATCTTCTTCTCTTTGGACATTCGCAGTTTCCGGCAAAATTGTTAGGATACCTCTTGAACGGTTAAATAGTAAATATGAAATTTTACCTTTGTTTGAACCACCATTGCGAAAACGTGATATATATGTGGATGTATAAGTAGTGTAGTGGTTAACAGTCCGATACATGGAAGTGATGATCCGAGATCGAATTCCGGTCGACTTCGTTGCAGTCACTTTCTCACAAATACCTGTGGAATCATTGTGAACCCATCTCTCCTCTCCCGTCTGTAGCTTAAATAGCAAGGTAGACTGGACTATTCAGTCAATGTTTGCAACGAGAATAGGATGAGAGGCGGTCTGAATACCCCAAAGATGATTAGTCTAAGGATGCAGATACAATACCCGTAAAGCAAAAACAAGTCAATTTTCAACAAATACTGATGACAAACTTGTGTTCCACAGGCTGTTAACGAAAAGAGGAATGTTTCTCCATTGCGACAAGTCTTCTTTCACAACAGATAAATAACCTGTTCCTTAAATATATTTTATAAAAGATTATGTAAAATAATTAGAAAAAATATTGACAACGGTTTGCCTTTATATTTCGTTGCATAATATTAAAAAAAATACAGGTAATGCTTATTTTCCGTAATTTTGCTACACGTGTTTGTCAAATAGTAGCGACAGGATGGTGACGTTGAGTGTGTGCTAAAGAGGCAGTAACATGAAATTTTGCGGTAAGGAATAATGATATACATGCCATATATATGAAGAGTTTAATGAAAGAAAGTTAATATTCTGTGCTTTATGGAATCATTGGGGCATTTTTCTTTTCGGCATCTTAAAAAGCAATGAAACAATAAAAAACACATGTATGCATCCAGTAGATGCAATATGTCTATATCAGTTTGGTCAAAAATCGCCTCGCTCGTGTTAATAAGTAAAATATGATTTCTCCTCTATGTCTACACAAGGCTGTATCCAGGAAAAAATTGCAGGACAACATTTTGGATCTCGGTCAGTCTGTTCTAACTTAACCTGACTTTGAAAAAAAAAACGATTATTACGTTTTTGGGATCGTTACAGACGCTTTCAAAAGGAAAATTATCTCTATTAAAAATGGCAGGTTCAAGAGGTCATCAGAAAGTTTTTAACAATCAATAAGTATCGAAAACTACCTGAGTAATTGCAACAAATCATTCCAAATAATGGTGAGTAAAATATGACTGGAATTTATTTTTCGAAGAATAGAGCTGTTATTTACTGTAATAATATTTATTTTGCCTCTGGATACAGGCATCTTTATCATCCTGTATTAGAAAGAAATCAGACGCCATCATCGTTGTGACACTGATAATATTTTTCGCTGCGTTATCTAATCCATTCAAATGTTCTTGGCTTCATATCCCCGAGAAGATATTAACATAATATAGGGGACAACAATAGTAAATAAAAAGAACCATTTATGCGTGACAAATGCAGACGAAATGTTCGGATCTTGGAAATGATATTGATGCAATTCATGCTGAAAAGAAAGTGCTTTTTGTTCACGGAAATCAAATGAACGTACACCTGAAGCACGTGAGATTGGCTTAAATGTACGCCAAAGTCATTTTAGCAATTATTCCTAGATATGTCAAAATATTCGATCATCTTCAGAAAATATTCAACGTGAACGCATTCATTATATTCCTTAAACTGTTTAAAGGCATTATATAAGGCTTTTCATTTAAACCATTTAAATTCGGATTTATGCCCTCCTCGTTGTCACTATTGCTATGTTTCGACCGTTGTAACTACCAGCCTTCCTTTTTACATTTTTCTCGTCCTGTTGTCAATATCTAGGGATATCTATCCTCATACATTTATTAGTCCAGTCCGGTTATTGATGGTTATTCCACTGGGTCTGTTTAATTGATTGATTCTCTTTTTACGGGTTATCAACCCTTTGTATTTAAAGCCAGAAAATATTTTTGGATTATATATTTTTTAATGTTTTAGTGATACAATTATTTTTAATTAAACCATAACAGGAGGATTCATACCTTTCCCAAGGGCATTTCGTCGTAAGTGAATATAACGAACCCAACGGGAACTTGAAGCTTACGGCCCCTGGTATTCCTAAGCCGTCACCCATCTAGGTACTGACCAGGCTCGACGTTGCTTAACTTCGGTGATCGCAAGAGAACCTTTGTTCCAACATCATGGAGTCTGAGGAGCAGCGGACAATAGCCTAGTAGCGTTGGTTCCTGCATTAATTGGTAGACGAATATTTAGTTCAATCCCTGCCCTGGGTCTTACTCCCTCGGATTTATTGGTGACTGGGGGTGGCAGTAACTGATTCCGAATTTGACCTTATGCACATAATAATTCCTTATTCCAGAAATTAAGACTTTTTTACGAATTAGAATCATTTTTTGTCATTTGGCTTATTAACATATATATATATATATATATATATATATATATATATATATATATATATATATATATATATATACATATATATATATATGTATATATACATATGTAAATATATATGTATATATATATGTATATATATATATATATATGTATATGTATATATATATATATATATATATATATATATATATATATATATGTATATATATATATATATATGTATATATATATATATATATGTATATATATATATATATATGTATATATATATATATATATATATATTGAATATTTTACTAATAACGGAAATAGATTTAATTCTTCATTTCTGTAATAGCTATTATACCATAAGGGCTTGTGGAGCACAGAACCACACATTAAGGGCAAATGTCCTTTTTACCTTTTTGCTATCTCTCCTAACCCCTGCCAGCCATTTAAACAAGTTCGTTAATTAGCTTATTCCTTACTCTCCATTAATAGCTGACCACTCGTACACGAGGATACCCATATACTAGGGAGACTAGCCAATCCCTATTGCAGACTCTCGCTCAGGCACATTTGTGTTTGTTCAACACCCACAAAGACAACCTGTGGTTTTCACTGCAACTATACTGAGTAGAGCTTAGTTACAGATTCTGGCAGACAGACAGACAGACAGAGAGAGAGAAGAAAGAAAGAGAGAGAGAGAAAGAGAGAGAGAGAAAGAGAGAGATCGTGTTATCTAGAATGATCAACAATCTCAACAAGACCAGCACAGTCAAACCCTCGGTCAAGATGACTTGTGACCTCGTGTTAGCGCAGCTATTGACGGCCCCAAGGGTTCCGTCTACCCAATTTAACTCACAAGGCTTGATTCAACCCGTGGTATGTTTTACAGGCACTTGCCAAAGTTGCCACACGCTGGGATCGTCCCCGCGCCAGACGATAACATTAAGTGCCTTCCTGACAAATCGAACATGGTGAGATTCGAACCCGGGGTTTCATTGTCAGAAAGCGAACGTTCTAACCACTCGTTCTTCCCTTATCCTTCTTGTTTTGCATTTAATAAATGTCAAAATTGTCAAGCCCTCTCTAGTCATTATGCCCCTTAGAAGTTTCAACATATTTTGATTCTTAGTATAGGTTTCTTTTTGTTTCCTTTTTTCTCGGAAAAAGTCGTCGTTGCTCATATGTTCAGTCTATAGTATTCTCAGTATCCTTCGGTAAAACCCACTTTTTGTTTCACCAAGTCGCCTCTTCTTCTGTGGGGTAATTGTTCAGCATTCACTGCTATATATGAGGATTGTATACTACATAATAGTTCAGTACATTCTATTTCCTTTCTAAAG
>OZ038494.1:75463621-75526121 GCA_964036315.1 Acanthosepion esculentum | reverse complement strand
GACAAGAGTAGACTTAAAGAGGATTTACTCTGCTTAGAATAACTGATATAAGCGTAGTGACTATTTATAGTCCTCTACAAACGAAATAGTTCTCCATCATAAAACAAGGGAGATTACAATCGATTACTTTATCCCAACGTTATCCCGTGTTTTTCTTGCTGTATGCAGCCTTGCGTTGTAATGAAGAATATTTTACCTTTAATCCACTGTGTATGCTGCCATAGCCATGCAAAATCAAAGTCTGTTAGGGAATTTTAAAATCTGTTCTGAACTGACAACTAGGATTAGTAGTAAAGATATATTGGTCATTACGATTAGTTCCTAGAAAATAAAATTATTTATAATTTAATCGATTATGCTTGGGCGTGAAAGCTTGCCGTGGCTAATTTTACAGTTAACCATATAACGAAATGTAGATAGAATACGACATGGTAATGCATACGAAGTAAGAGTTTAGTTCAACGAATTATTTCCACTTGCCACAAAATTTTCAATCGCATCCATAAAACAGCAGATTGATATGGGCTCTTAAAAACAACTAGAATATTACCTGATATTCATAAACATGAGCTGACCGAAATCTCAAGATGAAGCACTGTTACTTCTAGGATTTTTATTCTTTTATTTTTGTCCGGTATAGCAGAATTCTTTTCTTGCGTTCTTCGAATTTTCTAAAAGTAGAATTTTTTTTTTAAATCCTCAAAGAATATTGTATTGTTGAAATTATCGCTAATATTTTTTGTTGAGATTTACAAACTCTACGTTTCGTTCAATTTCGCAAACCAATCGATGAAATTTGAATAGAGTGACTTATCTGGAAAAAATACTTTCACAAAAAAAACTACTAGTTTAATAATTTCTTTAATTTAATTTTTAGCACTTCATGGGAAACAATATTTTTTTCAAAAAATTATTTTTTTCGTTTTTCCTTTTTAAATAAATTCTTAGGGTCGAGACTTTCAGATGAATGTCTTGAAAGGCGCCAAACCCGTTCAGAAATATTTAACCTGTCATCTGTACGCAAACCCTTCATAGAATCCATGGTCAAAAAAAGGCTTTACAATGACCCTCCTCCTTTGAACATTGGGAACTGACGCTACAGAATTACAAAGAAAAGAAGTGTGCCATATAACAGAAGCTACATCACTTGAGGACTACCAACAGCAGCAACAGTTAAAATGGATAGCACATGTAACTCAAAGAGGAAATATTCACATAATCAAGATACCAACGTTTCACACGACTTCAAATAAAGAACTGTGCCATATAACAGAAACCACATCACTTGAGGACTATAAAAAGCAGCGACAAGGAAAATGGATAACAACAAAATAATGACACAAGCAACATGTTAACATTCGACCCCACTTCACATAGAACGTTAGGAAGGAAATCTCCACCAATACTAGAAAAAGCGATAACAGCTACTGAACTTGAGAAATCTGTTTTTCGGAGAAATTTAAAAAAAAAGATTTTATAATTTTCAACTGAAAGAAGCACTGGCTGCTCTGTCAATGAATACCGAATGTTTCCTTATAGGGAAACGGCTAATATCACTGTTACCATTATCATTGTTGAACTATATTTCATCTCTTTGTTTTTGCCTGAGTCGTATTTATATTTAACCGAAAGTTAAATGGGTATGACCCTAAACTACATCCGCCAGCAAGGCTTCTGATCGAGAGCTTTTAAGGAGCGTTGAACCACCTCATAATTGCTGTTGTTCCCAATTCTACCCTAACCGTGAATGGTAGCACCTGTTAGGCACCCAGCTATGCGAAAATAGGCAACCCCCAAACTAGGATCAATACACTATGAAAGTATAGAAATAGATTTTTATAGTAAAGATACCAGCAATACATTTTTGGGGGGGGATTATTATCAGCAAAATATTACAAAACATTTACAAAAATTTGTCAATGAAACCTGATCTACAAACTGATTTCTTACAAAGAATACACATTCTATTCATATGAACCTATACTAAAAATCTAGTCGGAATTAAATAACCCATTGAGGTGTTGATATGCTGTAAAACAAAATAAATCAAAACGAAAGTTAAATTAGCTGCATGGAGAGAACATGAAGAATAAGCCGTAGACAAGATTCGAAATTGCCTCTCTTTGTACTGGATGTCTTTGAAGTTCTATTTTATACTCATTTGTCTATGGCATGCACTGAACTAAATTGGGAGTCAATCTGACTTCATTAGTGCAATTCTGATTGTTAAAAAGATCATTTCAGTATAAACACGTAGGCTCTTCTTACTGAAGGAATCTCATTCATTAAATGCAGATGGTATTTTAAGCTATTCAAGATTATCGATAAAAGTGTCTCTTAATATTATTTTTAACCATCAAAACATTTTGCTTAATACTTGCTAATTACGAGGACATACAAGTGCTCAGAGAGAATCATATCGCAGTGGAATCAACTGAAAACGAACTATCTCCATGGTTATTTATGAGAAAACTGAAAATAAACATTTAGAAGAACGTGCATTTTCCAACAGCCCTGGTGAAGCCAAAATAATTCTTCCTGCGAGTCAAGTTAGCCGGTAAAATTCCTTTTTGATACATCTAAATATCTATTTTTATTTTCTTCGAAGACAATATGAAAATCAAACATATTTACCTGGCAGTCGTGCGTACGTTCTTTCGTTATGATAGTGCATAGAGTTCATATAATTTGGCGGCAGTGGAAGCTGAGTAAAAAAGAAAAAAAAGGAATTTAGTAAATGGAATAAAATGGTATGAAATGCCTTTTAATCTGGACAGCGGCATGATGTCCTTCTCCCTAATGTGATTGCTAGAAAGATTGCCAACTAAAACAGCCACATGAAAATGTCCGGAGAAAAAACGATTGAAACTTTGTGTCAATGATCTTTCTTTTTTTTTTTTTTCCATTTTTTTTTTTTTTTTAATCATTTCCTCCCAAGCTCGGCAATAGACCAACTAAAAACGCAAGAGGTTTCTGAGTGCGAAAGATTATGAGGAAATGAAAAACATTATTATGGAATAATCGATAAGACGGAAGATAACGATTAACATTGCATTTGATTTTTTGAAGATCAACTTTGATTGGAAAATAAGACACCGGACGAGATTTCCTTATTTTGCGACACATCAACATATCTCTGGATTACTTAATGCCGAAATCTAAATATTTTGTACGAAGTTTTATGCTTTCAAATACAAATAGTTTGCACATAATACTTTCAAGGTAAAGCTATGTTTTTAGATATATAGTGTGTAGATCATAAAATGTATTGTTTGTAATTTTACTATAAAAATGTATTTTTTTATTTGTTAGTGTTGCATTGATTGTTATCTTTTTATCTTTCTATAAAAATGTATTGTTGGTCATTTTATTATAAAAATGTATTGTTGGTCATTTTATTATAAAAATGTATTGTTGGTCATTTTATTATAAAAATGTACTGTTGAATTTTTGTTTGGTGGTTCACTATTTGCCTATAGCTTGTACCCGAACCAACCTGAGTCAGAGTGGACCTGGGAACAACAACAGTGAAGAAGTGGTTCCAAACTACTCAAAACCTCCAATATCCCAATCAGAGGCCTTGCTGCCAGATATAGTTTATTATCATACCCAAGACAGTGTTTCTTATTGTTGTGTCATCACTCTTGGGATGACAACATACACTTGCTTGATACTTCATCTATGCCAACATAGTAGGACACTTTGTAATCACAGATACCAATTACAATACATCGATGAATAATACTTGTATCAAACATCTTAGAATAATACTTGTAGTAATAGTACTTCGTATAGTGAGAAGGGAATAGCAGTCCGAATAGCATAGGGGATAGAGGAGAAATAGCGAATACAGTAAGAGAGGATAGACTAGAATAGCAATTTTTTTTAACATACAATGTGTATTGACACATGCGATACCCTGTCTTCATCAAATTATACTGTCAATTTTCCCATAGTTGGAACCCTAACTGGTGTTACCACCCCGAGTTAGGGTGGACCTGAGAGCAGTTAAGAGGCGGACCCACGTTACTCAAAACCTTCAATCTCCCAATCAGAGGCCTTTCTGTCGGATGTAGTTTATTGTCATACCCAGGACGAAGCAGTGCGACAGAAGTAACTGTTAGCATGGAATTTACCTGTAACATCAAACTATGTCAACAGTCAAATGATATGACCTTGCCGCCAATCTAGTTCCGTGCTTAAACTGATAAAATCTCGGTAACATAGACGAAGGTTGATCATAAGGATTATCAAGAAAATTTTATAGAAAAGGCACACGGAAACTGCATCACAGCGTTGGAAGCACGATTGAAAGTGACATCAACTAATAGAAGGATATATCCGTTTATTATTTATTTAATATAGATAATTATTAATCTCAAATGCATGTGCACAACACACTCCCATTGTTTTCCGAGTGGACCAATGTATTGAAATAGTTACGCCCGATGTATATAGTTGTATAACGTAACATAAAGATGAACGACGTCGAAAAGTGACTGTAGCCGTGATGCTATGTTAGGACCGATAACAGTGCAGATTCTTCTTCGGATTTTATCAAGAATCTCTAAATACACAGCACGAGCACAATACCAGGTGTGACAGCAATTATCAATGCATAGACGAATGTTAGAATTTTAAATGTGTAAAATAGATTCTGGCAAGTAAATTATCTAATATCTAAGTGGAGCAACTTTCCTAGCAGCGGACCTAGCAAAAGTTTTGAAAACGATTACGTATACTACGAGTTTAATAATAATTTACAAATATATTTATATGTTACCATTGTAATAGAGATTTCTGTAAACTCCAACAATTTACGTTGGCCGTCTGTCGAATCTGTAGATTCAGTATGGAATATAAAGCTATAGGCGCAAAACGGTAGTTAGAGCTGCTATGGTTACAGAAAAAAGTTATTTTCTTTTTCTTTACTTCTAGAGACGGTGACAGGAAAAAAAAACCCTCCAATCTCTTCCCCAAGCACTGATGACAATTTACACATATCAATGTATTGAATGACATAAGCACATATGAACTGAAGGGATATGGTATACAAAATACAAAAAAAAATTTTTTAAAAAACACGAAATAACAAATATAGCTTAACCAACATTTAATCAACAAAGCCACATTGAGCACGTGGCCTGTTTAAATAAACTAATGGAATTATAAAATAAAACCTTTTTCATCTGTTAATTTACTTGCTGGGCAACGACTCTCCTCAAGTTCCAAATGCGACACAATTATTACCTATCCCCAGCAGCGTAAAGAACACCATATTGAAATTACAAATTTAAAGTAACAAACGAAAATGCTCAGCGTGCAAATCCATCACCACAAGTGCCTATCTTCAAATTACAAATGGGACGCAACAAATGCCCTGTTAGAGACTTAACGTGACAAATGTCTATAATCAAATTACAAATGCAACGCAGAAACACTAATGACCAAGTTAAAAATGGAAATTAAGAGACGACCATCCTCATGTTACAAATGCGTCGTCATATCCGCTAATGCTTGAGGTGTAAACCAGGCACAACAAACGCCTATCCAGCTTTGAAATAAGAGATATGCTTCTCTTTGACTTGTTATCAACATCTGGGTAGCGGGGGAAGTTATTTTCCAGTAGCATTTGTGTGACAGCGAACATTCAGTATTTGACCTCTCTTCACTAAACCCACTTTCCGCGCCGATATCGTCTGACCTGCGTCCGCTTTGTGTTATTAATGGCGTTTTTAAAAAAAATTAGAGTATTTTTTTTTAATTAATCATTTCGTCTCAACAAAAGTCTCAAAGACTTAAGGGGTTACTGAGCAAAAGTTAGTGAGACGGAACTAACTTGAACACAGAATTCAAGAAGACAGAAGATGACGATTGACGTAGCATTTAAAACGTTTTTAAACTGTACTTGAAATGATGGCAAAAATTCAGAAGAAAATACCACGGGTGAAAAGTGCGAGAAAAGACACTATCGGCATAGAACTTACGCCCCTCACTTAGCGATTTCAACAGTAAAATGAGTCGATCTAGCTGCCACTATAGTACTACACATAAATTCGGAAAGTTAGGGTATAAAAGAGGAAAGCATATGAGATTGATTAACATGAAAGTACTTATACAAATGCTCAGTGATGCTACATCACTGCTATGAGATAATGAACGAAGCAGATATGTCAGTCCAGGACCGAAAACATTGCAGATTTTTTGCGATTCTGTCTAGAATTTTTATACATAACAGAAGAACCAAACGAGATCAATATTATAATTAACGATCAGACTTTCCCTATTGCTTTAATTCGACTAATAATTTTTCAGTTCTCCCTTTAAATTTCCTATGAAAACGGTGTCATCTATTAAGCGTATGTTCTCATGGTCCTTCGTGCCATAACATATCCTGTCAGAATAACCTCCCTCTCAGTCAGTCAGTTATGTGCCATGCGTGATACACGCTTAGACGATCATGTATCTTTCGATTCATGCAGCAGGTTGCCATTTCTTTCAGCAGTAGACAAGATGCCGTCAAAGTCTATAAAACGCGGCCTGTCCTGCTATTTAAACATAGCTGGGTAGAGGATTCATACTTTTCTCAAGGGTATTAGAACGTAATGGATTCGGCTGGACAGTCAGACAGTCAGTCAGTCAGTTATTTGCCACGCGTGATACACGCTCAGGCGATCATGTATCTTGGTTCTTTATAAATTGCGTAATCAGTCAACGGTGAGACTAGGGCTATTTAAATAACGTTCTTAGAAAATGCAATTAAACAGGAACATTTTTAAATATGAACGTCACTTCTCCACATAAGCACTATCAATATCAGAGCTTTTCTGCTTGTGAGGATACCGGCCATTTATTAAATTCTGGAAACTCTAGAGGAGTTAACCATGCAAAAGCAGTTACTTTTTGCGTCATTAACGGTCTAAGAATAACTTTCAACAAAATTTAAGGTTAGGAAATTTTTAAAAAAAGGCCAGCTGGAAAATAACGACGCTAAGGCTGATGATTTCTAGTATAAATTATGGCACAGTTACCCTATCGTAGGTAATAGAAACAGACAGGGGAATAGCATTCACTGATAAAGCTTTTCACAGGCTTCTTTTGATAATTGTTTCAAGGCCCTTTCGTAATAAACAGGTGTAACTATCTTTCACTTCTATAGAAATCAAGTAGCACTATTCCCTTAGCAGCCCAGAAATCTACCACCATAAACTTCCCTCCATAAACGGTTTGTTTTAGCTTTGACTGAAACCTTACCACGTCTTGATAACCATTCTTTTGGAGTTTTTTTTTCTTTATTTTCGGGGTCGTGTTGGTAAATCCAAGCTTCATGTATACTTATAATTCTCTTCGGAAAAGCTTGCACGATTTTGATGACAATTAAGTATAACCCGGATATAAGAGACCCTGATATAAGAGAAACCCTGATATAAGAGAGATCATCTCTGGTCCCAAATTAGAGCCTGTGTTAATGTATATATAATAGACCAAACCCGGATATAAGAGAAACCCGGATATAAGAGAGATCATCTCTGGTCCAAAATTAGAGCCTGTGTTAATGTATATATAATAGACCAAACCCGGATATAAGAGAAACCCGTATATAAGAGAGATCATCTCTGGTCCCAAATTAGAGCCCGTGTTAATGTATATATAATAGACCAAACCCGGATATAAGAGAAACCCGGATATAAGAGAGATCATCTCTGGTCCCAAATTAGAGCCTGTGTTAATGTATATATAATAGACCAAACCCGGATATAAGAGAAACCCGGATATAAGAGAGATTTTTCTGGTCCCAAATTAGAGCCTGTGTTAATGTATATATAATAGGCCAAACCCTGATATAAGAGAAACCCGCATATAAGAGACTTCTCATCCGGTCCCGGCAACTCTCTTATATCCGGGTTACACTGTATCTAAAAGTTCCGTTAAAGATTTTGTTCTTGTTCGTTGTTGATCTTAGCGCAACAGTTGTGCAAAACTTCTGCTCCATTTTCCTTCTTCGCATACAATTGTGTGAGGTGAACCAACTAAGATATCTCCCACATTAGTGGCTGTTGATCATCGTTCACCCTTAATTAAATCTCGTTCATTAACGTTTAGCCTTACAAACTAATGTTGACCAATCCATTTAACACGTTCATCTCCGTCCCGTTGGCTTTTGAAACTAGTTATCCATTTATCAGTACTTTATTTTTTTTTCAGGATCGTAAAATTAAAACAATGTTTAACCTCCAGTTACAAGAGAGTATTCAGTATTTGTTTAAAATTTCCGTTGCAAGCATCGCTCCTGGCTGTTTACAATTTAGCCATTTTGGTATTCACGAAGCAGAAAATTTGCTCAACTTTAATTTTTCAAAATCTGACATATTTTCAGATTGTGTGTAAGCTGAACCAGGTGAGGTGTCAATGCAGCCAGCCATCATTTTTGTGAATAGTCGGTCGTCCACAATTAAATTTTAAACAGAAGTGATTTTGCTTCCTCACAAACTGATTTTGTTGATCTGATGCCCCGTTAATTATTTTCAACTCTGTTTTGTATTTTTTGAAAAAGATTATCCATTTGTTAATTTTCTGAATTTTTTCAGGGAATTAAATCCACTTTCTTAAAACACTGACAATGTCAATCTTTCAGCGCGCCCACGTCTCTATTGAATGCAACACAAGGTCATTTTTCGTGTGGGTTTAACGGCAATACAGAGCAAAAATTGTTGAAGCCCCCTCGGCACTTCCCCTCAGTCGCCGGTAATCCATTAATATTTTTTATATTATCTGTGAAATGCCATGTCCCTTTGGGATGAAGGCGATCATGGCTCTCCACTGATTTGTTTATTATCTGTGTAATGTCCTGTCTCTTCAGGAATGCATTCTTGGAAAAAATAATGGAGAGATTTCCCTTTGAAATTCAGAGGTTTTCTTTTTTTAGACTAGTCGTAATGCAAGATTAGCGAGCTTAGCACACGCCACAATTTATACCCAAGCTTCGAAGGTAATCGTCGGATTGATGCTTTTTCGAAACTAAAGTGAGTGCAAGAGGATAATGCGATACTCGAACTCGTTTCGCTGATTTCCCTACATACACCACTCATATCTTAATTCTGTCAGGGTACTTCCACGTGGTGTAATGCTTAGTTAGGTGCTCTCACTAGATCAATTACGACTGAGTGGTGAATTCGACACTCGGTTTGTTCCACATTTATGCTATGATTAATAAATAACTATCCCAATTCTGTCATTTTTTAAAAGCAATTAATAAATACTGGTAATGATAGAAGGATTTATTGCAATAATAGTATAGAACAAAAAAAAGGGAAAATTTTTTCTAGATGTAGTTCAGCAATCAAAATTTTAACAGAAATGTTATCTTGAAGAATTCGTTTTGACTTTTCGATTTCGAAAATAAAATTGCTTATGATTTGCTAAACTAGACAAGGATTTCTGAGTAACGCAACAATTATCGTCGTTGAAAGTGTTCAACTACAGACCTAGTCTTTGGTGTACACTTTCGCGCAGATACCGTGGTAAGAGCTAAAAATCCATCTCATTTCCAGCATCCTAGTCATGGATAAAATAGTAAGATATTTTCTTTTCATTTTTTTTCTTTTTTCTTTTTTTTTTTTTTTTGCGGCAACCGGTATAAGAGAATGAAAACTCTGAGTTGAGAACCGTGGAGACGGTAATGGGAAAAACTCCAAACTCTTCTTCCCCAAACACTGATGATAATTCACACAAATCAATGTATTGAATGAATGGCATAAGCACCTACGTCCTGAAAAGAAAAGGTATTAAAATCCGAAAAAAAACACGAAAAAACAAATATAGCTGAACCCACTTTTAATCAACAAATCCATATTGAGCACATGGCCTGTTTGAATGAATCTCATGGAATTATAAAACAAAATCTTCTTCACGTGTTATTTTTTTTGTTTGCCTCTCCCCAAATTACAAATGTCACGCAATTAATGCGTATCCTCATAGTATCCGTTCAGCGTAGAAAAATAACATTTTGAAATTACAAATTGAAAGTATCAGACGACAATGCTCAACGTACAAATTCATCAAAAGGGCCTATCCTCAAATTACAATTGCGACGCAACAAACGCCCTGTTAGAGACTTAACGTGACAAACGCCTATAATGAAATTACAAAATCACTAATGACCAAGTTAAAATGAAAATTAAAAGGCGACCAGCCTCATGTTACAAATGCGACGTCATATCCGCCAATGCTTGAGGTGTAAATCAGACACAACAAACGCCCTTCGTCAAGTTACAATTACGACGCAACAAACTCCCATTTTTAAAGTATAAGTGCGGCACAAAACCTGTCCACCATCAAATAACAAATAGGATGTAACAACGTCCTAAGTCAAGTTACCAATGCGACAAAAAAACTGTGCATCCTCATGGTACAGGTGCAACGCAAATAACGCCCAACTCCAATTACAAATAAGACGTGACAACGTCTAACTCTCAAATAATAAATAGAGCGAAAATACGTCCATCCTCAGGGTAAAAAATGCAACCCCTAAAAAGGTTCACCACCTTGATAGATATAATAGTCAACAGACTTTCACAAGTAATAAATGCGGGGAAAATACGTCCATTATTAAGTTACAAATACGGCACAAGAAATGATCGTTAGTTCGTTTATTCTCCTGATTTTCACTTTCAGACCATTGCGTATTAAACAACTTTCTTGACTTGATTAACGATTCTGAAAATTTTTCTTAAAACTCCATCAACAGACTTATTGAATAAAAACCGGAATCGTTCTTTTAAAGCGGATTACTCAGTTTAAGGTAAAAGTGCCATTAACTCACAGAAAACTAAGGACAATTCTTTTATGGCTGAAAAATGAGGTAAAAAAATTACATATGCGTCAGAAAATATGGAGACGTTTGCCTCAATACCGAACACGAACATTCCACCTATTTAACATTTCTTTCCTCTGGGGTATAAGTATGCCTCCTGCCGTCTCGGAAATGCAATTACCTATAAACAGGCAAACGAAACACGACATGACTAATAAAATATTCCCCAGTAAGTATTTCCGTACCAAACCTGTATCGTATAACAGGAGAATGTGTCCCGTGCGTAACGATATGTCTATTCAGTAAACTGCTCTAATGTAATATTAAAAAAAAATGATTAACCCGGTCAATGGGAATTCTATTACGCTCACATAAAGCTACAAAACGGAGAGCTATGTCATTCTGGTCATTTGGATTTATGGCGTTGTGATCGATTACTGAAACAACCTCATTGTTCAGAGCAATGTATCGTGACGTGTTCATTTTGTTTTATGTTGACATTTGTACTAATCTTGATACTCAATAAATCAGTTAATGCGATACAAGTCTAAGGCGAAAAGATTTGCGACAGCCAGCAAGTGTGAAACATATAATGATTGTTTACTAGTCTCCAGTTAAAATATTGATAACTGATGTTATTGTTTGGTTAGTCGTTTGAGAAGAAACATTTATTTTTATAGTACTGATGAATTGTTTCAGTCATACAGAGGTTGCGATTGATAAATTAATTTCTTTTAAGAATTATTTAATTTAATGATCTTGTGTGCTAAGAACCATTCTGAATAGTAGTATTAAAAAGATAGTGATGTTGAAAATCCACATTCTAATTTCTTTGGAATTTCAAATTGAAAATGCTATAGGACATGTACCTGGTAGGCTTGTCAAAGAAAGATAAAATCATTTGGACTGCCTCTTTTTTCTATTTGAAATTAGTCTTTCGTTACTTGTCATTCACTAATGTTTCTTTAATTAAGTCATCCTTGGCATGTTCAAGGTCAGCCACTGAGCAATTATAATTTCTAAAGATAACACCCTCTTTTAAATAGATCTTCAGACATCTGTGCCAACTTTGGATTATTTGTCTCTCCATTTTTGAAATTCCACGTCTGTTCTTTTTTGTGCCACTTTTTCCGTGTGGATCAGCAGACTTAAAAATTAAAATTGCCATATTATATTTTTAATTTCACACATACGCGTTGTTTGTTTTTCCTTTTGCCGACGGCAGAATATAATAAGGTCAGTTGGGCACCGTTTGTGAAAAAAAGTGTACAATGACCCAATTCCCTCTGCCAGAAATTTGGAAAAGACATGCCTTACTGCATGGCATTCCTGCCGGAAGTTCCAATACGAACATTTCAGAGTGCTTGGATGTCAATCTGAGACTAGTGCAGAGGATTCGAAAAGAGATGGATGAGTCCAATGGTGATTACGAAGGTATAGCCGGACGGAAAACTCACTCTGATCGTTCCGATAAGAAAAGAAATCCCGAATTCCTTGGTGAGAACCTCGGATTAAGTACGGGAGCTTGCATCAAGTGCCTTGAAGAGGTAATGCTGCCCTGGATTAAGAGGGTGGCTACTTGAAGTACCTATGTCTGGCAACAGGACTCTACATCATGTCAGACAAGCAGGAGAACCCAGTCATAGCTGTCAAACAATTTCTGCGACAACATCACGCCTTACATTTGGTCACCTAAGTACCCAGGTTGCAAACCCATTGATTATCATGTGGGGGGTGCAGTTGAGCGAGAGACCAACAAGACTCCTTGTAACACCAAAGATGAACTGAAAGCAAGAATTAGACAGTATTCACCAACTTAAACAAGGTAACCGTTCAGAAGAGATGCAGACGGTTCTGGAGTCGTCTTGAGGTCGTTGTTGAATCTAATGGAGATTTTATTGATTAAATTCACTGTTCAGTATTTCAAGATGTTTTTGTGTAATTTGGTAAATATATGTGTTAAAATGACATATCAGTGTTGTTTTCATTTTACGTAATGTAGACGATAATTTATCCACCTACCTTGTATATATATATATATATATATATATATATATATATATATATATATATATATATATATAAACCATGTAATACTTAACATCAACCTAATTTTTATATATATATATATATAAACCATGTAATACTTAACATCAAGAAGTGACAGCTCAGTTTTCTAGGAAAGATAATGCGGAAAGAGGGTTTGGAAAATCTGATACTCACAAGACAGATTGACCGAAAGAGAGGCAGAGGAAAGCAACATATAAAATACTTGGTGAGCTTGAGTAACTGGGTGGCAGATCAGGGCTTAGCAGAAATAACAAGGGAAGACAACTGATTAATGACGTATTAGCAAGAGACGGCAACACAGTTTTTCCTTTTCATGGACTCGTCGGCATATCAAGGCTAAAAACTTCAGTCTCATCTAACATTTTATCTATATCTATCTCGGTTTAAATCTAGTTCTTGCAATATTACTAGAAAAAGAATTTTCTACGAGAATTTGCAGTGTTTGGGAATATCGCATTTTAATTTTTTCAGGGTATTTCGTCTTAAGGTCTTTACGATAATGTTAATGCTGTGAAAAACTGTTTCCATGCAGTAGACATTAGTCACTTTTTGGCTGAACTGTTAGAGTTACTCTCGGATGAAATTTATAAAATCTGTTAAAACAGTTTTTCATGAAAATAGGTTTCTAAAATCCACTATACGTTATAGCTCATTCTAGTACTGACGGATCTTTCCTTCCTAACATTTTGTTTAACGTAGTGTGCAAGGTAAGCATCTCGATTATATAACATTTTCCCCGTCTATTTACATGAACTATTTATTTTAGTTGTTGCTGCTGTTAAAGGTGTTAAAGTGATATCCTATTTGGTAACGGTGTTTACCCTTTACTATAAATAGCATACTGGCATTTTGACGAGTAGTCAGTCAAGGTAACTCAAGAGGTACAAAATACGATTAAGTTATACTTGCTTCTTGCAAGATTTATTACGCTTACCTTAACGCGTTAATGTCCGTCTGCCTATTTAGGACGGTGCTTAATAATAAATTATAGAGAGAAAGGTATAATTAATCTTCTTCTTTGTGTCATGTAATTTCAAAATGTGGTCGACCATGGCCCTCCACATCTCTCTATCTATTGTTTTAAGCAATATTTCATTGTTTCGACAGTAAAACGGTGGGATCAAGATGCCAACCTAGCAGTATGCATAAATTCCTGCAGTCAGAGTACCTGTGAAATAGCTCGTCAAAGCAGATGCCATGAAAATATTTATAGAAAAGACAAAGGGAAGCCAGAATACGTCGGTGAGAAAGACCGGTAAAATTTCATATCTGTTTTTGGATTTTGTCGATAACCTCGAAATGGACAACGGGAGTACCAGAAGATATATGTCAACAATATTCCATGCATGGACGAATGATAGATTTATAAATGTGAAGAATGGACTCAGTTTCCCGTTTTCCATTTGACTCGTCCGTGATATTCTGATCATCCTTCTGTCGAACTACATCCCTGCTGTTTCATGATTTCTCTTCACCTGTTGTGGTGTCTTCCCACTAATTAGGCATTTGTGGACACTTCCACTTACTATAAACTAGTAGGAAAGTAAGCATCGGGGGAAGGGTGATATAGACTGTTCTACTGAGGCAGTTCGCAGCCCCTGTCGAACTCTCTGCCATGGGCAAAGACGAACCAGGACGAGGCGGCGGTAGACAAACCCGAAACCGTTTATGCGGGTTCTACGGGGACATTTTGGCCGAGCCTACGGGCTCGGATGACCCACGTTAAACTCGGCCTTGTGCCACAAATATTCCGCGTGGTGGTGGTGAGGGTCTGTTAAATATTAACAATGATCTAAACTGGAAAGAGTGATCTAACTATTCTACTGAGGCTGTTTGCAGCTCCTGTCGAACTCTCTGCTTTGGGTAGAGAGGAACCCGGACGAGGCTCTGCCGAACGACAGAGTTTCGTTCAACGGGGATTTTTTGACCGAGCCTACGAGCTTGGATGACCCACGTTAAACTCGGCCTTGTGCTATATATATCCTTAGTGGAGGGTGTTAATTATTAAAAGTGATCTAAACTGTTCGATTGAGGGTGTTCGCAGCTTCTGTCGAACTCTCTGCCTTGGGTAGAGAGGAACACGGACGGGGCTGTGCCGAAGGGAGGAGTCTCGTTCGGGGAGATAGACAGAACCGAACCCGTTTATGCGGGTTCTACGGAGATTATTTGGCCGAGCCTAGGTGCTCGGATGACCCACGTTAAACTCGGCCTTGTGATACATGTACCCTCGTGGGGATGGGGGCTGTTAAATATAAGTGTGATATAGACTGTTCTACCGAGTATGTGACTGTTCGCAGCTCTTGTCGAACTCCCTGTCTTGTGCAGAGAGGAACCCGGACGAGGCTGTGCTGAAGGGAGGAGTCACGTTCGGGAGTAGACAAACCGAGCCTAGGTGTTCGGATGACCCACGTTAAACTCGGCCTTGTGCCACATGTACCCTGGTGGACGGGGGCTGTTCAATATAACAGTGCTATACAACTGTCCTACCGAGATGGTGATTGTTCGCTACTCCTTTCGAACTCTCTGCCTTGGGCAACTGAATGAGGCTGTGCCGAAGGACAGAGTTTCGTCCGGGGATCTAGACAGACCCGAACCTGTTTATGCGGATTCTACGGGCATTTTTTTGGCCAAGGCTACGGTCTCGGATGACCTACGTTAAACTCGGCCTTGTGCGACATGTGCCCTCGTGGGGAGGGGGTCACTGAATATAACAGTGATAGACTGAACGCTGGTCAACCGATACACACTCTCAAGTTGTCTAACACACCTCTGTTGTATTTTCTGTTCTATACACTATTTATCTGCAACCGCTTTTTCGTTATTTCTTGACCATTATTTGGTCACAACATCACCTATTAGAATAATTGGAATAATGTTTCCAGGATTCATTGTCATATGAAATGATTGTTATAATTCTTAGTTCTTTTTTTTTCTAACGAAATTTTCATGTGGCTTTGTTTAGAATTTGTAAGGGGTTTTCCTCTATTCAAATTTTCCTTCTAATTTCTGTCAGATTTTCCGTTGTCTGTTAAAACCCTTAATTGATAGATTTTATCTAAAATTCGTAGTTCTCTTCTTGTGATGTCCCTCTTGTTAACGGCCATATATTCTATCTTAGCAGATCCTATAATGACTTCGACATTGATATAATCCTGAGATTAGAAAGTCCTACCAAGATTTAGTATTAGCGGCCACAGCCTTAAAAGGGTTCAATATATAGATAACACGGTGTTGAGAACAGATATAATAAGGAAATCACAGGAACGCCCACAAAAGTTAGCAAAGGAAAGCAAGAAGAAAGGACTAAGCATTAACTTTAACCCTAGAACACTAACCTTGGGTATATAGTACATAGCGCAAATTTTCTTATTTTTAATTACAATTTTCAGTACCTGATTTTCTTGCTTAAATAATGTTTTTCAGTTCCTATTAATGTTAACTCAAAGCTCAAAGTTTGAAGTGCCTGCATGTAAAATATTTCAAATAAAGGTTTATATTTAATATTTTTTGATATTTTCAAAATCGGGTATGATATACCTATGGTTAGTAGTGGTGTAACTTTAATTGATGGTTAGTGTTCTAAGGTTAAGATGATATAATGTTTAGTTGTTAAAGAAATTCGAATAACAATTTAGAGATACTAAAATTGAACACGTGTAAGAATTTAAATATCTAGGAAGTATTTAATGCAAAAGGCGACATCAAAATCACATTGTGATGGCAAAATATGCTTTCCAAAAGTTAAGCAATATTTCTAGAGCTTATGAGTTAATTTTAGAAACCTATATTTTATAACTGATTTTTATATACATATAATTTGTACCAGATTTTTTTAGATACCTATAATTGATATCAGATTTTTACTTTTTTATTTTTTTTTATTATGATTAATAACGGATTTTAAGGTATGTATAAATCGGTCATCACGTAAGATGATCAAATTAAACATATCAGCTCGAGTAAAGATAATATTACACCAAAATCCAAAACTTTGAAAAGCGACAACGTAAATCCTAACTTTTTTCCCTACGTTCGAATACGGACTATTAGATCCAGTAATGAAAGTCCAAACCATTATTTACGAATTATTGACCGTTCATCAGTCTGTTTCCGTCGGCGACAGACTGCGAACTAACATCACTTATTTCCCGCCGTTTGTTATGATATTCAAGAAGCTTATTTAGAGTTTACGAGTCATTAGTTAACGACCACTGAACTATGCCATTACTACAACTGTTTTGGTTTTTTACTCTATTTCGTTTTCCAGACACAATCTTCTTTTTTTTTCCATTGTCATATTAAACAATTCTTAAAACAAGTTCTATTTTTCTAACAAAAATGTTCATGTTCCTTTGCTTAGCTTTTCTAATACAACTTCCGCTATTCCAGTTGCTCTTCAGATTTCGGTGTCAGATTTTCCCTTGTCTGTTAACACACTTACTAGATAATTTTCTCTATTTACTAGATTTTCTCATCTAAAATTCGTAGTTCGCCCCGAAGCAAGGAATTATGACATTAAGACGGAAGGGGTTACCCAATCTCAAAGAATATGAGAATAAAAACATTATTAAGAAGAGAGAACAATAAAAGAACAGGAATTAAGAAGATAGAAGATAACGATTGACATCGCATTTGACCTTTTGAAGATCAAACTTGATTAGAAAGCAAGAAGCCGTTAGAGAATTTCACAAGCGACAAGTGTGATAGAAGCAGAGAACATATGGTTGCATTTAATCATTTCAACTGCAAAATGATTAGACCATCTTGCCTAAATCCATAAAGTCTAGGTACCATAAAGAAAAGTTCATCGGAACAATTACCATGGAAGTATTTATCGAAAAGGCACAGGGAATTACGTTACGGTCATGGAAAAGTAAGTAAATCTGAGATGCGAGGTCAGGGCCAATATCTAAAACATATAAAACAACTGGAGGAATGTATATAGGGTATATATTATGGTACCTATCGACATGGGAATGAACTCTTCCTTAATTCATAAATACCAACCTGCGAGACTTCCTACGGGAGGCAGCCGAGGTGCAGTGAAACCTGACAGTTTGGACGGAAACTTCTATCTGCTGACTAATAACGATCTTACTTTGTATATATATATATATATATATATATATATGTTATTTCAATACATTTGTTCAACCTATCTTTTTCTTTTCGTGTTGTTCTTTCTGGCCCCTAACAGGCCACAACAACTTGGCGACGAGCATTCGTATACATGGACTCTAAAATTTTCCGTTGCCAGTGTCTACAACAGTATATAATCGTTTTACTGTAGATTGTTACTCTTGTTGATTTCAGCAAATATTTGTTTTCCAAAAGCGGTCTGCCCAACACGAGATTCGGTGTTTTACGGTTACTTTTGGGGTGTTCTTCTAAGATAGATTCTCATCAAGTTATACAAAATCAAAATTAGCGCCTCGACTTTCCCACCGCCCCGACGTGGTTTCCTAGTGTCTTTCTATAAATATTTTCATGCAATTGTTTTAATGCGATTTTCTTCTTGGTACCTCGACCCCATGAATCTAAGCGTCGTACTAGATTTGCTACGGACGGTATCGAAGAGTAATGGCAAATTGTTTGCATTTCTCTGAGTGGTTATTTTCTATTTCTTTTCTGTCAGCTTACGATCTGTAATGATGTGTCTCATGTAGTTATGGAATGTTTCAATTTGAGCTGAAATTCAAGCTGAGTAGGATCACATTACCAACATTAATCGCTCTGCTATTAATCTCAAGCAGCTTATCAATTTGGTCCTGGCATCACGGAACAGAATTCTGCACTCTGTCAGCTGAGTGAAAAGTCAGCAGAATTCAATGAACCAATTCATATGATTTTCATTGATTTCCTCATCGCTGTTGAGCGTATTAAACTCGATAAACTTATGCACAATACGCGAAATGACTCGCACAATGACAAAAAAAAGCCATGATCTTCAATGCGAATCAGATTTGCACTGGCTGTTTGTCATTTTAATGAAAAAGCATATTAAAAACGTGATACGCTATCGGCTATTCTCTCTTGTGGTGAATTGTCATCTCTAATGAACATCGGTATAGTGAGAGCGGTTTTACAGTTGGGAGTTAAATATTAGGCAGGGTTATATAAAAATGTCGGTTTGGGCTTGATTTTTATTTTTGGTAAGCTGAAGTCCCATATTATTCAATTATATATTCGACATTATTTATATTGATTATATTGACGTCCTGGGTACGACGATAAACTACATCCGACAGCAAGGCCTCTGATCAGGAGGTTTTGAGGAAGCATGGAACCACCTCTTAATTGCTGATGTTCCCAGGTCCACCCTGACCCGGGGTGGTAGCACCTGTTAGGGTCCCAGCTATGGGAAAATAGTGAAATCCCAAGGTGTGTCCACGTCCTGGGTATGACGATAAACTACATCCGCATCCTGGGTATGACGATAAACTATATCCGCGACCTGGGTATGACGATAAACTATATCCGCGACCTGGGTATGACGATAAACTACGTCCGCGTCCTGGGTATGACGATAAACTATATCCGCGACCTGGGTATGACGATAAACTACGTCCGTGTCCTGGGTATGAAGATAAACTATATCCGCGACCTGGGTATGACGATAAACTACGTCCGTGTCCTGGGTATGACGATAAACTATATCCGAGTCCTGGGTATGACGATAAACTACGTCCGTGTCCTGGGTATGACGATAAACTATATCCGCGACCTGGGTATGACGATAAACTACGTCCGTGTCCTGGGTATGACGATAAACTACGTCCGCGTCCTGGGTATGACGATAAACTACATCCGCGTCCTGGGTATGACGATAAACTACGTCCAACCAAAAGGTCGTTGATCCGATCAAACGGCTGGTCATGTCATGCCCCATCACATCTAACCCATCCCAAAACAACTACAACTTACAATTAACTTTCCCTCCCAAACCCTACACTAAATATACTAACACCTTACCCCTAAAATGTGATGGGAAACAATGATGTTGCCAGCTATACGTTTTTGAAACAGTTGCCAGCTATATATTTTTGAAACAATGATGTTGCCAGCTATACGTTTTTGAAATAGTTGCCAACTATATGTTTTTGAAACAATGATGTTGCCAGCTATACATTTTTGAAACAATGATGTTGCCAGCTATACGTTTTTGAAACAATGATGTTTCCAGCTATACGTTTTTGAAACAATGATGTTGCCAGGGATACATTTTTTTTAAACAATAATGCTGCCAGCTATACGTTTTTGAAACAATGATGTTGCCAACTATACGTTTTTGATATATCTAGTAAATACTGGATCTGGCATTAAATAACCCATAGTGGTTGATATGCCATAAAACCCCAAACAAACAAACAATGATTTTATTGTTGATTAATCAAGCATTTTGTTTGGTTTATTTTGTTTTGCGACATATCAATGTCAATGGGTTTTATATAATGCTGACAAGATTTTAAGGACAAGTTCATATGAATAGATATGTATTCATTGTAAGAAATCAGTTTTGTAGACTAGGTTTTATTGGCGTATTTTTGTAAAGTGGGTTTTTAGCGGGATCAAGCATTTTGTGTAAAATCCCACAGGTTTTGATGTAAAAATGTTTTCAACGAACACTTTAATCTAGTCTAAAGGTTTTCTCCATGAAAGCGTGTTGCAGTGAGCGAAAAGGTTAACAGGGCGGTTGATGCAATGCCATACAATTATGGTTGGTTGGGTGGAACAGATCAACAAAAACACAGAATCTTTCCTTTGTTAGTCTTGCCGTATGGGACCTTGTTTTTCATGGACTTGAATGTCTCCTTGTAAGGCAAATACTGAATTTATTCTTAACTATCGGGCAAATACTAACTTATGTTAATTTACACTGAATTTATTTTTAACTGTTGGGAAAATACTAAGGTATGTTAGTTTACACTGGATTTATTTTTTAACTGTTCACTAAATAGTAAGGTATGATAATGTACAGTGAATTTATTCTTTACTGTCCGCCAAATACTAAGGTATGTTAGTGTACCTTGAATTTATTCTTTGCTGTCCGCCAAATACTAAGGTATGTTAGTGTACATTGAATGTACTCTTTAATGTCCGCTATGACTAAGGTATGTTTCATTCTTTACTGTCCCCAAATACTATGGTATGTTAGTGTACACTGAATTTCTTCTTAACTGTCAGGCAAATTCTAAGGTATCTTAGTGTACACCGAATTTGTTTTAACTGACTCTTATGGTTAGTTGTTAGGATAATACAATTTCTTCCCCAAAACAGAAGTGGCTTATGACTCAATCTAATATCATCAAATCTATCAAATGTTATCATATCGCTCTGACAAACAGATTTTGGTAGTTTCCAGATACTTTAATATTTCTTTCTATCGAACAGCTTCTCACTATTCTATCGCCATTACTACAGGCAGAGGGTCAGACGAGTAACATTCCTTAATTCCACCCACTCAGATCTTCACAGCAAGGACCCGGCAGGCCATTTTCTTGTCGCAAATCATCCCCACTCTCTCTGTGTCCCTTTTGTGTGGAGCACGTTCCAATCGGACAGCTACTTCGCCAGAACTGTTAGTTTGCGTAACAAACTCCCAAGTGTGTACTTCCCTGACAACTACAATATTGGCGTTTTTAAGTCTACGACCAACCGATATCTATCCTACACGTCCCCATTATATTCTTTTTGATATTTCCAAATTCGTCCTCCTTTATAACATACTCAATCAGAAACGATCTATGTTGAGTGTCTCTTGAGCCATGTATTGGGTGACCTAACAGTAAAATAAAAGACTTTGAATTAAAACTCAAGAGGTCTTTTTCAGATGACAGATAAAAAAGACAACATAACATTCAAAATTAAACTACTGGGTAAATTCGTATATCTTGGTTACAAGGTATCCTCCAATAATGACCAACAAGTTGCAGTAAAACACCGAATAAATTTTTACTGCGTTTATTTTTTTTATATTATCCAAAAAGAAACGCTGTAAAAGTTTATTCGGTGTTTTAGATAATATAAGGCTTTGCTGAAAACAGCAAAAGTACAAATCTACATTAAAATAAATATATAACTTATGTAAATTCTTCCAGTATATCTGTACGGAATTCTGAAATGAGGAGCTATCATTATTTAGACTATTTACATACGGACGATTATCAACATCTTTGTTGTTGTTACCACAATTCTTTCGGCCGCTCAGCCCGCCGGCATTAATCATGTGTATATAGCTCCGGGTAAAATATAAGGAATTCCGAACTGGACGCTTTATTCCATCAACGGGAGAAGACTGTTCTCTTCCCACTGCCAATGTCTAGTGATACCTCGTGTAGTAGATACTCTTAGTGCTGCTAAGTTATGGCTCACCTCGTTTATACTGAGTGCAAATACCCACTGCCTGGCTCAAGGATTGAACTCGCGAAGTCTATATCACCAAATTCACGAACTGACGCCTTAATCCACTAGGCAACTGTCTAATCCACAGGACAATGGTGCCCAGCAAGTACAAAAGTCAAAACTATCAGCTATATAAAACATTTTAGTCAGGCAAATGATTAAAAATGGCTTCGAGCGCATAAACTCTGCGATTCCCTTCGTCAGGTCTTACAGACTGCCGATATAGGATCACCAAACGGAGACCTGTAGCGAATAACGAAAACCATAGCACTTGAAGACTTTAAAGTCACTTAGTACGAGATACGGGAGGCACGGTGGAGTAATGAATAGTGAGTTCGATGCGCACTGGGTGCTCAACTTTTTCGGCCTTGTGCCATATCAAAACTACGTTTAGAAAACCGTTCTGAGTGTTACGTTTGAAAAACCACCATATAGACCAATGTTTTCCGTGTGATGTGTTCCGCTAGGTAATCAAATCTACACTCAGTATAGAAGTGATAGCGGTGTAAAACGCAAAACAAGTTCATTTTTTATGTGGGTAGATACCAGAATGAAGATACCCGATCTTCGTCCAATGAGAATTTTCATATCTTCGGACAGCTCTCCGTTATTAAACAACCCTTCATATTTCTTATCTGTAAAGCTTTGTAAAATAATACTGATTTGTTTATTTTGATTTTCGAGACGTCTGCTCTGATAAAACACATGACAAAAGCAATGATTTGTGTATAATACAAACCCAATTATTATACGCAATCCTTAAATTTGGGCCAAACAATCCTGGATAAAAAAGACAATCTGTCAGGTGTAATATTTACTGATATTTAAGAATTTGTAAAAATTCCATAGACAGAGCGAATATGCAACTAGGAAGTCTTAAAGAATATGGTAATAAAACGAACACTTCTACTCAAAATCAGGAAAAGCCAGCTGAAATTCATTGGACGCATAATGAGGAAGGAGGGATTGGAAAACTTGAGACACACGGGTCACATACTGATGGTAAGAGAGACAGAGGAAGGATGCTTGCTACTTACCTGACGATTTTGTGCGAATGGATGGTGGAAATGAGGAGGGGCTTAAGCAAATTGAGAAAAACTTCTAAGATCCACAAGTAATAGGAAGATATGGAGAGCCCTGAAAAACAACTTGCACTAATGGGAAGTACATCTAAATAAGAAAAACCCAGAAGTATACGCAGTCAATTGCTGATATATATATATATATATATATATATATATATATATATATACGGCTCATACAACATTTCACCATTCCTGACAGATCTTATATCACAGTATAGAATACCTATTTACAAAAGTGATGGAAAAAAAGGAAAAAGACCCTAAATAAATTCGGGTAAATAAAAGAAAAAAATGATTCCCAGCACTCCCCATGTGCGCATGAGTAGTCCTACCAAGGTACCAAATTTAGGCTGGTGATGTCCTGAAGGACGAAACGCACACGAGTAAAACTTTTCCCATTTGTCATAAAATTTCCCCAATTCTGTTCTTGATATATAAAAATATATATTGTTATCTCATATATATATATATATATATATATATGTGTGTGGGGGGGGGCATTCGCTTACTTTATAATATAACAATAATGAAGGAGAGGCCTCAACAAATCCAAGTCAATTCACTCCCGTTTCATATAACGTTTAACTTTTCAATTCAAGTCAATTTGCGACGCCTGACAATTCACATTTCCATTACGATGAAATTGGCAAACAGCTCCCTTGGACGTTTTAGGATTTCATTTTGTACGACGCACGTCTCACGTTCATTCTTCATATAATGTCTTTAATTTACAAAGGTACTGTTTGCAAAACGAAGGGGAATATTAAAAGGCAATAAATGTTAACCCAGAAATCCGAAGGCGCATAGCAAAGTATTAAGAAAGCATTAAGGACTTCCTTAGAAACAAAACAGTGCTCAACTGTAATGTCTACTCGAAAATTGATGTTGGACAATATCCTCATAGATGAAAAAGATATTTGACGTAAAACATTTATATTTTCGTTAAGGAAATCTAAGAATATCATGAACAGACCGTCCTGGGTATGACGATAAACTACATCCAACAGCAAAGCCCCTGATCAGGAGGTTTTGAGGAGCGCGGAACCATCTCTTAATTGCTGGTGTTCTCAGGTTCACTGGACCCGGGGTGGTAGAACATGTTAGGGTCCCAACTATGGGCAAATAGTTGAACAAACTGGGGTTAAAACACTATGAAAGTGTAAAAATAGGTTTTAATACCAGTAATAGTTTTTGTAAAAATTATTACTAGCAATAAATTTTTTAAGGTAAAAATTATTACCAGCAATACATTATTAGCAGCGGGTCATTTTGGGGGGAAAAATTTACCAGCAATACTTTCTTTAAAAACAATTTCCAGCAATACATTTAAAAATATATATTACCATTAGTAAATTCTTGAAAAGAAAAAAGATATTACCAGCATTTTTGGGAAAATATTACCAGCAATAAAAATCTTGTCGGCATTAGATAATCCATTGAGATTGATATGCCGTAAATCAAAACAAACCAAAACATGAACAGAAAATGTTAAGAAAGGGCGTTTTAAGAAGAATAGGAACTACAAGGAAAGGGCTGACAACAGTCAGAAAGAGACAACTAAAATCTGTAAGACGCAAATGGACAGCGAAAGGTGATTTTTTGAAACTAAGCAAAGTATTAAAATCTAGGAAAATATCCATATCACAAAAAAAATCAAAATAACCAATCCTGGATCGCTATGTAATATGTAATCCCATTTATAAAAAGAAATACTGAGCAGTGTCCTCACAGGTGACAAAGAGGCTTGAAATGACAGCAGAGTACTTCTACCGACACAATCTGAGAATATCATGAAACGGTCATTTGAGCATCAAAAACGTTTTCAGGAAACTATAAAAATAGCAAAATACATATACTTAGAATCAGAATGGCAAAGGTGATAATTGTTGGACATACAATGAGAAAATAAATGTCTTAATAATTTAACACTCACAGAATATATTAAAACCCAGTTGAGGCCAATGGAAATGAGATTGAGTAACTGCTTTGGAAATTGGACAAAGGGATATAGTAAAGGGATAAATGTTACTTAGAAAAACAAAGTAAATGAAGTTGTGGAGAGCCATTACCAGAGTGTTCTGAAAGAAGAAAGAACCTTTGGGGCGGTTACACTTTATCTATCATAGAAACACGTTTTCATGAAGAAGATAATTACTGTTTGAATTTCTAAGAGTTATTATTTACACTATTTATATTGGCAGTATTGTCCTCATCATTGGTGCTGCTATCACAATGTTTCGGATGTTGTGCTCTCCGATCTTCTGGGTAACCTACATTGAATTCTGAACGGAACACTTTATTTAATAAACCGGAGTAGACTGTCCTCGTTCCACTGCTCATATCTAGGGCTATCGTTTAGTTCTTATTTTTATTTAGCATTGTTTAGTTATTGCTCGCCCGTTTCTTCTGAGTGCAAGTACACAGTGCCCGACCCAGGGATTGAACATCACTACAGGACAGTGGCCTAGTGAATAAAAGCTTTGGTTTGTGAATTTGGTGACTGTGTTTTTGAGTTTAATCCCTGGGTCAGGCAGTGTGTGCTTGCACTCAGTGTAAACGCGCAAGTAATAACCGAGAAGAATGAAGTAAAATGAGGAACAGATGAGATATCCTTCAACATGGACAGGAGAACGAGAACACTCTATCCCCGTAGATTAAATAAAGATTTCAGTTAAGAATTGCCTTTATGTTGCCTAAAGCGATATCGACGTAAGGATTATCGGACGGCACAACGGCCGTCCTGGGTATGACGATAAACTGCATACGTGTACTGGGTAAGACGATAAACTAAATCTGCTTCCTGGGTAAGACGGTAAACTAAATCCGACAGTAAGGCCTCTGATCATGATATTTTGAGGGGCATGGAACCACATCTTAATTGCTGGTGTTCCCCAGTCCACCCTATGGGCAAACACTTACCCCTATCAAAAAAATGGAGCAAAACAGCTTTTAATACCAGCAATACATTTTAGATAAATTATTACCAGCAGTACGTTTTTGAAAAAAAAATATTACCATAAATACATTTTTGAAAAAAAATATTACCAGCAATATTTTTTTTTTAAATATTACCAGGAATATATTTTTTTAAATATATTACCAACAATACATTTAAAAAAAAAATATTACCAGCAATTCATTTTTTAAAAGAAAAAAATTGCCAGCAATACATTTTTGAAAAAACATTATTACCAGTAATACTTTTTTGAAGAAAAGAATATATTACCAGCAATACATTTTTGAAAAAAAATATTACCAGTAATACATTTTTGAAAAAGTCTTACCAACAATATATTATGAGAAAAAATATTACCAGCAATAAAAATCTTGTCGGCATTACATAACCCATTGAGGTTGATATACCGTAAAATAAAACAAACCAAACAGTACAACGGTTGAAATGCTGTGACAACAAAAACAAATATGTGTAAAATAGTCTGAATATAAATAGTGTTAATTATATACTTTAATCTATAAAAATGTAAATGCAATGCCAATCTTTATCTTCTGTCTTCTTAATTCCTATTCTTTTATAGTTCTCTCTCCTAATTATTCTTTTTGTCATATTATCTCACTCATTAGCCATTTGTGTCTCAGTGGCTTTATTGCCTTGCTCAGGTTAATGTGATTTTAAAAAAAGATACCTTTTGGGTATAATTATAAAAAGATTTATTATTGTAAAAGAAAAAAGTAATAGGAAATGTGTCTTGAATGGAATGGGAGGGGGAGGGGAGGGAGGGAGTGGAGGAGGAGGAGGAGGAGGAAAAAAGTAAAAAAAAGGAGGAACAAATTGTGAGGGAGAAGCAGGGTAAAATACCGAGGTGCTAAAATCTTAGTGGGAAAACAAGATAAAAATACCAAATAGCAGCTCAAGTTGTCCATTTTGTGTTTAGTCCGCTCGGGACTAATCCCAAGAATCGTTTAGGGATATCAAGATATCATTGGGATTTCTCAGGTAACAGCGCTGCTTGGAATATCTCAGGTGCCGCGGAAAAATGTTGTGTCTCTAAGCCGTGGAGCTGAGATAACAGGGAATGAAAGAAAACGTAACATGTGCAGCACGGGCTGCTCGGTCAATGAATGCCGAATGTTTCCTTATAAGTTAATGGCTGATATTACCATCATCAACAACATTCTTTCAAGTAAAGGTGGATAGTTTTCTTCTTTTTTAAATCAGAGAAAAATAATTATTTTCATAATATTCCAGGACTTCAACAACTGGTAGAAACGCTTCAGAGTCACATGTACCCAGGTAGCAAAATACTAACGTTAGACTAGTCTATTATTGAGCTACTTCAGCAGAAAACTCTCCAAGATCCGAACTCTTTACACGAGTCATACTGCTCATCTGTTCTCATCAGATACCTTTACATATCGTTATTATTTTCCGTAACAAATTATCATTAAATCTGGAAATCAGTCATTTTTTTTTTTTCTAAAAAAAAAAAAAAAAAAAAATTATCCTGAAAAACGTTAATGGAATTTCTTTTTCAATGATTGTTCAGGTCTTTTCTTCGGATACAATAACGAAAACATTTTCCTATGATTCATTTTATTTTTTAGCAAATATTTAAGTAATAACAAAAACAACAACAAAAAACAGAATCATTCTTATACTTCATTTTTTTTTTCTAACACCTGCTTTTATAATTCTAAAAAGAGGATATTTTTAGATCTTTCAATTATATGTTCCTTTCCGTTGAATAAATATATTTCGGAGGATATCTTTAACGAGTTTCTAAACGAGAAAGCAGAAGAGAAAAACGCACAGTAGATAAGTAAGTTCCGAGATTTGATATGTTGCATAACGTGAGTATTTCCTCTTCACTGGAGCGTATTTCCTTTGGCAGCCATATTAGACGGCTGTTAACGTCTCCCTATGTGTAAAATCAATTTTGCCGTTATGGACGTGATACCGCGAATAACGAATCAATGAGGACGTAGCTGTTACATTGAGAAGGTGCAAAACATTCGTTTTTGGTATTTCTTTATGCTGTTGAATAATTCGAATGGTCTCAACTTATTTCTGGTTGTTTTTTTTTTCTTTACTTTTTGTAAATGTTTGCGTTTTTGCTTTATTGATTAATGTCTTAACAAAAATAAATGAAAGCGTAGATAAAGTAGAGGTTCCTATTGAAAATTTCCATTCTCTGTTACATGTTTACTGAGAAAAACATCAACATTTTAATGGGAATATTGAATTATTCAGTCAACAAAATTATTTTTAATGTATTCTGGAAAATACCATATAACGCAAAAGAAAGCAAAAAAAAACAGAATTTTAAATATGTTAATTTTACGGCAAGATGAATGTGAAATCGAAAAGAAGGTCTTCCTTTTTCCCAAAAATTATAATGCTTCAAAAATTTCCTTTTAAAGTTTCTCGCATCTGTATGTATATATCTATCTAATTTAATTTATTTGTTTAAACGTTATTTTTAAAATGGATACTCATATTTGAGTAGATGTTCTTTTTTATTTATTTATCAAACAATATATTTATTTATTTATTTATTTACATCTACCGGTCTGAATATTCGAGAAAACTTGTTAGAAAAATATACACCCACTGACAGAATTAGAACACGCGTCACCTAGGGGAAACCGTCATTTTTAGATATGACGTACCTTAGATCAATCAGCCACGTAGGAATTCCTAACCAAACAAAGACCGAATAGTGCTTTTAAGCACATGTCTATTCGGGTTTTGATTGATCAGGAAAAAGGAAGACATTTTTTTTCGATTTCACATTTAAAGAAATTTGGGATTCCCTAAAAACATGAAAGAAAAGATTTACTAGAAAAAAACTGAAGGAAATATTTTCAAATTTACTTTTTTTTCTGAATTGCTTGCAACTTGTGAAATGTCTCCTTCGCTCGAGACATGAAAATCAGCCTTCTTCAGGTGGTTGGAATTTCGAACTGAACCCTTTATTTCGATCACTGGGGTAGACTGTTCTAGTTCCACGTGCCATGTTTGATGGATGTCAGTTATCAGCTATCTACTGCTAATTTTCCCTCTGAAAGTTCTCCACTGCCTTGCCGGGTATTGAACTCACACTCTTTGGTGCCATGTGTCCTCAAGGACACATGGCACAGTGGATAAAGGCGTTGGTTAGATCCAGTGACAGACCCAAAGAGTGTGAGTTCAACAGTGATCGAAATAAAGGGTTCAGTTCGAAATTCCAACCACCCGAAGAAGGCCGGAGCGTACAACGGCCGAAACGTTGTGACAAATACGGCGACAAAGATGAGGACAATAGTCCGACTAATGTAAATACTGTACATAATACCTCATCTCAGAAATATAGAAAAACAAGACAAAGTTAGATAAATTATATATATATATATATATATATATATATATATATATATATATAAATTAAGCTTTTCACCACAAGCAAAGCGGGAGTGCAACTTGCACGCAAGAGGTCACAGAGAGTGTGAACAAGAGTAAAGAGGCAAGAAAGAAGAAAGGATGAAGAGAAGGACGGAGAATAGATCAAGGTATCTGGAGATATCGATGGACATTGCATTTGAATAATTGGAAATCAGGGAAGCAAGTAAGTGGAAAGGAGTTCCGCAAACGGGAAGTGCGAGACATGATGCTATTGGAGTAGAAGTGACGGCTACTTTTAACCGTTTCGACAGTGCAAGGGTGGGACTGAGATTCCGACCAAGTGGCACGTTTAAATTCATGCAGTTTGGGAACCGGCGAAAGGAGCTCGTCGGAGCAGTTACCGTGAAAGTATTTGTTCAAAAGACAGAGGGAGGCGAAGGCACGTCTGTGAGAGAGCGACTGTAAACGAGATGCCAGATCAGGGACATCCACATTGCATATCCCTCTCTGGATTTTGGCGAGCACCATAAGACGATCAGCGGTAGATCCAAACCATACATGACAATATTCCATGCAAGTTCGAATGGTTGAGATACATATATATATATATATATATATATATATATATATACATATATATATATATATATATATATATATGTGTGTGTGTGTATATATATATATATATATATATATATATATATATATATATATATATATATATATATATATATATATATATATATATATATATTTGAATTGGACATAGTCCGACAATTTATTTAAAGACATTTAAAGAACGGTTAAGGCACATCACACAAAATGATGATTCCGTATAGGATACAGGTTCGATTCCTGTCGGAGAACGAAAATTTTCTATGAAAATCTCTCAGGCATTCAGGCGGGTAAATGTTATTTAATACTGTTTATTATAAAACAGAGCATTTGCTTAAATACTTGTATCTATAAAAAGAACGTTAAACATATTATAAAAAAAATGTCTTTAAATATATATATATATATATATATATATATATATATATATATATATGGTCACTTGTATTCGAGGATACCCGCGTACTATGGCGGCTAGCCGATCTCTATAGTTACAGACCATAGTTACAGTTTCTGGGAAAGAACGTGTTATCTAGCGTGATCAAAAATTGGAACAAGGCCAGCACGCTCTGGCCCTCGGCCACGATGGCATGCGTCTTCGTACTAGCACAGCTTTTGACGGACCTCCAGGGTTCCGTCTACCCAATTTCACTCAATTTCATTCACAAGGCTTCCGTCAACTAGTCGTATGGTCAGAATGCGAACGTTCTAGGCACCCCCCATATATATATATATATATATATATATATATAATGTGCTACCTCTCCGTTACCGAGTTCCGTTGGAACAGTTGGTTTCACGTTTGCTTGATAACCTGTCACGGTTTCAATTCTTGGTAGTGGATGCGCACTGCTGATGAGCCCAAAATACAGGACGAAACGGCTGTCCAGTGCGTTCTGCATTCTGTTGAGGTTTCTTTCAGATATAATTATCAAATCCTCCTAACAATTCCTATCATGTATATATATATATATATATATATATAGTGTGTATCAAAAATAGTTCTACAAATATTAGGACGGATTCCTGGCACCAAAGCATGTTAAAATATTCATAGAAACATATGTCTAAAAGGTCATCGTTGTACCTCAACACGGCAACTCATAACAAATTTTCAAAATGCCCCCAGCTTGTTTCTGCATGCGCCCGTCGGTGGACCCTTTCAAATATTCCCACATGGTGTTTTCCCCCCATAAAACGTTGATCAAACGTCTCTGTATTATTAATGTCTGTTGCTTGTTTTAAGTCCAAAGGATCGAGGACGGAGGGAACTTGCAACCCATGGAACCTGTCCCCACTACATATACATCATTTCTGGTACATGTCAGCCAGTGCATCACGCACAATTTGACTAAAATGTGCTGGAGCTCCATCATGGATGAACCAGATGCGTTTTTCTATTAGCAGGGGTACATGCTCTAGCAGTTCTGGAAATAAAGTCCCTGTAGACCGCGTCTGCAATATGTGCTAAGAGAACCAGACAGTCACCAACACTGCCAGCCCACAGATTAATCGAAAACTGTTGCTGGTGTCTAGCCTGTATTGTACTATGGGGATTCCGACCCGCCCACAAATGTCAGTTGTGTAGATTTGTTATTCCATTTCTTCCAAATGTTGCCGCAGACGTAGACATGACTGAAGAGACAAACAAGCAGTTTGTGCAATAAACTATACCATGTTGAGTTATCAGAGGGCGAAAGACCCTGCACACTTTGCAAATAATACGGATACAGGAGCTGCTCTTGAAGTACTCTGCATGCGGTTCTATGAGGTGTCCGACATGCTCGGGCCACCTGGATCGTCCCCGACACCCTGTCGAATATGTTCTGCCATACATAGTACATGATGCCACGGATCCTATCTCAGCAACGCGACGATAAACAGAAACAAAGGTTGGGTGACTCGGTGCTTTCGGTCTGGAAACGCAATCTGGATCGCGTCCATTACCATTTGCACAGCTGTATGCAAAAATCATATCTGTCTGTTCACGATATGAATATCCTGCCATTGTTAAACGGAACACTTATTGCTTAACTCAATACTACACAAGTTAAACACTGAAGACGTACAAGTCACAAATGTACACGAATGACAAATGTAAACTAGTCTAAAGAGCAATACAGTATAATCTACCGTAAACTTTCTTTAAATTTAATAACTCAAAAACGAAGGATTTGTGTATTTGTGTCCTTGTTTTGGTTTGAGAAACCCGACCCCAATGTTTTTTGTAAATGTATTTCTGATGCATCCTATATATATATATATATATATATATATATATATATATATATATATATATATATATATGTGTGTGTGTGTGTGTGTGTGTGTATGTGTGTGTGTGTATTTCAGTTATCCAGCTAAAGAAACATTTGATCAATCAATTTTATTTTTTCGAATGGGGTAAATATATAAATAATTATTAATTTAAAGAAATCAATATCTTGTGGAAACAACAATCATTGATTGATTGATTGACTTGATTTTCTTACGGATTCTCAACCCATTATGTTTTATTTCAACTCAAAATATATTTCGAAATGTATGAGGTGCTTACAGTAAGAAGTATTCCTAAGCGCTTTCTCATCTATGTACTGACCGCACTTGACACAAAAACAATTATTTTTTATACGTGCATTTTCTTCTTCTTCTTCTTCTTCTTCTTCTTCTTCTTATTATTATTATTATTATTATTATTATTATTATTATTATTTCATTTGATTTCTGTTGTATACACATTTCATTCCGGGTCCCAAATTGGGACCTAAGGTCAGAAATGCCTTCCTGCATCTTCACTGAACATTCTTGTAAAAAAAATAAAAGCGAGAATGTAACACCAGAAGAGTACACATATTTTACATTGATATAGCCCTTGATAAGGTGTGAGCTGTAATTGTGAGAATATATATATATATATATATATATATATGTAATATGTTTAACGTTCTTTTTATAGATACAAGAATTTAAGCAAATGCTCTGTTTTATAATAAACAGTATTAAATAACATTTACTGGCCTGAATGTCCGAGAAATTTTCATAGAAAATATGAAAATTTCTCGGACATTCAGGCCAGTAAATGTTATTTAATACTGTTTATTATAAAACAGAGCATTTGCTTAAATACTTGTATCTATAAAAAGAACGTTAAACATATTATAAATGTCTTTAAATAAATTGTCGGACTATGTCCAATTCAAATATGTATATATATATATATATATATATATATATATATATATATATATATATATATATATATAAAGTGACTGAAGCTGAGACGCCAGGCTCGGACCAATAATATTGCTTATTCTCTTTTGGATGTTATCAAGAATCTCAAATGTAGACCAGGAGAACTCGACCATATGTGGCAGCAATATTAAAAGTATGGACGAAAGGTAAATTTATAAATACGGAAGATAGATTCAAGAGAGAAATATTAACTGGCAAGACACGCTGAATCAACTTTCTTAGCAATGGATTCCATATAATATTTCCACTTAATGTCACCGAGAATGTTAGCCCGGGAAGGCACAACCACTCAGTCTCCTGGAGTTTAGCATCAGCCATGTTTGTGGAATGCATTTTGCACCCAAATTACGCACGGGATTGTCAGAGTGAGTCAGGTGCCGGCCAGCAAATACAGAAACACGTGATCTCAAATCTGAATCCAGTATTCCAAACCTGAGAATGGGAATATTTAATTGATGGGTTTCAATTTCCGCCCCAGAGATGTTTTGAGCAGTCTCTCATATTTCACTAGCAGAAGGTAAAACCAACGTATCAGACCAGGGATCAACGGGGCCCGCTTCTCACTCAAGAGTAATTAATGAAAATATTCTGAATAGAATATAAAATAAAGAAGATTTATGCCTGGTATTATCATTTGTTCGGCACCCGTAATTCATTACATAGCTAAGAAGGTAGGTTGTTTCATTATTACTGAGCGGCAAATATTACTGGATTTGTATCGTTGTAAGAAAGACATAGATGCAAGAATACACTAATGATTATCTTATTTGTTTCAATATATTAATGTAGGCGTCAGAGGCAGGAAATTAACGCTTTTCCTGCACAGTGTAGAAGCTATAAATTAATCAAGTCAAGAAGTTTATGAGTTAAATTTATTCCATTTATTTACGGCTTTAATTTGGAAATATTTTAGCAGCGTACCTGTAAAATATTCGTGACGATATTTCGCTCGGCAGAAATCCGAACATATACCAAGGATGAATGTTCGCATCTCCTACGAAGCTACTAGATAAATCCCGTATAAAAATGAAACAGGTTTTAATAAAATTCATGCTGACTCAAAAATACAGTCCTATTTACCTAATACGTTTGCATGCAATTATTTCAGCAAATAAATCTATTAAAACAATGAAACAGGTTTTAATGAAATTCATGGTCACTAACAAATACAGTACCGTTTAGCTAATACGTTTGCATGCAATTCTCTCAGCAAATAAATCTTTTAGAACAAGGAAACAGGTTTTAATGAACTTCATGGTGACTAACATATACAGTACTAATATTCACATGATACGTTTGCATGCAATTCTCTCGAAAAATAAATCTCGTAAATTAAAGAAACAGGTTTTAGAAACATTCACGATGTCTGTTTAACAAAACGAATCCCTAATGTTTACCTAACTCGTTTGCGTGTTATTCTCTGACTAAATTAAAATTTTCGACAAATATACAAATCGAAAACACTCCTGACATGAAGCGAAGAGATTATATTGGATAAATTGCTATGATTCCTTTGCTGTGTCAGAAAAAGTTTTCTTGTCAGAATTCGTATTATACGTTTATAAATCTACCATGTTCTTGCACTGAATATTTCTGCCATATCTGGTCTGGTGTTCCTGCTATATATCACGCGATTCTCAACAAATACAAAGAGTCTGTAATCTTCCTCCGTTGGCATCTGGTCTCCAGTTACTTTCCTACTGCCATTACCGATACTGATTTTCTAAGCACAGCTTAGATGTGGCACAAGGCCGAATGTGTGGGGGCACCCAGTGAGTATCGAACTCACTCGCAATTGATCTAGCAAGACAAGCTTTCTAACCATTACACCATGTCGAGGTGCCCTTTTTTAAATAGATAGTAGAGAGAGTATAGTGATTTTCCAAGCGTAGCTTATATGTGGCTCAAGGCCGAAAGTATGGGGCACCTAGTGAGGATCGAACTCACTATTCAGTCATAATTGTTCTAACGAGACAAGCTTGCTACTATTACACTGCCTCGAGGTGATCCACTGCCATTACTGATATGTTTTCTTTGTTGTTTTTTTTTTAGATCTGACCATATCCATGATGGTTTTAGAAGGGGTTGTAACTATTTAGATGTTATTCAGTTATTTTGGATAGTAGATGTTATAGAATTAGTAGCTAGTATTATATATTTATTTTTATTTAATTTATTATTGTGGATAATGTTGTTTATGTTGCAGTCGTATACCTCTTATACTCAATGCGTTGTGCATGTTGCGATATTGGAGTTTTTTAATGTGTTTTCCATGTGTGTTTCTTCTTTGGTAATATCGGTAAAAGTTCGGGCGAAGGCATACATATAATAAATTGCTTAGACTGTTCTTCCCAATACATTCGGGAAACAAGCAGGATTTTGTTTTAAAAAACGCGGCAATGAACACGGAAGAGAACTTATAAGTAATAATCTAACGAATGCATTATTGATATACCGAAATAAATTCGACAATTTTGATCTAAAAAAAATGTCACACTCATCAAAAGAGAAAGTAATTTACTCAGAATGAAAATTCTCGAGATTGCCGCCATCGAATATTACCAAAATTTGTTTTCCCAATCTCAACTTTCCTGAAAGAATTACTACTTCCCCACGCCAACATACACAACAAATGTGTTGAAAAATCAAAGGAAAACATCTGAATCCATCATTTCAACTTCTGGAGATTTATAATACAAACGTCCATCTCATTTCAATCCAAGAAAATTTTTCTTCTGTTTTGCATTCTTTTTCTTTCTTTTTTTCTTTTTCTTTCTTTTTTCTTTTTCTTTCTTTTTCTTTCTTTTTTCTTTTTCGAGTCTACTAAATGACGTATTCTAAGGTCTAGACATTTCAGTTAACCTGTTATTGAGCGTTTGAAATTTTTAAAAAGTCCTTTCAATGATGCTATATGACTTATATCTAGAATCTAACAACTAAATCTTTTCAGTTAACTTGCTACTGATTTATGAGCGTTCTTAAATTTGGAAATTTTGACTAACTTTAAAATGTATACTAGTTGCAAAATAAAACCATCACATTTGCTTTTGATAATGTCCGTCGAATGAGTATACTTTTTCTCTTGTCTCTTCCCACATACACACGCACACACAAGATATATATATATATATATATATATATATATATATATATATATATATGTATAGTGAGAGAGAGAGAGAGAGACGATGAAGTTTTGGTGATAACGTAACTCAACAGTCCCCAGCCTTTTCGTGCAACGGACCAATGACCTGCAAAGCAACTGCCCGCGGACCGGAGTAATGGTGGGAGTCTCGGTGTCGGTCGTGCACATAACAAGTCACAATAAACAAGACCGCGGAAACCGAAGCCTATTTTAAATGGCAAGAAATATTATTTTTTGCGATTGAATATCGCACTGAAATCTCTTTGAAATAGAGAATTCTTTAGACAAACAGACAATTCTTAAATAGTAGGACCAGATACAGGATCTACTATTTAACACACAGTTGGATTCGTATCATTGCCAATGACGTTTTCACGTTAACAAATGTAACGAATCTAACTAGAATTCAAATTCAGTTTTCGGATTTCTCTTTCCGAACTGTTATCCCTTAGACCAGCAGTCCTCAATCCTTTTATGCCACGTTCCAGTGTCATGCAAGACGATTATTTCATGGACTGTGGGTCGAATTCTTTATTCGTTTTGGTCATGTTCATAACGATACACAATGAACGAGACTGCGAAAGTCGAAACCTATTTTAAATAGCAAGAAATATGAGTTTTTGCAATTTAATATCGTATTGACAACTCTTTGAAATTGAGAATTTTCGTGTCGGTTTTCATGATCCGAGTCGGTAATAAAACACAATAAACAAGATCTCGATAGTTAATAAAAATGGAAAAGAAGAAGGTTTTTAATCTTTCTGTGTGGCTCAGTAACAAATGCTCCACGGTCTGGTATCGGTCCGCGGTCCGGTGATTAGTGACCGCTGAAACTGTTAAAACCCCACCAAGAGAAATAATCGAACCGGATTAAACTTCCGGCTGAACGTGTGTTTACTTCACACTGATACGTTCCACTATTATATAAATGCTTCTTTTTACCCTCAGGCTATAATTGAAATTGCAGACCATTGCTATTACTATTGCTATTTAGCCGTGGTTGCCAAACATGCTAGGAAAATGAGAACACGGAATGTAGAATCAAGAATATAATCCACTGAGTGAAAACTTCACTAAAACATTCATCTCACGCAAAAAATGTCACGAAAACCCAAAGACTATACGCACTATTTTTAGTGCGTTGCCTATTTCGAAGCGAAGCAACGAACTTTAAAAAGGAGTTCCAATGATAAAACATTCTGTGGATTGTAACACAGTAAAAACATATTTTATGAAGATATCCACGCTTCTGCCAGTGGCAAGGGCTTCCTGCGTATTCAACCCGACTCCCAACATCATCCCCGAATTTGTTACTTAAATTAGAAGGCAAAGAAGCCTCTGTCGAAGCGTTATTTCATTAGGAGTTCACTGAAATATACAGAGCCTAAACCAAACCTTTCGTCAAACCACGTAGAAACACACAAAAGCAGTTAGAAATGGGCCATCATTGGAGTATTTATTCGGTAGTTTGGTTCCTGCTCACTGGACCTACCTACGTTAGGAAGTAGAGGTGACAAGCTGCAGAGTTAACTTTAGCGATGGCTTTGATGCTAGCCGACCTTAGGGTCGCGAGCAAGTCGTTCGTCTGGACAGGCATGGATCGATACTCTGATCGATCGACGACCCTCTTCAAGAAGTTTGAGGCGTTTTACACAAGAAATATAGAAATGAGAGTTTTACACACTGCTTTTATCTACCAACCAGGATTGAAAAAAAAATGATCTAGCAAAGCCAGTAAGAATTGAAGAGCTGAATATTTACCAGCCAGGAAAAAATTAATTTCGGTCAACTCATCCTGAGAAACATCTCTGTATTTTTGTTTACACATTAATCTTCGAATTCAATTAAAAACAATGGACGACTTTAATTAAAACTCATAATGGCAAGCATCGGGTTACATTTGGCTGCTTTGAACAAATTTAATATAACGCTTACTCTTCTGGAAAATTACATCATCACAGCACTTGAGAGCGTTTAATTGGAGAGATGCTTGTCAAATTATATTCATACAAAGATGCATTCCTCTTCTTTTATATGCCGTGTTCCTTCAGGAGGTAGGCGATTATGGCTCTTCACTTCCTCCTCTCCATTGGAGCTCTCAATATGTTTTGTCCGTTTGCTTCTACTCCCAAAACCTATTCCGTCATCCACTTGCTTAAGCCCGCTAGGTAAGTCAAGTGTTGCCTACCCTTGTCTCTCTTTCTCTCTACCGGTCATGTGAGTATCAGATTCTCCAATCTCTCCTTTCTCATTACGTGTCCCAGAAATTTCAGCTGCCACTCCCTGATGTTAAGTATAAGCTTCCTCCATTTTTGCATCCTCTCCAAAACTTCATCTTTGCTCACATGTTCGGTCTATGATATCCTTATCAAGCTTCTCCTTGCCTAGAGTCTATTCTTCATCTTTGAGGAGACCGTCCAACTTTCGCTGCCGTGAAGGAGGACATATATCTCATAGCGTTTCATTACTCTTTTCTTTGTTACTAATGAAATCCTCCTGTCTCGTAATACTCTGCCTATCTTTTGGAATGCGCCATTGGCCATCCAATTCGGATCTCAGCGTCGCACTTACCGTCTTCTGTCAGAACACATCCGAGATATTTAAATTTCCACACCTGATTGATTTTAGTGTTCCCCACCTGTAAATCTCATTTCGGGATCATATTTTTACTGATTTCTATGCAGTCTGTTTTCTTGTAGTTTATGCTTAGTCCCTTGCTTTCTGTAGGTTTTGTAATTTCCTTTCCATGTATGCTATCAGCACTGTGTCATCTGCATATCTTATGTTGCTAAGATTGTGGGCGCCAGTGATGAATCCTGGTAGTTCTTGCAGTCATCTCGGAATTGCCTTGCAATATAAGTCGAATAAGTCCGGTGAGAAGACACATCTTTGCCTTACGCCCCTTTCTATTTTTGTATATCTGCTGAATTTATTCTCTATCCGGATGCCGGCTGTTTGCTGCCAATATAGATTATTCTAATATATTTTCCAAATATAGCAAGGTTACTGAGTAGTTCCTACAGATCTTTGTGGCGTGCTTTGTCGAACGTCTTTGCGTAGACGATAAAACATAGGTGCACGTCATTCTGCATTTGCATTTCTCTTTCTGATAACATTCTAAGCACGAATATCGCCTTCCTTGTTCCGTTGTCTTTAACGAACCCGCACTATTTCTATCTCTGGCCTGATTCTGCTGTGCGCCCTATTCATCAGAATACGGATGATGTGTTGTTGTTTTTTTTTATGTGACTCAAGAGGCTGATTGTTCGGTGAAGTTCACATTCGTTTCCCCCTGGTTTCTTAGGCAGTGCTATGAAAATAGATCTGCTGAGATCTTCCGTTATATCGCCACTATTGCAAGCTTTATTTATTATTTTTGTAATCTCCTTTATGCCAAAATCATCTAGCGCTGTCAGAATTTCTCTTATAATTCCGTCTGGCCCTGCCGCCTTGTTTCTGTTCAATTTCGCCAGTACAGCTTCTATTTCGGTTTTTAGCATCTCAGGCCGTCGACAGTTCTGGGAATTACTGGTTGTTCTCTTTCGTCGTGGAAGAGTTCTCCAATATATTCGTTCCACCGCTGAATAATGTCTCCTTCTCGTGAGCGTTCCATCCTTTGATTTTATGCAGCCTTTTGACGAGTATATCTTCTGTCCTGTTTGTTCGCTTATTTGTTTAGCATATATACTTTGTTGGTGGTCCTCAGTGTCTCTATTTCTGCACATTCTTTGTTTAGCTACTCTTCATTAGCCTGTCGGCATTTGGTCCTTATTTCGTTGTGACGTTTTCTGTATTCCGTTCCGTATCTTGGCATAGTTTTCTGTCTCCTTTGCATTATGTCGAGAATCTCATTATTCATCCAATCGTTTTTTCTCCTTCGTCGTTCCTCTTTTGGGATGATATCGTTTGCTGATTTCAATAAAGCTACTCGTTTCGAATTCCAATTTCCATTTTATTTCTCGAATGTTCTTTTCACACTGTCCATATATGTTTTGTTTCGGGCAAGGGGCGCTCATCAGTTTGTTGTATTGCTATTTGTGTGCTGCGTTAGGATTCTTCAGTTTCCGTATTTTCACTATTAGTTTACACACACGCACGCACACAGTGCTTTCTGCATTCTGTTGAGGTTTCAGACTTGATGATATTACTTAATTATAATTATCAAATCCTCCTAATAATTTCTATCATTTATATATCATTGCTTGAACCGGCTTCTAAGGCTCAAGGTTGAGCGGCTTGGTGATAGTAGTCGAGGCTACGAGGGCACCGTCCCATAGTTAGAGAGAACCTCAGTTGAGTTCCACCACGGAATTTTGTGAGCGAGCGGCGCTATATTGAGTCTGATTTGCTACCTCTTCGTCATCGAGGCCCGTAGAACAGTTGGTATGGTGTTTGCTTGACAACCTAACTCTCAGGGTTTCAATTCTCGGTAGTGGATGCGCACTGCTGGTGAGTCCCAAACGAAACGGCCGTCCAGTGCTTTCTGTATTCTGTTGAGCTTTCAGACTCGATGATATTACTTAATTATATATATATATATATATATGTAATTTTAAAAGCTTAATATATGTGAGTGTGTATTAAACTTCCTACAAATTTCAACCCTAGCGTTGCGACTGAACGCTTCATAAGTTCTTATCCGTTAATGACACATTTCTGAAAAACATAAGTTGATTCGCATTTAATTTTTCGTACCCGCTATTACCTGCATCTATTAAAAACAAAATAATTTCAATTCCTGAGGATGGCTGAATGTACAGCCGAACGTACTATCAGATTAAAAAAAGGCCTTATACAACTTGAAGTTATTAAAAACATGGATCATAACATTCATCGAGTGATTCGTAGGTTAATGCAACTTTAAAAATTTGTTTGCGAAGAGGTTTTTCGTCATTTATATCATTAACTTTACTAATCTACTTTTTGTATGAAAGATTCATGTAATATATATATATATATATATTACATATATATATATTACATATATATATATATTACATATATATATATTACATATATATATATATATTACATATATATATATTACATATATATATATATATTACATATATATATTATATATATATATATATAATATATATATGTGTGTGTGTGTGTGTGTGTGTGTGTGTCTGTGTGTGTGTGTGTGTGTGTGTGTGTGTGTGTGTGTGTGTGTATTTTGTCTAACTGTCTTGTTTATAGTTCATTTTAGACTTTAATTGGGAAAACGTTTTTCTCCTCCTGAGATTTCTCTTGGGAACCTAAGAAATATTTTATTTTTGTACCGCATTAATACATTTGTTGAAAGCGGGTTTGTCATATCAACTAAAATTGAGTGGCGCTTTTAGGATGAGAAGTCATTTTCAACACCAAAACCAGGACAAGATTTAGAGAATTCATTACTTTTTGTCTCGTGGAATATAAAATATGCCATTAAGAGCTACTAAACATTGAAGGCCTGCCACTGCAGACGTTTATTGCCAGGAACTTGCTTGATAGATGGAAGATGGTCACACTGATGTAATTACGATAGAAGGTTCTTCCATATCCTCCATACTCAACAGATTTAGTATCGACAGATTTTCATGTCTCGATCGCAGGAAACATTTCATAAGTTGCAAAGGTGAAATGCTTAAAGAAAAAAATAACTTGAGGACAAAAATACTGTCGAAATATTGTTTAATATCCTCAAACACTGTAGTTTTCTTTTCTTTTTCTTTTCTTAAATCGCGTTCTTCTCTTAAGTATTGTAATAATAATAATAATAATAATAATAATAATAATAATAATAATAATAATAGCAATAATAATAATAATAAAAGCTCCTCACTTGCTACCGCATGCATCATCCCAAAGCTGATATTGATCGGTCTGTATGTGGCCAGATCCGAAGGAGGCAGAGGACTAGTTCAACTAGAACTATCCTACAAAAGTACAACAATTGGCGACCAAAGATACTTGTAAAATACCGAAGACTGGATGATGGTATGTGTCAAGCAACATTGAAAGTAGTAAGTGTCTTTACTCTGTAGTAAAGGAAGCCGACAAGTTCAAAATGGAGTTTCAAATGGGTGCAGAAATGCAAATACATCACTGTACACCGGCTGAAGCTGCAAAATACTTAAAAAAGAATGCAAAGACAAATTCGACCGACCAGATACAGAAACAATGGCAAGATAAACCGCTCCACGGCCAATACTCTGCCCCTACCAAACAAGCTGACGTAGACAAAAATCGAACCCATCAGTGGCTACGTAGTACAGGGTTGAAAGCTGAAACTGAAGGTTTTAGCATTGCTGTAGAGGACCAATGCTTGTTAACTCGGAATTATCAAGCACATATACTAAAATACTGCGTTAGCCCAAAATGCATATTCTGTGATAAATATCCAGAAACCATTGATCATCTTGTATCAGGTTGCACGATATTGATAACCACTTACAGAGTGGGCCAATATCTGCACTGGAAAATTTGCAACTCCTACGGGAAGGAAACTGAAAGAAACTGGTACGAACACCACCCTGACCCGGTTACGGAGATATGACCTGTTACAATTCTATGGGACTACACAATACACACTGACAGAAAAATCAAAGCCAACCGCCCAGACATTGTTATTAAAGACCACAAACAAAATAAGTGCCTCCTTATTGATATGGCAGTCCCTGCAGACTGTAATGTATCATTGAAGATATTCGAAAAACTGTCAAAATACAAGGACCTTGAAATAGAAATCTCAAAAATGTGGCACATGTGAACATCGACAATACCTGTTGTAGTTGGAGCCCTTGGACTGGTTGGAAAAGATTCCAGTAGGCTAATTGAAGGGATCCCTGGTAGTCCATGCCTCAAAGAGATACAAAAATTGTTCTGATAAGTGCAGCCCACACTTTACGAAGGGCTTTATTTATGTAATTTTTATTTTTATTTTTTATTCTTTCTTTGCAGTGGAAAGTGTCATGATGCCATTTCTAACATTAGGTCCCTGGGCGGGACCCGGAAGTAATGTGTAAACGCCAGATATCAAAGAAAATAATAATAATAATAATAATAATAATAATAATAATAATAATAATAATAATAATAATAATGTGCTCCTAAAGCATGTGGCAATATAAAATAATCGGGTAAAAGAGAAAATCGTGAGCAAGGATGAATACCGGAAGAGGGTAAAAGACAGGCAATTCCAATTCATTTGAAAGAAACTACAAGATCTTGACTACAAAGGATTCATAAAAATGATTGAAGAAAGGAAAGGTGACTTGAAAACGTGAGACAGAAAGCCTGGAGGTTGTCTCCAAAGTCCTAAAAATAAGTACTCATCGGTGGAACATCTAACGCCAAGTAGATTCGGACAAGTGCAACGTGTGACTAATGTTACCCACATTATTATCCCTTGTAGAATGCTTGTTGTTTTTGAATATCTCATACAACGAAATAGAATATGAAAGAAAGATCAAATGTTATCAGTACCCAAACGCAAATTTATGATAAAAGATATGAAAATCGGTGCGATTTCTATACATTTTCATCCCAGTAAATTATTCTCCCTTTTAATTTAGGCAGCATTCTTTAAAGCGAAATTTTGGTCGGATTCATTACGGTGAGCAACTAATACATTGAACATGTTATCTTGTAAAAGATCCCTTTTGTGTTCATATAATCTTTTAATTAAATTCTTCTAAGTATTTTTGTGACTATTATTAGAGTTAAAGAGTAAATTCCTGTTACATATTTCATGTTAGTATTTTGTTTTGGCTTACGGTCATATCATGATGAAACACCGGTTACTGTACAATCACCGACGTTAAGCAACCTGTATGGAGATTTCTCCTTACTATTGTTTTCCTTTTTCTCTCTGGAATATTCTTCACTCACTTTTGCTCTTTTCTCGATGGTTGATTAATTTACCTTCTTTCTAATATTTTTCCCCTTTTTTATTGTCTTACTGTTTTACCCTTTAATTTTCTTCGGCTTACGGCCATATCACGTTGAAACACCGGTTCCCATACGACCACTCCCACCCCTAAGCTCGCATATTCTTCCCCGATTCTATAATACGGTGATCCCACTCTACTACAGCTCAATTTTCATTGGGTCGCATTCATATAAAATAAAAAGTTTATAGTAACCTAGGTATGTACAATATAGGCGAATAATTCAACTAGAAAAAATTTTAAAAAATACAATGCATCGCTAAAAACAAATTACAAACATATCATAATAGATCATTCCATCTTAAATAAATTAAGAATATTTTGCGGCAATTTTTAACATCGAGATTTGTCTTGTTAAAAAGTTGATTAATATTAACACATTCTAGCGTTGTGGAGGAAAAAATAGTGTTTTTACATAGCGTTTTTTGAACTTAGCTTGAACGAGACAAATTTACGAAAAAATAGGAAGACCCCAGAATGACGTCAAAATCTTCCGATATTTTTCATCCATTAATAGTCAGATGTGCTTAGTTTAATTTCTAACATATAAATGTAGGTAGAAAAAAAAATCAAAAGTTGAAAAGATAATGAGGATCACAAACCACTACCCGTGGCCCTCATGCAGTTTTGGTCCCACGGTTTGGGGATTTGGGGATAGTGTCCACTGGCCCAGCCGTTTAAAGTCATATACAAACGCTGAAAGAAAATGAACGATAACTAACCCACGTCAGTAGAGATGATAGATTATTAAAGGGAAAAGGAAGAATTTATTATAGCATTTTTTTTTCCTTTGGCGATACACGAAAACGACTAGAGAGTTCGTCTCGAGATTCTACCGTATATGTAGAAGTTGTTATTCTGTCGTAGTTGTATAAAAAAATTACACGAGGAAATTATACACGTGTATGAGCTTTATCGCATGATAGGATTAGACGATTTTAGCGCGCAATTACCTCGGATGCTGCTGCTAACATCGGACTCCTGGCAACGCTCGATCTTCGGTCGTCGGCATCTAACTTCAGTGTGTATATTTCTTCAAGCAGTGTAAAGTCAAAATGGGAAAGACAGGCATATGGTAGTTTTGATGAAATGTCTACAAAGGTGTCGAACTGATGGTGGTTTATATAATTTTGGAGTGGTTCAAGAACGAAAATTTTGGTTTAAGTCACAGTTTCTGATTAGTCAGAAAATATTTTTCATAACATTCTCTTTTTTCATTTTAATTTCTGCTGTGACTAAGTAAATGGTTAAGTAATTACAAAAAAACAGGTTTTCAGATATATCGTATATTAAACAGTAATTACACCATAAGTGCACGACTAGTGAGAGTGAATCGAATGAACTGGAGCTCAATCTATTCACTGTTCCCTGTCCACTGTTTGCTGTTCCCCGAAACTTCTCTCCTACTAAACTTATAGTAGGCGGAAGAGTCTAACATAGACTCTTAGAGGGAGGACAGCACAACAGTTTCAGAAGTGGATACTCGAAGCAGACCTAAAATAAAAATCAGTTCGTATTATTTGGACGAGGGCAGCTGAGGTACGTATTTCCGATTTTGCTGAATAGATGGTGTTACAGCAGACGACTTACTCCAGATCTTATTTTCACTGAGGATTCCACTATTAAATTAATCTCCACTTTTTGTCATATGCGAAAATTTTCCATATCAATAAATAAAAAATAGAAAAAAATGATATCTGATTGCGTTCTAACTTCCTACTTTCTCACAAAACTTTAAAAAAATTGTACGTATAACAGTTCTCTCATTTTAGCCACCTGGTAGCTATTCATTCATGGTAGCTAACAATACCTTCTTAATTTTCAATGAATCATTTATTAAGGTCGCTCCGAAACTGATGACTACTATTTGTTTCCACTCAAGCGACAACAGATACAGGTAGATATCCGACACCATTTATAAAGTCGCCACCATTTTTCGAAAAGGAATGAACAGAAAATCAACACTAAACTAAACCCATTTTTCATGAACATCACTTTACTCCATTGCTGAATATCATTAACTTCTGCCTAACCGTGCTTACATCCAATTTTGGTCTCCGTAAACATCGTGCAAACGTCGATAAATCTCAATGGGCACAAATTCTTCAGCATAAAGGAATTTAATGAGGCACCCTAGCTTTGTATGCATTTTACATTCACTTTAGTTCACCTAATACAAGACCCAAGGGCAACTCAATGTAGAGGGTTACTGAGTGAGTTTTTTGTATGGCAGGAGAAAGGATGTAGTAGGAAGTACTTAATATCACGATATGTAGGTCAAGTATCAGTTGACCCTGGTCTTGAAGAGGATAGGATTTTAGTGGTCATGGAAACATATTATCGGGAGTTTGTTCCACAAAGTAACATTTCCGGGGAAGAAAATGTCTGGGTGAAACTTACTCCTTATCAAAGGAACATGAAAGTAAAAAGGATGATTTGTTTCCATGAACATTGCACGGACGGGTCTGAGCTGGTGGGACTAAGGAGTTTAACTCGCTTGAACAGTTGCCATAGAAATAGCGATAAAATAGTAAGAGGTTGCAGGATGGGTAATAATACATCACTCCTAACGCTGTGCAATCACTTTTGTACTCTATCATGGCTGGGCAGTGTGGACTGGGCAGCGTCAGCTCAGATATAGCAGGAATACTTCATTCTTGGTCTGCGCTGACTCTTCGAACGATACACCAGAGGAGTATGGGTTAGGTGTTTTCTGGAGCGATGCAAGGAACCGATCATTCTTTCAGCATCTTTAATGATGGCACGAATAGACTTCATTTGAGGTTTGGAGTCAGCTTTAGACCCAATAGGCATTCGAAGAAAAGAACCTATGTAACGGTATGACCGCTCATCAGGACCGGAGCGAATTTACTTGGTGATGACACATTACTAGCTATGTTTTAGAGCTATTAAATGACACGAGGATGTTTTTCCCCTTTGAGATATGAGAATAAGATCAGAGATCGGCTACCAGGCACTGGTCAGCCGGCATTTGACTGTTTAACCGCTGCTTGAAGGAGAAACACAAAGTGACAAAATTCTGGTTATACAGAGTATACAGAATAACATAGACGGAACATATAAGCAAAAAGGAAGTTTTAATTGATTGGTTGATTTGGTGACTGTTTAACCGCTGCTTGAAGGAGAAACACAAAGTGACAAAATTCTGGTTATACAGAGTATACAGAATAACATAGACGGAACATATAAGCAAAAAGGAAGTTTTAATTGATTGGTTGATTTGGTTTTTACGGCTTAACAACCATGTTGACATTATTAAAACCGAAATTGAAATAATAATTAAAATAATAATTTAATCTTCCCGACACTTGTATTTGCTACACAGGAGTACATCAACGCCAAGTGTGGACACTTCTACATGTTACCCCTGGGTCAGTCATACGTCAACTGCTATCCTCGAAGTATCTACCAGTGGGCAGATTAACTTCGAACAAACATGAAATATGAAAGAATAGTTAATAGGAAAAAAAAGTATACGTCCGTCTATTTAATACTGCTGCCATATCTGGTCTGTGCACCTGCTACATATCTCGAATTTCTATACAAAATCCTGACCTGGCGTCTTAACTACTCTCAATTTCACACCAGCTAACATGGCGTCCCTCTGTCTTTTCTACAAATATTTTCATGATAGTTCTTTTAATGAGCTCTCTACATAGGTATCTCGGCAGCGGACGACTAGATTTACTGTTGAAATAGTTACAAGTAACCGTAAGTTCTATTTTAATTCGACTCTACGTTCATTCTTTCCATTATTCTTATGCTTCCAACCCGTCTTCATTTCCGTTCTTCCTTCCTTAACTGAATCTCTTTTATGGTCATGTTTTTTTGACGTGTTTCATTTTTCAGTCTTTCCTTTCCTCTCAAAACCGTCTCCTCTTTCATTCCTTCTTCTTTTTCTTCTCAATATTTTCCTCTTCATCTTCTCGTACCCTCATCCTCGCCCTCCTAACTTAACGCCTTTTCCAACGTCAAAATGTCTCTTAAATAATTTCTTTGATGCTAAAGAGATTTAAATACAATACATATATATATATATGCATCATCTCCAAAACTTCATCGTTTCTCAAATTCTCGGTCCATGATATCCTTAGCATCCTCCTGTAGAACAATACCTCCACTTTAGCTTATTATGTTTACTTTAAAAATAAATGTTAAACATTATATATATATATATATATATATATATATATATGTATTATATATATATATATATGTATTATATATATATATATATGTATTGTATATATATATGTATTATATATATATATATATATATGTGTGTGTATTATATATATATATATATATATATATGTATTATATATATATGTATATATATATATATATATATATATATATATATATATATATATATATGTATCATATATATATATATATATATATATATATATATATTATAATTTTCGAATATTCAGGCCGGTAATTGTTGTTAATACTGTTTATTATAAACAGACCATTTACTTAAATATTTGTATCTATAAAAAGAATGTATAAACATAACAAATGTCTTAAAATAATTGTCGGACTTTGTCTATTTTATATAGTGTGACGTCATTTGTTTACATTTCAATACGCATCGAGCAGATATGAATGTATGAGAGAAAAATCATGGAGAATTTTGGTTTAAAAACATTAAAATTGACGTTGCTAACCGAAACGTTCTTCTGTGGCTCAATCGGTAAAAGCACGTCCGGCTATATGACGGTTCCGTATAGGGATACTGGTTCGATTCCTGTTGAAGGACGTATATTTTCTATGAAAATTTTTCGGACATTTAGGCCGGTAAATGTTGTTAATACTGTTTATTATAAACAGAGAATTTACTTAAATATTTGTTATCTATAAAAAATAACGTATAAACCTAAAAATGTCTTTATATATATATATATATATATATATATAGTAATGATACAATATCCGTATGGAATTTCCAGGAGGATGGAGATCAAACGGGATTTCTATTTTAATTGTTTATTGTCTAGCACTTCTCACCTGTGGAACGTACTTCCTATGTCGCACTTACCTGTTACTACAATCTTTAAAAATTTAAATGCAATGATTGAATCCATCCTTTTATTGTCTTTCTTTCTCACTAAAGTCTTCTCAATCTCTTCCATCCCCAACGACTCGTTGCGCCTAAATGTCAAAAATACAGATGAAACAGATTAATTTTCAATCTAAAGGTTATGGTTAACTATAACTTTAACTTTGCCTAACGCAGATAGTTAAAACTAACGAACATTGCAGTAAACGAATATTAGTAACCTAGAGTTATCAAAGTAAGCAAATTTATTTAATGAATCAAAACACATTTAAGAAATTCGTTTCGACTGAAGTAGGCGAATTCGACTTCTACGCTGATTGAAACTGAAGCCGTAAAGTAAATATGTGATTCGCGCCAAAAAAAATTCCAATATTCTGTATTCAAATATTCACTTTGAATTTTCTTCTGATCATTACCTCACCGTCGATTCATTTTCAGGGTGAAAGAACCAAATAAAGAATAACCTGCGTGTAAAATTTAAGCGGTCTTTCAAAAATCCATTTTCAAGACTTTGATGCCATCAATGATAAAAACGGCAAGTGTCAGAAAATAATGATAAAGAAATCCTGTAAATTTCGAAGTTTAGATTAGTACCAACATACACATTTATAATCCTCCATCATTTTCATTCTACACCATGAGGGATAACAACAATAAGCAAAAACGAAATGCACTAGAATTTTTTTTCCTTTATTTGTGAATATATATATATATATATATATATATATATATATATATATATATATATATATATATATATATATATGTATCGTAACGGTCCGGGTTCGATTATCGGTATTAGATGCACACTGCTGATGAGTCCCCAAAATAGGGCGAAACGGCCATCCAGTGCTTTCTGCATTCTGCTGAGGATTCTTCTAGACTCGATGAATTATATATATATATATATATATATATATATATATATATATATATATATATATATATATATATATATATATATATATATAATGATTTTACAAACTTCGTGTGCGGTTTCTTCACGACAAAACAAGGGCACATTACTATATAAACATATCTCCACAAATTCTTCTTTTTTGAGTTATTACGTTTAAATAAATTTTGCGGTAGAAAGCACTGTGTTATAATAGAGACTAGTTTACATTTTTCATTCGTGTACATTTGTGGCTAGTCTATCTTCAACGTTTAACATGTGTAGGAGTAAGCTAACTGAGAAGTTATCCGTTTAACAATGGCAGTACATTTATATCCTGAGCAGGCAGATAATATTTTTACATACGGCCGGCTGAGTTGTAATGGACTCGAGGTTGCACGGCTCCATCAGACTGTGTTTCCAGACCGAAGGCAAGGCAGTCATCCAACTTTTGCTGCTGTTTGTCGTGGCGTTGATGAGACGGTATCAGTGGCATAGCAAACTATGAATCGAGGAAGATCGACATCCGCTCGTACGCCTGACAACGAAGAGCACATTCTGCAGGCTGTCAGAGATGATCCAGGTACCAGCACACGTCAAGTGGCCCTGGCATGTCGTACATGCATAGAGAGTACTTCAAGAGAAGCTTCTGTATCCGTATCATTTGCAACGTTTTGCCTTCTGATCAATGATCATGGGTCAGCTTTCGCCGATGGTTTATTGCACAAACTACGGATCCGTTGTTTGTCTCTACGGTCTTGTTTACGGATGGAATTACAAATCTACACACCCAATATTTATGGGTGGATCGGAATCACCATGGTACAATACAGGTTGTACACCAGCATTAGTTTACCTTTACTATATGGGTTGGAATTGTAGGTGACTGTCTGTTAGGTCCACATGTTCTCCCAGAAGGTCTTAAAAGAACTGTACCCCCGTTAATACGAAGACGCACATGCATGATAGAGCTTCAGCACATTTTAGTCACAGGGTTAGCGATGCACTGCCTAACATCTACAATGAAAGATGGATAGGTACAGAAGGACAGGTTTCATTGACTGCAAGGTCCCCTCTGCCTCACTCATTAGTTAATTCCCCTGGCACAGTGAATAAAGGCGTTGGTTAGACCAGTGACAGGACCCAAATAGTGTGAGTTCAATACCCGGTTAAGGCAGTGGAGAACTTGGAGAGGGGAATTAGCAGGAGATAACTGATAACTGACATCCTTTAAACATGGAACGTGGAACTACAGCAGTCTACCCCAGTGAGCGAAATAAAGGGTTCATTTCGAAATTCCAAACACCTGAAGAAGGCCGGAGCGTACAACGGCCGAAACGTTATAATAAATATGGCGACAAAGATGAGGACAATAGTCCGATAATCTAAATAGTGTACATAATCTCTCATCTCAGAAATATAGAAAGATAATGATTTTCAAAATCTAAGCAAAATAGTTAAAAAAAAAAGTAGTTAGAAACAAATAAAAAATTGCTGAACTGTTATGCAATATTAAGCTTCTCGTATAGCAGTTAATTCTGGACAATCTCTACGCAGATAAAGAGAAAACTGATGGCAACAGAAATGTTGTTCTACAGAAGGATGCTGAGAATAATACGGACGGAGCAACTAAGCAACGAAGAAGTCTTAAAGAAAATGAAGACAAAATGTACTAGTACTAAAATCAGTGTTGAAATTCTTTTGTCGCTTAATGAGGTGGGAGGGTTTAGAGAATATGACACTCACAGAACTTGCCGAAGAAAAAAGGGACAGAGAAATGCAGCTGGGTATATTACTAACGAATTCAAATGAATGGATGGCGGAATGTGGCGGTGGTGCTTTGCAAATGTCGTGCTGCAAGGGATAAAAGATTTTGGAGAACCATGGTCGCAAGAAAACGACATATAGAAGAAAAAGAACGAAAGAAAGTGAACAAGGTTTGAGAGGAGGAGGAAAAAGCGAATGAATCAGAAAATGAAAAGCTGTTTTTGGTTGAGAGATGGAAAATTGATGAAGCTTGATAAGGAATGAAAAAGGAAATTCCATCCTTGATAGGGAAGAAAGAAGACAAGGTGGGCTATGTACGGGAAGGAAATGCAGCTCGAGGAAGAAAGAAAAAGTCGAAGAAATGAAAATGAATGACTGGATGTGGAAGGTTGAGCTGATTAAAGATATCCCAAGAAGTCGCGAGAGAAGAAAATAACAGAGAAAGGTAACAAAATTATGGAACAGAAGCAAATATTGAATCTCGGGAAATGAAAAAGAATTGAAAGTTGAAGCAGTAGAAGGAATAAGAAGCTAAAGGCTACAGTAAGAAATAATGGTAGAGGTAAGGCACATCCATGAAGAACCTTTAAACAGAAGAAAGAAATAAAAAACACTAATAAAGTAATAATGAAGAAGAAAAAAGAATGGAAATACATAAAGAAGAATTATTACGTAAGACATAAACTTCCATTAAATAAAAACAAATTTCCATGAGTAATATACCAACCTAACTACTAATCACACACCAGCATACATAATTTTTGCAGGACAGTAGCAGCGTACACAGTGGATTAAACGTTATCCCTTATGGAACGCAAAACCACAGACAACAAGAATAACAGTATTTTGAATCTCGGTCGGTCGGTTCTACACCACCAGACATATTCAGCTGATCTTACAGCAACGGATTATTACCATTAACTAATTTTAAAAATTTAACAATTTAATTTTAAACTATAAATTTTAATTTAAAATTTAATTAAATATAGCTTTATTTAAATTAAATTTAAAATTAATTTAAAATTTTAATTTGAAATTCATTTGAAAATTCAATTAAATTTAGCTTTAAATGTTTTTAAATTTAATTCAAAATTTTAATTTCAACATTTAAAATATAATTTAAAAATTTAAAATTTTAATTTAAGATTTAATTAAATTTTGCTTTAATATTTTTATATTTAATTTAAAAGTAATCTAAAATTTTAATTTAAATATTTAAAAGTTTAAATTAATGATTTAAAATTTTAATTCAAAATTTAATTAAATTTATCTAAATTTTATTAACTGAATTTAGAATTTTAATTTAAGAATAATTCTAGTTTAGAAACACTTTAATAAAGTAATAAAGGAGAAAATATTCTTCACCTCCATGACAACGCAAAATCAGCAAGAATAATAAGAATATTTTGGAAGTCGATCGGTCTATTGTACCCCTCCAGCCTTATTCATCTGTCCTTGAAACCATCAATTACTAACTTTTTATATTCCTGCAAAAGACTTTCATATGGGAAAGCTTTCTCTGATAATGACCAACTTCAAAATTTCATAAAAATAGTTTACACATCAAAAGCTGTGGAATTTTGCTAAAGAAAGTATCGAAAGAGGTGGCTGATATGCGGCAACAAGTTATTGCAAATGATGGGAAATATAAAATTGGATAAAAAGCAATTGTAATTAGTTTTTTTTTTAAGAAATATGACTTATTTATGACATGACTTATTTATGATTTAGAGTTGACGAAAAAAGTATTTAGTGAGTAAAAAAAAGGGCAAGTAAGAAAGAAGCCATCTATTTCCATGAGGCACAATCGGAAGAAAGACGAAATAAGAATTCTCTAGTGGATGGAAAGACTGAAGAAGTGAGGTCCGGGGAAGAAAAAGGAAGAAGGAAGAAAGCTTCGGGGAAGAAAAATAGTGAAGAGACACAAAATAATGTAGGACCCGGGAAGGAAAATAAAGAAAGAAGTTAGAAAATTTCAGGGAGACAAAAGTGAAGAAGATAGCAATCACAAATTGAGCGTGGAAAGTAGTAAATGAAGAGAGAAGTGTCTCAGTAAACAAAAAGGGAAGAAATAAGGAAGAAATTTATAAGTATAAAGAAAGTGAAGGAAATAAAATGAAAATTTCAGAGAGAAAAAAAGTAAAGAAAGAAAACAATTATGGATTGATTGGTTCGATTTCTACGTACGCCATGTCAATCATTTTTAAAGCCAGAAAATATTTTTAGATAGCAAGAAATTTCTTTACATAATAATAGTTTAGTGATACATTTCTTACTAATTAACCCATAGCTGGAAGCGATGAGATGGATTCATACTTTGCCAAGGTTACTTATGTGTAAGTGGCTATAACAAACCCAACTAGAATTGGAACTCGACTATTAGATTATTAATTCCGTGTCACATCAAAGTTCACAGCACCTGGTATTCCTAAACAGAAGTACTGATCAGGCTAGAAGCTGCTTAACTTCGGTGATCGTACGGAAACCGGTGTTTCACGTAATACTGCCATATCCGAAGGGCGAATAAAACTAAGGGAAAGATTAAGACTGAATAAAATAAAGTTCTAAGGACGAAAAAATAAACATACGGTAAATGAACACTCCAAGAAGAAAAATGAAGAAAGAGTGAATAGGAGGAAAAAAAGTGATGAATCTCCATGGGGTGGGATGTAAAGAAAGGCGAAAAAGGCTCCAAGGAAGATGGCCCTTGCAAGGCAAAAAAAGGTTAGAAAAAAAACAACGAAGACTCCATCCAGTAAAGGAAATATTAAAAAAAAAAAAAAAAAACGTTTTAAGGTAGAGACAAAGTGATGAAAGAAGGAAGAAGGAAAATCAAGTGAAAGAATATTCCAGAGAGATAAAAAAGAGAAGGAAAGAAGAAATGAAGAAAAAAGGACGATGAAGAAGCTTTCAGAATGGCAGAAAGAAAAGGAAAAAGGACGAAAATTGATGAAAGCAGCGAGGAATGTTTCCGATTGTAAAAAAAATGAACGAAAAAGACAAAGGTTTCTGTGAGGAAGAGATAGATAGAGATAGAGAGAGAGAGAAGAGAGAGAAACAAGAACGGGGACGGGGAAGAATCCAAGAAGAAAAGAATGACAAGAAACAAGAATAAAAAAAAAGAAAAAGAAAAAGATGAAGAAATCTTTAAAAAGGAAATGAGATAGAGGGTAATAAAATATAGTTTTATGGCATGCTGTATTTATGGGTAAAAGGGCTCAATATCAGGGACAGGCCTTGTGCAAATATAAAAGTTATCACTGAGGTGAATACTGGGTGGCGCCAGTCTGTTTCATACTTGAATACATTCTTCAGATCATGCGCATTGTGTGGTAGCTCGGATATGTATATAGGCCACACAACACACGTGGCCTGAAGATTGAGTTCACGCATGAAGCAAAAAGGAGACTTACACTTAAAATGAGACAGCTAAAAATTCTATACATAATTTCAAAGACGAACTCTACAGGTCGTAATGGGGGCTTATTAAAAAAAAGAATAAAGTATTTTTTTAAAACATTTCACCCCAAGCAAGGCGGAAATGCCACTAGCACGCAAAGGGTTTCAGAGAGTGAGAGCAAGAATAAAGAAGGGGTTTTCGAGGAAAGGGTATACAGAAGGACGGGGATAAGGATCAAGGCATCAGAACATGTCGACTGACATTACATTTGAATATGTGAAGATTATAGCTGTCAGGGAAGCAAGTAGCAGGAAGGGAGTTCCACTGTCGGAAAGTGCGAGAGAAGAAACTGTTGGAATAGAAGAGGCGATTAAATTTAACTGTATCGACAGTGAAAGGGTGGGACCTAGCTGCCAATCTAGTAGCATGCTTAAATTTATGTAGGGTAAAAAGCTTTTCAGGGAAGTTTCCATGAAAATATTTGTAAAAAAGGGGGAATCCATAGCACGTCTGTGAGAAAGTGACTGTAGACGAGGTGCCAGATCATGACCTATAACATTGAATATCCTTCTCTGTTTGGCTCAGAGAGGAACAAGAATGAAAAAAAGCAATAGGGTAAAGAAAAGTAAAGAAGCATGAAAGACTGAGAAACCGAATACCAATGAGAGGGCAGCATGCATGACGAAAGGTGAAAAGAAGGTAATAAGAATTTATTTTTAGTTTTAATATGAGAGCGTTAACATTTACAAGAGCAAATTGAATGCGATTTATAAACGTCAAGCTTCACGGAAATTCTTTAGTGTTGATTACAATTGAATGAAAAATGAATCTGAAAAAAAAAAATTCACTCAAAGAAAGAATTTTCAGTTGATCTTGTGTTAACTACATATCCCGATGTTTTCTTCGGATTTGCCTAATCAATCTTCTAGCGTCGATTCTTATAGCGAGAAGAAATTTAATAATCGAAGCTAACACGCGAAAACAATTCACATTTCTGACTCTTGAAAACGAAAATATTAAAACAATTTCAAAAAGCCTGTCTATTTTCATGAATGTCAGCTTGATTGATTTACCAATTTCTTTCTCTTTTGTTTGCGCCTCTACAGTTGCACCGGCTTCGGTAGGCCGTCTACTGCTGAGACGTAATACAAACTAGTTTTCAAAGGAGTCACTTCTGTGATATTGATTGATGTTGGACCGGATGAAAATTATTAGCTCGATGTTTGCGCATGCTTAAACCTACAAATGAACGAGATGAACTGACTTGTTGATGCAGTTGATTAACCAATATTTACTGCCGTACATAATGTGCATGACAAGCCGGAGTTTTGCTTTTACGCTTCCGCTGTCCCTTTCAACTACTTGGCGTTTTTCAAATTCGAAACTACTTTTTCATTTATCCTATCTACTCAAATCACTAGATTGGCAGGGGAATTACTGACGAAAAGAAAACAACAAATCTTGTGTTATGTTCCGACATTCCTTGACGAAACTGTTATATTCCGTGCTAAGGGAATAAACAAGTAACACCAGGTGGATACAAGAAGAAAGGCTTAATATACACAACAAGTACAATATGAAATCCGTTACAGTTATACACACAGGTCAATCTAGTTGTGAGTGCCACTATTTGGAATGCCGGACGTGCTTACGTATTCTCACTCACTCTCTGTTCAATATTTATTTCTGTGAAATTACAGAAAATAAGGCACAAGGCCTAAAAAGGTTTATGGGGAATAGGACGGTCTTCATCTGTCTTAAATTTAAACTTAGCTAGCCACAAGCACTGACCCAAGCATACAAACAATATTCCTAACACCAAAACAACATATTCTTACTAACCTTTCTTACTACATCCACCATAATACCTCATTGTCTCAATGAAAATCCTAAATAGTCCCCATATGTACAAATCATTATGTGGGGGGAAGGATAAAACTACTAATTAAAAAGATCGCCAATGGCTCACTCTCTCTTCCTGGTATTTACTTGACCCCCCACTGAGAGTAAGGTTGTGACACAAGGTCGGTTTTTAACGTGGGGACTCGAGTGTTTTCACCCGGGCCGCTGGTCTTGGTTGGTCATAGCTTGTCCAAGCTAGTTATAGCTGGTCATAGCTTGTCCAAGCTGGTCATAGCTAGTCTTGGCTTGTCATAGCTGGTCCAGGCCGGAGCCGGTCCAAGCTAGTCGTAGCCATGATACCAACAGCGCAGGGACGAATCCCTACACCAGGTAAGTATCGAGTGAAGCTCTCAGCCAGAAGGCCCACCAAGCGAGCGATCTGCGAACAGATACTACGCTTGGATCCTAGCCCGCGGGCCGAGCAGCCTCACCCTCTCTTCCTTCCAGTCTCTCGTAGACAGTCGACTTTATAGGTACTTACTATCTATAGTGTAATCATTCATGGGGGTGCCGGGTTAATCGGTAACATCATCTTGATTTCAGTCTGGTGGAAATTCCAAGGAGTACTGAATTTCGAGTTTATTCCACACTATCGCACCATCAACGCTAAACTGCATCGCCAGCAGCTAGACCGCGTGTATGATAAACACAAAGAAGGAGTAACCTGCTTTGGTCAATCGATGTCTAGCTTTGTTTCAGCAAGACAATGCGAGGCCACACACTGCCATGTTGACTAAGAAGTTCACAGCGATGGACGATTTCTTCCACATCCACCGTTCAGTCCCGATGCTGTTCCAAGTGGCAATGTCCGCAACCAACAATTCAACACTTCAGATGAAGTGAAAGAAGGCTGTTTAGAGATTTTATTATTTTTTTCAAAGCCAGCGTATTGGTATTTGTAAAAGATTTGGATGCTCGCTGATCGCTGACAGAAGATCGTCGAAAAAATGGTCTTTAGTTTGAAGAATAAATGTTGGTGCTACTCCATAAAATTGTGTTGTCTTCTTTCCACTTCCTAAGTGAGTCGGGACATTCTGGCCAACCTAATACTTATTTGAATTAAATTATTATGAAAATTGTGAAATAAACGTTTCCCTGCAGAAAACTTTAGCATTCATTGACCCTACAGTTAGCGTTACTGCCGTTTGAAATTTATAAAAAGAATACTTTTCTTCGAGAGTTTTTCGGGTAATCAGATTCCTCAAGTTCACTGTTATCGATTTTTCTAGTAATGATTGGATTTCCTTTGTTAATGGCACTGTAGAATTTTGACAGCTTGATAATATAACTATTTTCTCTTCTAGTTACATCTACCAGTCATTTTTGTTGTTTCTCCTTTTTGAAGTGATCATGTAATATAGTAGTTTGCCCCAGGTTCCTCACTGGGACGAGATGTGATATAAGGTTGGGTTTAATGCGGGGAAAGCGACCACGAACACTCGGACCATAGACAAAAATTCCCAGCCCCCAGTAACCGTCGCTGAGCTGGCATCGGTATGACTACCGACCCCGCCCTCTAGTGCAATGAGGGCTGTACAGCCACGGGTAGCTTTTCCCAGAGATCGGGCACCTCACAGTATTTTTTCCCCCAGGTTAGTCTCTGTTTGCTCCTTGGTAAAGCACTTTGTGACTCTTTAGCCGTATCTGTAGTGTCTGATCAAAGATCATCTTCTAAAAGATTAATTTCTTTAAAAAAAAGACTCCCTGTAGATTTATGCTTAAGATGATCGTCTTGCAGTTCAAATAGACTTCTATTATCTCGTATTTAGAGGGAAAGATTTTAATTGATTCTTTTTCTAAATCTTATCAGATGTAGGTATTTAAAGCCACAAAATATATTTAGATTGCACGATTTCTTTTTTTGAGACAATAATGATTTAGTGATACATTAGCCCAAGGAGACGCAACGAGTCACATTCCAAGAGGTCAGCATCAGTTGCTTTGAATAAGCACCTTATCACTCTTATAACATTTAAAGGAACTTTGATGTCCACATTTATAGTTTAGACAAATATTAGTCGTAAATTAACAAGTTCCAGTCGAATCCATTACATTCACTTACGTGTTAATACCCTTTGGAATGGTATGAATCCTTTTCTTCCCTGCCCCCCTCCCGATATGGGTAAATAGCAGGACAGACCGGGTTCTATAGCCTTGGATGGTAACTAGTCTATCTCAGAAAGAAATGGCAACCTACTGCGGGAAAAAATCTGCCTCGTCAGTCATGCATCGAAAGATACATGATCGCCTAAACCTGTATCACGCATGGCATATCTGACTGATCAAAACCAATCCTTTTCTTCTGGGCCTCCATTTCCACCTCCTCCTCATTCTTCTATATATTTAGATTATTACACGATTTCTTTTAGACTATACTCATTTAATGATACAAATCTTCCTAATTAACCCATAGCTGAGGAAAGAAGTGGTGGATTCATACCTTTTCTTAAGAGTATTTGCGCGTATATAAATATAACGAACCGTATTCAATTCGGTTCTTCAAATAACAATTCCGAGTCATTATCCATTAAACCACCTCTACATCCAAGTTTACAGTACCTGGGTCCGCAAGGTGTCAACTGTCAACGGGGAAGAGATGGGTTTATACTTTTACATGGGTACTTGTGCAAAAATATACACAGAAATCTCGGATGGAATTTGAACTCGACATGCAAGTACCGTGTGCCTCGCCGTTATATATATATATATATATATATATATATATATATATATATATATATATATATATATATATATATATATATATATATATATATATATATATATACATATATATACATATATATATACATATATATATATATATATATATATATATATATATATATATATACAGAGAGAGAGAGAAAGAGAGAGACAAGAAGAGATAGATATTATTATCTTTAGTTTATCTTTAATCTCATTCAGTTCATATTTCTCTATTCCATTAGTTTCATATCTATTTGTCTGCCTGTCTATCTATCTATCTATCAGTCTGTTCAAATCTATCTATCTATCTATCTATCTATCTATCTATCTATCAGTCTGTTCAAATCTATCTATCAGTGTGTTCAAATCTATCTATCAGTCTGTTCAAATCTATCTATCTATCTATCAGTCTGTTCAAATCTATCTATCAGTCTGTTCAAATCTATCTATCTATCTGTCTATCAGTCTGTTCAAATCTATCTATCTATCTATCAGTCTGTTCAAATCTATCTATCTATCTATCTATCTATCTATCTATCTATCTATCAGTCTGTTCAAATCTATCTATCTATCTATCTATCTATCTATCTATCTATCTATCTATCTATCTATCAGTCTGTTCAAATCTATCTATCTATCTATATATCTATCTATCGGTCTGCTCAAATCTATCTATCTATCTATCTCTTACTGTTCAATCTATCTATCTAGTTATATTTAGTGACGTTATCCCACATAGTAAATATCTTAAGGGCGCTTTGATATGAAGCCCTACTCTGCACTCTAGTAGTCGAAGTCGATTGCTTGAGTAGTATATATACGTACAGTAGGGGTTCACCCTTCTAGCGTTGCGCCAGATTAAGATACATTTTGTCAGAAAATGAAATGTCCTCTTAAATGTTCAGCAAATAAGTTTTCGTATCGTTCCTTTTTTTTTTGCTTTTCCATCAGCTGACGTATGTTATGTGCTTTCACCCGAAACAGCTAGCAGTTCAACTAACTACGGTTTCTATGAAGATTATATATGTTGCTCCATTTCATGTCGTCTAATGGTTTTTCTCTTTATCGTAAACGGATTTCTTGTACTTTCATACAACCACTAATATATTTGGAATGCAGCAACCATTCCACATCAAATACATCTTTTGATTAAACTTCCTATACGGAAAAGCAATACAAAGTTTTCTATAGAATTCTACAGACTTGTTTCTAGTCTATTATATGTATTGGCTCTTCATATGCTATTATTTTAGCTGACTTAGTCGAAAATATTATATAGTATATATTAATAGGAAATATTATCCTATTATATATGATTTTTTTATTTGTAGTATAACTTATATCACAAAATGTTTTCATATTGTTGTTGGCGGAACTTCTCGGGATATGGCCTTGTGCAGTATGTATTTCACACCAGAAAGTCCTAAATGGTTTGAATCAAATTAAATCTCAATAAGGAACCTTTGTTTTAAGAGAAGTTGATCTGTCGTGTCCAAATATGTATTGAGCCATTCCAACGATATATCAAAATGAACTTTGCACTGAGCATCGCACCAGTGCATCAGACAAGCGAGTCGACTTGTAAGATCCCCCTAGAGATGTTAGGCGTAGAATCGGACTTCACAGGATGTCAATTGCTGTCCCCCGACATGCAGTCAGTTGGTTGATCCTTTGCGCTTAGGATGTGCACATCTAAGACAACCATGTGACGGAAAACGATACAGAATTGTTAATCGGATAGCCGAATTCCAGTTTAGGTCCAGGTCGTTATATTCACTTACGCGCAAATACCCTTGGGAAAGGTATGACTCCACCTTTTCTCCCTTTATATAAGGGTTAATTAGTAAAACTTTTATCACTAAATGTTTAATATCTTAAAAAAATGCTTGCAATCTAAAAATATTTTCTGGCTTTAAATAACCTGCAAAGGGTTGATAAGCCGTAAAAGACAAATCAATCAATGAATCTTAATCTTTTTATTTATTTTTGTTAACTCTCCTAAACACTGTGCTGCCATCCATTTATAGAAGTTCATTAGGAAAGTTATACGCTGTTTTTACTTTACCTTCTAGCTTTTAATAT
>OZ038494.1:75341121-75458621 GCA_964036315.1 Acanthosepion esculentum | reverse complement strand
AGTCCTATATGGTCCAGTGCCCGTGCTATATATTTAGAGATTTTTGATAAAATTCAAAGGAAAATCAGCAATATGATTGGTCCTGTCCTGGCGTCTCGGTTTCAATGACTTTCGCACCTGCCGCAATGTAGCTTCCATGTATCTTTTCTATAAATACTTTCATGGTAATTGCTCGGATAAGCTTGTTATTTTATTCCCGTCCGCCCACAGACACTGAATTGTAAATATGGGGACCAGTTAGTATTTACATAGAGACAGCGAGGTATTATGATGGTTGTAGTAAGAAAGGTACGTATGAATGTGGTGTTTTGGTGTAAGGAATATTGTTCGTACGATTGGGTCAGTGTTTGTAGTTAGATAAGTTATAGTTAAGACAGAAGAAGACCGTCCTTTCCCCAAACCCCCCTTCGGCCTTGTGCCACATTTCTGTGTATTTAACAGAATAAATATTGCTCGTCGCCATGAACCTAGACTTTATGAATTCAAGTGCAGTACTAGATTAGCCACAAAGTCTCATGAATTTAGAGTTCTATATGTAACCGTAAGTTCTATGCTAACAGTTTCTTCTCTCGCACTTCTCGCTTGTAGAACTCATTTCCGGTTCCATGCTTTCCATCCAACTTTGATCTTCAAAAATTTAAATGCAATGCCAATCGTGATCCACTGTCTTCCTGATTACTCTTCTTTTATTGTTCTTTCTTCTTAATAATGTTTCATTTCTTTCTTCTTCTTTCATACTCAGTACCCCATTGTGTGTTGCTAGATTTACTGTCATGTATGGGGCCTAAGGATTAAATAAAACGAGGAAAATACGCGAAAATAGTTGTTCTGTGTTATGAAGCGTTAATGCGAAGAACTTTCGTCGCCACTTGGAAGAACCACATAAAGGAATTGCAGAGAATGCATTGCCACAAAATGTTCGAGTCACTCAGGTAAAAGATTATGGTATAAAATATGGAAGTTTCACCACATCCTCCTTATTATCCTGGCCTTGCTCCAACATTTCAAAACTTTGAAACAGTTTATTAATTGCGAAGAGGTTAAAACTGATATTGAGTTTCTCTACGTCGAAACCCGAAAGATTTTACGTCTGATGATTATTCAAATAATTTATAAAACAGATGGGATCACATTACAGAAAATAACTGAAATTGAAAGACCAGATAAATATTTGTTTATTTTCCATCTTCAAAACGACAGGATATCCGTTCCTCTTCTGAACGAAGGAGATATAACATTTTTTGGTTTCAGAATTGCTCACTCACTCAATCTATCTATCTATCTATCTATCTAAGTTCTCTTCATATATATATATATATATATATATATATATATATATATATATATATATATATATCCAGCTCTCGATCTATCTGCATATCTATTTATTTATGTATCTTTTTTATCTCAGTTCTGTTCATATCTATCTATCTATCTATCTATCTATCTATCTAAGTTCTCTTCATATCTATCTATCTATCCAGCTCTCGATCTATCTGCATATCTATTTATCTATGTATCTTTTTATCTCAGTTCTGTTCATATCTATCTATCTATCTATCTATCTATCTATCTATCTAAGTTCTCTTCATATCTATCTATCTATCCAGCTCTCGATCTATCTGCATATCTATTTATCTATGTATCTTTTTATCTCAGTTCTGTTCATATCTATCTATCTATCTATCTATCTATCTATCTATCTATCTAACTAACTAACTAACTAACAAAGTAAAAAACAACTTAGACGAATCAACAAATAATAATATATAACAATGTTTTTCTCCTGTACTTTCTCCGGGACCTGTTGCGAAGGTATTGCTCCCCTGAGACAAGAGGGTGGCTGCTGGAAGAACCTATGTCTGGCAACAGAACTCTGCACCATGCCACACAGGCAAGAGAACCCAGTCATGACTGTCAGTCAATTTCTGCAACCACATCACCCATTACACCTGGCCACATAACTCCTCAGACTGCAAGCCCCTTCATTATTATGCGTGGAGTGCAGTTGAGCAAGAGATCGACAAAACTCCTAGTAAAATCAAAGATGAACCGAAGACAAAGATTATGGCAGCATTCCCCAACTTAAACAAGGTGACCGTCCAAATGTGCTGCAGGAGATTGAAACGCCATCTGGAGTTGTGGTTGAAGCCAATGGCTTTTTTCTTGAATAGATTTGCTCTTTGCTATTTCAGGATATTTTTAGTGTAATTTTGGTAAATATATCTGTTTAAGAAGATATCAGTATTACTTTTATTTTGCGTAATTCAAACGACAATTTATCAATCGCATGCTGTATTCTTGATTCCGTAATGGTGACAAGAAATTTATATAACAAATTGTTACCACGTATTAAATTTTATTGAGTAAATTTATATTCTTGATCTGGAATCTGTAATGTGTTGTGTTGGGTTTACTTTGTTTTACGGCATATCAACCTCAATGGGATATTTAAGGAATCTATAATAACATGAAAGATAAATAAAAAAAAAAAAAAGATTTCTAGTCGCGGTGGCTATTCTTAAACCCTGTTATCCAATAAACATATTTGATTGTTACCAGAGGAATGCAGAAGAAGAATGCAGAGAAGAAGAATGAGGAGGAGAAAAGAAGACGAAGAAGACGAAGAAGAATAATGCGAAGAAAAAAAGAACGAGAAGAAGAAGGAAAAAAGGAGGAGGAAAGGTAGAAGAAGAAGAATGAAAAAGATGGAAAAGATGAAGACGAAAAAGAATGAAAAGAAGAAGAATGAGAAAAAGAAGAATAATGAGATATTAGAATATGAAGAAGAACAAGGAGATTAAAAAAGACGAAAAAGAAGAATGCGAAGAAGAATGAGATAAAAAAGAAGAGGTAGTAGAAGAAGAATGAAAAAAGGAGAGAAGAAGAATTAGAAGAAGTTAGAAGTAGGAGAATGAAAAAAGAGGAAGAAGAAGAGGAGGGGGAAGTAGAAGAAAGAAGAAGAAGAAGAAGAAGAAGAAGAAGAAGAAGAAGAAGAAGAAGAAGAAGAAGAAGAAGAAGAAGAAGAAATATGAACAAAAGAAGGAAAGTGGAAAAAGACGAAGAATGCAATGCATGGAAATCTAATGGAGAAGTAAAAGCATAAAAAAACAAGAAGAAAATATAATAATAAAAAAGAACTGAGCCAAATGCAAAATCAACTCTGTTCATTCTTTCGTATCTGGTGACGAGTAAATAAAATTAAAATTGTAGAAAATCAAAACATCGAAATATGGATTACTAGCAGCATGGCCCGGCGCTGCCCGTACTTGATTCAAAAATCGTAAGACTCATACAGCAATCGCTATCACTTGACTGAAAATATGTTTGCCCTTCCTTGCCTTTAAAGGAGTGTCCTATGCCGTGCTGATGTTGCTACATGCCTTACTTCTTGCCTATCTCACACTGCGAATTTTTTTCTAAGCTCTATACTAAACATTAAATCTGTTACGAAAAAAGAACTAAACAAAATGAACACAAAACGATCAGCTCTAAAAAAGGACTCGTAACTGGAAAAACCGAATGAAAAAAGAATGTTAACAACAAATACTTTTTCACACCCAACCCAGTTCTGCGAAATCGGAATCAACGTTGAGTTTAAGCAAGCGAATGAGCCAATTAGAGTAAGGTGCCATGCAGGTTTAAATTTTTCCCACTTGTGACGAATGCAACTATTGATTTTTTTTTTTTTTGCATGCTAGCATGCTAGTTAACATTCGTGTCAGTCAGCTGTTGGCTCTCACGCTGGCCAATAGAATCTTCCTGCCTATTCGTGGCAGCCAGCTATAGTCTCTTACTTTGGTCGGTAGAAAATGGCCGCAAACTCCATGAAAACTGCCGTAGAAGCATGAAAAAATCGATTATTTCCACTATTGATGAGAGTTGGGAAATGCAAAGTCTGTCTTGTCCTTACCACTAACTTGGAGCCTGTGCATGTAAATTTTGGTGCAAATCCGTCGAAAATTGCGGCCGTGCAATCGTTACACACACACACACACACACATCCTGCCTTTTATAGATAGAGATAAAGTTTTCTACATAGCCTGAACATTTCTTCCATGATGATCTTATTTTATGTACCGTAAGGGATCGTAGCTCTTCACAATTTTCTGCCCTTTGTAGTTCTATGTTTGTTTTATTGCTATATCTTTTTCATTCATCTACATTTGATATTTCTAGATTTAACTATAAGTTCTATGCTAACAGATTCGCCTCTCGCACTTCTCGCTCGTGAGGCTGTCTTCCGGCCGCTTGCCTTCCAGTCAACTTTAATCTTCCAAAATTTAAAAGCGATGTACATCGTTATGTTTTATCTTCCTGATCTTTTATTATTTTTTTCTCCTTGAAAATATTTTACTTTTTCTCATATTTTCTAACGGTAACCTCTTACAACTTAGTGGCTTTATTGCCTTACTCGGAATGAAATGAGTTTTGAAAAATCATTGTTCTTCCAAGCACTTACACAGGCTCGTTCGGTAGGTTAGGCGATGCTTTCCATCGTCCTTCTGGATTTCAGCATGTCAGAAGGACAGAGGAAATTCACGCTTAACCTACCTCATCAGTTTGTGTAAATGTTTAGCAGAACAGGGAATAAGAGAAAATATCTGAAAATAAGAAATTAAATGTGCTGCTATAGTCACTTAATTGCTCTTAGCATTAACGTCGTAATTAATGCGCTTATAACATAAACAGTCATAAAGCATTCAAAATAGATGAATAAGATGCCGAATGTTTGTTGTGCGCAAGGCCTCGTTTTACAGAACAGTATGCGCATAGCATCTTGATCGGCAGACGGCACATGGAGAATGTTAATTGATAAACGAGAACCAGATGCCGAATGTCAAAATGTTTGTTGAACCCCAAAAAAATATTCTTTCCTTCTCATTCGCTATCACCCATGTGCATATATATATATATATATATATATATATATATATATATATATAGAGAGAGAGAGAGAGAGAGAGAGAGAGGGAAAGAGAGAGAGAGGCTGTGTATAGAGGTGGGTAAATCAAATAACTATAAATTAGCAACCGTATATGCATACGTCAGCGTGCATACACAGGTGACCAAATAAATATTTGGTAAATTTACTATAAGGTGTAAACATAATAACAGTGTTGAAAGTGGTTAAACAGAGCTAAGAAATATATTTTAATAAATATATATGTACCTATGTTAAGAGCGCGTCTACAGTTTCGTTATTTTACCAACGCATCAAGCAGAAGGCAGAAGATAGTTTGGAAATAAAAGTGTTTTCCTTGTTACAGTGCATTACTGGCATCATCTGATTGTAATACACGGAAAATATCCGTGAATATGAACGGATTATGCTAAAAATAAAAAGACAATTTTTGTGATTTATTTAATCATATATATATATATATATATATATATATATATATATGGTTTAATAAATTACAGACATAATGTTTGTAATTTATTTAATCATATATATATATATATATATATATATATATATATATATATATATATATATTTAAGAATATCATCCCAAGCAAGGCTGGAAGCCACTAGTACGCAGGGGGTAACAGAAGGTTTGGAGGAAGAGGAGATAGGAGTGGTAAAGGAGAGGATGTGGAGAAAGATAGTGGATCGATCGAGGCAAGGGGGTTATAGAAGATTTGGAGCGAGAGCCGATAGGAATGAAAGGTGAAAGTATGTGGAGATGGGAAGTGGATAGATCAAGGCAACTGGAGATGTCGATTGGCGTTACACTTAAATAGTTGGAGATTGTATTTGTCAGGGAAACAGGAATAAGGAAGGGAGTTCCACAGGCGAGATGTACGAGACATGAAGCTATTGGAGTAGAAGAGACGTCTACATCTAACAGTTTCAACGGTGAAGGGGTGGGAACGGGATGCCAGCCTCGTGGGGCTTTTTTGTATTCATGAGGCCTAGGAACCAGCGAAAGCAGCTCCTCGGAGCAATTACCGTGAAAGTATTTATAAAAAAGACAGAGCGAGGTAACGTCGCGTCTGTGAGAGAGAGACTGCAGACGAGATGACAGATCAGGGCCAATTACATTGCATATCCGTTTCTGGATCTTATCAAGAACCCTGAGGGAAACAGCAGGGGCTCCAGACCATATATGGCAGCAATACTCCATGCAAGGGCGAATGGTCGATTTATAGATTTGGAGGATAGATTCCGGGGAGAAAAATTTCCTGGCTGGGCACAGGGAGCCAACTTTCCTTGCGGTGGATGATGCAATTGACTCGATGTATTTGTTCCATCTCAGATCAGCGGACAGCGTGAGACCGAGCAGCCGCAGAGGGGAGCTCTTAAGAAGTTGGTCATCAGACATTCTAATGGATGCAGGGATGGATCTTTGTGGTGGTTAATAGAGAGCAGTTTAAGAGGCGTTAAAGTTAACCATCCATTTCTTGCCCCAGTTCACAAACGATTGGAGGTCCTTTTCTATCCGAGATGCCAGGTTAATTTTGTCAGCATCACTGGATTTGTGTTTGAGGCAGGAGTAAATTGTGGTGTCGTCCGCATAGATGCCGACTTGGGAATCTATGGCGTCAGGAAGGTCGTTTATGAATATGAGGAACAGAGTAGGGCCTAGGACGGATAATAATCTTTGGAGCCGAATTTGCGAGATGCAATACGTTCCTTCATCCGAAAAGCAAATAATGACTTAGCTTCGTTGAGGATACGCTTACACTCGTTACGGGCAGAGGTGAATAGACGTCTATTGAAGTCAGACATATCACTACGAAAACGTTGGAAAAAGTGGTTCCTATGAGCAATGGCGGCTGAGCAAGCAGCTGTGAACCAAGGGGAGGAGCGCGGTTTGACCTTGAATTTCCTGGGGGGGGATGAAAGCGTCGGTTCCAGCTTTAACCCAGGAAGAGACCTGTGAAGCACAATCTTGAATGGGGAGCTTAAATACAGCATCCCAGGGGACATCGCGGAGGAAGTCACGAAATGAGTCCCAGTCAGCCCGTTGATAGCAGAATGAGGTTCTGGTGGTAGGAGGCTCCTTGAAGGGGGTGGGGCTGAAGGAGATGCTAACAGACACTACAGCATGATCGGAGTTACCGATAGGACAGAGCTGCGTGGCACTACAAGACTCAGGGATGGAGGTAAATCACAGGTCGAAGAGTGAGGCCTTACAGTCACGGTTGTAAGCAAAACGCGTGGGGAAATCAATTATCTGTGTGAGTGATTGAGAGACTGAAAAGTTGAGAGTATGAATGCCTGCGAGGTCGGTAGTAGCATTCTTAAGCCACTGGTTGTGATGGGCGTTAAAATCGCCAAACACAAATATGTGAGCGAACGGATGGAGAGAGAGGGTCCTATCTATGCTGTCAGAAATGACATCGAGTATTCCACAGTCTTGATAGGATGGAGAGCGGTAGAGGAAGAAAAGATAGCTTTCAGCATTGAGAAGAGATAGCCGGAGACACAAGTACGAATGATCCGGCGATTCGAGAGAGCACTCTCTAGCCAGAGGGAGATGGTCCTTGCCGTATACACCCAGGCCATGCATGTGGGTTAGAGAGTCTTTTCTGAGGAGAGGAAGGTATCCATGGATCGAGAGATCAGACGAAGGGATAGAGGAGTCAAGATTGGTCTCACACAAGGCCAGTATATCCGGGCACTTAGCAATGAGGAAATATTCCACACTGAAGAAGTTGGATCTAATGCCACGGATGTTGGAGAAGGAGATATTTAAAGGTTTGGGGAATTTTTGGAAGGCTGGTTTAGGTTTATATTTCTGGTTTTTGTAATTCATGTGGATAATTGGTGTTGGAAAAAGAGAAGGCCTGAGTTAAAGGAAGCCGACGGTTATCACCCATGACGCAGGTAGAGAGGGGGTTTGGCACAGCCTGAATCATAATGTGGCCTCAGGGTTGCCCACCGGAGATGACTGCAGGGACACCTATCCATGCGCGACATGGCACTACATCCCGATATTATGCAACTGTTGATCAGAGCGGCCGCTCAAGACGGTACGCAAGAGTTAGCTAACTACCAGTTGGAAACAGCAACCAGGGAACTGTCAACCGTGTACCCTCAGAATGAACAGGCAATGCCACAGACTGCACGCATCACGGGAGAAACACAGCAGCACCAGTACAGAGGCCAGAGAGAGAGAGAGAGAGAGAGAGAGAGAGATCCGGGAACCCCTTCCTAAACACGAAACAAGGTTTGAGCCTCTAATCGTGTCCAATAGAGGTGGGAGGAGTGTAGACCGGGCGGTAGAAAAGCCTACCTACTCCTATTACATATAACATATACAACGATGACAACAAAACAATAGAGGGAGATGTAGTAGGGATAGTCGCAGGGCTGATACTAGTTGATAGTACCGGGGGATAGGAATGACATTGTATTGTACACATTCACAACAGTAAGTTTTAACTGACCTATATTTAAAAAAAATGTAATATTACGAGTTAGGTTAGAATAGTTAGTGCTAAAATATTTTTAGGATTTAAAGGTCGTCTTATACGCGGAAATATATTTAAAGGTCGTCTTATACGCGGATATTTTTTTGAAACACGCTGACATGTGTTCAAACCCTCACAGTACTTAGTTATCGCTAACATTTTTGCTAAGATTTACAAACTCTATGTTTCGTTCAATTTCGCAAACCAATCGATGAAATATAGAAAATTAAAGAAAACATAGGCAAAATACATTATTGCATTTCTATTAAATCAGTATTTGTTATTTTAATCATAAAATTCTTTTTAAAGTGGGAGTATTTTGTATGTTAAATAACAAAACTTAATTTTTCGAAAAACATTAATGAAAATGTATTGCACAAAGCAACGCCTCCTAGTAAAACCAACTGTACTTTGTACCACCTTACCTGCTTGCACTTCTCCACAAAATTTGATTTTGATACGTCAATGTATGGCGATTTTAGAAAGCGTGACGGATGGAATAACGGAAGTTACAGAATTTTATGAATAGAATCCCTGTCAAATCTGTAGTAGGAAGTGAGGCATGATAAAAATAAATTAGTAAATTTATGAGTTTTAATATTCTATAAAATATTTATCTGCATTTAATCAATCGGTTCCTTTACTCCTGCCTTTCTTTGATCGTTGTCTTTGTTCAAGTCTTTCACGTGAGGCACTCAGTTAGCTTTTAGTGTAGTCACTTGTATTCAACTTGGTGTTTAAATAGAGGCTCTGTCATCGCCGTCTTTGTCGTTCTGGTACTAATCTTTTTCTTCCGAGAGATATTAAACACTTAAAATTCTTAAAATGAAAATATATTGAGCAAAAAGTGATTTTAGGTAATACCAGGAGTAATCAATGAATCATTGATACCACTGAGGGTCTAAAAAAATGTAAAGCGAATGGATAAACTCGTTGGCCTCTATTTTAGTTGTGAATTCTTTATCTCCGCTTTATTGAATCATAAAAGATTGGTTCAAGACTTTTCTTTCATTAAATCTCATTATTGATATTTTATAAGGAAATCCCGTCATTTTTTGACAGCACGGGTACATTAGTAAAAACAAGAACAAGAACAATACAAAAAAAAAAAAAAGAAGAAGAAGAAGAAGAAGAAGAAGAAGAAGAAGAAGAAGAAGAAGAAGAAGAAGAAGAAGAAAAAGAAGAAGAAGAAGAAGAAGAAGAAGAAGAAGAAGAAGAAGAAGAAGATTACGGAGATAGGACCTGTTACAATTTTATGGGACTACACAATACACACAGACAGAACAATCAAAGCCAACCGCCCAGACATTGTGATTAGAGACCGCAAACAAAAAAGTGCCTCCTTATTGATATGACCGTCCCTGCAGACTGGAATGTATCATTGAAGATCTTCAAAAAGCTATCAAAATACAAGGACCTTGAAATCGAAATCTCAAAAATGGGGCACATGAGAACATCAACAATCCCTGTTGTAGTTGGAGCCCTCGGATTGGTTGGAAAAGATTCCAGTAGACTAATTGAAGGGATCCCTGGAAGCCCATGCCTTATAGAAATACAAACATTGTTCACACGAATACAGCCCACACTTTAGGAAGGGCTTTATTTATGTAAAATATGTGTGTGTATGTATTTTTAATTGGTCAATGGGAAATGTCATGATGCCATTTCTAACCTTAGGTCTCTAGACGAGACCCAGCATGAAATGTGTACACACCAGAAATCAAAGCAAATAATAATAATAATAATAATAATAATAATAATAATAATAATAATAATAATAATAATATCATCTGGGACATGTCAATTCCAACTGACAGGGAAATAAAAGCCAACAGAGCTGATATCATAAAGGACAAAAAATCCAAGGAGTGTATACGTATTAACATAGCAGTACTATGTGAGACAAACACCTCCATGAAAATTATCGAGAAATTGTCCAAATACAAGGACCCAGAGATCGAGATTAACAGCATGTGGTGAATGAAGACTAAGACCGTAGCAATAGTAATCGAAGCTCTGGGCTTCGTGAGAAAAGGAATACACAATTTTACTAACAGTGTCCCAGGTAACATCAACATACAAGTTGCCCAGAAGACCACCTTACTTGGAACATCACATATAATGAGAAGAGTGCTACCAGTTAAATGGTAATTATCATATAGGGCCTAAGGACAATGCTTTGGACCCGGCTCTACAGGATATAAAGCAGAAAACATAACATACATATATGATAATAATAATAATAATGATATATTTTATAATATACACTATTTAAAACATCAATCTCAAGCCTTGTAAAATACTTAGAAACGACACCTTATAAGTATCTTAAGGCTGCACTTCCATCACCGAACAAAACCAAGACGTAGGAATCTCTTTAAGTGGAATAGATAACTGAGACGAGAAATATCCTTAATCTTTTGCCGCTGCAGCAAAGAAAATTAAGTTTCTGATGAAAGCTGCTTATATGGAAACTCTTGAACAAAAATGGAGATGTGCACTGGAAGGAAGTGAGGATAGGACAGAAACCAAAGGAAATAATAATAATAATAATAATAATAATAATAATAATAATAATAATAACAACAACAACAACAACAACAATAGCAACATATGAATATTCTCTCAAAGACACTTACAGAAATTAGACACTTAATGAAGACACCTTAATAAAGTATAACTATTTATAATAATGTTGAGAAAAATCCCCGATATGATGATTATACTTTAAGTGTTATATTATCGTTTTTATCAAACATGACAATTGACGTTTCAAACATCAACTACTGAATCTTTTGCAATTTTACTTTGCAATCTGAAATTTGACAACTGTATTGGATCTGATGAAATAAAGTTGTATTTAATATATATATATATATATATATATATATATATATATATATATATATATATATATATATAAAAGTGATCATTGAAGTTAACAGAGGCGACAGGCTGTTTCATGCTAGGCGCAATCGTTAGGCCCCCTGATTGCATGAAAGAGCCTGTCGCCTCTGAGTGTTGATTTCAATGTTCACTTTTATATTTATATTTACAGACACTCTATCTCTGATATTGAGCACTTTATTCCATAAATATAGCACACCTTAAAACCATATTTCTTCATATATATATATATATATATATATATATATATATATATATATATATATATATATATATAGGTAATAATCCCTTGGTATATAATCCAAGTGAATCCTATTATACAATATTAAATATTAAATATTAAAACAACAGGAATTAAGATTATATTACAAGGATTTTTCAAACCAGTCAATAGAAAATAAATGACGATTATTATTTCTCTGTTTGCCCATTTTTGTTTCAATAATTTAGCATCCATTGACTGGTTTGAAAAATCCTCGTAAATTTTATTTAAATTTACAAGGTGAAAATGATCACTAACTTAATGTAATCTTAATTCCCATTGTATGATATATATATATATATATATATATATATATATATATATATATATATATATATATATATATATATACCAATTTAGAAAAAATATCGGAGTCATTTTTACATTTAGAACTCCTTTCGGCCAACACTTCATCGGAAGAAAAACGTTGGCATAATTTATGACACACAATAGGACAATTCACACAGTAAATAAAAAACGTCAGGAGAGAAACTTATGAAAAATGATTAAAAAATATATATTGTGAAAATAATTTACGAATAAAAAATTGATAGTTCCTAGTGAGTATAAAATGAAAAAAATGGACTCACGAACCTCCTCAAAGACTGGAGAAGCGAATGAAATGCTCCTTCCGTTTGCACAGAGTTGCAACTTAATATTGACCGCTTCAAGGAGACAAAAATGATGAGCGGACCAGGCCTTGTGCAAATCTGTGAAAGAACTGTTCACATATTTACTCGCAGAGTCTGGTTTATCAATCAATTACTGGCCAATGGCTGAATCAAGCACAGATTGAGTTACTCTCAAAGAGTGACTCAAATCACCCAGTCATATACTAGCCGGAACGTGCTGACTAATTCGGGCTCCCATTCACTGATTAATTCTTCGTACGTAACACTGACATTTTAATTTGTACACGATTGATCTATATTGAAAATAGGACAAACCATCTTTGACAAATATATATATATTTATATATATATATATATATCGCCTTCAGCCAATGTCCCACCACCGTAACGTAGTCTACAATCGAACTTTATCCATCCGAGGTAATTTGCACATCTTACGCCTCCGTTTACTTCCTTACCACATCCTCATTTAGTTACCCTATACATTGAGTGACATCGTCGTTATATTGGCTGAAAAACCGCATGGAAAATATATATTTATCACGGATTCAGCCAATGACCCACCACCGTAACGTAGTTTCCCTGGACATCCTCTGTAATTGATTCCATGGTAACTGTTTTGCTTAACTCTCTTCTGTTGTACACAAACCCTTTGAATTTAAATTCAGTTTTACATTGGTGGCGAAATATAAACATTTTACAGTTGAAATGGCTAGATGTAAGTGTAAGCGCTATGATAACAATTTCTTTTCTCATACCCCTCGCTTGTGTGACACTCTTCAGGCTTTTTTCATTCCAGTTAGATTTGATCTTCCAGAATTTAAATGCAATGTCAATCGTTATATTCTGTCTTCTTAATTTCTCTTCTTTCATTGATCTCATCTCTCGATAATGTATTTCTTATGTTCTTTTAATCTTAGTAGCCTTCTGTGTGTTAGAAACCTCGTTGCCTTGCTTGGGGGAAAAGGATTATATATACAGGGTGTATCGAAAATACACTTACAAACTTTGAAGGCAGGTTCCTCAGACCAAAAATAAAGTAGGGCAAAAGGCTATAGAAACATTCCTGTCTATATATTAAACGTAAACTGACGCTGGTATCTCGCTTGTATTTTACCACGTGAATTTCGATACGCCTACAAATAATGGTTGTATAAATTTGTTATTCCATCTCTTCAAATGTTTCCTCATCCGTAAACAAGGCAAAAAATCGATCGGCATTATGTGCCATAAATCATTGGCAAATGTTCTCACGTGGTGAGTAATCAGAGGGCGAAAGACCCTGCTCACATTGCAAATGATACGGATACAGGAGCTTGATGCACTCTCCATGCAGTACAATGAGATGTACGACATGCTAGGGCCATTCGGCGTGTGCGGATACCTAGATCATAGATCAACACCACAGCCTGTAGCGAGTGTTTTATTCTTGGTCAGGCGTACAAGCGGATCTCGATTTATAGTGTGTGATGCCACGTATCCGGTCTCAGCAACGCGATGATAAACAGCAGCAAAGGTTGGATGACTCAGCCCCCTTCAGTCTGTAATTGCAATCTGATATGGCAGTGTAGCCTCGAGTCCATTACCATTCGCGCGGCAGTATGTAAGAATCATGTCTGCCTGCTCACAATATGGAAATCCTGCCACTGTTAAACGGAACACTTTGCAGTTAACTCACTATTGCACACGTTAAACATTGATGATATTCAAGCCCCAAATGTACACGAATGACAAATGTAACCTAGTTTACATGGCATAACAGCACTATATGCCGTAAACTTCATGCTTATATGAACTTTAGTCCTTTTCTAGGGTGAAGAACCTGCCCCAATTATTTTAAAAGTATGTTTGATACACCCTATATATATATATATATATATATATATATATATATATATATATATATATATATCAGACTCAATTAATTATTTAATTATAATTATCAATTCCTCCTAATAATTTCTATCATGTGTGTATCATTGCTTGATCCGGCTTCTAATGATTCAGTTTGAGTCGCTTGGTGATAGTAGTCGTGGCTCCTGGGGGCAGAGTCCTATGGTTACAGAGAATTTCAGTTGAGTTCCACCACGGAATATGTGTGCGAGTGGCGCTATATTGAGTCTAATTTGTTACCTTTTCGTCACTGAGGCCCGTTCGAACAGTTGGTATGACGCTTTCTTGATAACTCAACTGTCAGGGTTTAAATTCTCGGTGGTGGATGCTCACTGCTGATGAGTCCCAAATATAGGAGGAAACGTCCGTCCAGTGCATTCAGCATTCTGTTGAGGTTTCTTTCAGACTCAATGAATTACTTATATATATATATATATATATATATATATATATATATATATATATATATATATATATATATATTTATATAAGCCTAAAAAAATTAAATTATAGTAAAAAAAATAAACAAAAAATCCTGAACTTTATTGTAGTTTTCATTTGCATTTTATTTTTTTTATTTTTGTCATAAATTTGGCTGTGTCCTTGTATTGTTCAAACGGTCTCTTTTAAGTTGTTATTTAAGATAGCGGCTCTGAATTCCCTTGGTCATTTTGACATTTTTATTGCTTCCTGGAAAGGGGTTGTATCTGTGTTAAGTGTGTGTTAGTGTGTTATCATTTAGTTCTTAGGAAGTGAGTATGATATGTGTAAGTGTCTATATTAATATGGGTATATATATATATATATATATATATATATATATATATATATATATATATATATATATATATATATATATATATAAAAGTGAACATAGAAGTCGACACTTAGAGGCGAGAGTCTGTTTCATTGCTAGATGCAATCGTCAGGCCACAAGTGCTGTTATTTTTCTCGGCTATTTATATATATGAGTCAGTGGTGCATTGTGGGTAGTCTATTTTGTCAGATATTTTACCGTAAGTCGTTTATTTGTGTCAAATTATTTTGCTTGTTTTTATTTAATTTATTTTTGTTTTTTATCCTTTATATTTATTTTATTTTTATTTTTTATTTTGATCGGTGTTTTTATTAACGTAGTAGAAATTTGTTTGTATAGCTTATTGTGGAAGTCTATTATGGCGGCTATTTTACCGGAAGTCTTTTATGTGTTTATTTATTTGGGTCAAATTATTTTTCTTGTTTTTATTTTTTTTTATTTTTAAAAATAATAATAAATAATAAATAAATAATAAATAAAATAATAATAAATAAATATATCAGATAAAAATAAAAATAAATAAAAACAAGCAAAATAATTTGACACAAATAAACAAATAAACAAATGAACGACTTCCGGTAAAATATCTGCCAAAATAGACTACCCACAATGCACCACTGACCCGTATATGTAAATAGCCGAGAAAAATAACAGCACTCGTGGCATGACGATTGCATCAAGCATGAAACAGACTGTCGCCTCTAAGTGTTGACTTCTATGTTCACTTTTATATTTACACACGCTCTATCTCTGATAATAAGCACTTTATCCCATAAATATAGCACACTTTAAGACTATATTTCTTCATATATATATATATATATATATATATATATATATATATATATGATGTCTTTCACGCTTAGCCTGTCTTGTCACTAGGGAATAGCAATGTGATACTCTGTCGGGGTGCAAGCCTTATGAGATAATTCATTTCTGAGAATGCCTTACTATCACGCTATCCCTATCTTTCAAATATAGTTACCTCGTCGAAATAATTTCTTATTCAAAACTCGACTTTCTCTACAGATTCCCCGTATAATGACATATAGATTTCTCTTTGGCGATCATTTGCATTCGCTTTGCGATAATTCAGTTAATATAAATACGATTAGAAAGTCCCGGGGCCTGTTCAGATTCGTTAATATCTGTTATCATAGGGACAGAAATCAACGTTCAAAAAAAAAAGGAGAAAAACTCAGGAGGACTTCATTGATACCTTCAATTTCCATTAACTACATTGTTGTCACGGATGCGCACTTTCAGCTGAAGTTACTTGGACATATGTCGTTCGGGGAAAATGGAAATATGGCAAAATAACAAACAAAGACGATTACTCGAGTGTGTTAATGTGAGCGTGAGCAAAATTGAAATAGACAAATACGACTGAACGTTTTAAAAAATCAGAAAACATATGTCGGTTTATAAGAGAGCTGAATCGTTTACAAGAAAATTATCGGATCGCTTGGCACAAGTCGATCTTATTGAGACCTTTTTTTTTTTAAAAAAAAAGAAAAAAAAAGTAGTTAATTTGAAATTGAGTAAATTTCACTCCTGGATAAAGAAATACAAAACCCCATGTTTTTCTATCTTACTTTTCTTTGTGTTTGAAAGCGACCCAGGATTATTTTTTAACTGTCAGAGCAGGCATTCATTTGGAATTTTCACTTCGATGGCAGTAGCTTAGGAAAAGAGACATGTCTTAGCACTTCAAGTCAAATATGATACACGACCATCTATTACTTCTGAAGATTTGACATCGGCGAAATTCGACAAGAGACACACGTCTGCTTTGCTGCATTCATTCTAGCCCTTGGCCGCTGATCGTATAGAATCCTCTAAGTGATAGTACCACTAAGACGCCAGCAGTTGCTCGGTGTGGACGAGAGTAAAAGAAACTTTAGAAGGAAGCGGAAACCTAATGCTAAGCAGGAAACAATGAATAAAATTCTACTCGTGTTTCAAAAGACTGCGGAGGAGTGTGAACTGGGGGCTAGGCGAATCATAACTATTCATATTACACACACACAGACACACAGAGACACACAGACACACACACACACATATACATATATATATATATATATATATATATATATTATATATATATATTAAAAAAAAATAAGACCTGATAAAACCGGAATTTATAAACAAGGATCATACCATTCATTAACGGATTCGAAGTTGATTGTATTTTATTATTAAATATTGTTTGCGAGAGTGATTCTTGCCATATAATTAGCTTCATTATTTGTTTTTCGTATGAATGATTTACGTTATATATATATATATATATATATATATATATATATATATATATATATATATATATATATATATAACAGTGAACATTGAAGCTAACACTCAGAGGCGACAGGCTGTTTCATGCTGTACGCTATCGTCAGGCCGCGAATTCTATCTCTGATATTGAGCACTTTATCCCATAAATATATCACACCTTAAAACTATATTTCTTCATATAAATATATATATATATATATATGTATGTATATATACATACATATATATATATATATATATATATATATATTTATATATATATATATATATATATATATATATATATATATATATATATATATATATATATATATATACATGTGTGCGCATCCGGCATTTATTTATTAAATGTTTGTCTCTCTTGTTGAGAAATACGGATTATTTTTTTGAATACATTTATATTTGGTATAAATGAAATATAATAGAATCTTAATTACAAAACGTGTATAGAAACTAACCCTTGTCCCAAACTAATCTTCTTTTGTCCTGGGACGCTGAATCGACGTTACTCTCAAGCCCTGGCATAGATTGTTAATAAGCTATGAGCTATCTAAAATTTCACTCCGAAATTCCAAAGTATATCACCTGAAGAAGGCCGGTGAGAAACGTTGTGAATATGACAATACGGAGGACAAGTGTCCGAACAAGGTGAATAGTGTAATAATTATTTCCGATATAATTTCCGACCTCTGTGCACATGTTTCAACTCTAAACGAAATAAATGATTCTAAATTCACCGTGCGCAAAATTATATCCCAATATACAACATATAACAAAAAAAATTAAACCAATTGACATTTCTATTTTGCTGCATGTTGAACGTGATCAACTGCAAAATATATCGAATCATATGACAGTACCACGTTGTTTACGTCCGACAGTACGACGTGTCGTTGAGTTGCATATTCTAATCATATCGTCTCTTTTCTAGAATCTTGTTATGGTTTAGGTTGGATTGGTTAATTAAATAACATGTCAACACTTGCTGTGTTATTTGTTGTTATCCCTATAGACACCGCTGTGTAGTTTACAACCGCAGCCTGACTAGGCTCTGTTGAGTTATTTAATGTCAGAGATAATTCGCATAAGAGAAAAAAAACACAATGAATTAATTGACATCGATCAGGTTTGTATTCGAATCAAATAGCTAAACACAGGTTCGATTTGCACTAGCTTCGAAAAGGTAGACAGAGTTACGTTTTAAACTAGTATTAAAAAGTTGAAAAAGGCCATTGTATTCTTCTTTTAAGTGATTCTTACCTTCAGGAAGTTGGTGATCATGGTTCTCTATGAATTCCTTTCGTTTGTTGCACTTCGTATATTTTGTCTTTTTGCTGTTTCTTCTAAATCCTTTTCTGCCCTCTATTTACACAGGTTCCTTAAGCAGTTTATGAAATACTACATTCAAAAAAGGTAGACATAGACCCAGTTTACACCAGAGTCAAAAAGGTAGACATAGACCCAGTTCACACTAGATTCAAAATATAGACATAGACCGAGTTTATACTAGAGTAAAAAAGTAGACATAGACCGAGTTTACACTAGAGTCAAAAATGTAGACATAGACCCAGTTTATACTAGAGTCAAAAATGTAGACATAGACCCAGTTTATACTAGAGTCAAAAATGTAGACATAGACCCAGTTTATACTAGAGTTAAAAAAGTAGACATAGACCCAGTTTACACTAGATTCAAAATTGTAGACGTAGACCCAGTTTATACTAGAGTCAAAAAGGTAGACATAGAACCAGTTTATACTAGAGGCAAAAACGTAGACATAGACCGAGTTTATACTAGAGTCAAAAAGGTAGACATAGACCCAGTTTATACTAGAGTCAAAAAAGTAGACATAGACCCAGTTTATACTAGAGTAAAAAAAGTAGACATATGCCTAAAATAAAATAGGTAAAACCGGATCCATTTTACAGTAGCCTGGAATGCAGTCGGTATATATCAAGACTTGCCATAGGGGCACCTAGTGGGAGACGACGAGAAGAAAAGCATAAAACATTGTGATAAAAAAGGTCATTTTATTTAAGAAATGTACGTCAAGATCAAAGTCCTGTTGTCACATATTTCTGGATAAATTATATCAGAATAGTGTTTGTTATTTTAGTGAAATATATTGCCTCGTCTGTTTTTATGTATGTAGATACATGGAGACATACAGGCAGGTTTCTGTGTGGTTACCTGTCAGTCTAAACTGAAACAAGCGCATCCCTGGATAAACAAACTCATGAGGAAAAAATAAGGCATTTTAATTAAGGTCTCAAGCTAGAAAGAAAAAAGATACATTAAGACAACGATGAGCCCATCATTAAAATTTATTCATTCTATTTTATTTAGTTACCTTTTTATCAAAACATTATTCAAGGCGTCAGTTCTACAGCAATGATTAGCTGGGATAAGAAATAAGGATATCGCGTTTGGATTGACGGCCTTTATGGGGTAATGCTAAAAAGAAAACAACTGGAAACAATGCGAAAGTAACTGCTTGATAAAAGTTAATAATAATGCTAGAAAATTCTTGAATTAATGGAAAAAATAAAATGAAAGTATATATAAGTCAAACATTATTAATAATGAAAATCGGTGATTCATTTACTAAAAAAATAAGATGAAAGTAAATACTAGAAACAAAGAATTATCTAAAAACATTATTCAGTTATTAAAAAGAAATAACTGCAAAGTAAATACAAGTCAAGCAAAAAAATAATGAAAGACAGCTTCAATTAATAAAGAAATATGAAGATGAATACGATACAAGAATGAATAAAACCATAAACTGTATTTGGATTCATGAAAACATTAGTATGAAAGTAAATACTAGAAAGACTTTGAAAATAATTACAGGCAATTCTTCATTGACTGCAAGTTATAGTGAAGGTAAAAAAGAGTCCAAAATGAATCCTCATGGTTGTCAATACTAAATTAAATACTAGTCAAAATATTAAAAATATCAACCAATGTTGCAATTAATAAGAAATTAAAATGAAATGTGTGTGTGTGTGCGTGTGCATGTTCGTATGCGTGTGTGTGTGTGTGGGGGGGGGGAGTGTAACGAATGCACGGCCGCAATTTTCGACGGATTTGCACCAAAATTTATATGCACGTGCTCAAAGTTAGCGTAAAAGGCCAAGACCGACTTTGCATTTCCCAACTCCTATCGATAGCAAAAATAATCGATCTTTTCATGCTTCTACGGTAGTTTTCATGTAGTTTGCATCCATTTTCTATGGCCAGAGTGAGAGCCTATAGCTGGCTGCCACGAATAGGCAGGAAAATTCTATTGGCCAGCGTGAGAGCCAACAGCTGACTGACACGAATGTTAACTAGCATGCTAGCATGCAATAAAATCGATAGCTGCATTCGTCACAAGTGGGAAAATTTTTAATCTGCATGGCAATTTACTCCAATTGGCTCATTCGCTTGCTTAAACTCAACATTGATTATGATTTTGCAGAACCGGGTTGGGTGTGAAAAAGTTTTTGTTGTTAACATTCTTTTTTCATTCGTTTTTTTCCAGTTACGAGTCCTTTTTTAAACCTAATCGTTTTGTGTTCATTTTGTTTCGTTCTTTTTTCGTAACAGATTTAATGTTTAGTGCAGAGCTTAGAAAAAATTCGCAGTATGAGATAGGCAAGAAGTAAGACATGTAGTAACATCAGCACGGCAAAAGGCACTATTTAAAGGCAAGGAAGGGAAAAATATTTAAAGTCAAGTGATACCGATTGCTGTATGAGTCGTACGATTTTTGAATCAAGCACGGGCAACACCTGGCCATGCTGCTAGTAACAAATAAAATGAATAATAATATGATTAATAATATGATTAATATTAACAAATTAATATCTTTTTTAATACAATAATAAGAGTAAGTGAAAAAAAGGAAAATAAATGTAAAAATGAGCCAAATAATAATCATTTCTATGCAATGATTCATCTAATAAAGGTTTAAATGAAATAAACAGATTAATTAATAACAAAATTAAGATGAAAGGAAATACTTGAAATAAGTTAAGAACAATTATAATGATTCATCCCACCAAAAAATTAAAATGTATAAAATACAAGTGAAATGTTAATTAAAAACAAAAACAGACACGGCAACAGCTGATAAAAATTAGAATGAAAAACAAATACGAGTCAAAAATTAATAATAATGTTTAACGAAGCTTCAATTAAAAAATGAAGAGGAAAAGAAAGATTAGCCAAACTTTAATAATAGTTGACAATGTTTTTTATAAGAAAACATTAGTAAAAATTATTAATTGTTGACAATGCTTTATCTACGAAAAGACTATTAAAAATTTAAAAGAAATAATAATATATAACGCTTTATCTAGATATAAAATGAAAATGGAGAGAAAGACAAGTAAAAATAAATAATAATGGTTTATAATGTTTCATGTAATAAAATAAAAATAATGATTAACAATTTTTAATTCGAAATATAAATCTAGAAAACATTCAATACTAGTGACAATTAATAATAATGGTTGGAAATGCTTTATCTAACAAGAAAATTAGTCAAAAACGAATTCTAATGGTTGAGGATAAAACATCGAATAAAACGTAAAGAATGACTAGTTAAAAATGAATAATAATGGTCAAAATTCTTTATGTAATAAATATAAAACTAGTAAAAATTAATAACATTTTTAACAATGCTTCATCTCATATAAAAATGAAGATGAAAATACAGACTAGTAAAATATAATAATGATTGACAACGCAGAATGTAAATAAAGATGAAATCAAAACCTGACCAGAAATTAATAATAATGGTTGACAATGCTTCATTTTAGAAAATGAAGATGAAAAGAAAGTCTACTTAATAATTAATAATAATGGTTGACAATGCTTTATCTCATAAAAATATTTACTAATAATGATTGACAATGCTACATCTAATTTAAATGAAGATCAACGCAAATACCGGTTCAAAAATGAACAATAATAGTTGTCAATGTTCTATCTCATGAAAAACTAGTCAGAGATGAATAATATAATGTTGACAATGTTTCATCCAATATACTTTATTGCCAATCGTGTGCTCTTTACTCCTTGCTGTAGATAGTTGTCTCTAGTAAAAGCTGTAAGAAAAAGCAACTAAAATTAGGTTGAATGTCTATACTATTGAAAATTAATATTAATGGTCGACAATGATTCATTTAAAAGAAAATATGAATCTGAATGTAAATAATAATCATAATGAATAATGGTAATTGTCAATGTTTCATACAATATATTTTAATTTAAAATTAATTCCTAATCAAATAATAATTATAATTATGTTGTATACTTAAAGAGGTTACAGACAGACAAAGTTAGTACTCGAGTGAAGTAACAGCAACACGCGCGTAGATGAAAGAAGAGAGGTTTATTGTAAAACAGAATACACTACTGAAAGACAGGAATCAAGGTGCAGGCTAGTAATTCCCGAGGCAAGATTATTTACCTTACCTCCCCGCGAGGCATGATGTGGTACAACGCCGTTTTTTTCATGCGGGGAAAAAACCGAACCCATAGGTTCGGGCAAAAATTGCCCGTTGACCCCGTAAAAAACGGAGTCGGGTAGCTGTCTACCACCCCAGACGAAACTCAGCACTTTGGCATAGTCTCGTCTGGGTTGCTCTCAGCCCGAAGGCAGAGAGTTCGACCAACACAGCTAGAGACGAATCTCCAACTAATTGCCGGAGACCCCCCCCCCCACGCCGGTATATCTTGTGCTCACTATATATAGCTACTGATATAATCTGACCATTTAGGCGATAGGGAATGTGGTACATTACATTCCAACAAATAACATGCAATAATTCCTAATCCTTTTATAATAATAATAATTACATGTAATAAACTTAAACATTTCTGCTTGTAGTGTAAAACTGATAATAATTCTGGTAAATGCCGTTAGATCAAGGATTGAAATAACGTGCTTATATTCGAAATTCTGAGGAAAGCTAATTTACTTTAGCTTCGTAGTGTTGGCTGGATAAAAAAAAGAGATGAGCTTGAAATTTACCTAGAGATTATTTCTAATCTATTCACAATCATAGAACTGATGTCCAGTACGTAATTTCAGATAAAACAAAGAATAATTAAAATAGACACTACTGAATAATAATTATAATATAAAATCATATTTTCTGTTCGAAATTTTCTTCTGTGTGATGTTTGCATAATAGACGTTACAGAGTGACGGTGTTCATTATTTCCCGGGGATTATTTACATATATATTGTTATATCTTGCTATGATTCCAGTATCTAATCTACCTAGGATGAAAGTGTCGCTTTTACGATAAGGAGATGTGACATCCCCAAGGGAAAACATATCACTCATTATGAAGATCAAAAATGTAAAGAAGTAGTCAGCTTAGCTATACCTAACTTTCATCTTCATACCTTGCCGAATTCCTTTTTTCTTGCCTTTCTTTTCGTTTTTCTCTAGCTTTGTTAAATTCTCTCTGCCTTTTCTCACTTTCATAGCTTGCCTCTTTTTCTTTTACATGCTTTTGTTTTCGTTTCTGTCTAGCTTTTCTCTCTCCTTCTTGTCTTTCCTCACCGTGCCTTGTCTTTTCACCGTTCATTCGCTTTTATTTTTCTTCTACTCTTTCCTACTTATCCTCTACCGTTTCTCTCTTTTGTCTCTATACCTTGCCTCTTTCCATTTCCCTCGTCTTTCTTTAATTTTCTTACATACTATCTTTCGTCTCCCTATATATATATATATATATATATATATATATATATATATATATATATATATGTCCCTATATATATATATATATATATATATATATACATATATAATATATTAAAATATTTTTTTAGAATATGATTCCTTCGCTATATAAAAGTTCTCATCTTTCAAAAGCGAGAGCCGAGACCCTCAATATAATTTTTTAAATTAAGTTGAATTAAGGTGTCTTGTCTCGCTTCCTCGTCAAGCGAGAATTTGGGAATAAGCTATCTTGTTATTTGCGCGTGTTTATAAGTATGGTCTCTTGCAACATTAGTTACTATGGAAACGGCTAGGGTCGGCGTATTGGTTAGGTGGTCGAAGAGTTAAAAAAAAACAAGAACAATATATAAACAAATAAATTCTATAGTTTAATATAAGCCTTAAAAGCTCAGCCCAATCATTAAATAGAAAAACCCTTTGTGGAGTCGTAAAAAAAACAAATTGTAATCCATTTCAACACGTTTTTAAAAGAAATAGCCATTTGAATAAACAAATAAATAAAGAGATTAATAGACAGATAATAATGAAACAGAATCCTCTCGACACTTAACGACCAGCCACAAGGCCATAAAATGCCTTTAGATCAACTAGACGGCGAACGCTACTATCAGACTTGAAATAGGGACCCCAACATAACCTGACATAAACTTTCCGAAGGGGACTGGTCTGTACATAAAAATTAATTCTTAACTCTTCGACCACCGAACCAATACGGCCGACCCTAGCCGTTTCCATAGTAACTAATGTTGCAAGAGACTATACTTATAAACACGCGCAAACCACAAGATAGCTTATTCCCAAATTCTTGCTTGACGAGGAAGCGAGACCAGACACCTTAATTCAACTTAATTTCAAAAACTTATATTGAGGGTCTCGGCTCTCGCTTTTGAAACATGAGAACTCTTATGTAGCGAAGGAATCATATTTATAAAAAAAATATTATAATATAAGCTCTACTTCTGTATGGAGCACTGTCTTTTTAAAAATAAAAGCAAAAATACTAAGGAACTCCGGATTATTTACCTAACGTGTTCTTTCCTATTTTTCTGCATACCTGCACACACACACACACACACACACACACACACACACACACACACACACATATATAGATATACATATATATTTATATATATATATATATATATATATATATATATATATATCTTATGCAGCGTTACATTAGAACATGCACATATCCACTAAAAAATTGTACATTTTTGTTTCAACGTCAAAAACGGGGAAAAACATTTTAGACATCTCATCAGGTCGGGAATCACGGTGTTACTAAAAAAATATTCATTCAGAAATACAGTTATAGATGCAAATATCCCCCACTTCCATTCTTTGGAAAATTTCATAAAATGTCTTCTAAAATTTACATGTAGAGATGGAAGGGAATCTCATGCACTAAGTAGTCGTGAGCGAACGAAAAAAAAGGGAAAACGAAAAAATGGGGAAGGGAAAAGAAAGAAAGAGGCTATGGGAAGAGGATATGAGGGTATAACCGCTAAGAGGAGATAAAATCTGGCCATAGAATTTCGTTAGAATGGAGAATTTGAACTTCAGCGGTTTCCTAAGTTGGTTAGGTAGGTGATTTAAGTAAACATAATGTACAGCTAGAGACAGTTAAAGTAAAGTTTAGAATATTAGGTATCTTTTTTTTCTTTTTTTTTTCTCCTTCATATTATTTTGGGATAAAACATTGTCAAGGAGAAAAATAATTCGAGTAATATAATTTTTTAATTTCAGGGAGAAATGAATGGATGGTAAATTCCATATAAAAATAAAACACAAAATAAGATTAAATTAATACAAACTAATCCTACTGTTCGTTCTCCTACACTTTGATATATATATATATATATATATATATATATATATATATATATATATTAAGCAATATCTATCTATATTTCTGAGATGAGTACATTATTTACATTATTCGGAATATTGTCCTCATCTTTGTCGCCATATTTATTACAACGTTTCGGCTGTTGTAAGCTTCGGCTTTCTTCAGGTTGTTGGAATGTCGAACTGAACCCTTTATTTCGCTCACTGGGGTAGACTGTTCATGTTTAATGGATGTCAGTTATCAGTTATTTCCTGTTAATTTTCCCTCTTTTTCACTGTGCCATGTGTCCTTAAGGCATTAGTTAGATCCAGTGACAGGACCCAAAGAGTGTGAGTTCAATACCTGGTTAAGGCAGTGGAGAACTTGGAGAGGGAATTAAGTCAGAAATAACTGATAACGGACATCCATTAAACATGGCCCGTGGAATTAGAACGGTCTACCCCAGCGAGCGAAATTCCAACCGCCTGAAGAAGGCCGGAGCGTGCAACAGCCGAAATGTTGTAATATATATGGCGACAAAGATGAGGACAATTGTCCGAATAATGTAAATAATATATATCAATCAATGTCACCTCAAGCAAGGCAGTTTAGCTATTGATTCACCATTAACAAATACTGAGTGGTATTTTTTTTCTTTAAGGAAGGATCACAATAGTATAACAATAACTTGTCTCTTAAGAATTTCAGATCGAAATAGAAATAGAAAAGTGTAATGTGATCTGCAAAATAAAACTAAGCGGTAGTCTAAAAAGGCACCAAGAAGACTCTTTTTAATTATGTTCACAGTATGAAACCCTATTAAGATTGTTTCATAATTTCCTGCAATGTCTTATCCAAATAACACATGTACCAGTTTAAACAGATATATTCTCATTGCGTCTTTTCATATTGACTGATATGCTGTAAGCCAAATACAGTATCTATATTTGCTAGCTACCGTAACTGCATACGGAGATAAACAGAACCGTAAACAGACGAACCGTAAACAGACGAACCATAAACAGACGAACTGAAAATAGATCTTAAATGTTTTAAAACTGTTTTCGTGTCGTAAATTTCAACAACATAGCCGGAAGTTGCATCGTGACTCATCTAGTCGATTTTTTTTTTAATTTGATTTAATCTTTCGGGAAATGAACTGAAACTTGTCTAGGTCTTTCTATACAAAAATGCGGATCTCCACCTGGAATCTGTTCCCGAACCTACATTCTCCCCACAATTTATCAATGTCCTTCCCGTTGTCATCATACCAATGATATACTATTTATTTCTGTCGTAATGGTAAGTCAAATAGGTTTGATAAATTAAGTTGGTAGCTTGATAATTTTATCACCTCCAGATCTAAACTGCTGCTCGTCTTAGAAATTATATTTTGTCTTCCATCAGCATTTATAATGATAACCTCCAAGAGAGTAAATCTTTGCGTTTTCTCTGTTCTTGCTTATATGAATTGAAATTATTATATGGAGTCAGTTTCTGCTGCTAAGAAAGTTGGTTTGCTGTGTGGATCTCATATTGTTTTTGTTCTTAGTTGTTTTGTTTTTTGGTGGAGGTATGCTTTGTCTTTCATAAGCATCAATTGTTGACTTGTCCATACTTTTATATTGTCATTTTTATTGATTGGAGTAGTGTCTTTTATTATCTTAAATTGTTGACTTTTCCATACATTTATATGTTGTTTTTTTTATTAATTAAGCGTTGCCCTTCATTTTCATGAATTGTTGACTTGTACATACTTTCATATAGATTTTTTAATTAATTGAAGCATCGTCTTTCATTATCACCAATTGTTGACTTATCCATACTTTTATATTGTCATTTTAGTAATTGAAGTATTGTCTTCATTATCTTAAAGTGTTGACTTTTCCATGGTTTCATTTTTTCTTTTATTAATAAATCATTGGCTTTCTATTTCATCAATTGCTGAATTATATATAATTTTATATCGTTTATTTTATTGATTGACGCATTGTCTTTCATTATCTGAAATTGTTGACTTGTCCATACTTTCATATTATTTTTTTTATTAATTGGAGCATTGTTTCATTAAAAATATGAAAGGTATTTTAATGTACAGTTTAATAAATTTAATTTAAATTTTACACCCTATATATGATATTATATAAAGATAAGTATTTATATGTGTCTAGCAAATTAAAAAATACGTAAACTAAACGTATATCCTAAGCTTAGTATTTCTGCATACAGTTAAATCACGCTGAAAGCATTAGCTCCGTTTACGATCAAATTTCAGCAGCGTCGATGGGGGACTGCTTGAAAACGCTGGGTGCGTCAAGCTTTGGAATGATTGTAGCTGATATAAGAATGTGTTGCATCAAAGGAAAGACTCTATCCATCTGCATGGCAGGAGAATGTCATTGTCAACAATAAAGAAATATAGTTTCTATTGATGGGTGTCCCCTTTTTACACAAATGGACTCACCCAAGGTATACATATACTACTACCAGTGAATACCCCGACAGTCAAGTAGAGTACGTTAAGTCCAGTGGTAGTAGTGGAACGTTGAGTCGTTCAGTAGAATAACGTATCGGCAAGAGTCACAGTAACAAGCACGTAGACTCAGTAAGAAGTCATACAGCGATACGTCGATACCAAAGACTATATATATTTGTCTACTAACCCTGTATTGCTGGAACTACTAACCTGTATTACCAGTTTGTATTATTACGTTAATACATTTATTTTTCTATATTCATACTTGGCGTTTGTTATTATTTGATACCGAATTTCATCATAGAATCCACAACAGTTTTTCAAATTGAATTTCTACAGCCATTTTTATTCATATTTTTTTTACTGTTTATTCTTCAGACCAATAGAGACGAGTTTATCAGGCCGGCCTAGTAAAGCCAGATTATTCTTTCATTATTTACGTTGATCTACTTCGTCATAGCTCCTACTTGAATAGGTGAGAAACGTCACAAACATTGGCCGAACTTTCTTTTCCCCACGACGTCAGAGAGTGAAGGAAAAGAAGAGGATATATATTGGTTAGAGGCTAAGAACTGTTTTGTGCGTCTCATCTTGATTTTTAAATAAAGCCAATAATTTCGGTAAATTCATCTGATTATAACTTTACTTCCGGACTCTCCTCATTCAGCAGGATATTTTGGCCAGCCCAAATTCCTTCTGGCTCGATTTCAGATTCTCAATCCGGTGCCTTTAATTGGAAAGGCCCCCAAAAGAACCCACATATATTCACTTACACTGTTCATAAACACGGACCCCTTTTGTTTCACGTTCATACCACTTGAAATCATAAGCTCATTCAAAACACTACCACGTAGTTCATATATTTCACTATGTTCTGCTAGATAATTTTTCTCGATAACATTTTGATTTACTCTTATAAATCTGTCATTTGTCTGTAAATTGTTTATTCTTAGCACATCTAGTTTGGAACTTCTGGTAAGTACCTAGAGATTCCTGACAAAATCTAAGAATCTGCAATATTATCGTTCCTGACAGAGTATCTCCTGTTTAATCACTTTCGCATTGTTGTAGAGTAGCTTATTTGTTTGTTGTTTTGTTTTTTGGTGGGGGTATTGATTAAGTTTTGTCTTTCATAATCATCAGTTGTTGACTTGTCCATACTTTTATATTGTCATTTTTATTGATTGGAGTAGTGTCTTTTATTATCTTAAATTGTTGAATTTTCCGTACATTTGTATGTCTTTTTATTAATTAAGCGTTGTCGTTCATTTTCATGAATTGTTGATTTGTACATACTTTCATATAGATATTTGCCTTCCTATAGATATTTCATGTTGATTGCTCTGATGAACTTTCCTCCTTCGTGTCACGAATTTAAGGGCAGTACCTAATTGGCAGCTAGGTCTCATCCTTTTACGGGTTAAATTGGTAGATGCAACCGTAAGTTTCTATTCTATTAGATTTTGTTTCTTTTCCAACTTCATGCTTCCCTGTAAACTACGATCTTCAGAAATTAAATTGCAACTTCAATCATCGGACTTTTTAACATCCTGTTATTTTATTTTCCACTCAATAACGTTTACTCAGCTGTTTTTCACTGTCAATGAACCCTTGAGTCTTAGTGGCATTATTGCCTTGCTTGGGGTGAAATGATTAAAAAATATATATCTTTGATTTATTTATACATCTTTTTGTATTTTGTATCAATTTTCATAACTCAGTGAAGAAAAGAAACATTTAACACGTAATTATTTTTAGTGTTTATAAAAGTGTCATCCAGCCGCTACTTGCTTGCAAATGTCTGTTATAGAGGGAGATTTACCTTGTTAAGGGGTGGGGTGTAACTCGTTAGAGTCAAACTCATTCGAGTAGAAATACCTGCAATGAAAGTTTACTATATACCCTTCATATTTGTCCAAATATGGATATTATTAATCAAAGTCTAGTACAGCGCTTCATATGCGAATGAGAATTCGACTCTGTGCATCACTAAGGATTTCTGAGAAAAGCTTTCAATGTTACTTTCAAAATGTTTCATCAGCTAAGTTAGTAGCCTACGACCTTCTCCAGGTCATTGTCGTTTTTGATAAACTACTGGACACTTGAAACGAACCTTTTCTTAAGGCGCATTTCGTATCAGTTAGTGGTGCGCCTAACCAGTCACGAAACCAGAAAGTATAACTTCCCTGATTGACCCATCAAGTGAATCCAGTTCAGCAGGTAAACAAATGCACATTTTTTTAATATACAACGGACACAAGCAGATGCAGGAATGTAAAGCTGTAAAATTTGTGAGACTTTAACCTAATGTATTTCAACTTAATGAGAGACACGGTTGTTGTGTCCATTTATGTTATGGGATCGAGTCTGTCCAGCTCATTTCGCATCAATTCTCTTGGAAAAGGCACGTATTTATTTTCCCGGTTCACACTCCTCCCAGTCAATTTAACAGGTGTAGGGGTTTGTCCTTTGCTCCCGCTTTAGGATTTGGTTTCCGATTCATTCTAAAGTCTTTTCATTGTCTTTCATTCCCAGTATCCTCAGCGTCTTAGTCGCATTGTCACCTTGTTTGGGGTGAATTGATAAAACAAAAATCTCTAGCCTTGGGTGGAATAACAACTAGGAATACAAAATGAAGGAAAGGGAAAACAGAAATCACTTACCAAGGAGTTATGACAATTCACGTAATATTAAATTTTCCTGTTGTCAGTTTAAACAAGCGGTTTCCAAAATCTTTTGGCTTGCGGATCAAAACACAACCCTAACGCCAGCCCCACAAATATATAGAGGCAACCCTAACTCCCCCGTCTCACAAATTTATAGTCAAACTGTGATTAGATTTTCTTGGGGCTAGTGTTGCATGTAAATATCTTAGTATTTCCTATACTAATAGTTATATTGATGGGATACACCGTAATGTGAAGGTACGATACACTTTTGGTACAATGTGTGTGTGTGTGTGTGTGTGTGTGTGTGTGTGTGTGTGTGTGTGCGGCGTATCTTATGGTTTAGATGTGCTCCGGGCCCTTTTTAGTTGCCCACTATTTCTTATTGTAACATGGATCTTTCCACCGATAACAAGGGAGCAGATACCACCTACTTTGGCACTGGTACCTATATAAATATAATATATATTATAAATACACACACACACACATACAGAACATACACACACACACACATACACACACATATATATATATATATATATACATATATATATATATATATATATATATATATATATATATATGTGTGTGTCTGTGTGTGTGTGTGTGTGTGTGTGTGTGTGTATTTGTGTATTTAGGAAGCAATCTTTCTTTCATGCACATTTCATTGAATACGACAGACAAGGTGTTTTATTTAGTTTTTTATACAGTTTATTATGCGATCTAATAACTTTTCTTTTCAGATGATAGATTATATAAAAAACTGTCCGAATGTACTTTTTATCCGAGCGCTTTCGGCTATACATTTAGCCATTTTCAAGGATTAAATATTTTAACTGTTAAATAAGAAATAGTTTCTTCCATGTATGTTTTATAAAACGTTTTCATTTTTCAGAACACGGTCAAGATATTGTGTCGATGTTTATAGTTGATATCATTAAGTGTTGTTTTTTAGTTTTTATTAATAAGGCTTCCATTATTTTTAGCCTATTATATTAGTGTTATCAACAAGTATGTTAGGAATAGTGTCCAGTAGGCCTCCATGAATATTTAAATGAGATCTAATTGACTATGGTCATAAACATGTAGAGAGAGTCTCCGTGTCAAACATGTTGTAGTGTGGCCTATATAATTATTTATAAACTTTGATTGATCAGGAATACAATTCCTTAATGGGCATTTAAATTCGTAAATAATATTTGCCCTATTTAATTTTGTTTTTTTTCTTATTTAACAGTTAAAATATTTAGTCCTTGAAAATGGCTAAATGCATAGCCGAAAGCGCTCGGATAAAAAGAATATTCGGACAGTTTTTAAATAATTTAGCATCTGAAAAGATGAAAATAAAATAAAATAATAGAATGCATGAGAAATTGTATAAAAAGCTAAGTAAAAGCACCTTGGCTGTCGTATTCATGAAATATATATATATATATATATATATATATATATATATATATATATATATATATATATATATATATATATAAAAGTGAACATTGAAGTCAACACTTAAAGGCGACAGTCTGTTACATGCTAGCCGCAATCGTCAGGCCACGAGTGATGTTATTTATTTTTCCCGGCTATTTATAAATACGGGTCAGTGGTGCATTGTGAGTAGTCTATTTTGGCGGTTATTTTGCCGGAAGTCGTTTATTTGCTTATTTATTTATTTGGGTTAAATTATTTTACTTGTCATTATTTTATTTTTTTTATTTTTATTTTTGTATGTTTATTTCTTATCTTATATATATATTTATTTATTTTATTTTAATAGGTGTTTTTTTTAACGTAGTAAAATTTGTTTATATCGCTTATTCAATAGTTTTGGTTTGGTTTGGGAAGATAAAGCTATTTATTCAACTTTGGTGTTGATTGTTGTAGTTTATTCTAACTATCATTTTGGCGGGAGCAGTTTTTAATTTGTTTATTACTTCATGTAATATTACTTTATCATCATCTTTATTTGTTTTTTTTCTAACGGTTAATTTATCGAGATCGTTTTGTTTGTTTGATTATTTATTTATTTGAATGAATTTACATTAATTTATTTTACATGATTTTTTATTATTTATTTATTATACTGTATATTTTCATTTACTCTTTTCGGTTTTCGATTTTAAGTAACGTACTATTTTTTATCGTTATATAACAGTTATAGCTATGTTTTTAGTCCGATTTTTGGTTTGATTATTATAGTCTAACTAATATTTTGGTCATAATAGTTTGTTAATTTGTTTATTATTTACTTTATTTCCTTTGAAGAAAAGAATGCTGTGAAGAGCTATGACTGTGAACGACCTCACATTATGAGAGCACAGCATATGTGCTGACTCTATCAGTAGTCTTATTTTCTAATGTTTCCTCATTTTATTTTCGAGATTCATTCCACAGGGATTGGCAATTGTAACTGTATATTTGAAACTTAATTCTTTGTCTCATCTTCTGTTGCAAATTCACTGAAGCGGAGTCAGGGAATCAAGTGAAAATATTTATATTAGATTAATAAGGAAATCTATTCATAACGTGAAAAGAGATAAAATCGTTTCTTCTATAAATATCAGAATCATTGCAGAACGGCTTTATGCTCATCTGGAATTCAACGAAACAACAAAGTAAAATAATTTCAGGGAGTTTATGGTCATTAATTTCGGCAAGAATAAAATCAATACAAGCTTTGTTTATTCATTGTGAATAGCAATTCGATTTTTTTACTCAATACATTACGTATCCTGAATTATGAATTATGAAAATGCAATGATATTTTTTTTTTCATTCCAAAAAAGAACAATTAATCATACAATTGCAAAATGAATGATCTCCCTCGTTGGGTCTCCATACTTATTTCATTCTAAAATCTATCTATCTATCTATCTGTCTGTCTGTCTGTCTGTCTGTCTGTCTATCTATCTAGCTATGCTAATTCAATATTTATCTGTGTATGCATATATATATATATATATATATATATATATATATATATATATATATATATATATATATATATATAAAAGCTAATTCAGTATCTATCAATCTAAGTCAATTCAATATATAACTATCTATCTATCTAAGTGTTGTGGTAGGATCCACCTAATCTGCATAGGTGACTACCAACTATATAAATAGTGGTTGGTACCGGAAGACGAGAGGTGGAATCACGAGATCCAACTAGAGACTCTGATCGACTGCGACTAGTCAACACATTCTCCAGGAACGTCTTCCCAAAAATATACAGAAATACTATATGTACTTATTGTGTACACTTTCTTGTTATAATACATTCTTGTTCTAAGTACATTTTGTGTTGCATTATTATTCCATGTATTAGGCGAGATTCAACAATGAGTCAAGACTCAACACTAAGCTAATTCAAAATTTATCTGTGTTTATATATATATATATAGATATATATATATATATATAGATATAGATATATATATATATATCTGTGTGTGTGCGTAAGCCAATTCAATATCTACCTATTTGTCTATGTAAGCCAATTCAATATCTATCAATCTAAGTCAATTCAATATCTATCTATCTGTATGTCTATCTATCTATCTATCTATCTATCTATCTATATATATATATATATATATATATATATATATATATATATATATATATATATAAGTCTGCCTATCTATCTAACTATCTATCTATCTCAACATGTTCTTACCTGCCTATTTCAGCATGTTTCCATCTATATTAACCTGTTCTTATCTATCTCAGTCTGTCCCTATTTTTCTATCTATCTATCTATCTATCTATCTATCTATCTATCTATCTATCTATCTATAACTGAAATGTATCTTTCACACGCAGCGGCGCTGTGAAATTGTGTCCCATTCACTGGTTTCACATTGTCATCTATGATAAAACAGCTCTGGATCCATGACTGAATAATCTTTACTGTTCGATCAAAATAACGACCGCTTAAATACGCATGTCATCTTTTAAGTTACTCAAAATAAAAAAAAGCCTTCAACTGTTGATAATGTCCCGACATTAAAGCAACTTTTATTTCATTACATCCTATTTATGCTTATACAGCAGATGCAAATGTGTCGACGAAGATAACCCCCCTTACCTCTAGCTACGCAACTGGGTAGGTATATATAATCCAGTTTTTATCAGAACTGAATGTGAATCCGCCTAATCAATTTCAGATTCTGACAGATTCTCGATTCTATATCAAGGAAATGTCATCGATTCATTTTCCTATACTTTGGAATTAAATAGCAGGGTAGGCTAGGATTTCTTGCCTTGGTGGCAACTAGTCTAACAGAAGTAAATCTTTAAATACAAAGGCTTTTGAATATATAATTGTATACTATTTCTCTATTACTACTTATCCCAACAGCCTTATTGTCATATTACGTTGAAACACTGCTTCTCGTACGATGAATGAAATTAAGCAGCGTCGAGTCTGGTCAGTACCTAGATGGGTAACCGCTACGGAATACCACTTGTTGTAAATTTGGATACGATCGTGGTAGGATTTACTGTCATATCACGTATTAAATGTATGATAAAGTGAAAGATTTCAGGAAGGACATATGACATGTTTTGTCCTGTGGTTTATACTGCGACCATGCTGATCAGAATTTAGTTACAGTTCTGGGAGAGAGCGTGTTATCTAGCGCAATCAAGAATTTGAACAAGGGCAGCACGCTCAAGCCTTCGGCCACAATGACTTGAGGCTTTGTGCTAGCACAGCTTTCTGCAACCCTCAAGAGTTGCGTCTACCCAATTTTACTCAAAAGGCATGGGTTAACCCGTGGTATGGTTTTTTCTTCAGGGTCTTTCCAAAGATGCCGCATGCTGGGATCGAGCTCGATCCATTTTGATAACATCAAGAATCGCCTTCCTGACAAATCGACAATGGTGAGACTCGAACCCGGATCTCATGGGTCTCATCAGAAAACGAACGTTCTAACCACTCGGCCATATAACATGGCTTGATGATTGAGTTTAGCATGAAACATAATGTCGCCTCTCGGTGTCGACTTCAATGTCCACTTTTGCATATAAAGACGATTAATTTTTCATTAGATTTTTCTTGCATTCGTACAAGTGATTTATTTTCTGAACATATAGTGACCATAAACTCTCCATCTGTGGATCGGCTATTCTATTAATCATTATCATCGGTGTATTTTGGTTTTTGTTTACATGAATATGCAGATTTTATTTCTAATTAAAACATTCCACTCCCTACATATACATACAAAATTACATATTCAGTTAAACATACAAGACTACAGACTCTATGTCCAGAAAAGTAATTAGTTGAACGAATGCAAGAAAAATAATTTAAATTGTATTATTGGTAATTTGCAGAACGCAAATGCCAATCTGTGTCTTGTAAATCTTGGAATGTCTTCAAGAGGCGTAGAAAATCATAATTCCTTGATCGAGAAGTTAAGTAGTTATATATACATATACACACACACACATACACACACACACATATATATATATGCAGACACATACACACACATATATATATATATATATATATATTTATATATATATATATTTATTCAAGTATGTTTGACTAAATAATTTCGACATATAATGTTTATTTCTTTAATCCATTCAAGTTCACGAATTAAGTTTAGTTTCAATTAAAATTGATTAAGAAAAATTACAAAATTTTCTTTCAAATAATTTTAATTTTCCCAAGTACTTTCAATTTCATCTGAGACCATCTTCGTGCATATCTATGGATGTGCTATGCGTTAACACAGTAAATTCAAAATAATTTTCAGCTCTATGCGAGGGAGGAAACTTATGTGAATTTTTAAAAAGATTCTTTAATCGTAGTATTTTAATTTAGTATATATATATATATATATATATATATATATATATATATATATATATATATATATGTAAAAGACAATAGGAAAACTGTAATATTAGCCGACGCGTTTCGTGCAATGAGGATTATTCAAGGCAAAAACGAAATGAATTTATTAAAACAAAGTAACTAAATTTCATTTCGTTTTGGCCTTGAAAAATCCTCATTGCACGAAACGCGTCGGCTAATATTAGTTTCCTATTGTCTTTTATATTTATAAATATTGTTTTTTTTCTACAGGTTAACTCTGAGAAATATTTCATATATATATATATATATATATATATATATATTGACAGACTACTCGTTTTTCATGCACACCCGTCCCGTCGACTAGGCTTATTTTTGTATACAACGCCCACATAGCCTACCTCTGGTATACACTGAATCTATACCGAGCAAACCTATGTTAAATTTTCCAGGAGAGAGCACAAAATCTGGCGTGACCAACAGTTTTTTTTTTAAATACCAATATGCTTAATCCTTCGATCATGATGACTTGTGACTTCGTTCCAGCACAACAACTGACGGCTCAAAATCCTGGAAATAATAGCAAAAAAAGGTTCCTTAAGACGTAACAGTTCAAATATCTGTGGCACATAATGCAGAAAGAGGGCTTTGAAAATATGATGCTCACTGGACAGATTGAATGTGAGACAGAGGAAAGCAATGCACAATCTACTTCTTCGGGTTGATGGAATCAGTGGAGAGATGGCACTTGGAAGAGATGGCAATTTTGAGAGATTGCAAAAAGACAAATTTTATTAAGACCTACAAAGAACAGGAAGTTGTGGGGAGTCATGATCACCAACGTCCTGAATTTACACGGCCCATAGAAGAATAAGAAGTCATTTAGATATTTATATTTCCATTTTCTCAAATTAGTCAACTAAGTTTTCTCCATAATGCGACATATAGCTTCATGATGTGGTGGACGATGGTTCTCCACACCATTCTACTATTTTCTTGCTCTCAGCAAAATTCTTCTTTGTAGCGCTTATTCATCCATTTTTTTTTTTGCTCACGGGTTTCCTCTACGTCTTTTATTATCGTAAATATAAATGTTAAATTCTTCCTCATTTATTTCCTCATTTTGTCTGACGAACAAGTCACCTCTCTTTTTTTCTGATTGTTAACAATAGTCCTTGTTCTCTTTTTATAACGACCCTTGTTTCTCCCATGTTCCTTTCATTTTATTTCCCACATTCATCCACTGTCACATTTTTATTTATTTATTTATGTATTCATTTTTGAAAATATTTGGTATTAACTTAATTCAAAGTTACATCATGGAGTGTAAATATTTAAGGCTCAGCTGGTTTAAGTCTGTTTATCACATAAAAAGGCAATATTTTTGCAAGAAAGTTTTACAGATAACCTTTCAATCTGGTTCGTTACATTCACTTACGCGCCAATACCTGTGGAAAATGAATGAATCTTTCTATTAGGTTGGTGCAAAAATAATGTCGTTTTTTGACGTTCAACTTCATGTGAGAAAACGACATTATTTTTGCACCAACCTAATACTACCAATCCGGAGTATGGCTTTAAAGGTTAGACTTGTAAAAGAAAATATATTATTCTATAAGACTTTAATGCAATAATTACCGTATATACTCGCGTATCATGACTTTTGAAGAGCTAATTATGAAGCTAAATTTAAGGTATCGCATCATACACGAGATATAAAATAATCGTAGGTACTGCTGGTTCGGGCTACGCCGTTAACCAAACTATATATCCATTTTCTGTAGTCAAATTAGTTTCAAAATTAGGTCTTGTTGATACGCTACTATATACGATTCACGAAAAGAAAAAAATAAATATTCTTACAATCCAAAATATGTTTTGGATTTAACTATATCACAAATCCGTAAAATCAAATCAATCCCCTATACAAATAACGTTTCTGTTTTGAGGACGTAAAAAAAATCAAGGAATTTTACTGGAATGAATTTACGGAATCAATGAATGGACATGAAGTTTCAGTTTAAACTTTGCTCAAAAACGTTTTCATTCAATTTTCATCCAGACGACAGTGAAAACTTTCAATGAGCTTCTTTTTTTTTCAGAACAGCAGCTCTATTTACCGAAGAAATTAAACTTGATGGATGGATTAAGTGATAGTCATCTCCAGTGTCCAACTGAGTTTATTGAAAGCATTTCTCTCTATTTGAACTAGGCTGTTTTGCCGGCGATCTCATCAACGAAAACTTTTAGCATCATCACAAGCGTTTGTGACAAATCCCCGGCGCAAGTTTTGAGTAAAATTTCATGCAAAGAAATGGCAGAGAACAGACCATTGTAAAAGAAGAAACACTTGAAATCTTGTCGGTGTCACAGGTTTTTAGAGTTAATGGTTTTGTCGAATACATAATTACATTTCATATACTTATTAAAATATTAATAAAAATAGCTAAATATTCTTCTCTTGCTGATAGATTTTTTTTTACTCCTGTAGCACTGGAGACTTCTAGGGTTATTGGCCCTCGTTCGATGGCGATCCTTCGGAGGATTGGCGCGATTGTCCCTCGATTAAGGAACGAGCCTCGCGAAACGGAATGGCTCTTGCAGCGTGTCTCACTAGCGATGATTGGAGGTAATGCTTTCTCCATCGTAGCGGCTGGCAGAGGATAGAAAAAATTGTTTATAGTTACGTTGTTCTAGAATTGTCATCAATGGTCGACTGAACTTGCTTTGTTTCAATGACTTTTGTTTTGTTATTATTAGTTACTTTGTTCAATATTTCATGCTGAATACGCATATACATTTAAAAAAATTGTAGGTATTGAGTTGGCGGGAATTTTCTTTTTTTAAGAATTCTTTCCATATTTGATTTTGCAGCCGACACTTTATCATCCAATTTGTTCCTCGTTTATTCAATTATTCTATGTTTTATGTCTTTTGGAGTGAAAAAAAGAAACCATTTTTTTCATTTTATTGCAATGGTATTGCATACAAAGATAGAATATTTCCAGTTTCCCATCATAGACCTTAGTAGATCTGTTATATACTAACACCTAAGAACAACGGGTTTTAGAGTTAATAGTTTTGTCAACTACATAATTAAAGGTAGTAAATTCAAATGCTTATTATTATATGATTATAATGGGATTGCTTGGAATAAGACAATATATCCAGTTTCGCATTATAAATATTAGTATATCTGTGACATACTAACGTCTTAACAGAATGGGGGGAAGGATAATGGTGGCTTAAAGAATGACAAATATGTGTTGTTGTCAAATTGATATTATATACTAAAATGTCACGCAAGAAATTATATACTAATATGTATATACATGTCAGTCAAATTACAGGGTGTTGCAGCAAGATCAGACACTTGACAAAAAGAAAACGAAATAGTCAATAAAAACAAAAGTTGTATATGGAGAGACCCGATAGTTTATTTAGCAACAGTTAGAGCTACTTACTACATTATTTTTCAATGTGACCGCCGCTGGCAACGACGACAATCTCAAGGCGGGCGCGAAATGAGTCACACGCTTTGGCGACCATGTTCTTGTCCATAGCGGCGAACGCCTCCACGATGGCAGCCTTCAGAAAGTCGACCGAGTTGTGAACGTGCTTGTTGGTCTTGGCCTCGATCACGCCCCAGAAGAAATAGTGAAGGGTGTTGCAGTCGGGTGAGGAAGGCGGCCACAATCCGGCGACCAGTGGTGAGGAACATTGTTGAGCAGTCACGCCTGGGTCGTCTTTGCTTTGTGTTCAGGAATCCTTCTAGAAGACGTAGGGGCGCCTGGCGGCGATCTCGTCCATCCATGGCTTCACCACGCTCCTCAGCATTTCCTGATAGATCTCAGCGTTGACTCTCAGGCCCTTTTGAAAGAATAACGGAGAATGACGCCAATGACCATGACGGAGGAGGGAAACTTCGTATGCTTCACGACGGGAACCGCCTCGATGTCTTTGAGAGATCCACCTGTCGTACTGCCTAACTTTAGTTAGTTGACAAACTGTCGGGTCTCTGCATATACAAATTTTGTTTTTATTGCCTATTTCGTTTTCTTTTTGTCAAGTGTCGGATTTTGCTGCAACACCCTCTATAACATATATTAATAAAACAAACAGTAGATGAATATTGAGAGGGCTGTCTAATGTTTTCTAGACCGATGGCGGATTTCGTGTTCAATATTGCGACCACGTGGTTGCCTCTGTTTAATGAACTACTTTAGCCAAACATGTCTTGCTTTTTTGCAGTCCACATAACAACTTCTGTTTGTCACCCTACGAACTGACGTCATTCAGTGACTGCCAGGTGATCCTCGTGGAATCCGCTCTGCTTCCTAATACGTGTTAAATACCGATAGATCGCCGGAGTGTTTGGAGTAGTAGAGGTCTTTAAATTGGTAGCTTGTGGAATTTAATGCAAAAATTACAAGGCAACCAAAAAAGTTCTGTCCGTTTTTTGATTAGTCATTGAATGAAGTTGAAATATATACGAAATGCGTGTAGCAATTGTTTTCAAATTCGGACAGCCGGAAGTAGGAACATCAGACGTTATAAAAAAAACACGCGCACCGTGCCCGGCCATCAGTTATAAGCCAGACAGCTTTGAGAAGGATGGAAGTGTCTAGAGATCTCGTTCGGTGCTGTTTGCTTTACGACTTCAAAGTGTGCTTATCAGCAGCTGCATCAAGTCGCCGCATATGTCAAGCGTTTGGGGATAGTGCTGTGGATGAACGTACTGCAAGGTGTTGGTTTCGAAAATTCAAGTCGGGAGATTTGTCTCTCCATGATGAGCCTCGCAGTGGACGACCAAAGATCTTCAATGACGGAGGCCTGAAGGCGGCCATTGAAGAGGACAGTAGTCTAACGGGTGGTAAACTTGCAAGACAGTTCAACGTTTCCGATGAAACAGTTAGACTTCACCTGCACCGCCTAGGTAAGATATACAAACTGAGCAAGTGAGTTCCGCAAACGCTGTTGGAGGACCACAAGGGATAACGAGTGGCAGCCTGCGTTCGCCACCGTACCGCATCCTTATTCAATCGATTGCTTACCAGTAATGAAAAGTAGGTTCAGTACGAAACTCCCAAGGGTTCCAGACATTGCTTGTTTCCTCAGGATGCTGTCCCTTACACCGCAAGACCGCCTATGCACCCACGCAAGATTATGCTTTGTGTCTGGTGGACAGGTAGTCAAGTGGTTCATTATGAACTGCTACCAACGGGACAAACTGTCACTGGAGACCTATACTCGCAGTAATTGAAACGTGTGCAACAGGCTTTGCGCCAGAAGGAGCCAGAACTGGTGAATCGCAAAGGTGTGCTTTTCCTCCATGACAACGCCAGGCCGCATGTCGCGCGAGTGGTGAGCGATACCATACAGCAACTTGGGTGGGATACTTTGTGCCATCCACCTTATTCACCAGACCTTCCGCTATCCGATTACCGCCTCTTCCACTCCCTGGATAATCATCTTCGTGGGAAATCCTTCACCAATGAAGCAGACTTGCGCAAAGCCCTCACGCACTTCTTTGTGTCAACCCCCCCACCGAGTTCTACCGCAAGGGCATTGAACAGCTAGAGACACGTTGGCAGAAGGTGCTGGATGCCGTTGGCTATTGCTTCGAAGACTAAATATAAGTTACATATACTGTGAAGCGTTTTCTTTTTTTCCTTTAAAAACGGACAGAACTTTTTTGGTTACCTTGCAGTTTACGTCATTTTTCAGGGGGATACGTAAATAATGCCCTGGTGTGGAGACCAGGATTTCCAGGACCCTTACTTGAAAACCGGTTCTGGTTAGATGTTGTATTGAATATCGCACGAATATAACTTTTTAGTCTTTTTTAAAAATTTCTTATTGGTGACGTACTTTTAAAATAACTTTTCGCAACACATTACTTTTTTAAAAAATATATCGGTATCACCCCATACAAGGCAGTAAAGCCACTAAGATAGAATGGGTTAAAATTGTGGAAGAATTAGGAACGAAAATATTAATAATGAACAGGAAGAGGAAAGAGCAATTAGGAGAACAGTGGATAGCAATTAGTATTGGATTCAAATCTTTGCAGAATTAAGTAGGTTGAAAGGCATGCAACCGGAAAGGAGTTCGACAAGCGGGAAATGCGAGCAAGTAAACAGTTAGCATAGAATTTACGGTTACATCTAGCCAGCTCAGCTGTAAATTGATGAGATCTCGACACCAGTCTAATACTGCGCTTAAATTCAAAGAGTCTAGGAACCATAGTGAAGAGAACACCCGAACAATTGCCATGAAAGTATTTATAGAAAAAGACACAGGGAGGAAACCTTCCGGTCGTGAGAAAGTGACCGAAGTCGAGATGCCAAATCAGGACCAATAATACGATTGATGATTCTTTGGATTTTATCAAGGAGTTCAAGGTAGTAGTGGCAGTGAACCTTATGTCGCAGCAATATTCTAAGCATGGACCAATGGTTGACATATAGATATGTAAAATGGATTTAGAAGAGAAAACTTGTCTCGCACAGTGAACCAAATTTCTTAGCAGCTAACCTAGCAATGTATTCAATATAGTCTTTTCGCTTCATGTCTGCTAAAGGTGTTACCCTGGGAAGGCGCAGCAAGTCATTCAAGTGCTAGGATAAAAAGAACAATTGGCCAGTTTTTACATAATTTATCATCTGAAAAGAAAAAAATTATTAGATCACATGAGAAATTGTATAAAAAAACTAAATCAAAGCAACTTGCCTGTCATATTTGAGTAAACACCGTTTATTTATTTAACAGTAAATTTATTTTCGTCTACCGATCCAATGAGCAGATACGAACATTTCGAGAGTCTATGAGAAGTATTTCCCTTGCTTAGCGGCGCTATTCGATTCATTGTATCTGCGTCGACTACAGCACGTCGGATCTGAGGACGATTCCCAATGCCCAGGCGGAGAGCACATATTTTTCTTTCATGTGATTTCCCAAATATTCAGGCCGGTAGGAACACACACACACACACACACACACACACACACACACACATACACACTCACGCACATATATATATATATATATATATATATATATATATATATATATATGAAGAAGAGAGAAAATGAAAACTGAATTAGAAATTAACTTTCTGTTTGAATTTCTGGGATGATTAGTTATCATTCAAACTACCTGATGAAGGCCCGATGATACAACGCCCGAAATACTGGGATAAAAACAATAAAGATGGCGGCAATAGTCAGTCTGTAAATAATGTAAAAAATACTGGTACTGGACTTAAAGTCTTGAATCCAAAGTAATGTACAGAATATAGACCTGATATTCAAATTTATTCAATGCAATGCTCAGTACATCAGTGTACTGTATTAGGATTTAGATGTCAATTAGAATTTTTACAATTTTTTTACATTAATGTTCACTCTGTTAAAAGTCCAAAGAGCCACTTGTAGTTAGAAGGCACATTTTATGAGGATATGTGGAGAGGTTAACTGTTAACCCGAGAGGTCAAACGATTAAGACCGTTTTGATCGAGGGAGCATCCACTCGGGAGTCGGTTATACAAATCAGTGGTTCGTGGAAAGAAGCTGCTCGAATGGAAATTACATTTCACGAATTGAATACGAAGGGAATGATGGTTGTTGGCTACAATGTGCGTGAAGGTTACAACTGGTGCAACTAAGCCGTGAAGGTTACAACTGGTGCAACTAAGCAACGTAGTTCATCTGAACACTTTGCATGGAAAGAGCGATAGAGCAGTCAGAGTCACGCCCTCGTTTCGGCTGTGAGGAAGGGATTGTAGGGTGGAAAATAATTCATCACACACAAGGACACGGAGACATTTTGAAGTCTATAGAGACTGGAAAGTGGCGACTAGCAGCTCCTGCAAATATATGGCAGCAGTAGTCCATTTTAAGCCTGATTTGGCTCTTGTAAATGTAGAAGATAGCAGGGGGTGCCAGTTACTTACCGGAGTGTTACAGGGAATCGACCATTTTACCAGAGTATCTTTAGCCATAGATCTCGTATGTACGAGTTTCACGAGACCGTGATTGAGCTTTAGCTCCAATAAGCGCTCAAGGCATAGAGCCTTCCCAAGAGACACTCGGTCGTTACAATAGGTGATAATTCAGATGATGCTGCAAAAGGGATATTAAAACTATTTGAAGTTGATTGAAACTCATTACACGCGCAATATGCCTGAAATGTTCACACTTAACGACCAGGCTGTTTAGCGACTTGGTCGTTGAAACGGAATCAGGTTTTGAGTTAGGTGGGGCTGTATATAACTCAAATGGTTTATGGGAAATAATTTAATGAAACTTTAAGTTAATAAAGAAAGAACAAGGTGACTAATACCACTAAACTATCATGGCGTACTATATTTGAAAGCCCCTGAAATTAAATTAGAATCCGAAATGAGTATATTAGACGGCTACTGTAGCGCGATACTTAGCAAGTTTGGCTGTGATGAGTTCGATCCGAAATGCACACTAAAATGCTGTATTTTTTAACGACTCTAAGAAAAGGTTAATAATTAATATTAATATATTAATTTAATGAAAGGCCGCTTTCATAACATGAAAAATTAATAAGTTTGTATTACAGACCAGGGTTAGTGAGCTTAATCTGGGCTGATTGCTCTAGTAATGTGATCTTGTGCTAATCAAATATTTCTAAATATTTACATTTGACTTCCGTGATAGTAATCACGTCTCGTAAATCAGTGGATGGGTATATGGTGGAGTTAGTCTGATCTTCATTGGGTAACCCACTCTTGTCCCCTTGTACTTTAAAAAGCTGATTTCAGTAATTAACTATACAGTTTCCTACAAATTTTACACACACAATTTTGAAACAACGTGGTGCTGAAAAGTTCTGGATCACGACCGAAAAGGCATTCCAAAATTTAAAATGAATGGACGCTGAAAAATCTTTGATCCGGTTGAAAAAGGATTGCAAATTAATTTCAGATGTATGATCATTTGCTCTCAGTTTGGACAGTTTGTGTGTCCTAAAAATTTTCAGTACCGATTCAGACTTTAATTTGCATATTCCAGGGAGTCTTTGGCCACTTGATATAGAAGCTGATAGATAGATAGATAGATAGATAGATAGATAGATAGATAGATAGATAGATAGATAGATAGATAGATCATGAACTTGCTCATATAGATAGATAGATAGATAGATAGATAGACCATGAACTTGCTCATATAGATAGATAGATAGATAGATAGATAGACCATGAACTTGCTCATATAGATAGATAGATAGATAGATAGATAGATAGATAGATAGATAGATAGATAGATAGATAGATAGATAGACCATGAACTTGCTCATACAGATAGATAGATAGATAGATAGATAGATAGATAGATAGATAGATAGATAGATAGATAGATAGATAGACAGACAAACATATCGGTAGATCTGAAGCAACAGATTAACATTTACATAAGAATAACATGAGATAGATAGATAGATACCGACCAACGGACAGCCCGACATGAGTTTTATTGATATAATGTAAAATAAAATTGCTTCATATTGAATTTTTTCCTCAAACATCGAGTTGTATTATTCAATAAAATGCTTCATTTTTAATTTTGAAAGTAATTACTCGTTTTGCAGTCATGAAAGAATGTCATCTCGAAACTCTAACCAATAATGATATTGACGACCCGAGCAGAACTCTCTTGAAATCGTAGCCATTGAAAAGCTATAATTGTTAATTACTGTTGGTGACACTAGCGGACACTTCGCCTCTTTTCTAATAACAGGAGACACTCTTTGTCAAGTGGAACATTTCCAACGACTGTCAAAATAGTTTTTACCAGTCTTTCATAATTGCTAGTCTTTTTCATACTTTCTGATACCATCTATTGTCGAGGGACTTTTACTGATTTGTTTTCTTTTTGCTTGCAATAATTGCCAGTAAAAACTATATATATATATATATATATGTATGTGTGTGTGTGTGTGTGTGTGTGTGTGTGTGTGTGTGGTGTTGTTGTTGCTGATGTAAATAGCTGAACCTGATTGAGAAAAACTGAATTACCTTCATTTATAATGAACTTGTACGACGAACTGTTGTTACGTATCATTCGAAAAGAATTATTCTCAATTGAGAACACCGACACTTGTCGATATCATCAAAGTGCTACCTTCTCCACGACGCCATGACTACTTCAATAGCAAATGTTCTGACGCTCTGAATTCTTCAGCTCTACCTGAGCAAACTCAGAAGAATATGTTTGGCTTACTTCCAGACATAGCCCAGATGTCGCCATACGTGACTGATAAATTTTACAGTTGAAGCTTAAATATGTTCCGAATTACACTTTCTTGAGGTGCCGACGAGATTAGTCAGTCGATGTCGAGCAGTAAAGTAATGTGCATGTGTTCGTGTACTTTGTTGGCGGTAAAGCGCGAAAGAAAATCTAAAGCAGCAGATTAACATCATGTTTTTATGAAGATTTATAAAATTTCTAGTGTAATTGTTAGCTCTATTAAAATGGCATTTAGTGAACATTCTATGAATAAAGAAGATGCAGGCGGTTCAAGCAAGGAGGAGAAGATCTGTAACAGGACGCAAGAAATGGCCAACCAGATCAACAATGAATGGCAAATACTTATTTGAATGTGCTGAATGGGTTATAAGAATTTGGTCAGAGGAAAAACTTGAACTATGGCCTAACAAATGGAGTCTACACTAGTTCGCGAGTTCCTGGCAAGAAATCCATTACGCAAATGGGCCTAGCGACTTATTCACCAGACTGAAATGTCAAAGATTTTCGGCAATCCCTCACATCCAGCAACATATGACTACATTACCGAAATGAATGACAAACAAGGTGTTCCAGTAATATTTCCAGCTAGGACACAATCGTCTCATGAATGCATACCTTCACAAAGGGATTTCTTTTCAGGTAACAGGGGCTAATAATGTCGATGTAAATAAACTGCCAGCAAGTAAGCTGCTGCTCTTATTATATCCATGTAAAAATATGTAATACACTTTTCTTTTACAATATTAAGTTATCATTGAAGGCACGGTGAAGAATTTTATAGCATTTCAGATTTTGATTGGAGAGCCGAGTTCGAGTTCCAGTCAAATGCGTTACTTTCAATTACGTGCTAAAAAGATTGGAAAAGGTATGAATCCATGAATCCTATAGCAGGTCCTATAGCTTTTGTTTGCAACCTGTCTAGGAGAAGGAAAACTTTGAATTCAAACACCTGCTGCCTTGTAGCTTCTGAATTTTTCGGCAAAGGCTAGAAAAAAGTTTAACTTCATAAACAAATCCACTTCACATGTCGTCTAACATAACTACTTCGACCCTCAAAGGAAATAATGGTCTCTTCGAGCTTAATTGCAATGGTTCGAACAGACACAAGCCTAGGTACATCACGGTGCCGTAGTCCTCCCTTATTTCTGACCATTCGCTCATGGGTTGTATCACCTTCCACACTTTAGACGATTGGTTGGTTTGATTTGTTTTACAGCATATCAGCCTCAATGGGTTATTTAATGCCGACAAAATTTTTATTGCTGGTAATATGTTTTTCTTCAAAAATCTATTTCTGGGAATATTTTTCCTTGAAGAAATCTATAGCTGGTCATATTTTTTTCAATAAATGTATAGCCATTTGTATTGCTGGTATATTTTTAAAGTATTGATGGTATTTTTAAAGTATTGCTGGTATTTCGTAAAGTATTGCTGGTATATTTTTAAGTATCGCTGGTATTTTTCTAAGTATTGCTGGTATTTTTAAGTATTGCTGGTATTTTTAAAGTATTGCTGGTATATTTTCAAGTATTGCTGGTATATTTTCAAGTATTGCTAGTATTTTTTAAGTATTGCTGGTATTTTGTAAGTATTGCTGATATTTTTTAAGTATTGCTGGTATTTTTTAAAGTATTGCAGATAATAAATTTGCCTTCCAAAATTATTACTGGTAATACTTTTTTTATTACAAAGTATTTCTGGTATTAAAACCTATTTTTACACAAGTTTGGGTGTTAACTATTTGCCCATAACTGGGACCCTAACAGGTTCTACCACTCCGGGCCAGGGTGAACCTGGGAACACCAACAATTAAGAGGTGGTTCCACGTTCCTCAAAACCTCCTGATCAGAGTAGTTTATCGTCATACCCAGGACGCGGATGTAGTTTATCCTCATACCCAGGACGCGGATGTAGTTTATCGTCTTACCCAGGACGCGGATGTAGTTTATCGTCTTACCCAGGATGCAGATATAGTTTATCGTCTTACGCAGGACGCGGATGTAGTTTATCGTCTTACCCAGGATGCAGATGTAGTTTATCGTCTTACCCAGGACGCGTATGTAGTTTATCGTCTTACACAGGATGCGTATGTAGTTTATCGTCTTACCTAGGACGACGGATGTAGTTTATCGTCTTACCCAGGATGCGGATGTAGTTTATCGTCATACCCAGGATGCGGATGTAGTTTATCGTCATACCCAGGACGGGACACTTTAGACGACGACGAAGACGACGACGACGTTATCCTTATTTCAAGTTGATAATTACGTTACGCACGAATTAATTTTGTTTTTCAGTGCTTCACCATTTAATTTGCATGTAATTTTCTTTCGTAAAGCAACAAAGGAACATATAAATCGGAATGTTAAAATAGTAATATGAAGGAACTTTAACTACATTTCATATATATTAAGTTGAAAAATTCGGGACTTTAAACTTTACTCGATTTAATAGCTAACACACATTTCTAATAGCAAAGCCTTAAATATTTTTCCTTTTAAGCTATCTGTATACACGCTAGTATATTTTCTGACTTTTGTGGGTCATGTTATTCATGATATAAAAGTTCATAAAAATTCCTTCATCTGTTGACATTGATTCCTTCTGAAAATGTTGCCATAGAAACGAAACTCCCCCAAAAGGTAGTGGTTTTATCTAAAATTCCTGAAGTATTTGGTTTCGTCTCAAAATTTAAATGCAATGTCAATCATTATCTACTGTCTTCTTGATTCCTATTCTTTTATTGTTCCCTAATAAGGTTTTACTTTTTCTTATACTTTCACATTCAGTAACCCCCTTGTGTCTTAGTGGCTTTATTGCCTTGCTTGGGTGAAATGATTAAAAAAAAACAAGTTGCAGGTTTAAATGTCCACGAGGAGAAAGGACGAGAGTTGGGCATAGGGCTAGCAGTCCAATCCCGTATTTTTTCCCTTTGCTATGGAAACGATAACGGGAGAAAAATTCGGCAAAAAGAGAGAAGTGGACCAACTGGAGAAGTGACAGCTGTGGATGAAAGCGGAAAGGAAATCTCTACTCCGATAATCAACCTCCTGACGCCAAAAACGTAAACTAGGTTTAAATGCTAGAACGGGCAGACGCTAATAAGTATATCGTCAAAGCAATGACAAGAGTGTAGCATCTGTTCCTTCCACATGATTTTAACAATGAAATTAAACGGGAAGTAACAGCATCATTAACAACAATATTATAACAGAGTTTCTCACCATCACTATATATATTTTATAATAATAACTTCATTATTACTACTACAAATAATAACAATAACTGGCGGTACTCGATTTCACACATATAATAAGTTGAAAAATTAAGGACTTTAATCTTTAATCGATTTAATAGCAAACACACATTTTTAATAGCAAAGCCTTAAATATTTTAGTTTTAAGCTATCTGTGTACTAGTATATTTCTGTCTTTTGTGAGTCATGTTATTCAATATATAAAAGTACATAAATATCCCTTCATTTGTTGATATTGATTACTTCTGAAAATTTTTAAATCAATTTCTTCAGAAGTGGTCAACCTAGCTTCATCACAAACCTCTGCAGAAACGTATGCCACCGACAACACAGATAATGGCAACATTGCTATAGAAATGATCCCCCGCCAAAAAAAAAATAATGTTAGTGGTTTTATCTAAAATTCCTGAAGCATTTGGATTTGTCTCGAAAGACCTTTCAAAATAATTTGAAAGTCTCGAAAACCGATGAACGAGTGAAACTCTTCAGTCGACAACTATAGGTTTGTTAAGTTTAACATTTTAACGGTATTGTCATAACAAAAGTCTTGCTATAAAGCGATATAATCTTATCATAGCAAAATATGCAATTTATAGCATATCTTGCTATGATAAGATTATGCATATAAGTCGGATAATTATAATATAGATTATATGAGGTCTGTTCCAAAAATATCGAAAAAGTTGCTATGATTATTTTTAAGCGTAACTTAGGTGTGGTACAAGACCAAAAGTGTAGGGCACCTAGTGAGGATCTAACTCACTTTTCAGTCGTAACTAATCTAGTGAGACAACCTTGCTAACCATTACACCACGTCGAGGTGCTCTTATATTTTCTAAGCGTAGATTAGATGTGACACGTGACCGAAAGTGTCTGTCACCTAGTGAAGGTCGAACGCACTTTTCAGTTGTAAGTGGTATAGCGAGACAAGCTAGCTAACCCTTACACCACACCGAGGTGCCCATAGAATGTTGCTATGGTAGCGGAACTAAAGTACGCATAGTGAAGCCGCATAGTACAAATCGACTGTGAACTATGTCGCGAATTAGCACTTATAACATTCTTGATCACATCCATTGTTCATAGCAGCGCTTGGAAGGAAAGTGTGTAGAGTGTGGTCGTCTCACTACACTACAGAGGTTCAATCAGTAACCATAGCTCATGCGGCAGTTTTTGGCCAAGAACAGGCATATTCTCCAGATTTTACATCTTATGACATTTTCCTCTTAAAAGTCAGCTACCACTTGAAAGGAAACAATATTTCAAGGCTATCCAAGGAAATGCTCACTATCGCAAATGATCTCCAAGAACGCTTCCATTAACAGAAAAGACGCTGTATGAAGTGTTTGTGTTCAGAAGCGGACTACTTCGAACGAAATTAAATATCGAGATTATAGGCGTGGTAGTTTTCTTTTTATAGCACCACTCCTGATACATTTTTTTATCAAACTTTGCATATATATCAATAAGATATTTTTAAAAATCAATTCAATTATATTTGTTAATTATCTCATGATCACAATTCCTGTACCCCTTATCGTCGTAGGAGAACTACATGTACTGCAACCGTAGTAGCGGTGGTTTATCTTAGGCAAGTGCAACCCTGTCCAGGCTGGTTTGAATTCAGAGCTTTCCTTCTCCTAGACTAGTCACCAACTATGGCTATAAACACACAATTTGCCCCGTTATTTACTCACAGCTGCCGAGGGAGAAGAGATTTATTCATACCTGGAATTCGAACTCGGATCTCCGATTCCTCAATCCGAGACGCTATCCATTATTTCACTCTGCCTACCTTTAAAGGTTAAAATCGAAGCACATTAATGATTTCAGAAATTATTTTCTTGATTCCGCAACAACACTTCCGTGTTTAACTCAATATGTTTGTGGACTTTTACAATTGTTGTAAAAGTTATTTAAGTCATATAGACAAAAAAAATAATATCATCTTCTCATCCAGGGATGCAAACGTTCAACATTGCGTTGGAAATATTAGGGATAAAACGTACCGAGCACAGGAGTTTGCGTTTTAATTAATAACATATTTTTTTCTAAAAATCCTTCAACATTCAAAAGAAACATTTTAAGCGGCTTAAATATAATCTATTGTTAAAAGAAAAAGGTTAGATTATTTCTTTTTATGTTCGCTTTATTAGGGGAAATAGATAAGGTAGTCTTTTAATCTTCGCTTAGATGCGGATAAATCTTTTTTTTTAAGCAGTTGTCCTGTAAAACGTGGCTTTAAAACATATAATCGGATTACAAATGGATATATTCTTTGGCACGAGGACTTTTCTCCAGATTATCTAAGGTCACTCTGAGGTGAATGATGATAGATAAACCTTTCTATGAAATGGATTAAGTCCGACAATTATTTAATATATTTTCTGTTTATACGTTATTTTTAATAGATAGAATTTATTTAAGTAAATCCTCTGTTTTTTTAAATAAACAATATTAATTATATTTACCGGTCTGAATATTCGGGAAATTTCGTAGAAAATATCCGTCCTCATTCTTGACTGTTCTGTATAGGGCGCAGGTTCGATACTCGTCGGAGAACGCATATTTTATACGAAATTTCTCGAACGTTCAGGCCGGTAAATGCTATTAATACTGTTTAATTAAAAACAGAGCATTTACTTTCATAAATCGCATGTATTAAAAATAACGTATAAACATGAAATATATTAAATAAGCCTTTTTACGTATAAAATGAATCCTATTTCAGTTACCCTCCTAGAAATTCTTTGAAAACGTTTTTTTGCCTTCAAACAGCATAGCTGTAGAAAGTCTCCTTGCGACTTCACGCGGTAAATTTTTTATAAGCATTTCACCCTAAACAAGGCGGGTGTGTCACTAGCACGCAAGGGGTTACAGAGTGTGAGAGTAAGAGTAAAGAGGGTTGTTTCAGGAAAATATATTGAGAAGGGCGGGGATCGGGATCAAGGCATCAGAAGTTGATTGACTTTACAATTAAGTATTTGAAGCTTATAGCTGTCGCGGAAGCAAGTAGAAAGAAGAGAGTTCTACTGTCGGGAAGTGCGAGAGTAGAAGCTGTTGGAGTAGAAGAGACGGTTATTTTTATAGGTTTCGACAGTAATGGGTGGGACCGAGATGCCAACCTAGCAGCACGCTTAAATTCATGCAGTTGGGGTACTAGTGAAAGTAGATCGTTAGAGCAGTTGCCATGGAAATATCTGTAGAAAAGACAGAGGGAATCCACAGCACGTCTATGAGAAAGTGAAATGAAAATATTACATTGAATCATTTGCTAAATCTGTTGATAGGAAGTTGATTTCACTATTTTTATTGCTAGAAACATTTTTATACTTTTATATGTCTACCATTCATCCAAGCATTGAATATTGCTGTCACATCTGGTCTTGTCCTTCTGATATGTATTTACAGATCCTGATAAGATCCAAATAATAATCTGCATTGTTATTCTTCCATACCGAGCATTTCGGCTTCAATCACTTTCCCTCCGCCGTAATGTAGCTTCCTTATGCCTTTTCTATAAATATCCATGTAATTTTTTCTGATGTACTCTCCTCTTTTATACCTAGACTTTATGAATTTAAGCGTAGTACTAGATTTCAGGTGGGGTGCACTACAATCAAGCAGACGCGGAAGTTTAAATATCTGAGATGCGTCTTGACAAAGGACGGTAAGTGAGATCCGTAGACGTATTGGAATTGGCCAAGGACACGTTTCAAAAGCTGGGCAGAGTATTGCGAAGCAGGAAGATTTCTTTGCTAGCAAAGAAAAGAATACTGAGCTGTTATGTGACATCAGTCCTTCTTTACGGCAGCAAACGTCGGATGATTTCCTCAAAGATGAAGAAGAGGCTGGAGGCGACAGAGATGTGGTTCTACAGAAGGTTGCTAAGGATATCATGGACCGATCATGTGAGCACGGATGAGGTCTTAGAGAGAGATGGCAAACAAGGAGGAGGCAGCTGAAGTTTCTGGGACATTTTAACGAGGAAGTATGGCCGTGAGAATCTGATACTGACGGGTCGAAGAGAGGGAAAGAGAGGCAAGGTAAAGCAGCGCGTGACATACCTGGCGGGCTTGAGCAGGTGGATGACAGAACTTGGTCTGCGGGAGGAAGCAGATTGAAGGAACTTGTTGAGAGCTGCAATGAATAGGGGGAGGTGGAGAGCCATGATCGCCTATGTCCTGAAAGGACATAGCACATAAAAAGCTGAAATGGCTAAAAGAAACCGTACGATCTGTGTTAACAGTTTCTTCACTCTTACATGTGACACTATATATCGGATTCTTGTTTACCAATTAACTTTGATCTTTTAAAATTTAAATGAAATGCCATTCTTTATTTCGTGGCTTCTTTACATCTTGTTCTTTTATTGTTCTCTTTCTTTAATAATGTTTTCATTTTCAGATATTCCCTCACACAAAGTAACTCCTTATACTTTAGCGACTTTATTGCCTTGCTTAGGGTGGAATGAGTAAAGAAATATACCGCCCGATTTTCTCAGAGCAATGTAAAAGTAAAGCCTTACGTTTCACACGTGCTTTGTGAATCGTCAAGTGTATTTGCTGTCATAACGGGTACGTTGCTGTCGGGAATTAATGCCATTACGTTTTGCATGTGGATCCGCCAGACTGAAAGAATTGATCAGTTGTCACATATCTCCCTAGAAATAGTTTGACGCGTGAAGAATTGTTCCAGTGGTTAATAAGCTGACGCATAAGCCAAAGACAGCTGCTATTCGGATCCTTTTATCTTGATTTTATTTTTATTTTTTCGCTGCTGATCCGTTTTTATACGCCTCTTCATCATTTCCCTCTTGGCAAGAAAGCACAGCGCTTTGCAGGTTCGTACAACGTCGACAAGCCGTCTCCTTTTTTCTGTCAAATATCGCACACAATGTGGGTTGAAGTCGGCGATGCACCATCACGAGGCGCCTGTGTAATGGGATCGGCATATTCCCAAACAATAACCTGAACATTTCTAAACATTCTTAGAGAAGGGTAAATATCAATGATTATGTATGAGCTGACAAAAGCCATTTATTCACGGGTGATCTTTTATATAGAATATACATTAAGCAGGTATAGTAGACATTGACACCTGAAGTGAGTTTGGTTTTCCCTTGGTTTCAAGGCATTTGCCTTATGCAGCTAACATTAGTAAAATTGTAGTCCCTGTTTAATAAACACCAACATATTTAAAATAAAAACTTAAGTGACAATTTACTTATGAGGTACCAAGGAGAAATAACTTTAATATTATTATGACAGAACAATTTTTAACAACCATTTTTTTTCACTTCGTGACGCAGTTGTCCATGTGGTCCGAAAATCTTGTCACCCTCTACCAAAAAAGTAATGAGAACAATAGAACAATTAATACAGTAATACAAAGCACATGTACTGGATTCAGTTTATTTACGTTCAATAATTCTGTCAGATGTAGGGGTGACATGACTTTCCGACCATCTTGTAGATTTAGTCGAAATAAAATCCATTTAGTGATTCTGTCTCAGTAATGTCAAGGGTAGTCCGAAAGTCTTGTCACCCCTATCAAAAGAAATAAGAACAAGAGACCAAATAATACATTAATAGATAGCACATGTACTGGATTCAGTTTATTCACTTTCACTGACGCTGTCAAACATCCAGAAGGTCTGTAAACATCATTATTTTCGTGTCAGCCCTCTGAAATAGAAAATTGTATTGTGTAGAGGTGACAAGACTTTCGTAGCACCCTGCAGAATGACGGCAAGGTCTTATCGTTTTACAGGTGAACTGGCTAGATGTAACTCTAAGTTCTCTGCTAATAGTTTCCTTTCTCGAAATAAAATCCATTTTAAAGCGATTCTGTCTCAGCAATGTCCAGGGTGGTCCGAATGTCTTGTCACCATCTATCACAAAGTAATACGAGCACCAGAACAAGTAATACAGTAATAGAAAGGACATGTTCTGGATTCGGCTTATTTACTTTCATTGACGCTGTCAGACATCGAAAATGTCTTAATGAACACCACCATTTTCGTGTCAGCCATCTGAAATAGAAAATTATATTATGTAGGGGCGACTTTCAGAGCATCCTGCAGAATGACGGCAAGGTCTTATCATTTTACAGTTGAATTGGCTAGAGGTAACTCTAAGTTCTATGCTAATAAGTTTCCTTTCTCGAAATAAAATCCATTTAAACCGATTCTGCCTCAGCAATGTCCAGTGTGGTCCGAAAGTCTTGTCACCCACTATCAAAAAATAATATGAACAATAGAACAACAAGTAATACAAATCACATGTACGGGATTCAATTTATTCACTTTCATTCACGCTGTCATACATCGAGAAGATCTGTATGAACACCATCATTTTCGTGTCAGCCATCTGAAATAGAAAATTATATTATATAGTTGTACCCAGACTTTCGGACCAGACTGGATTTACTAAAACTCTGAGACGCACCATAATTTTAATAAGGAAAAATTAGTCATGGAATTTGGAAATATGCAATTTTTATTTATCAATCCCCAAAGATGATTGGCTGTACAGTTTTAATTTAAAGAGATTCCTGAAGAATCTTTTTTTTAGACAGATCGATAATGACTGATTTAAATCCCTTGAGGAAGGCGAAAGGGAAATGATTGTCCACTCCTTAAAGATCAAGAAATAAATAACTTAAAATGAGAAATTAAACAAAGGAATTAAAATATCAAATGGCAAAAGCTTAACTTAGATATGGAAGCCGTACATTTCTCTTCGGTTAAGTCGGGGCGCATTTAGCTACATTTCAGGGCGCGTTAATGAACATGTCCGGTTGAGAAACGCTGCAGTAGAGTCACATTAATTATTGCGTTGAATCGGAAATAATTTCTGTTTTTTTGATTATCATATTCATTCTTCAAAACCTAAACTCTAATTACATTTTATTCAACATTATTTGCAATGACTTTGTTACTACTAATCAGACAGCTGTTCGATACTTTTGAATAAAATACAGCGTGGATATTTTTTGATGAACTATTGAATCTGCTTTTCATTAGGACATGTTTTCTACCATTAAAACGTCTTGCTTGGCTTCGTTTGGGTTGTTTTGTTTTAAACCTCATCCTCAATGCGTATCAACCTCAATAGGTTATTTAATGCCAACAAGATTTTTTATTGCTGCTCATATTTTTTTCAAAAAATGTATTGCTGGTGTGCGGATCTATTACGCACGAACATATATACATACAAAAATACAAGTCACATTACAACGCCAAGCATTCATTGGTTAATAAGTCACCACTACATTACTACAGGCAATTTACAAATCGCACTAATGCGACAATTTTGTAATCGCTCTATTTTTAATTAGTCAATTTTGTGCACTTTAGCCACAAACGGATTACAGAAGCTTTCTTAAGTCTCCCCAACGCTCGCGTGCTGATTGGTCGATGCCAACCAATCAGATCGTTTGCACGTGAAGAATAACTTTTCCCGCGCAACGATTTGGAGCCTATAGTCACTTAATTAAGCCAAGGTTTTTCTTAGCCCAGTTAGTGAGAATTCAGCTGCCAAACGAATCCACGACAGTTGAAACCATGCGCCAACTTTCTCACTCACATACGCCATTCACATGCTGAACATACCTTGTACACACTCACATAAACTCTTCTTACACAGCAATATCTCTCAAGAACAATCATTACAAGAGAATTCTTCCAGTAAACTTTGAACCAAATGACTATTTCTCATTGAACACTAAAATAACAGTTAAAGAGAGACAACTCTTGGTTACTTAAATGCATGCTTTCCTTCACATCGTTATTTGATATTGTACATCTTGCTAAATACATATTTTATGTGTAAGAATGTATTTTGGTTATCTTTTTTGCGTGAGCCTTGTTTCCTTATCTAAAGTTAAATTTATGTGGTGAAGTCCGCCGCACTGGTAATAATCTTTTCCTCAAAAATACATTGCTGGTAATAATTTGTTTCCTTCAAAAATGTATTGCTAGTAATATTCTTTCTTTAAAAGTGTACTGCTGGTAATATCTATTTCTTAAAAAAATGTATTGCTGGTAATAATTTTTCTTTTAAAAAATATATTGCTGTTATTAAGACCTATTTTTACACTTTCATAGTGTTTTAACGTCAGTTCGAGGATTAACTATTTGCCCATAGTTGGGACCCTAACAGGGACTAACACCCCGGGTCAGGGTGGACCTGGTAACACCAGCAATTAAGAGATGGTTCCACGCTCCTCAAAACGTCCTTATTAGAGACCTTGCTGTTGGACATAGTTTATCGACTTACCCAGTACGCTGATGTAGTTTATCGTCTTGCCCAGGACGCGGACGGGTTTTTGGGTTAACTATTTGCTCATAGCTAGGACCCTAACAGGTGCTACTACTACGGGTCAGGGTGGACCTGGGAACACCAGCAATTAAGAGGTGGTTCCACGCTCTTCAAAACCACCTGATCAGCGACTTTGCTGTCGGATGTCCAGGACGCGGATGTAGTTTATCGCCATAACCACGAACGAAAACGTTTCGCATAGATTGATGAAGGTAAACAGTATTTGGTGTAAGGTCAGGTAAATATGGCAGGTGTGGTAGACCATTCAATTTCCAAATTTTTCATGTGTTATTTTTGCTGTATGTATCTTTGCGTGGTTATGGCGGTGAATAATATAGTTTTTAAAGCATGGCATATCAGATCAATGCAAAAGTTCGCTCCCCGTTTTCACTGTTTATATAAAATAAGCTGAACCTGACTCTGGCGTTGGTTTTGGTGTCATATTTTTGTTGTATTCTCAGTTGAAACCTTTCATTGTTCACTTGCGAATCAAGTTTTGTTGAATGTTGACGCTTGGTGCACAAGTGAATATCTTAAAGAGAATGATAAGTTGCACTTTTGTCATGTAATATTTTATGGATTTCGGAAGGGAGTAAGCGTCGGAACCACGACAAAATGACGTTCAGAAGGTTCATTTGCATCGTGGTCCAGCTCTTTGGACAATCAAAAAAATGGTTTCGTAGATTTTGTCAGGGGGATTTTAGTCAAAGCGATCAACCACGCTCTGGGCGACCTTCCGACGTCGATGAAAAAGCTCTGTTTGCCGCCGTGGAAAACAAACGGAAGATTTCGATGGGATAGATTTGGTAAGAGTTTAAAAAAATATTAAAAAAATCTCAAATGCCTTTCGCTATTCGAAGAGTTGTGTTCAAGATAAACGGCCAATTTTAACAAATCATGACGGTGTAATTTACCACGACGACAACGCAAGATCGCATATTGCAAAACAAAATTTTACAGAAGTTTAAAGAGTTGAAATGGGGAACACCCAACACAAATCGTACTCTCGTGACTTGAGTCCTTTGGATTTCGATTCGTTCCGGTCTACACCGAATATTTTAAATGACTAAAAGTTTGGCAGTGTAATGTTATTTGAAAACTATCTCCTAACCTTCTTCCAACAAAAAAAAACACGGATTTCCTAAGAAAATGGTATCAACGAGCTTGTAAAACAATGCGAGACAGATATTAAAGCAATGGGGACGAGGTATTTGTTTTGTGTAAGTATGTAAAATTTTGTTTTAAATTTTCTGATCCGACACGAACTTTTGCATTGATCTAATGTAACCGTGCAAAAGATTAAGGTATTTTATTGTACTTCAAACATATCCTCAACACTTACGTCTGATTGGTCATTCCAATCAGGCATATTTCACTACAATTGTTTTCCAAAGATGAAATATTTCTCTTTATTTGTCTGTCTATATTTCTGAGATGAGGTATTATGTACAGTATTTACATTAGTCGGACTATTGTCCTCATCTTTGTCGCCATTTTTGTCACAACGTTTCGGCCGTTGTACGCTCCGGCCTTCTTCAGGTGGTTGGAATTTCGAACCCTTTATTTTGATCACTGCATTGCAATATGAGTACTGGTAAAAAATGATTACTGAAAAATTAGGTTTATAATACTCAGAAATTCATACCCAGATGTCCTCAAGGACACATGGCACAGTGGATAAAGGCGTTGGTTAGATCCAGTGACAGACCCAAAGAGTGTGAGTTCAATACCCGGTTCAGGCAGTGGAGAACTTTCAGAGGGAAAACTAGCAGGAGATAACTGATAACTGACATCCATCAAACATGGCTCGTGGAACTAGAACAGTCTACCCCAGTGATCGAAACTCCAACCACCTGAAGAAGGTCGGAGCGACAAAATTGAGGACAATAGTCCGACTAATGTAAATACTGTTCTCTTTATTTGTTTACAATGGATTCTTGCCCGTTCTGTTAAGTTTAATCTTCCTCGCGTTCTCTCTATTTTCTTTACTGTGTCACTTCATGACTTGGTTGGATATGGATCAGCACGGTTTCTTCTCTTTTGTGGGTTTCACCTTCTCTCTTTTATGGCCAATTCTCTCTTTGTTACCTTTTTCTTTGATCCATCTTTTGAAACTCGTCATTTATGCTGTTTGGTGTTTTCCTCTAATTTTTCTGTGTGCCTTAAATTCGCCAAGATTTCTTTTCTCGGTATCCTTTCCAAATAACTTTGCCCTCCCTTTCTCATTGTTATCGATTGATTCTTTGTAGTTGCCATCCTCCTGAAAACTTCTTCATTTGTTACATGGTCTGTCCATGGTATTATCTGCATTGTATTGTATGAGATTGAAAACTAGGTCTCATCAGCTTACAGTCGAATTTGCTAGATGTAACCATAGGTTCTATGCTAACAGATTCTTCTCTGCACTTCTCACTTGTGGTGCTCACTTCCGGCTTCTTGCTTTGCAATCAACTTTGATCTTCAAAAAATTTAAAAATAATGTCAATCGTCATTGTCTGCCTCCTTAAATCCTGTTCTTTTATTGTCTAACTCTCTTTTTTTCTCATTTTTTCTTTCTTGAGTTTTAGTGTTTATATTGTCTTGCTTCCGGTGGAAGGATTAACGAACAGCATCGTTCGAACCACATCCGGTCACTTCCATCTTTTTTTTTCTCATTTGTGATGCAAATGTCCAGCTTTTGATCTCTTGATTGAGAGGAGATATTACATATGAGACAAGAGTGTTTTTTTTTTTTGTTTTCGTTTTTAATGTCGTTTTTCCTTTCCTTACTGTCTGACAGTTTGTGTATTTTTCTACTTTTCGAATGCTCCGTCGAATTTCTTTATCACGTTTCCCTCGTCTGCTATTACATAAACCACCCTTATTTACGTTTGACATACACGATGCCCCACTCACATTCTGCGTTGTCCTTTTGGCACGCCACCATTGCATGCGTTCTTCCCATGGATAATATTCAGCATTTATACAACACGGTCCTTAGAATAATTGCTCATATTTATCGATACAACTCGCTTTGCTCTTTTCAATTCACAAAATCATCCTGCTTTCAATGGCAATATGTTAATGCCAAGGATGAAATGAACCGTTTTTCTACAGCAAACATTCATTGGCCAAAGATTTAGTGTGATTTTCGGTTTAAATTCATCAAGTCACTTTCTTAAAATAGTTTTTTCAGGCAATTACATTTCCAAAATCAACTGTCATCGCCCCCTTTCTAGTTTTCTTCCAAGCATTTTGTTTATGCTTGTGAAAAGTTAATATCTCGATTATAGCACCATTTTTTCTTCTACTTACATGTGTTATCCATTTCAGTGGTCGTTGCTGCTGGATGTCCTCACTATATGTGATTTTGTTATTTGGTAAATATCTTTGTTTGCGATTTTGTAATGCCAGTCTATAGGATCTGATGATGGACTCTCTTCTATAAAACCTAATCAATGATCTGAGAAAACCGATGCATTTAAAAAGTATTTAAAACAATACTGTACTAGTTCGAAGGTAGAAATCATATCCACATTTCTACTTAAGAGCATGACTCCAGTTATCAGCTTGACTGATTGGTTTGTAGCCCCTTACGACGTTGTCGGACAAAACTACCCATAATGAAACCTTTCCTTATCTTGTGTACTAAATTTGTTGTAACTAATCTGTACAAAAGAGCATTTGAAGAGTTTAGAATTAATTAAATGGACATTCTGAATTTTTATGGTAGATTTAGAATATGCGACATTACTAACTTCATTCCACTTTCAGATCATATAGGAGTTCAGACGTTACCAATTTCAGATCATATAGGACTTCAGGCGTTACCAATTTCAGATCATATAGGACTTCAGGCGTTACCAATTTCAGATCATATAGGACTTCAGGCGTTACCAATTTCAGATCATATAGGTGTTCAGGCGTTACCAATTTCAGATCCTATAGGAGTCCAGGCATTACCAATTTCAGATCATATAGGATTTCAGGCGTTACCAATTTCAGATCATATAGGATTTCAGGCGTTACCAATTTCAGATCATATAGGAGTTCAGGCGTTACCAATTTCAGATCATATAGGAGTTCAGGCGTTACCAATTTCAGATCATATAGGATTTCAGGCGTTACCAATTTCGGATCATATAGTAGTTCAGGCGTTACCAATTTCAGATCATATAGGAGTTCAGGCGTTACCAATTTCAGATCATATAGGAGTTCAGGCGTTACCAATTTCAGATCATATAGGAGTTCAGGCGTTACCAATTTCAGATCCTATAGGAGTCCAGGCGTTACCAATTTCAGATCATATAGGATTTCAGGCGTTACCAATTTTAGATCATATAGGATTTCAGGCGTTACCAATTTCAGATCATATAGGAGTTCAGGCGTTACCAATTTCAGATCATATAGGAGTTCAGGCGTTACCAATTTCAGATCATATAGGAGTTCAGACGTTACCAATTTCAGATCATATAGGATTTCAGGCGTTACCAATTTCAGATCATATAGAAGTTCAGGCGTTACCAATTTCAGATCATATAGGAGTTCAGGCGTTACCAATTTCAGATCATATAGGAGACCAGGCGTTACCAATTTCAGATCCTATAGGAGTCCAGGCGTTACCAATTTCCGCTCCATTCGTCACATGTAATGTCGATATATCCAACTAAAATCGCCAATTTATGAATTTGTATTTCCATTACAAAATGGCCGAGAATGATTTCTTGAAGAACGACGAAGGCAATTTCTTGGAAGTATGTAAATTTCAATAAAAGTTCTAAAAAATACTCTCATCGGCACAAGATACATTGGGTGTGGTTTTTTGTGGATTTATTTTCATTTGTGTATATGCGCCATATTTGTGTGCATGCTCAATATTCTTGTCTGTATGGTTATTTCATAAGCCTTCTTAGATGTGACACAAGGTCAAAAGAATGGGGCACCTGGTGACACTATTCAGTGGTAATGAATCTAACGATACAAGTTTACTATACATTATACCACGTCGAAGTGCCAATGCCTGTGAATATATATGTGCTTGTGTGTATGTGGTAACATTTGTGCGTATGTATATTTGCGTCTGTGCATATATATATATATATATATATATATATGTGTGTGTGTGTGTGTGTGTGTGTGTGTGTGTGTGTGTGTCTGTGCATATGTCTGTATACTTTTGTGTGCTTCAACTTATATTTATGTCTGTCCGTGTAGATTGGGTGAGCATAGGTGTATATTTGTGTGCTTTTTACATCATTGTCCAGCGAAATTAAGGCCCAGGAGTCACTCACCCGTGACGTGTACGTAATGGGCGTAAGAAAAAGAAAGTAAGAAGTATATTTTATGAGGATATGTAGGATAGATAATGATTGACTTTTAATTGACGAGGTTAAGATTTTAGAGAGCTAGGAAGCATCCTTTCGGGAGTCTGCTCCCCAATGCAACAGTTCTTTGGAAGAAACTGTCTTTATAGAACTTCCTCGTTATTAATGGAATACGTATATATTGCCTGGTGATCGTAAGCTGTGAAATTCTGAAGTGATGATTGTAAGGAATATTGTTCCTCGGGACATTTGCAATACAAATAGTAGAAAGAATTTAGCAAGGTTTTGTGAGTGCGTCTCTGCATATGCGTGTTTGTGTACATGTTTATGTCTGTGCGTGTGTATGCATGTGCGTTTGTATGTGTTCGTATCTGTGTATTTTGGAGTGAATTTTCGACTGTGTGTTTTACTGTGTGTGGTGTATGCTTTTGTGTTTCCTGGTGTATGCTTTTGTGTTTCCTGGTGTATACCAGTGTGTTTCTGCATTTGTGCGCGAAGGTGTGTTTTTTTGTCATTTTTGAGCCTGTGTCTGTATAGGTTTGTGAGTGTTTTTTCATGTGCGTGTTTATGAGTTGGTGTCTAAGGACGGTAAAACAAGGCAGAACACAGTGGACTTGAGTAAATAGATGACGGAACAGGGTTTGGGAGAAGTAACAAAAAGACAACATGTATTAAGAGCTACAAAGGACAGGGAATTGTGGAGAACCATCATCGGCTACTTTCTGAGAAGACACTGCATATGACGAAGAAGAAGTTTAAGGGTGGGAAAATGTATGCGCCTGTCTATGTGCTGGTGTGAATGTGTATGACTGTATGTTTATTTTTGAGTATAGATTTGTGTATGTATGCATGTGTTTTTCATTTAAAGATACAAATGGACTAGATCAATTTGTTCCAATTAAACACCTGCCAAAAATTGTTCAGAATAACACTTGAAATTCAGGTATTCTGAAATAAAATTTAATGAGACGTTTTCTCACATAGTGAACATTAAAGAAAGCAACAATTCTCGCTTAATCGGTTGAAAGCAAAAGAAAAAGGTTTTCTCTCAATAAAGACAACAAAATACATTTTATATTCATTTTATAACCTTTATTACTTTTTAAACATTTTAAATTTCTATAGTCATTTTCGCCCAAATCACAAGTAATTTATTTTAGCATTATTCGTGATCAATTAGAGAATTACAGGTTTGGTGATATTAATCGATATTAATCGTTTAGAATTAGAACTTTTTATGCGAAGGATCACTAAATTTCATCTCTTACGGTGTCTAGGAAAAATAGATTACTTTTTCTGATTTTCTTACCTGAATTTGACGTTCTCTAAGAAATACTACATTCTCATGACAAAGCTCTGACGCTGAGTTTCGATCCTAGATACATTGATATATCTTACATTGATTGCACAAGACGGAGATTCATATGTTCTGAATTCTTCACGGAATACAGAATGTATGACACTTTTTGTTGTGCAATCAATATAAGATATTATTAAATGGACAAAGTCCGACAAATATTTTTTAAGACATATTTTTATGTTTATAGATTTATTGTTTTTTTTTCCTTTTTCTCGGACATTCAGGGCGGTAAATGTCGTTAATATTGTTTATTATAAACATAGCATTTACTTAAATATTTTTATCTAAAAACAGAACGTATAAACATAAAAACATGTCTTAAAAAATTGGATATATATTTCTTAATATCTTAAATAGCTCTGTTATTTAACATTGAGCCCTCTTATTTCTTAAACTATAGAGTATATATATATATATATATATATATATATATATATATATATATATATATATATATATATGATGATCGACTCTCCCGTCGAATTCGACGTATGAGGATCAGGCAGATCAGTTCCTAGAAACGGAAAGCCCGACACCCACACATGAGATTTGATTATAGTGGTGAAGGCCTTGTGCAGGGCCATCCACACTTTTTGGAGGGACGAATACAGGGACCTGGTGCAGCGAATGCCACAAGGTCGCCAAACGACCCTCCGCAGGTTTTGAATTCAGAGTTGTCCTTCTCCTAGACCAGTCGCCAGCCAAGGCTATAGAACCCAGTCTGTCCTGCTATTTACCCATAGCTGGAGGGAGAAGAAGAGGATTCACACCTTTCCCAAGGGTATTAGCACGTAAGTTAATGTAATGGATTCGACTGAAATTCGAACTCGGCTCTCAATCCAAGCCATATATATATGTATGTATATATATATATATATATATATATATATATATATAAAACATACACATAACAAACTATTTCTAATTCTATCAGTTGAAATATAATCCTTGATAATGGCTAAATGTATAGCCGAAAGCGCTCGGATAAAAAGAACATCCGGACAATTTTTATATAATTTATCCTCTGAAAAGAAAAACTTTATTAGATCGCACGAGAAATTATATAAAAAACTAAATAAAAGCACCTTGTCAGTCGTTTTTAATGAAATGTGCTTGAAAGAAGGATTGCTGCCTAAATACACAAATATATATATATATATATACAATCCATATATATATATATATATATATATATATATATATATATATATATATATATATATATATTAAATAATATCAAACATTTAAAAGTAATAATTTTTAATTCATGAGAGCTCAAAAGTTCTCGAATGATCACTTAAAATGAGGAACGTTGAACATGGTCAGTACTCAAGTAGCGAGACCAGGCGCTGTAATCTACACAACGGTTCTAGGAAGTCAGCGATGGCTACAATCACGCTATGTATATTAACAGAAAAACGCGATATGTAGACTGACAGGTTGCAAGACCTACCTGGAAATGTGGAGAGGCATATGAACAGACAGATCGCAAGACGTACCTGGATATGCAGTGGTGCTTATAAAGTGACAGGTCGCAAGATCTACCTGAATATATGGAGATGTTTCTCGCCTGACCGGTCGCAAGACCTACCTGGATCTTTGGAGGTGCTTCTGTATTGACAGGTTGCATTTAGGTGAGTGAGTGGGGATATTTTCCATTCCTTTAGATTCTATTCCAAACTTACTTTTATTATAGAATTCAATAAAAAGAATAAAATATGGTAAAACTGTCAAACAGAACTGGGTTATTATATATTCTATTACAGACCATGATTCCTTCGGGAATTCGAAGCTCATGGGTCCCTAGTCATTTCGTCGCTCGATGTAATTATTGACCCCTTACCATACCTCGCTATCTTTGTTTTGCTCTCCACTTACACAAACTCATTAAGTATATCAATTTTGTCCGCCTCAAATTATGCCCTGGGAATGTTAAATTATCCATGCCCGCTTTCCTCGTTATGTCTCCCCGATACTTCAGCTCTATCTTATTGATTTAAGTATAATTTTCCTTGCAGTTCTAATTTTTCTTAAAACTTCTTCGATGCCCAGATGTTATGTCTCAGAATTTCTCGGTTGAAACAAATTTTTATCGCCTCACATCTTCTTTATCTACAGAAAGATTGCCTAGCATTCATTTCATAGAGAAAATCAGATATTATATAGCAGTCCAACACTCAATTCTTAGTTTCGAATTATAATTTATTATCCCTTAATAATGTCGCTATTCTTATGAACCTTTGAATTTCTGTGCCACATTTTTCGTTGTCTACGAACACAAGAGAGAAATGCGTTTGGACAAACGATCTAACACTCTCGTATTGCATAGAAATGAAGCTGGATATAATTTTTATTTCATAAATGCCACCCTAATTAAAAAAGAATATAATTCTTTACGGAGAAAAGGCCTTGATATCTTAATAATAATATTATTCCCAAATATAAACACACGCCTAAAACATCCTTCTTTGACTCCATTCGTAAAGATTCTAACTCATATCTATCTAATACAAAAAGTGTATGTATAAAAAACAGGTGCAGATGAAAATGGAGTGCCACAGCACTGCGCCGGCTGACCGCACAAATGTGAAGACATTAGAACTCCTCCTACTAGACCGATACTGTTATGGTGAAACACACCTATTGTATAGTTATTAGACTCTCCCACCTAATATGTCGGACGACTCGGCTAGACGGTTGAACTCTCTGCCTCTGAGCAGAGAGGAACCTGGACGAGGCTCCACCGAAGGGCAGAGTCTCGTTCGGGGAGGTTGACCAACCCGATCCCGTTTATACGGGTTCTACGGGCATTTTTTGGCCGAGCCTACGGGCTCGGGAATACCCCACCTTAAACTCGGGCTTGTGCCATATATATCCCTCGCGGGGGGGGGGGGCAGTAAATACAGTCGATGTCGGACGACAGTAGTTGACAGTTAGTCGAATACGAAAGTAGTCAGCGATCACAACAAGATTACTCTGCTTAATACCTATTATATCAAGTTACTAGCGTTTGGTACGTCGAACTTATTTAGGACCGATTTTAGTACAAATACAAGCCTCAACTGCGAAATAACGCCACAACAACTTTGGCGACGAGGATTCGCGCTCATACGGAGGAAGAAAAAAATTCGCTCGCCACAATTAGTTCGGCGACAAAGTCTCGGAATCACACTTAAAAAAAAAAAATTGGCAAAGTTTGTTGTAAGCCAAGACGTCAACTTAGTGACGAAAAATCTGTCGAGCAAAGAATTTAGAGATTGTGTAAACTTTTTACGAAGATGGAGGAATGCAAAAGTCTATTCCAGGAATTCTTTAAGTTCCAGTCGGAACAACAGACGAAAATATTAGAGCAACAAACAACATTCCAGATGCATCTACCAGATGACATTTTCAATAGACAAATACAATCTCAACAAAAAATGGAACAGATGCATAGGGAATTTCAAAACAAAATTCTTGAAATAACTGAGAAGAGGAAAGAGAACAATCTACAAAATTATTTTTTCCCAGAGAATACAATATGGAATTCAATTGAAATATTCACGTACAGTCTAGATGAAGAGATAACTTTTGCGGAGTATTATAAAAAATATACGGACGTGTATAACGAGGACTGCCACTCGTGGTCTGAAGCAAAGAAGGTTAGGCATAACAAATTGGTAAACTACATTTTAACGAAAAATCTAGCGAGTTGTCATTTACCGAGGCGGTAAATATATTAAGTGAATTATTTAGTAAAAAGACATCTCTGTTCCACAAGAGGTGGAAATGTTTGAATCTGATGAAAGATGATGAACAAGACTATATAACGTACGCAGCCAATGTGAATAAGCATTGTGAAGAATTCAAGCTGGCCGAGTTAAGTGCAGACAATTTTAAGTGCTTGGTGTTTGTTCAGGAGCTGGTATCGGAAAGAGACGCAGAGTTGAAAAAATTAGTACTGGCAAAATTGGAAAGCGATCCAAGTATTACGGTACAGAAATTGCCAGAAGACTGCACAAGATATGTTAGCGTAAAGAAAGATTCAAAAAAGATAGAACAGTCTGGCGTTTCGCATGTAAGGAAAATACGCTACAAAGAAGAAAGTCAGTCTACCAAAAAGAATTCTAAAATTGCGGATTATCAAGCAAAAAGTGAAATACCAGAGAAAAATAAACAAAAACTCCCAAAGCCATGTTTTGTTTGCGGTGAACTACACTGGTACAGATATTTCGATTTTAGGAATAAAAAAATGTTTCAACTGTAAAAGAATGGGACATAAAAGCACGCATTGCAGGTCAAAAAATAAAGACAATAAAATAAGAAAATTAAAGTCTAACGAGGTAAAATATGGAATAACCAGAAATTTTTTTACCATCGAAATAAGTAATAAAAACATAAAAATGCATCTTGACACTGGTTCGGATCTATCTATCATAAATTTGCATACGTGGAAGAAGTTGGGGAAATCAACTTTAATGAAGACAAAGAAAATCGCGAGGTCAGTGACGGGAGAGAATTTGTTACAAAGGTCACGTTAAATAAAAAAAAAACGCGAAAAGCTAAACTATTTGTCATAGAAAATACCACGAACTTACTGGGTACGAATTGGATAACAGAATTCCAATTATGGGATTTATCGATGAATTCTTTCTATTACAAGGTAAAAAGTTTAAACACCGAAGCCTAAAAATTAATAAAGAAACTTAAAGAAACATTTCCTACTGTTTTTTCTCCAGGGTTGGGACCGTGTACCAAGATGGAGGCAAAATTCCAGCTAAAAGAAAACGCTCAGGCGGTATTCAAAAAGAAAAGGAATGTACCGTTTGCCTCAATTGAACAGATAGATAAAGAATTGGAAAGATTAGAGAAAACCGGTGTACTTAAAAAAGTTGAGTATAGTGAATGGGCAACACCGACGGTATACGTGAAAAAAAAGTCTAAAGAAACTCGTGTTTGTGCTGATTTCTCGACGTGTTTAAACGCGGCACTCAAAGACTATAATTATCCTCTACAAACAGCGGAAGAAATATTTGCGAAGCTTAATGGTGACACAATATTTTCAAAGATAGACCTCAGCGACACATATCTGTAAATACCGGTAGAAAAAGAAACGTCAAAACTTTTGCGTATAAACACACATCGGGGTCTGTATCAATTTAACAGACTACCTTTTGGGATTATGGTCGAGCCCGCCATTTTCCAACAAGTACTGGATTCGATGTTGGGTGGTCTAGATTTTGTCGTAGCGTATCTGGACGACATCCTCATGAGAAGTACAAGTATAGCAGAACACGTGGAACATGTAAATGCAGCAGTTTCAAGAATTAAAGATTTTGGATACAGACTCAAGGAAAAACAAATGTGATTTTTTATGGAGAAAATAAAATATATGGGACAGATCATCGATAAGAATGGCAGAAGGCCAAACCCAGAGCGAGAAGCGGCTATAAAAGACATGCCGGCTCCGAATGATATTACCGCATTACAAAGTTTTTGGGGATTAGCTAATTATTACCAAATATACATCCCTAAAATGTATGATCTTAGGGCACCATTAAATGAACTACTGAAGAAAGGAAAACCCTGGAAATGGACTAATGAATGCCAGAAAGCATTTGAAAAGATAAAGGAAGTGTTAAACTCGGAATTATTTTTACCTCATTACAACCCGGATTTAGAGAACATAGTAGCTACGAACGCAATTGTGCATGGAGTAGGAGCATGCATCTTAAACAAAATGACGGATGGTCAAGTGAAACCGATTGTTCATGCTTCTAGAGCACTACTTCCGGCTGAGAAGAATTACTCTCAGATAGAGAAAGAGGCGCTAGAAATAATATTTGCAGTAGCGAAATTTCACCGTTTTGTCCACGGTCGACATTTTAAGCTACAAACTGGTCATAAGTACCTAATTTCGATTTTTGGATCGAAAAAGGGTTTGCCGACGCATACAGCCAACCGACTACAAAGATTGTATTATACACAATAAACAACCCACGTTAAATAGCAAGTCTTTCACGTCAGCTGATGGTGTTTTCAAGTGTCTATGAAATATATAATATGCGTAAAATAAACAAAAGTATGCATAATATTGAGATATTATTTTGTGGTGCAGTCTCGCCCAATTATCATTTATGCATGACGTCTCTGTGGATTATTTTAAACTTTCAGCATTCTAAAAATGCCAAGATGTAGCCAACGGAATCTTGCAGAGCACACGGACAGCACTTGGTTGTTGAAAATGACTGTGAACAACAGAACAATCATGAACTTCGGACTGTTTATTCATATTTCCATCCTAATATACAGTTACTTATTCAAAAATTGAAAAAGTACATGAGGTTAAACGGAGAGAACTTGGAGGTTGAAATTAATGAAATCGGTTTATATACAAGATGCGATGGGTAAATGTTGAGATATTGAGTGTTGCCACGTGAGTATATGGTAATAACGAACAAACACAGTCGTAGGGAAAAATACTGGTATATTCAGAGAGGTATTTACATCAGAGAGATTAGTAGTAGAACGAACGTAGGTTAGTAGTAACAATAAGTAATAGTAATAAAGTCCAACGGTATCTTCCGGACGAGAAACGGAAGTGTAACTGATCACTACAGAAGTCTCACTCTGCACTGCACTACACTGCTACACTACTCACAGTCTCTAGAACTACTGTTCTATTTATAATAATAGGATCAGTCTATTGTGGTTGTGAAGGTGGGTGCGCCCCAACAGTAAATTGTCGCCATTTTATATTTTTAATTTTGTGCATGCGCTTTGTATGTATATATATATATATATATATATATATGTGTGTGTGTGTGTGTGTGTGTGTGTGTGTGTGTGTGTGTGTGTGTGTGTGTGTGTGTATGTGTATGTGTGTGTGTTTATTTTGTCGAATACACAGTATAGTAGGTTGATTAATATGTGTGGGGCGTAAGTGAGTGATAGATCCACAAAACTCCTTGTAACACTAAAGATGAAGTGAAGGCAAGGATGATGGCAGCATTCACTAACTTAAGGAAACCGTCCAGAGAATTACAGGAGTTTCCGAAGTCACTTGGAGGCCGTGGTTGAAGCCAATGACGATTTTATTGAATAATTTTACTTTTTCGTATTTCAAGATATTTTGTTAAATATATGTCTTAAAATGAGATGTCAGTATTATTTTCACTCTTTGTAATTTAGACGACACAAAAGACGACACTTTATCCATCGCACCCTATATGTCTGCTATGTAGGTGATTTGTTTTAATTATTTAGCTGAAGATAAAAATGCAATGCCTTAACAGTCGTATTTATTGAATCTTGTATATATATATATATATATATATATATATATATATATATATATATAAAAGTGAACATAGAAATGAACACTTAGAGGCGACAGTCTGTTTCATGCTAGTGCAGTCGTCAGAGTTGCCTGACGATTGCACTAGCATGAAACAGACTCTCGCCTCTAAGTATGGACTTCTATGTTCACTTTTATATTTACACACGCTCTATCTCTGATATTGAGCACTTTATCCCATAAATATAGCACACTTCAAGACTATATTTCTTCATATATATATATATATATATATATATATATATATATATATGAAGTTTATTTTTAGTGGATACACATATGTGCGTAAACGCTCCGTTTATTTATTTAACAGTAAATTTATTTTCGTCTACTCATTTAATAAGCGGATACGAATATTTCCAGAGTCTATGATAGTACTTACCATGCTTAGGGGCTTTATTCGGCCTTGCCTCATCAGTAAAAGTTCTTCGTATCTTAGTCGACTACAACACGTCGGATCTGAGGACGATTCGCAATGCCCAGGCGGACGCAGGCTTTAATCCTGACGGAGAACGCATATTTCAATTTCATGTGATTTCCTGAATATTCAGGCCGATGAGAACGCGCACACGCACACACACACACATACACACACACTAACACTAACAATCACACACCTATATATATATATATATATATTAGGGGCTTTATTCGGCGTTGCTTCATCAGCAAATGTTCTTCGTATCTGAGTCAACTGCAATACGTTGGATCTGAGGACGATTCGCAATGCTCAGGCAGACGCAGGCTTTAAACCTGACGGTAGGAACACACACACCCACACCCACACAAATATATATATATATATATATATATATATATATATATATAGTCTAAGTCTTTATTTTTGTATGTGTTATTCTCATCATTTCCTTTTTTTTTTCTTATTCGGTCTTTCACCACATTCTTCTTTTTTAAGCGTTGGCGTATTTCTACTCAAGGAGAACTTGTCATGCCAATTTCGATTCTGTTGGTTGGTTTTATTTGCTTTCTTTCTCCCATGCAAATATTTAACCAGTAGAATTTTTGTCTCACAATTTTACACCTTGCTTTTTCAACTTCTCTGAATTATACCATTTTTTTTTTCCATGCATAATCTTCTTTGTTGGTACTTCTACTGTTTTTGTTTTTTAATCATCTATCCGCTTTTCTTTTTCAGTGTTGTTAAGTACAGTTGTAGAAGATGTCAGCTCAAGTTGTTGGTTGGCATCCACTTAGCGTATGTGTTGCATCTCTAGTAAAATTATTTGACTATTTTATTTTATCATCTTTTCAAAAGAAAATTATTTGTGTGGCTAAGAATTGCCTAATGACAATGATATCAAACCAGCTTATTTCCAGTAAAACATCTCCAAGATATGACAGTCAAACCTATCATTTGAATCTCAACGTCAGATGGGCTTAGACTATCATGTTTCATAAATAAACACACACACATATGTACACAAGCACACAAACACACACACAAACACACACACACATATACATATATATATATATATATATATATATATATATATATATATATATATATATATGATAAAGTTTTAGGGTATGTTATATTTATGAGTTAAAGTTATTAATATCATGGACAGTGCGTATGTAAATATAAATGTGGACATTGAAGTCAGCATCCATAGGTGAAAATCTGGTCTGTTCCAAGCTAAAAGCAATCGTCACGGCATACCGATTACGTTTAGCATGAAACAAACTATTGCCTCTGAGTGTTGCCTTCAATGTCTACTTATATATATATATATATATATATATATATATATATATATATATATATATATATATATATATATATGTTGTAACTTAGGAAAGGTTACTGAATAGAATAATCGCACGAAGGTTGGTAATGAACTATAATACGTAGGATACGACCAACACATATAAGATTCGCTAGCGTCGCGTAGAATTAGTCAGCTTCTAGAAGTGAGTCAAGTGAATTCCAGAATGAATCTCCAACTGCAGACCAACATACAGTATTTACTACTGTATTTATGTGAATGTGGCCATACCCATTATCGTCCGTTGGTCTGCTACAACAATATATATACAAAAGGAAAACTTATCTTAGACGACCCGTTTCGTACTCTGATGAATTTTAACGGGATAAATGTAAGGAATTTATTTTGCAGCAAATATTTATATACAGAATTAAAAATGCTGTTAGTTTTTCGGATTTAAAAAAAAATTAACAACGCTCATACATATAATCCTGGGTAGTTGATATTAAGTTCACTAAAAAAGAGCTGTCTAATAAAACATGACTACCCACTAAATATAACGTCTATAGTCAATAAGAAATTGAACAAAATCCATTGATTGCTTAAAAATAATTAACCGATCTAAAACAATCAGTATGATCGTATACGTGTACTTAGTAATGGACTGATCCTACCCCAGTACGTTTATCGATTGTGTCCAAATTGTAACACCGGTCTGACATTATCAATTTGCAGATAACGCAATGTAAGCGTTTTGATTGGAAGTCCGTTGGGTTTCGTCTCAATGGTAAGGATCTTGTAATACAATACTGACATCTGTCGATGTGGTTCAGAGCTGTCGACTGTTTTAAAAATTCGGTTGGATATTGTTTCATTATTTCAAATGGCTCCCGGCCGCAGCGAGAACTATGGCAGCCGAGTCCTTGCATTGACTCCTACTGTATGCAGCTGGTTGTTTTTGCGACGTTTTCATATATCAAGCCGCATTATTCATACATACAATGAAATGATTCTTATAGATTATTTTTGTGCTAAAGCTCACTCAGTACAAATCTCGGTAGAGGATTACTTTTGAAATGGTTATGATGAATGGAGTTTGAGATATAAACGAAAGAGGACGTCATAAGTTTATGAAGATAAGGAGGATAGATAACGATTGACCGATGACATGAAAGGGTTAAAATTGTAGGATTCCTGGAAGCATAAACGCTGGAGTTTGTTTCAAAAAGTAGCAGTCCTTGAGAATAAGCTCTGATAATGGCGATATGAATATGATTCGACTTTGTGGAAGTGGCAGAGCGCTCAACATTTGTCTATATTTCTGAGTTGAGGTATTGTAACTATTTACACTATTTACATTGTTCGTATTGTTGTCGTCTTCTTCATTGTCATATTCATGAGGTTTTCAACCGTTGTACGCTCCGGCCTTCTTTAGGTGATTGTTGTATCCTTACAGAGGTTACAAACAGACAAAGGTGGTATTCGAGTGAAGGAACAGCAACACGCGCGTATATGAAAGAAAGAGAGGTTTATTGTAAAAGAGAATACAATACTGAAAGATAGGGAAAAGGGTAGCAGGCTAGTAATTCCCGAAGCAAGGTTATTTTACCTTACCTCCCCGAGAGGCAGGACGTGTCACATGGCCACTTTTTTAATGCGTAGTCTCGGGCAAAAATTCCCCGTAGGCTCTGTATACACGAAATCCACTGATGAGCGAAACAGTCTGTCTTTGGAGCACTGTATATATACACTGCTGATAATGCAAGACTCTCTTAGCTGATTGAGTTCTCTGAGTGACTGGTGTGTTTATTAAAAACTAAATACGAAAAAATTCGCCGTCTCACTGCCGGGCGTAGATGGCCACGGGGCTTAGAATCACCGACAGATACCAAATCGGTTGGGTTTCGGTCCCGGCCTGAAGCGATCAGATGTCTATCCACACTGATGAGCTGCGAGACTGTCTGTCTTTGTATGACTATATATATATATATATATATATATATATATATATATATATATATAAATGACAATAGGAAAACACTATTAATTGCTGACGCGTTTCGTCCAATGTGGACTTTCTCAAAGCAAAAAACGAAATGAATTTAATTAAAGAAGGAAATTAATAAAAACAATTAAATTCAATTCGTTTTTCGCTTTGAGAAAGTCCACATTAGACGAAACGCGTGTATATATATATATATATATATATATATATATATATATATATATATATATATATATAGAGAGAGAGAGAGAGAGAGAGAGAGAGAGAGAGATAGATAGATAGATATAATTACGAAATTGGCCGACTCTGCTACCTTGGTTTCACATTTTCGGTATTTTCAGCCGATTTCGGTCAATTTATTTCCTAACGCTTTATTTTTTAAAAATTTATAAAGATTACATTTTTTAAAAAAATAAATAAATGAATAAGCGCACGACGTGAGATGTGGTAGAAGGTGAAGAGGAGACGGGAAAAATCACGTGTATTGGAAATGTATTGGTAGCGGTTTAAATGAAATATACGTTCTTTTTATCCCACTTCAAGTGAACAGAAACGGAATTTTTTAATATGAATACAACGGGCCATGACTTCCGATCTCTGGTTGAAAAGTTGTTTTTTATCGTCTGAGAAATGTTATTCTTTCTAATTTCACTTGTTGACAAAGGTTGCAGATGTCACTAGGATTGTTGTATTTTTTAAATTTTCCAGTTTACAATCAGATATTTTTTATTAGTATTATCCTTTTATTTCTACATATGGTGGGCTCGTTTAATATTTTTAGGTTAAAATATGATTTATGATTATACAATCTCTTTTTAAAATCACCTTCATAGTATGAACCTGAAGACTTACGAGAAAAATATCAACGAAGTCACTAAAACTTACAAAAAAGAACTAAAGTCGTACATTAAATATATAAACGAGGAGTTGAAAAATTTCACAGATAGACTAGATATAAGTGACTGGGTTCATCTATTAAGCAAGCATTTCAAATTATAACGGACCATAAAGACGAACTCCCCAATATGTATTTATAAAATATAACATTAAAAACTTTCATCTATCTATATCTAAAAAAAAAGGTCTGCTTGAGGTTTTTTTTTTACTTCGCAAATATAACACCTGAACAAATGGACATAATTTTACATTGCCGTAAATCGTCTTTATTCCGCAATGTGATTTGCTTTCTTCGTTTAATGATAATGTTATTAAGCTTATCTGACGATATGAAAAGAATTTACATAAAATAAATAGGCAACATTTGTCTATATTATTTAATGAAACATGTATGAATGAAAAAATTCTGCCTAAATACACACACACTATATATATATATATATATATATATATATATATATATATATATTGTGCTTCTTTTATTTCTTTTTTGCTATTTCATTCTTCGTCTCTTCAAATTTCTTTCTCTCTGGCTACTGACACAGACGTCTTTATTCATTTTGAACAATTCCATATTAATACCACTTCAAATCGAAAGCACGGTTACTTTTAACCCGTTCAAATATAGAATAGTTATTTCACCTGTTGTCTTCTGGCAGGTTTCACCGCTTTAAATATTGCAATTCCCTTGATTATATCTTTACGATTATTTCTCAACTCGACTCGACATTAAACTTCTAAAGATCAAGAACAGTTCTCGACAGATCAATCGTGTCTGCGATTGGTAATCAAATGGTAAATTATATACGTTACATAAAATTCCGTTATCTGAAAAGAAACGGGAGGTTACTGGCCGAATATTTAAAATTGTGACAGACAGAATCGACGGACCGAGTTTAAGGCAGTTAGTGTCTTTTTCCCATTAATGTCCATCATAGATCTATCCTTTCTCTCTCGTTCAGTTATACTAATACCACTTCAAAGAAAATATTAGGAACGATACCCCCATCAGTACGGGAAAGAGCGGTAACAGATATTGGACTTGGTAAGCCCTTTTTCCTCAAAAATTGTTTTAAGACAAATATCTTATAAATTTCAACTGACGTTTGTACCGGCTGCTCGGTCAACGAAAGCCAAATGTTACTGTTGTGGATCCCAGGGAGGGAATCCGGCACAAATAAATAAACAACGCCAGTAACTGAAATAGGAAAATAAGTGTATTGAACGTAAGAATACAAACTTGAAATGAAGGTTATGTGTCCAGGAATACGGGTTAGTAGAAAGTATATGTACAAGTCTCTGTAAGTGAAGCCATAATTATCTCTCTCTGTCTCTCTGTGGACTCTGCGTATCTCAACCATATCTCAACATATCTCTCTGTGAACACCCTGTGTACTCCACGTATCTCCACTGTCAGGATAAGTATACTTTAGACGAGTCCATCTTGTGTAAAAGGGGGAGAGCCCCACAACAGTTACCTTATAGGGAAACGTTTAATATTACCAATAACATTTCCATAAGTTAATATTTATTGTTGATTGATAAAAATATGCATATAGATCTAAAATTTAAAAGGACATTTCAACATACGAAATGAAACAGACACAACCCTGTGCTGTGGGTTAAATTATCAAACCATAAATTATCATTCAAACTCTACGGGAATTTTTTAATAAATAATCCCCAATGCAAGGCCCAAGACCAAAGATCCACTCAAGGTAGAGTGTTACGAAATGACCCTGTTGTATGGATATAAGAGAAGTGGAAATAATGAGGATATATAGACTATATACAGTGAGGTGAAACAACTATTTGGACAGTAAAAAAATGGATTTAGAATCATATATTGAAAGAAAAGCATTGTCTAAATCTCACAATATATTCGTAAAACAATTATAAATGCAATTAAACAGCAAAAATAAATTATTTGACACGTATATATATTTTATATACAAATTATTAAAACAGGTAGTGGAAAAAGTATTTGGACAGAATATAAATTATGCTTTAAATGTGTTTAATATTTACTTGGTTCTCCTTCATTTGCAACCACAGCTCTCATGTTCCTGTAGCTCTCTACAAGCGCCTGGCATGATTTGGTGGGAACTTTAGCCCACTCTTCTGCAAAAACTTTCAATTCACTGAGGTTCTTTGGTCGCCTTTCACGAATCTGATTCTTCATTGTTCTCCAAAGATTCTCTATTGGATTCATGTCGGACGATTGGCTGGGCCATGTCAACACGTTGATTGTATTGTTTTGAAGCCATGCACGTGTTGTTTTGGCTGTATGTTTCACATCATTGTACTGTTGAAAAACCCAATCTGATCCAAGTTCTAATTTCTCAACTGATGACTGCAAGCAATCTTCTAAAATCTGAATATATTTAGCTGCATTCATTTTGCCCTTAATAATTTTCAGTTGTCTCGTACCCTTATATGCAAAGCATACACAAACCATAATGCTACCGCCTCCGTGCTTCACAGTGGGGATGGTGTTCTTTTGATTGAAGGCTGTTCCATCCTTTCTCCAAACATGGGTAGCATCGTTGTAGCCATAAAGTTCAATCTTGCTTTCATCAGACCATAAAATTGGCTTATAATAGTCATCATGCTTTTGTAAATTTTTTTTGGCAAATACAAGTATGTATTTTAAATGACGTTTTTTTTAGCAATTGGGTTTTGCGAGGAGGGCGAGATTTTAATTGTTGTCGGGGAAGTTCAGAACTTATGATCCTCTTGCATACAGGAGTTCCTGCATTGCTGAGATCTTTTTGAACTTCTCTCCGAGTCACAAAAGGATTATTTTTTGCTCGCCGTACTATTTTCCGTGAACATTGTTGTGATATTTTGCACGGTGCACCTGTTCTTGGCATATTTTCATGAGTACCGAAGGCTTTCCATTTCTTAATTATGTACCCAACAGTGCTCACAGGTATACATAGGTCTTTAGAAATCTTATGATAGCTTTTTTTTTCTTTATGTGCAGAAATAATTTGATCTTTAAGATCTTTCAACAGCTCTCTTTGCTTTGGCATCCTGCAGTACTGTTAGTGCGACGTCTTGGGGTGAACTGACCATCAAGATAGCTAACACCTTTAAGTAATGCACGTTCTAGACTATTCCATAAAATTATAACACATTCGAGCATGAAATATAATCAAAATATTAATTTTAAACATAATTTCGGAACTGCCCAAATACTTTTTCCTTTACCTCTTTTAATAATTTGTATATAAAATATATATACGTGCCAAATAATTTATTTTTGCTGTTTATTTGCATTTATAATTGTTTTAAGATATATTGTGGGCTTTAGACAATGCTTTTCTTTCAATATATGATTCTAAATCCATTTATTTTACTGTCCAAATACTTGTTTCACCTCACTGTAATGGTTGACTCAAGTCTCGAAGACATTAAAAGCATGATGATGGGAGTAGCGTTGTCTCGGGTGTCAGTTCCACAAAAAAGCAGTTCCTTGGAAGAAGACATTCGTATGATATTTCCATTCTTACCAATGCAACCCGAAGCGAATGAAGCTGGTTCGCCCCCTTCTTACTAAAATATGATATTTTGGAATTGTTGAACGACCCTATCTGATTACGCATCCAGAGAACGAAACGCAGAGGCTGAATGATCAACATGTTTATCATAAAACAGAACATTTACTTAAATATCTGTATCTATAAAAAGAATGTTAAACATAAAAAAAATGTATTAAAATACAGAAACATATAATTATAAGAATATAATTTTATGGTAGGCTGTATTTATGGGTAAAAGTCTGCAGGGATAGACCACATTTAACCATGAAATGAGCACGTATATGACCTGAATATTGCGGTCAGGCATGAAACAGCGTTGCCGCTTGGCGTTAAGCTATGTTCATATATATATATATATATAATATGGATAAAACAACTGAAAAGTTACAAATTAAAAGAAAAAAATTGGGTGCTTTTTTTGTGAAAGTATTTATTTATATGTTTTTATATATCAGAAGTCCTTCCTTTCTGAGGAAGGACCGAGGTGGTCTGAAATATCAAATATATAAAAACATATAAATAAATACTTTCACAAAAAAACACCCAATTTTTCTCTGTTAATTTGCAACTTTTCAGTTGTTTTATCCATATTATATACATATCAAGAAAAAGTATACGTGGCTTCTCATTATGCTATATATATATATATATATATATATATATATATATATATATATATATATATATATATATATATATATAGTCAGGTTTCACTTAGGCAGATTCAACCAAGGTTTCACTTAGGCAGATCGTCAGGGTCAGCTGACCTGACGATCTGCCTAAGTGAAACCTTGGTAGGTTTGTCTGGCTCATTAGTTTTGACTAGGTTTGCTCTACGTTTGTATTGAGCTCTTTAGTTAGTTGTTTACTCGTATCGGGTTTTTTTCTTTGGGCCTTGAACCTGTATCTGTTCGATTATACTCTACACAAACATTTGATATATCAGATATAGAGCGTATGTAAATATAAATATAAAAGTGAACATTGAAGTCAACACTCAGAGGCGACAGGACGTTTTATGCTGGACGCAATCAGCGGCCTGACGATTGCGCCCAGCATGAAACAGCCTGTCGCCTTTGAATGTTGACTTCAATGTTCACTTTTATATTTATATTTACATACGCTCTATATCTGATATATCAAATGTTTGTGTAGAGTATCCAGAACTTGTACGGCGAACAAACTGTCTGCACTCGGATAGAAAATAAACTCAGTAAATGCAAGAAAATAAAAAGAAATAAACTGGCGTAAGACAAGGAGATGTCTTCTTACCGGACTTATTCAACATTTACAGTGAGGCGATCCTGAAAGAACTAGGTCCTACCAGAATTTGTTATTAGCGGACACACTCTTAACAACCTAAGATATGGAGATGACACCGAGATAATAGCAGACACAGAAAGAAAGCCGAGAAAGTCGTAAAGGATGGTAAGAAAATATAAATTGTAAAAAGAAAGAATGAATAGTTGTGTCAGCAAAGCGATATTCCATAACGCGAATTACGGAATGTAGATGACAGAGTAAAGCAAGAAAGAAATGTCTGGGAAGGCTTTGAACAGAGTACGGAAGACGTGAACGCAACATCCGAAGTTGCATTGGAAACTGCATAAGTTGATTTCCAAACGCTAAGCAGCGTATTAAGAGACGGGATAATTTCATTAAAAGCAAGGAAAAAAGAGCTGAACTGCGATGTAATATCATTCCCCCTCTCTAAAGCAGTGAATGCTGGACAATCTCCGCATAGGCAGCAGAGATATGGATCTAAATTAGTCTTCTGAGAATCCCATGGATTGAACATTTGAACAAAATGTAAACAAAAATGGACACTTATAATTCAGATCAGAAAGAGTCATTTGAATTTCTTTGGGAGCATAATGAAGAAGGTGGGTTTAGATAATTTGACACTCAAAGGACATTAACGGAAAACATGACAGATGGAAACAACGCAACAGCTATATAATAAATGGTTGGCAAAACTTTGATTAAGAGATAGAGCAAAAGGATGAAATTTACTATGAGTTTTATCCACTGGGTTATGTGTCCTTACGTACATCAGCGTTTTGGGACTTATAAATTAATGTCTCAGTAAACATTTTTACCAGAGTTCATATTGCAATTTTCTTACTATTATTGTTTTTCTCTAGCACGCTGTATTATTGGTTCCCATATTGTATTCATTTTTATGCTTGGCTGGGATAGGAGATTTTTGTGGCTTGCATATGAGCTGATTTCTTAAGTTTTCGTATTTTCCAGTGATTGGTACATTAATTCAATCTCGTTGCAAAGGGGACGGTGATCTCCTTTTACCCTCCATATGTGATCAGCTAAGCCTGATTTTACTATTTCTCCTCGTTTCTTTACGTTTTTATATTAAGGGAGCGGCCTGTTTCTCCTATATATTTATTACCAACGCTACCAGATTCGACGTGGTCTAGGCACCTCGGCCACGAAGTGCATCGACCATCTAGCAACGATGAATAGGGCGTTCAGAGGAAAATTTTTAGGACTCTCAAAATATACATATTTGATTAGTTTTGTATCCGTACGTAAAATAAACTAATTACTGGAAAAGTCATTAGTACTACAATATTCCTGGCCGTTAGATGAAAATACATATAGTGTTTAATGAAAACATGGGTATCCACTAAAACTAATATATAAGTGGAAATATTTATATATATATATATATATATATATATATATATAGAGAGAGAGAGAGAGAGAGAGAGAGAGAGAGAGAGAGATAGATAGATAGATAGATAGATAGATAGATAGATAGATAGATAGATAGATAGATATGTGTGTATGTGTGTGTGTGTGTATTTAGGCAGCAAATTCTCTTTTAGGCATGTCTGATTGAATAAATTACATACATTATGTCTAATTTTTACAAAATCCTTTCATATGAACGGATTTTGTTAAAACTTAGCTGACATAATGCCTCAAAGAGACACACAAATACATATATATATATATATATATATATATATATATATATATATATATATATATATATATATATATATATAATCCCATAGCAGGAATAGAAATCCATTTGCATACAGCTAAAGTCTAGGACCATAAATAAACTCCGACTCAAGACGACTTCTCCTTGAAGAGAAACCGTACCACCTCCCCGCTGTCACCAATACAAGCTCCTTATCGAAAACAAGGCGTCCCTTTGAAGAGGACTGCTACCTGATATAAATTCAAAGCCACAAGTCCATACAGATATTGCAAATGGCATTCAGGGCTGATGAAGATTGGTATTGCTATGCCGATCTGAAATAGATTATACCGATATGAGTTAATTTTGGATTTCTGCTGTAAAAAATATATATACTCTGTTATAATAAATGCATTGAACTCTCTGTGGCTCAGTTTTAATATTTGATATTACTAGGACCAACCTGCGTTATATACCAACGGATTTATTATATACATATATATATATATATATATATATATATATATATATATATATATATATATATATATATATATATATGTAAAATTAGGGGATTAGTTGAAACCGTTAACTTTGAATTGATAAAAATTGCTTAATGATACCGTAAGATGGAAACCAAGGTAGTAGATTCCTCTGATCTCCTAATTGTTTAAGTTAAAAGCTCTACATGTTGTATTTATTTTTATTTATTTCACGCGTGCATTGAGCACTATTTAATACAACTGTTTCCTGGTTTGATCCAACTCTGACCATTAACCTTTTATGAGTATATATATATATATATATTAAGTACCCATGTTAGTAAAACAATGATCAATGAATAATAAGGGAGCTAAAATTTATACTAATACACGGTAACCAAAAAAGATCTGACTGTTTTTAAAGGAAAAAAGAAAACGCTTCACAGTATGTGTAACTTATATTTAGACTTCGAAGTAATCGCCATCGGCATAGGCATCCAGCACCTTCTGCCAACGTGCCGCCAGGTGTTCTATGCCCTTGCGGTAGAACTCGGGTGGGGTTGACGCAAAGAAGTCCGTGAGGGCTTTGCGCAAGTCTGCTTCATTGGTGAAGGATTTCCCACGAAGATGATTATCCAGGGAATGGAAGAGGTGGTAATCGGATGGCGCAAAGTCAGGTGAATAAGGTGGATGGCAAGAAGTCTCCCACCCAAGTTACTGTATGGTATCCCTGACCACTCGCGCGACATGCGGCCTGGCGTTGTCATGAAGAAAAAGCACACCTTTGCCATTCACCATTGCTGGCTCCTTCTGGCGCTATGCCTGTTGCACACGTTTCAATTGCTGCGAGTATAGGTTGCCAGTGACCGTTTGGCCCGTTGGTAGCAGTTCATAATGAACCACTTGATGACCTGTCCACCAGACACAAAGCATAATCTTGCGTGGGTGCATAGGCGGTCTTGTGGTGTGGCGAACAGCATCCTGAGGAGACAACCAATGTCTGGAACGCTTGGGAGTTTCGTACAGAACCCACTTTTCATCACTTTGAAGTCGTAAAGCAAACAGCCCCGAACGAGATCTCTAGACACTTCCATCCTTCTCACAGCTGTCCGGCTTATAACTGATGGCCGGGCACGGTGCGCGTGTTTTTTATAACGTCTGATGTTCCTACTTCCGGCTGTCCGAATTTTAAAACAATTGCTACACGCATTTCGTATATATTTCAACTTCATTCAATGACTAATCAAAAAACGGACAGAACTTTTTTAGTTACCTTGTAATTAATATAACTTATGTTCATCATTGGCAGCACTGCACTGAGTTTCTGTGCGGATTGACATTTATGGTGGATACTTATAAAGGTGGTCTCCTCTGCCTATAGTGCGCAGGTTCGAAACCTACTGGATGGCGCATATTTTTAAAAATAAGATTTCTTGAATATTCAGCCCGGTAGACGAAAATAAATAAATATACTGTTTAATAAATAAACGAAATTTTTATTCAATTATAGGTATCCAGTAAAAATAACGTTCAAGTACACTTATTTATAAAATTACACACGCATATATATATATATATATATATATATATATATATATATATTGGTGCATGTAGAGAGAGAGAGAGAGAGAGTGAGAGAGAGAGGTGGGGTGAGAAAGAGCAATGCACGTGCAGTTCACTGGGTGTGTTTATACTCGTACAAATATCTTTACATGTACGCATTAATTTGTGAGCCGCCGGCTTTTGTTTACTATTTTTTGTAACCTACCTCTATGTAAGTTACTCTCACTTAACGAAAAAAAAAAGTCATTCTTTAACATCCCCTTTTTCCCGACACTTCAACTGCATTTGGTTCACTATTGTGCTATTGCTCTAGGAATATATTTACTGTGAGGAGATGATGACAGCTGCGTCTCATCAATTTTTGCACTGAACGAAATGGAGCCCTTGAATGATCTTTAGCGTTTATGTACATCTTTAGCATTTACTCCTGGGATCAGTACAACATTCGAAGGAAGTCGAATGCAGCCTAGAAATTGTTCTATTTGCTTAAGCGGTTCCCGATTTGATGAGTATATATTTAATCATTTCATAGCAAGCAAGGCAATAAATCCTCTAAGACTGAGTTTTGGGAATATGAGAAAAACAAAAACACTATTAAGGAGAGAACACAATAAAAGAACAGGAACTAAGAAGACGGAAGATAACGATTGACACTGCATTTAAATTTTTGAAGATCAAAATTGTCTGGAAATCAAGATACCGGAAGAGAGTTCCACAAGCGACTAATGTGATAGATGAAACTGTTAGCATAGAACTTACGTTTACATGTAGCCATTTCAGTTGTAAATTGATGAGACCTTGCCGCCCATCTCGTACTGCGTTTAAAACTATAAAGTCTACACACCATCGTAGGGGAGAAAGTGACTAAATCTATGTTCTATCAGCACAGAGAAGAAAAAGAACTAAAATTAATCACGCATGAGTGGCGATCGCGCCAGGCTTTCAATCTAGAGGTCACTTTTTGATCAAAGGTCAAAGGCCTGTATTTAACCGAGAGCAATAGCTCCCAATATGAAATGCTTTAGTTTTTCTATATCTATAGATCTGCATTCACATTATTTTCATAAAAGCTGTAATCAGTTATCTAATGTTAATAACCCAATAGTCTTGTCATGGGTATAATATAAATGCACTGATCATGATTTAACAATATAAATATATTGATATCATGGAAAAAGGTATTTTCACTGGTTGAGAATTAATGTAGCCTATTGTTGAGCTAGATGCATAATTTAAGTTTTTAATGATTTTACTATATGACTTACAAATTAATTACAATCAGAAATAAAGCGATAATCTGTGATCAAGAATTAAATCACGTTGGATGATTGGCTCAATATTCTTCGGTATAAATGTTTTCCAATAGTACTCAATTCAGAGTAAGCAAAGATGTTAATTTATTTGTTAATCAACACACACACACACATATACATACATGCATACACACACACACATTTATATATATACATACATATATATATATATATATATATATATATATATATATATATATCATTGAATACGACAGACAAGGTGATTTGATTTAGTTTTTTATACAATTTCTCATGCGATGTAATAATTTTTTTTCTTTTCAGATGATGAATTATATAAAAACAGTCCGAATGTTCTTTTTATCCGAGCGCTTTCGGCTATACATTTAGCCATTTTCAAGGATTAAATATTTTAACTGTTAGGTAAGAAATAGTTTGTTGCATTATGTATTTATATAATGTTTTATTTCATTTCTATTTCTGGCCCTTCAGAAAGTGTGGTTGGTTCTACACAAAGCCCTTACCACTATAATCAAATCGTATGTGCTGGTGTCCGGCTTTCCGTTCCTAGGGACTGAGCTGTTTAACCCTCACACGTCGAAATCGACGGGAGAGCCCACCACACAAACACACACACACACACACACGCACACACACACACACACACACACACACATATATATATATATATATATATATATATATATATATATATATATATATATATATATATATGTCGGTTTAATAAATAAAAATCTATTAATATATATATATATATATATATATATATATATATATATATATATATATATATGTCGGTTTAATAAATAAACATCTATTAATATATATATATATATATATATATATATATATATATATATATATATATATATATATATATATACATAGATATTTATTTATTAAACCGACATATTTTTGTGCCTTTAAACATCATTTTGGGTGGATTTTCATATTTAATTAGACGATCCGTTTATTTCTGAAACAGGATTTTATTTTGGTCAATATTCGAGAAAGCTTTTTTTACAGAAAAAGGTACCATCCGGAAGGATTCGAACCTGGATTCCTCTTTCCAGCAGACAGGAGCCCCTGAAACCAGTACTGACACGTTTCTGAAGGCAATGATACCATGCAGTGATAACACATCCACTTTTCAAGTTTATCTGTATCAAATCTCCTGAACAGTTGATTTATTTCATAAAATTTAGTGACGAGTTATACCACATCTAAGTGAACATTTTTTTTTTACTTTTCCTTTTATTATTATTATTATTATTATTATTATTATTATTATTATTATTATTTTATTTCCTTGGATTTCTGGCGTGTACACATTTCTTTCGGGTCCCGCCCAGAAACCTAAGGTTAAAAATGGCATTATGACATTTCCCACTGACCAATTAAAAATACACACACATACTTTACATAAATAAAGTCCTTCGTAAAGTGTGGGCTGTATTCGTGTGAATAATGTTTGTATTTCTTTAATGCATGGGCTTCCAGAAATCCCTTCAATTAGTCAACTGGAATCTTTTCCAACCAATCCGAGGGCTCCAACTACAACAGGAATTGTTAATGATCTCATGTGCCACGTTTTTGAGATTTCGATTTCAAATCCTTTTATTTTGATAGCTTTATTTTGATCCATTGCAGTCTGCAGGGACGGTCATATCAATAAGGACGCACTTTTTTGTTTGCGGTCTCTAATAACAATGTCTGGGCGGTTAGCTTTGATTGTTCTGTCTGTCTATATTGTGTAGTCCCATAAAATTGTAACAGGTCCTATCTCCATAACCGGGGCTGGGTGGTGTTCATACCAATTACTTTTAGTTTCCTTCCCGTAGAAGTTGCTGATTTTCCAGTGCAGATATTGGCTCACTCTATCATGCCGGGTTTTATATTCAGTGGGTGCCAATAACGTGAAACCTGATCGAAGATGATCAATTGTTTCTGGATATTTATCACAGAATCCGCATTTTAGGCGAACACAATATTTTTGAATTTGTGCTTGATAATTGGTCCTGTGCAGCAAAGATAAAAGCTTCGGTTTCAACTTTTAAGCCTGCACTACGTAGCCACTGATGGGTACGGGGTTTGTCTACATCAGTTTGTTTGGTACGGGCAGAGTATTGGCCATGAAGCAGTTTATCTTGCCATTGTTTCTATATCTGGCCGGTTGCATTTGCTTTTGCTTTCTTTTTTAAGTATTTTTCAGCTTCAATCGGTGTATTGTGCTTTACTTGTATTTCTACACCCATTTGAAACTCCATTTTGAAATTGTTGGCTTCCTTTATTACGCAATAAAGTCGCTAACTACTTTCATGTTCTTTGATGCATATCATCATCCAGTCTTCTGTAGTTTCCAGTTATCTTTGAAGGCCAATTGTTGCAGTTTTGTAGGACAGTTCTAGTTGAACTGATCCTCTGCCTCCTTCGGATCTGGGCACATACAGACGATCAACATCAGCTTTGGAATAATGCATGTGCTGTCATGGGAGAAGCTTTCTCATTTTGGCGTCCATTCGCTTAATGCCAGCTATGGTCTAAAGCTGTATTGCACCACAGGGGCAGCCAAGGTGTTTATGGCTGATATTCTGTTTTTTGAATTCAGCACGGTATTTAATACCAGACGCACACGCCTGTATAGTACACCTTTCTTACCTTCTCCTTCATTTGTGTATGTTGTATACCATCACGTTCGCTAATTCCTAGGTACTTATAGTCTTCATCTTGTTCCAGTTCCCTAATCTGTGTGACAAAGTCTAAATTAGTTGAGGGTATTTTCTGTAATTTTCCTTTTGTTGAATGTTACTTTTTCACATTTATCTAATCCGAAGTCCATACCTATGTCGTCACTGAAACATTTTACAATATTGAGGAGACCCTTCAACTCATCGCCGTCTTTGGTGGAGATCATGCATTTAGAGTAGATGATTGAATACTTTTGTTTACTTTGTAACCATAGCTACTGTTGTTTAGATCATGCGTAAGTGGGATTACGGCCAAACAAAACAAAAGGAGCAACAGGGAATCTACTTGAAAGATTCCACATCGGATATTCAGACGGTTGGAGATGGAAGTGCCTCTGGTGTGATTTACGTATACTGTGGTTTTCCACATTCCCATGCTGTGCTTAAGGAAAAATTTACTACCACAGGGGAGACTGTATATTTCCAAAGTCTTATGGATCAAAGAGTGTGGCACACTATCAAAGGCTTTACGTTAATCAATCCAGGCTGCGCTGAGAGTTCTACATCGTGTCTTTCAATATTCCAGGATCATTTTGTTTATTAGTTGTTGATCTTTTCGACCATATGAACCTCTTCTGCATCCCTTCTGTTCCAGGGGAAGATTGATGTTTGCTTCGAGAAAAGAGTAAGTACAGTTCGTCAGGACAGACGTGATCAACTTATACGTGGTGGGCAGACATGTTTTTGGCCTATAATTTTTCGGATCATCTGTTTCACTAGATTTTGGCATGGGATATGTAATACCTTCAATGATCCATTCCGGGATTTCATTGGGATTATTTACAAGCCTTGATAGAGTTTTTTCATGAGTTTTATGGATTGATCAGAGATGATAGAATCTTGTCATTTCCTGAGGTTATTATTATCATTATTATTATTATTATTATTATTATTATTATTATTATTATTATTATTATTATTTTTATTATTATTATTATTATTTGTGTATGTTATGTTCCTGCATTGTATCCTTTAGAGGCGCATTCCAACTATGGTCCTTAGGCCCTACAAGAGAATTGTCATTTAATTGATCGCACTTAGTATATGGGATGTTCCTAGTAGGGCGATCTACTGGGCAACTTGTATCTTGATGTATCTGGAACATTGTTAGTAAAATTGTGCATTTCTTTTCTCTCGAAGCCCAGAGCTCCGATTGCTATTGGTACAGTCTCAGGCTTCATTCCACACATCCTGTTAACCTCCATCTTCAGGTCATTGTATTTGGACAATTTCCCGATAATTTTTATGGAGATGTTTCTCTTGGATGGTACTGCTATGTCAATAAGCATACACTTCCTGAATTTCTTTTCTTTTATGATAACCAGGTCTCTTGGATTTTATTTCCTTGTCAGTTTGAATTGGCATGTCCCAGAGGATAGTTACATCGTTATTTTGGGTAACAGTGTCTGGCTGCTGGTCATAGCATCTCTCAGTGGTTTCGATTTTATGCTTCTTGCATATCTTCCAGCGAAGTTATTATTATTATTATTATTATTATTATTATTATTATTATTATTATTATTATTAATGCTCTTTTGACGTCTAGTTCCATAATGTTGGATTTTAAAATGAATTGATTGAAAAAGTACTAAAATAAAATATAGATTTCGAAATGTCCTAACAGGAGATCTGTATTTCTTATATAGGGTAAATGAACAGCTTTGTTGTGTTGAATTCCCCTGGCACAATGTTAATCTAATCTCGCTTGGCCAGAAAGTGGTTTTTGCTGGTTCTAGAAAGATTTTACAGGTTCTTTCCTGCCGGAAAGCATATTTTCCTTAGTAAAACTTTCAGTCTCTCGGCCAGTAAACATTCCTTTCCCTGTTTTTAAATAAACAAAAAAAAGAATTTTTTCGTCTCATTAAATATAAGGTTAATAGCAAGAAACCACGCCTCCATAATTCTTTGTACAGATATTTCTTAAATCTTCTATGCGGCCTGTCACTTCAGGAAGTTTGCGATCATGACTCTACACTACCTGTCCTTTGTATCCCTTAGTATTTTTATGTTTTTACTATCTCTCCTAACCCCTTTTCTGTCATCGAAATACACAAGTTCGTTTGGTAGGTTATGCGTTCTTTTCTTCTGTCCCTCTTGCTTTCAATACATCCTGTGGGTGCCAAATCCCAATTCATCAATCTGGACTGGGGCTAATAAAACTAAATTAGGACCTCATTACGACATTTATTAAATCATTGATATTATAAACTTATTAAGCTACAATTTTTATTTTCGTATTTTTCTTCTTATTATTTTCCCTCTGCGCGTAATTATCGTTTTTTAGTTATAATCTTGATAGGAGATTTCACCTCCTATAATAATCATTAAACAAGTCACGATCATTACCAGAGGCGGTTAAACGAAGCAGCAATTACTGTGTTTGCCCAAAGCATAAAAAAAGGTTCGCTACTTAAAATATTCTACCATTCAATTATTTTAACGAGAACAGTCTTCCAACCGAAAATATTTGTCTTGATCTAACAAATCAGAATTATGACAACCATTTAAATTTCTTTTTTTTAAATCGTTGACTTTTCTTTTCTTCTATCAAACTAAGCTTTTCCCTATTTTATATCCGCATGTTTCTGTTCTTTATTTTTATTTTTATTTTACCCTGACAATGTTCTCAGATTTCAACATCTTAGCCAAGACGGAATATCAAAATCATTTTTAGGGTGTGAGTAATCATGGCTGTTAACACTTCCCTGTCACGTATAGTTCTAAACCATTTTTTCGCAACCTTTTGTGGGGCATGATCCACTTAAGCATTTTTTTTAAATCCTGAACACCCCCGTGTGATATACAATTCTTATTATTTATATAATGAACCCCTATTCGGGTGAAGGTATCTTAAATAGCCATTAACTTAACTTTCCTTAAGAACTTGTGCCGGCTTCCTTCAGGACGTCGGTAATAATGGCTCTTCATAATTTCCTGTCTTTTGTAGCTCTTTTGTATCTGTGGTATCTCTCCTGAACCTGGTTCTGTCATTTATTTATTCAAACACGCCAGTTAAGCTATGCGTTTCGTTCCGCTATCCCTTTAGCCTTCAGTTTGGCTTCTGAATATCAGATTTCTCAATCTCCTTACCTCGTTATATGTCTTTGAAAATTCAACTGTCTCTTCCTGACGTTAAGTATTAATTGCCTTTTTGTTTTCATTTTCTCTAAAACTTTGTCGTTGCTCACACGTTCAGTTCATAGTATAACTCCGCATCCTTCTGGGGAACAACATTTCTGTTGCTTCAAGTTTCTCCTCCATCAGTGTAGTATTCAGAAGTGATTGAGATCTCACTTCCACTCCTGCTGATAATTGAACAGCCGACTGTAGATATAAGCAGTTAATGTTTTTCCACATGTATTGATAAAGTGGAATCAAGTTTATCTTTAAGTTTATTCGGGCTTTCTGTTTTCATTACAATCAGTGAGAAGTTTTTCCAGCATTCACTGTTATTTTGGAGGATTTTACATTATAGTTGAACACGCTTTTCTAGCGAGATCTTTCTGTGTCTTGATATTTATGTATATGATCAGAAAGAAACTGTTGAGTCTTGACTCATTGTTGAATCTTGACTAATGCATGGAATAATAATGCAACACAAAATGTACTTAGAACAAGAATGTATTATAACAAGAAAGTGTACACAATATTTACATATAGTATTTCTGGGAAGACCGTTCCTGGAGAATGTGTTGACTAAGTCGCAGTCGGGCAGAGTCTCTAGTTGGATCTCTTGATTCCCTCCCTGTCTTCCGGTACCGACCATATTTATATCGTCGGTACTCCGCTATGCAGATTAGGTGGATCCTACCACAACAGAAACATATCCACCGCAATAATAATTCTGAAGCCGGTGTATATACAAATAAACCGCCACAACTGCTCTTCCCAATATATCGGGGAGACTTGCAGAAATTTTAAAAAATGTATATATGAACACAGAAAATGGATCTTATACCTAAGAAATTATCAAAAGCAGTAGTTGTATATCGAAATAAATTCAAATACAGCTTTGATCTTAAGAATGCCACACTTATTAAAAGGGAAAGTAATTCTAGGAATAGTCACTATCGAATCCTATCAAAAGAGAAAATTGCTTTGCGGATTTTACAGATATCGCCATTTATGAAAGCATTACCTCTATCCCAAGCCAAGACACATTAACTAGAATAATGTTTAAAAACATTAAATGAAAACGGTTAAATTCGTAACTTTCTGTTATTGTAAAACCATATAACACATAAATGTATCCCATACTAATATACTTTAAATACTAATAGCATAAAAAGTCATCATTTACTCACTTTCGTTTATTAGATATTAAATTACGTTACTTAGCATCCTCCAAGATTTACCTAGAATTTCAGTTAACCTGTTGAATATCTATGAGCGTGTCTTAAATTTTTTTTAAAATTGAAAAACTAACATTTTAATTTTTGTTTATAAATACTAGTTGCAAAAATAAAACTCATACTTGGCTTGAAAAAGTCCGTCAGATGATGAAACTCATCGGCTAAAAATAAGATTTCCTTTTGTCTTTATTCATATATATATATATATATATATATATATATATATATAGGTAACTACACTCGTTTCGGAAAACCTTCGGTTTCTTGATTTGCCAATAATCAAATCAATATCGAAGGAAAATAGGTTTTCAATAAAGAAAGAGCCAGTAACATGAACGTCTGTCGAAAGTAATCGTACAGCTTACAGGTTCAAAGCCCAAAGAAAAAATACGATACGAGTATACAACTAACTAAAAAAGTGCTCAATACAAAAGTAGAGCGGACCTTTATATATAAAAGTGAACATAGATGTCAACACTCAGAGGCGACAGGCTGTTCATGCTAGACGCAATCGTCAAACCGCGAATGTTGGATTCGTCAATCGCAATCGTTGAATCCAACATTCGCGGCCTGACGATTGCGTCTCTAGCATGAAACTGCGTGTTGCCTCTGAGTGTTGACTTCAATATTCACTTTTATATTTATATTTACATACGTTCTATCTCTGATATTGAGCACTTCATACCATAAATATAGCATACCATGAAACTATATTTCTTCATATATATATATATATATATAATATATATATATATATATATATATATATATATATATATATATATATATATATATATATATGATTATATATATACTATATATGAATATATTGTGTATTTGTGCAGCAATACCTCATATATACAGGTTTAATTAAAAGCTATCTACAAGGTACTGTGGTAAATTTTGTTTTTTTTTTTATTTAATTTTTCGAGTGTTCTTATAATTTTAGTTTTCTCTGGAAATAAATTCTGCAGAAATTGTCCAAAAGTTCTTCTGTACGTCCGAGTCCTTCCGGTTATACTTTAGCCGTTATCAAGGTTGATTTTATTTTCACTTTTAACTGAATGTATGGATCATATATATATATATATATATATATATATATATATATATATATATATATATATATATATATATATATATATGCGTGTGTGTGTATGTGTCATATATATGTGTGTGTGTGTGTTATTCAGACTGTAGAGGATATGTTCGTCTTTCAACTAGAATCGCCAAAGTACAACGTAATAATCCTCTCCTTCCCACTTTCGTTTCATTTATTTCTTTTTATTCTTTTCATTTGCAGTAGCGAATACTTTTTGTTTTTATTTCTTTTCTCGTAAATATCTAATTTCCTCCTGGTTAGCCTCAGTGGCTGATATATATTGCAACAGAGTGCACGTTTCCCCTTTCCTCTTTGGTAATTTGTGGGCTTGTTTACCTCAGTGTACCTCTTCCACGCCTACTCTCTCATTATTTTATCCATTTGCCTTTCTTCCTTTTTTTCGCTTACTATTTTTTTCTTTTCTCATAGTATATTGCCGGAGGAACAGGTCAACGGGAGTAGAAAGGAAATTCTGAAGTCTGGTTTTATGACTGTAAAAATCGGATAAAATAAATTAACGTAGAGAATCAATAAAATTGATGAAATAAAATATCGCCTACCTGAAATTGAGGGCGGCAGTCTAGAACGTAGAGGTAAGGTAAATAAAATAAATAAAAGTGCCAATTCGCGCCTTGCGGCGAATAAGATGTGTTTAAAAACGGTTCTGTGAGAAAACCTTCCAGTCGCCGGAAAGATTACAAACACTATCAAAAAATATAATATTACAATTTCCCTTCTCAAAAATAAAATAAAGTCATAACTTGAGAAAAATCGGAAATCACATCAATTCCGTTGCAAATTATATCCTTTTCGTTTTCATTTGTTTCTCACAACGACTTATACATTTGAATATTAACCATATGACAGAAGTTAAGCATGGAGAAAAAGGTTTTATGTTCGGAACTTTCGGACACCCTTATGTTCTTCAACAACGGTGCGAGGAAGAAAATGAGAAATGGGAATTACTAACCGTCAGATGTTTTTGTAGATGGGCTATTTTCCAGTGGAGATCGTATTATTACCAAAAACCAAATATCTCTCTGATTCCTCAAAAAATTTAAGAACGCTCGTAAATATCTGTGAATTCAACGTAACCTATGGAGGACGCTATGTAATGTAATTTAATGCCTAATGAAAGAAAATTGGTACGTTTTACACACACACGCACACACACACACACACATATTGACTCCTGAAAAATTAATTTCGGTTGAGCTCTTTGGTTTGAAGTGTGGTTTGTAAACAAGTGACTATTTAAGCTAATATTGCACGACTCTTCGGCAGAATTGAGTCACTGTCAGTCACTGTGTGTTTATCTAAAATCTGAAAATAAACACGCTAAAATTCACCTTCATTCCTGCCGTGCGCTGACGGCTTAGTGGGAGAAGTTCCGACTGACGCAAATTCAGTCCGGTTTCGATCCTAGCTAGAGCCAACCGGACGTATAGCCACACTGATGAGCTGAGAAACAGTCGGTCTGTGGATGACAAATATATATATTATTATTATTATTATTATTATTGCTTAAATAATATCAAACACTTAAAACCACTTAAAGGCTATAATTTTTATAATTTTTTTTTTGTTTTTCATTAGTTAAGCAGACGTCATGTGCATCTGTCTTGTGAAATTCACTTCGAGGTCGTTTAATGTTTAGAAAGCATGTGTTGCGGGCCGGTGTACGCGTTGTGAGATAAACACTGAACATCCTGAAATGCCCACAATAACATGGTAGACTCGGAGTATGAGTTCACCTAAAAAAAATGTAAAGAAACAACAAGAACCAATATAGACGTGTACAAACACATGATAATGTATTAACAATAAAGGGTTACATATACAATAGAATATTGTTGGGCTTGCAGAACAATGAACATGAATGGAGAAAACATTTAAGCTGGTGAATTGTTTGCGTACGTGTAGTTTGGTGTAGGAGAATGTCCTATAAAAAAATGAAGTGAAAGATGCGTACGTACGTAGGTCTGCGTATTGTTCATGCCTGTCTCAAAAAGTGGACGCGTTATTCCGCGTGAAATTTACATTTTGACGTCTATGCGGAAAACATAGAAAAAGAGGCCCGAGAAAAGATATCACTGAGTATTTATAGACCGGAAAGCGTCCCCTAGTAGCGGTTTCGAATTTTAGGAAGAGGTAACCCGACACATGCCTTGCTAGGTCAATTATGACTGAATAATGACTTCGGTCCTCACTGAGTGCCGCATTCTTTCGGCCTTGTGCTGCATCTAAGCTACGGTTCGAATAGCATCATCAGTTACAGTCAAGCGGTGTTCGTGTGTATAATTCGTGTGTGTGTGTGTGTGTGTGTGTGTGTGTGTAAATGTATCGTAATCCTTAATAAATATGTCTATGCTGGATCCGAACGATAATGTATACGTCCAAACTACAATGCACTTACACACTTTTCATGAACACAGACTTACTTGACAAGCTGGTTGTAGAGTCTGGCTTAGTCAATGAAAAACAAACTACAAAAAAATGAGCAATACCAGAATTGTTCTATTTCTTTTTCTCTTTCATATTTCAGTCTCGCGGAATTCTACATTACGGCAGTGGGAACGTAATTGAAAGTGACATCAACTAATAAATAAAATAGAGTGGAACCTCGGTTCACGAATTTAATTCGTTCCTGAAGCCCGTTCGTAACCCGAAATGTTCGTAAACCGAAACTTTTTCTCCAATATAAATCAATGTAAATTGGATTAATCCGTTCCTGGTCCCAAGATGATTGCTTATTTAAACTTTAACAACAGTACTTTGTGCACAAGTTTATACACAAAACTAATGAATATCATTAAATCTAAGAAAGAAAGAAATAAACTCAATACTAAACAGATAAAATATTGACGAACACTTTAATTTTACCGTACCAGTAAGTAGGAGAGTTGATGGCGTAAGTGGAAGGAGAAGGGAGGAGATGTTATTGTTTGGAAATGGGAAGGAAAGACATGATTGTCTCCTTAATTATAAGAATTGTATAGATCGTTGATTTTGCCATATGATACTGAGTAGGAGGAGACAATATCATCATCATAGAGATAATACCATCAACGATTTTTTCCCCTTAACTTTTCTTTTTTTCCTTTCCCAGTATCACTGCTAGATTTCTTTGAAGCCATAACTGAGGACAAATGAAGAGAGAAAAAAAGGCACAATACAATAAAATTAGAAAAGAAAAGCACAGCACAATACACGAACGTATAAAACATGGCGGTCGACTAAGAAATGATTCCGTTCGGTTCGACTCGACTCGGCAATGTTGTTCGAGAACCGAAATTTTGTTTGATAACCGAGGCATCTTCTTCTCGAATATTCTGTTCGAAAACCGATTTGTTTGACATGTGAAACGATCAGGAACCGAGTTGGCTCAGTATATCTGTTCATTCTTTATTTAAAATAGATAATTATTAATCTCAAATGTCCACGCATGCGCACAAGACTCTCCCCACGCTTTACAACTGGACAAGTATATTTAAGTATTTACGCCCGTTGCATCCAGTTATATAACGTAACATAAAACTGAACGATGTCGGCTCGGTCGAGCATTTTGTTTGCTGGAGCGAATTTACGTCGACATCTTGCAGAAAATTCGTGAACTTCCGATGGCTGAAGATTAAATAACAAACACCGACGTGTTTCAAAATGATGTCGTCTACTTCACTGACGCCACAATTTTTCAGGAATATGGTTTCGAAATCGGTGAACCGGATTCTAAAGTAACAGCGCGAAATCAACCGACGTGCCTTCCTTAGAGTACTTTGCCTGAGGATATATCAAATTGCAAATTAACCAAACGCGGATTCCGACTCTGGTCAACTTACGTTAATGCGGACGACATGCATCAGTGAAAGCCGGCGTGCGTTTCTAAATGGAACGGAATGATTTAAATTTTTACAAGAATGCCGAGGACTGTCATGTCGAATCTTACTATTGATTATTTACTAAATAGTATCTATTAGAAGATAGATTAGACGGTTATCAATAACAAAAACAGCCCAAATTGTAACCGGTGTAAAAATAGGGCAAATATGGAATAAAATAAATCTGGATAGCGTATACATTCGTATATAAGTCGACTAAGTCTATAGTGCGATACCTGAATTCTTTTGTAAAAAACCTGATTTTTTTTCATATAGCAGGTGTATAATGTGAGCCCTAGTTTCTGAGCAATAGGCATCCGGTAGTCAAATACTGCAGTACAGTTCTCGAGATATTTTTATAGCAAATAAATGGTTTTCATTTTTTTATATACGAAGCTACCCCAAAATAGAGAACAAAACAAACGTAAAATATCTTATACGAGAAGTTAGATACCCTATTTCTGTTTTCCTTGATGACTGACAACGCCGGCTACTTTACCCTGTTCCTGCCGTTCTAATTTGTTTGAGTTTCTTCCGTTTTGTCGCTACATAAGGAGAAAAACCTCATCCATAATGCATGCCACTTAAAATCAACTAATATGTTATACAAATGAAGATATAGATTTTAATATCTTTTCACCCCAAGCAAGGCAATAAAGCAACTAAGACGCCAAAAATTACTGAGTGTTAAAGAATATAAGAAAAAACGTACTATGAAGGAGAAAGGACAATAAAAGAACAAGGGGTAAGAAGACAAAATATATCGATTGACATTGCATTTAAATTTTTCAAGATCAAAATTAACTGGGGAACAAGAAGCCAGATGAGAGTTCCACAAGCAAGAAGTGCGATAGAAGAAACTGTTAGCATATAACATATGGTTACATCTAGCAATTCCAACTGTGAGATGATGATGCCGTGCCTCCAATCTAATACTACGCCCAAATTCATAAAGTCTAAGGACTAGAGGAAAGTTCATTAGGCCAATTGACATGAAAGTATTTAGAGAAAAGGCACAGGGAATCTACGTTGCGGCGGTCGGCGGTGAGAAAGTGACTGAAGCCGAGATGCCATTTTAGGACCAATAACATTGCAGAATCTTCTTTGGATTTTATCAAGAATCTCTAAATGCATAACAGTTGAACCAGATCAAATGTGGCAGCAATATTCAAAGCAATGACGAACGGTAGACTTATAGCAATAAAATTGTCAATTGCGACAGATTGAACAAGCTGCAGACTTATCAGTTGATTCAATAGAATATATACACTTCATGTCAGCGGCAAATTTTAGTCCAACAAGACGCAATAAGTCAATCTTTTGAAGCCATGGGAGGGAAAAAAAACGTCCTCTCTGACGATTAAAAAAAGCAGTTTCTATCTGGATGTTACAATTGACAAAAAACTTCATGTCGCCATTTAGCAAAACATTGTAGGTTATTTTTTTTTTAGATCAGCTTGATTTGACCTTACTTATCTTATCGAACGGAAAAGATTTGTAATTAAGACAGGAGTAAATAGGTGTGTCATCAGCATAGATACTGAGTTAAGAACTGATTAGATCGTTTATAAAAACTAGAAACAACTTTCTGGCTAAAGCAACATGTTTTTTAGCATTTTGTCCAGGGCAACACAGTGTTCTTAGTAGGAAGGTTAAGAATATCAGTTAAGGGGTGTCTTGAATAAAGTCACGATATCTCTATTAGTATGCTCTTTACAGAAAGAATTATTGCGAATAGGAGGTTCCTTTCTAATAGACGACATATCAACAGATACTACAGTGTGATCCGAATTTGCAAAATGTCAGAGTGGTGATGCTCGATAAGATCTAGAAGAGGAGGCCAGGAAGAAACGAAGTAAAAATAATGTTGATTAGATTTATTATGGGCACCAATAGGAAAATCCACCATTTGACTGAGAGACTGAGCAAGAAACAAAATGGAAAGTCTGAATACCGGCGATATCAGTAAAGTTAAAATGCTTAAGTCATTTGTTGTTAAGAACATTAAAATATCCAAACGCAAAAATATTCGCGAATGAATTGGGAGAGAGAGAAAGAAAGAGAGAGAGAGAGAGAGATTTCTATATCATCAGAAATTTTGTTTAATTTATTATACTCCTGTGAAGAAAGAGAGCGATAAGAGAATAAGAGATAGATATTTAACAGTGTGCAATAACAAAAGTCGAAAGTACATGAAAGAATGATCTGGGTTCTCAAGAGACAATTCCCTTCTAATTAAGAAAATTACCCGAATAGGAACACTGGGATCATGCCTATGTATACTAGAATCTTTTTGGCAATGAGGAAGATAGTCTGGAACGGAGATTTTCACTGGTACCAATAGAAGAATTTAAATTAGTTTCACATAGTGAAAAGATATATGGAGACTGGTTCAATGAAATAATTCTACACTACAGATGTTAGAAAGGATGCGACGTATATTGGTGAAATATTGAGGAAGTGAGGTGACTTTTTTGTTCATTGGTTTGAACATGTTTCTTTTCATAGTATTTGTCATAAGAAGTTGTTTTACGAAGTAAATTGTCCAAAATTATCACTATATTCTATAGGAATACAAACTAGCCGGAAGATGGCTAAGACTAAAGCATAATGTTTCCTCACGGTTGCCGGAAATACATGCACATACACCTGTCCAGGCACGAAATATCAATACAGATACTCCGATATTATATGACTGTTGATCAGAGCTGCCTCTCTAAGCCCCACCAATGCGTTCGGGTTCCTTACTACCAGTCGGAAGCAGCAACTAAAAAACTGCCAACTCTGTAAACTCATAACGAAATGACGCAGCCACTGATCAGTCAGATTACCAAAAGATCATGACACTTAAACCATCATGGCTATGGAAGAATGACCCAGTAACCTATATCCTAAACAGAAAAAAAGAGATAACCCTCTATTCATGTTCAATAAACATGGAAGCATTGCTGATCTGGTAATAGATGAACCTATCTACTCCTGTTAATCTGTTCACAGCACAGGAGGCGTGACGATTTTATCAAAACACCATGTCTAGGAAAGTTGCCGAATAAGGCTGTAGAAACCTTTTCAGGCCAAGGGGAATTACTAATTTTTTTTAAAATATCTCTTAAGGTTATCCTAAGAATTGAAAGCAAATTATAAGGATATGGTTAAATTATACCTACAATCAGAAAGAAATGAAATTTACGGGACACATAAGGAGAAAAAGGTCTTAGAGAATTTAAAACTGACAAGACATATTGAAGCCAAGATAAGCTAGAGGAAACAGCAAATAACTTTACTTACTCTTAGGAGTCGGTTAAGTGAATGGGTGCAAAAAAGGATTGCAAAAAGATAATAAAATATAGAAAGGTGGTCCAACTGACGAATAATATAAACATAATGGAAAGAAAATGCGCGAAACTTCAAGTAACAGCATATATACAATCGTAATAAAATCCAATCCTCACAGAATATATATAGGACAGGGGAAGCTGGGGTGGAAATAGCTCGTTACTTAAACTAGTTTATGTGAATTGATGACAGAGAAAATACAAAAATGTCTAGAGACTTATGCCATAGACGCATGTGCGTCAGGTCTCTTTCAGTTCATAACTGACGAGGCAGAAGATTTTCCCGTCGTAGGCGGACATTTCTTTCTATGGTTGACCGATTATCAACCAAAGCTACATGACTCACTCTCTCCTGTTATTTAAGCCATAGCTGGGGAGAAGAGATAAGAGACAAGTTCATAACTTTCCCAGGGGTATTTGCACGTAAGTAAATATAATGAACTCGACTGGAATCCAAACACGGATCTCCGATAATGCTTAAAGGCTCATCCGCGCCATTAAACATTACACCACTCTCACATCCATGGTTAAAGCCACTGGTATTTCCAACCGGTTACCCATGTAAGTACTAACCAATGGTATGGCCGTAAGACAGGGGTAGGGAAGTTTTGAAGAAAACGTAAACAGCGTTTGTATATATATATATCCATACGCTTGTACTTATATATGCTTTTTATGATGCTTGGTATCACGGATATTTAAAAGGAAACACATAGAGAGACATAGGGAGAAATAAAACAGATATATATATATATATATATATATATATATATATATATTGTGAAATTATGAAATGGACAAAGTCCGACAATTATTTAAAGACATTTTTATGTTTAATCCTGTCGAGGACGAATATTGCCCATGAAAATTTCTTGTACATTCAGGCCGGTAAATGTTATTTAATACTGTTTATTATAAACAGATCATTTACTTAAATACTTGTATCTATAAAAACAATGTTAAACATAAAAATGTCTTTAAATATATATATATATATATATATATATATATATATATATATATATATATATATATGTGTGTGTGTGTGTGTAGATAGATAGATAGATAGATAGATAGATAGATAGATAGATAGATAGATAGATAATGATAAAGCAGATAGAAAAAGACGGAGACATAGAGAGTGATAAAACAGAAAGAAAGAGAGACATAGTGGGTAATAAAACTGAGCGGGAGAAAGAGAGAGAGAGATAAACATAGATAGTTATAAAACAGAGTGATGAGGAAAGAGAAGAATAAAACAAACTGAAAGAGAGTTATATAGAGTGATAAAACACACATAAAGAGAGAGATTAATACAACAGAAAGAGAGAGAGGCAGACAGTGTAATAAAACAGAAAGCGAGAGAGACATAAAGAGTGATAAAACATACAAAGAGAGAGAGAGAGTGAGAAAACGGAAAGTGAGAAGCATTGAGAGTGATAAAACAGATAGAAAGTGAGACAGAGACACAGAGTAATGAAACAGAAAGAGAGAGACATAAAGATTAATAAAACAAAGAGAGAGAAAGAGAGAGAGGAGAATGGTAAGGGGTAGAAAATTATTTACGAAATAGAAGACATTGTGGAGAGCAATGATTTCCTATTCCTGAAAGGATTTGGCATATGAAATAAGAAAAAAATCGTCCATTTTATAATTATTTTTTATTTTTTCCAATGTTTTTTAATGAAAATCGATGCAGACAGTTGACAAAGTCTTCAATAAAAAAAAACGTAAATTTTGTTCTTTTATTTATGATATAAAATCTCTCGCTTTCTACACGAAGAAATATGGTAATTATGGATTTCAAATTCCATTTTCTTTCAGGTTGACAACCGGATAAAGTATCAGTTTTTCGTACAAACCGTTCTTTCTTTTCAATATTACTTACCAAAATTTATGCCATTTCATTGAATACCAAATTGATTTTTTCCTCATAAAATGCAAAATGGACAACAAATATTTCCAATGCAATTTTTATCGAATTCTACGGAAATCTTGGAACTGTCTTTCAAGTATCAGTCAGTTAAGTATCATACGGGATACACGCTTCGGCGATGGAGTCTGTTTCGATTCAATAAGCAGAGGAATTTCCTGCAGTAGGTTGCCATTTCTTTTTACGGTAGACTGGTTGCCAAACAAGACTATATGACAAAGGCTGTCCTGCTATTCAACGCATATCTTGGAGGAGCAAGAGATGGCTTCATACCTTTCTCAAGATGAAGCCGACTGGAATTCGAACAGGGCTCTCCGTTTTCACATATTTGCGGATCTTCGCACCGTACATCAGCTTTCATGTATACTTAGTTAATTATTGCTTTTGCAATCAGTCGACTGTTGTCTATCATTTTTTTTTGGCAAATTTATCCAGATCTTTATTGCTTATACAGTTAATCAACTCTAGCAAATCGCATACAGACCTGAGGTAAAAAGCTTGTACATAGATTTAGTTGATACCTGGAATCAAGACTACTCCGTCTAGATCCCCATACATAGAGGGAACTCCTAACAAAAAAGGACCACTTATCTACTATACTAGTGTCTAGCTTTTTGGCTTTCGTAAAAACGAAAAGTGCTCTTTTTTAGACTCCAATGCAAACCTAACCGATGTCTACCTTTTCGGCTCTCGTGAAAACCAAATCTGTGTCTACCTTTTTGATTCTTGTGTCGGACAAAACTTTGTCTATTTTTTTAATTCCCAGATCTGTGTCTACCTTTTTGATTTTTGTGCAAAACAAAACTGTGTATCTGTGTCTATATTTCTGTATTTCATGCAAACAAAACCAATGTCTACCGTTCCGACTTTCATGCAAAACAAACAATATGTCAACATTTTTACTCTTGCGCAAAATACGCTATATGTCTACTTTTTTTTCATTTATTCAAAACAAGCCTTACGTCTGCCTTTCCTACTCTCATACAAACATAACATTTTTTACTCACGTACAATGCAATTCTTATACTTTCCATTTTGATGATTATGCAAACCAAACTGTCTACATTCCTGTGTAGATTTCTGACTCTCATATAAAAAGAAAAACGTTTGTCTATCTGAACGTGACGCAAACAATTTAATATCTTTTTTACTTCGTGAAAAACAAGACTCTATCTTACCTGGCACATGCCAGGTAGGTTTATCATCTTTCAGTTGAGTCTGTGTTTGCGCAGAGTGCGACTCCATTCTTGCTCTGTGTTGTGGTGGGATCCACCTAATCTGCATAGGTGACTATCAACTATATAAATAATGGTTGATACCGGAAGACGGGGGAGAAGTGGAATCACGAGATCCAACTAGAGACTCTGATCGACTGCGACTAGTCAACACATTCTCCAGGAACGGCTTCCCAGAAATATACAGAAATACTATATGTACTTATTGTGTACACTTTCTTGTTATAATACATTCTTGTTCCAAGTACATTTTGTGTTGCATTATTATTCCATGCAATAGGCGAGATTCAACATTGAGTCAAGACTCAACACTCTGTCTGCAGACAGAGACACGACTGAGGAAAATACATACTATGAGGTGCCCAGTTCCGGGGGACAGCTGTCCGAGGCTGCAGTCCCCATTGCACTAAAGAGTGGGGATTGGTATTCATACCAATACCAGCACAACTGATGGTTGCGAGAGCTGGGTAATTATTTTCCTTGGTCCGGGTATACGCGCTAGAGTTCCCCACGTTAAACCCGACCACGTGTCATATCCCGTCCCAGTAGGGAGATCAGGGCAAATACATACTATGCTGACCGTTTCTGGAAGAGAGCGCATAATCTGACGTGACGAACAGGGAACAAGGCTAGTACGCTCAAACCCTCGGCCACGATAACTTGTGACTTCATGCCAGCACAACCACAGACGGTGCCTGAATAGTTCCATCCCACCAAGTCCACCCACATGATTTGGTCAATCCGTGGTATGATTTTCAGGAGGTTGAAATATTTTGGTCATACATATATAATAGCCGGCTACTTGTTTCCAGGTACCACCGTCTGCACGGGTATCTAGGCAATCCTCGTTGCAGACGCCTGTACAGACACATTTGAGTTTGTTCAATACCCACAGAGCCAGCCGACTGCACTTACCTGGCAAACCAAACTTGTGTCTATATTCCTGTCTATATTTCTGACTCTCATATAAACTAAACCTTTGCCTACCTTTCCAAATTTCACGCAAGCAATTTAATGTCTATCTTTTTTACTTCGTGAAAACCAAACCTATATCTTACCTGGCACATGCCAGGTAGGGTTTATCATCTCTCAGTTGCGTCTCTCTCTTCGGGCAGAGTGCAGCTCCGTTGTGGCTCTGTCCGCAGACAGAGACGCGACTGAGGAAAATAAATACTGTGAGTTGCCCAGTCCTGGGGGACAGCTGTTCGAGGCTGCAGTCCCCATTGCACTAAAGAGTGGGGATCGGTAGTCATACCGATACCAGCACAACCGGCGGTTGCGAGAGCTGATTTTCTTTGGCCCGGATGTACGCGCTCGGTTTACCCACGTTAAACCTCACCTTGTGTCACATACCGTCCCAGTGGGGAGATCAGGTTAAATACCTACTATGCTGACCGTTTCTGGGAGAGAGCGCATAATCTGACGTGACGAACAGTGAACAAGGCTAGTACGCTCAAACCCTCGGCCACGATAACTTGTGACTTCATGCCAGCACAACCACCGACGGTGTCTGAATAGTTCCATCCCACCAAGTTCACCCACATGACATTGGTCAATCAGTGGTATGATTTTCACACAATACATTTGAGTTTGTCCGATACCCACAGAGCCAGCTTACTGCTACTGCACATACCTGGCAAACCAAACTTTTGTCTATATTCCTGTCTATATTTCTGACTCTCTTATAAACTAAACCTTTGCCTACCGTTCTGTATCTCAAGCAAGCAATTTAATGTCTATCTTTTTTACTTCGTAAGAAACAAACCTCTATCTTTTCGACTCTCGTAGTAGGCAAATGTATGTCTATCGTTTTGAATCTCGTGCAAACAAAACCTGAGTCTAACTATTTGACTATTGTGCAAACCGGACATCTACCTACCTTTTTTTTACTTACCTGTGTCTGCCGTTTTGAGTGTTATTTAAGCAAAACCTATGTCTACCTTTTTGACTCCGAAGTAAGTCAAAACTATGCCTATACATTTAACTCTCGGGCAAACCAAACTTATATCTACATTTTTGTTCTATTCTCATACAAACGAAAACTATGTCTTTCTTTCTATTGTCTGGCAGAATTCAGCATTAAATAGCTGGCTAATATGTAAAACAAAATGAAATGTAATCTAGCCTAAATTTTACTTAAATGAACAACAGTCAACTTTAAAGCATTTTTCTCGTGTGACATGAAAGAAATCATTTATTTTTCCTAAAATAGGGTCGATAAACATATATTGATTGATTCGTTTTGTACTTTCGAGGGTTATTTAACCCTCAATAAGAGACAAGTTAAGCTCTGTCCAAAAACAGATACAAATGAGAGATGAAATATATTTTATCAGCCCGTTGGCAGATACAGGGTGACCCAAAAAAACGGGAATTTTTGAAGTCCGTATTGCCAGACATGAGCAAGTGGCAACACTGCGAGACAGTGACCTTGAGTAAGTAAACATTTCGCCATTTTAGTAACGAGAATGAAATTCACAGTATCCCAGCTGAGATGTTGCAGCAGTCAATGAGGAATCTCAACAGCAGATTTCAAGAATGCATTCGTACAGGAGGACACCATCTACAGGACGTAATTTAAAAAAAATGAAAATTCCATCATTGATTCTTAAATGGCATGTTTTAAGGTTTCAATTACTATGAATTAAATATTTTTCTTCCATCACTCTTGGTTTTATTGGATTGTTAAAAAGTTCCCGTTTTTTGAGGTCACCCTATACTAGACTTTAATTTTAGTCAGTATTATAAAGGTAGTAAAAGATATTGTTCGCATATAGCGCATCAAAAATATTGTGCTGGGAGATTACGTTGAAAAATAATAAAAAAAAGTAAGCTTCTATCTGTATTAGAAGTCTTTATACCGAAAAATTCACCTTATTTATTGAATGACCTTCGTAAAAATATAGCATATTAAAACAAATCTAAATAAAATGTAGCTTTAAAGAAGTCAAAATGCAAACTGAAAGAAAATGAGTAAAAGTAATAAATAAATTACTTATACGTGTCATTAAGTTTTATAACTTTCAATACTGGTAGATTTTTTTCTGGAAAAAAAAATTTAAACAGATACACTTGCACAAAAAAGAAAGAGAAAACAATTGATTCAGTGTGTCCTGCTTGACAATTTTTAACGCCAGAATCTGTCTTCAGTCAGTTATGTGCCATGTGTGACACACGCTTAGGCGGTAATGTATCTTTCGATACATGACTGACGAGGCAGATTTTTTTTCCCCACAGATGGTTGTTATTTCTTTCTGCGGTAGACTAGTTGCCATCCAAGGCTATAGAACCTGGTCTCTCCAGCTATTTATCCATAGCTGTGGTGAGAAGAAGAGGATTCATACCTTTCCCAAGGGTATTAGCACGTAAGTGAATGTAATGGATTCGACTGGAATTCGAACTCGGCTCTCCAATTCTTCAATCCGAGCTGATATCCATTACTCCACCGGCCTCCTGAATAGATGTGCATGTCTACCATTCGTTTGTGCATTGAATATTGCTGTCACATCTGACCCAATACGCCTGCTATGTATTTAGATAATTCTTGATTAAATTCAAAGACGCATCTGCAGTGTTATTGGTTCTGAGCTGACATCTCGGCTTCAGTCCCTTTCCCAACGCCGTAACGTAGCTTCCCTGTAACTTTTCTATAAATATTTTCATGGTTGTTGTTCTGGCGATACCTTTCTCGTTCGTGCCTATTTTTTTTACGAATTTAAGTGCAGTACTGGATTGGCGAAAAGGTCTTATCATTTTGCAGTTGAAATTTCTATACGTAACCGTAAGTTCTATGCTAGCAGTTTCTTCTTTCCACTTCTCGCTTGTGGGACTCACTTCAGGCTTCTTGCCTTGCAGTCAACGTTGATCTCCAAAAATTTAAATGCAATGTCAATCGTTATATTCATTCTTCTTAACTCATGTTCCTTTATTGTGCTCTCTCCGTAATAAGATTTTTTTTCCTCATATTATTTTACAGTCGGTACGCCCTTTGCATCTTAGTAGCTTTATTGCCTTGTTTGAGGTAAAATTATTCATAAAGAAAAGCGGCCAGGAGAATCGAACTCTCGTTAACGCTAACACGATAATCGCTAAGCCAGTCACCCAATATACATATGTTTGATTATCAAGTGTCATTTGATCTCGTCTCCTTAAAACTTTGTATAAAATGAATGCAAATCATATTTTGATATAATAATCTATTTTCATTCGAACGTATCAGAGTTCTGAATGCGACATAGTGAAAGGTTGTCTGTAAGAAAATATAGAAAACATCTAATATAAGAAGCTCGAAATGTCATTTGTGGTTTTAGATTCTTTTTTTTTTTTATGACGAAAAGAATATTTGTTTTGTAGAGTAAGTTGTTACGTGAATAAAGTTATTCAATTATACTCTCTTTCTTATTTTTTTTCTTTATTCTTTTTGTCACTTTCTCAAACTATGCCGAGAATTAACGTCAAATTTCATATTAACGAAGACAAACCCCTTTTCTTTCTGACACCTGGAAAACAAATGCGTTTATAGATTGATACAAAGTTTCGGCTACTTTGGAGATGTCTCAAATGAAATATGAACATTAATGCAAAAGAAACTACGACGAAAGACATTAGCTTGTAAATCAAGAAGTACCGACGTTTATCAGTTACACGTCATTTATTAAGTGGTCGGCATTTTCACAATATGGATAACTGATAATATTAAGCATCAAATCAATAAGCGATTTTTTTTTACCAGCATTTTTTTAACCTTTTGAGCCCTGCGTTCCTGAACAATTTTAACCATTCTACCTGAACTTCCGAGTCAAAATTCCCAAATAATTGTTATGTAATGTTTCACGGTAGATATAAAATAGTTACACCGGTCATTTTTCTCTACCACTGTTCAACCGGTGGCTGAGCATTACGTCATTTTTCTCTACCACCGGTAATGCGGTGATCAGGGCTCAAAGGGTTAATTGTCATTAACCGATATTTCAAGTAAAATGACAACTACCAATTAACAATTCTTATAACCCCGAGGCTATCATCCCAAACAATATTTCGCTAGGTCATTTTAAAGAATTTAAATCTTATATCAGTTGACCCCAAATTTGTTATCTTATTGTGTTTGTTCCGCACTGATATCTTGAAAAAACAGTCCCAGAAAAAATCATACTTTATTTTGATGTAGATACTATGACCTGACATCTCGGATTCAATCACTTTTCCGCCGCCATGCTCTAGCATCCCAGCGCCTTCTCTATAAATATTTTCAGGGTAATTGTTCTGATGAGCTTTTTTGTCTTTGATAACTTGACTTTATGAATTAAAGCACAGTAGCAGACTTGCAGGTGGATCTCATTATTTTACTGTTGACATTGCTAGACTAAACCGTAAGTTCTATGCTAACAGATTCTTCTTTCGCACTTCTCGTTTGTACGTCTCTCTTCTGGTTCATTACTTTCCAGTAAACACTGATCTTCAAAAATTAAAATGCAATGTCAATCGTTATCTTCTGTCTTTTTAATCGCTGTTATTTACCCTCTCTTCTTTATAGTATTTTTCAAATTCTCTAACACTCAGTAACCCCTTGCGCCTTAGTGGCTTTATTGGTTTGCTTGGGGGTGAAATGATTAAAATAAAAAAGATACCGAATATAAAATAAACACTCATTATTCAGCCAGTTTTATCGTGCACTAATAATTTTTTTTAAATCGAAAAATAAATAACTATCATTTTTTTTATGTTAAATGCAATTAAAAATGGCTGTATGGTTTTTAACGTAATTCAGTTTTGCTTTTCGATGTTTTCCATTTTTAATTTTTGAGACATGCTGTATTCCATTGTTTAACCTTATATAAGGAAAGAATGAACATTTCCGTTCAGAATGAAGGAATAATATCGTCTTAATAAATTGCAGTGTAATCAGCATGGAAATGTTTTCACTAAGAACAAAATGCACTGAGAGTGCGCTGATCACACAAGTCTCGAAGCTAACACTAAGACTAGGCTCAATGATCGTAAAACAATAGCAAATAATAGGGAGAATAGCAGAGATCCATTCGGAGTGAACTAATTTCAAATCCAACAGGCATTAATGGATTTAATACAAAAACAAAATAACAACAAAATAAAAAAAATCACTCTTGATTGACTGATTTGATTTTTTTTAAGTGTATCAACAATTTCAGGATATATAGGGTGACCCCCCCCCCCAAAAAAAAACGGGAACTTTTTAACAATCCAATAAAATCAAGAGTGATGGAAGAAAAATATTTAATTCATAGTAATTGAAACCTTAAAACATGCTATTTAAGAAACAATGATGGAATTTTCATTTTTTTAAAATTACGTCCTGTAAATGGCGTCCTCCTGTACGAATGCATTCTTGAAATCTGCTGTTGAGATTCCTCATTGACTGCTGCAACATCTCAGCTGGGATACTGAGAATTTCATTCTCGTTACTAAAATGGCGAAATGTTTACTTACTCAAGGTCACTGTCTCGCAGTGTTGCCACATGCTCATGTCTGGCAATACGCACTTCAAAAATTCCCGTTTTTTGGGGTCACCCTATATAAACTGACATATATTTTGAATTGTAATAATAATCCTTTTATTTATTTATTTTTTGTAAGTGAATTAACATTAGTCTTTCATTCAGACCTAACGATGCCAACTTAGCATACGAAAGCGCTGTCATTAAAAAAATTTAAAAAAAACAAACTTCCACTTGTCTACTTCCTCCATATCTTTTATTCTATAGCGGTGAGAAGCCATTTAAGTAGGACATCCTTCTAACCAATGGAAAATTGAGGGTAATGAGGATGATTCTAATCTGTGTATGTGCTATGGCGTGTCCAATCTTTATCGTACGATTGACGTTTCTCCCTAGTCTTTTAAACAGGAGTTGAGTTTTATTCCTTGTTTCCTGTTTAAGTTTCTGGTTGTTTCCAAAGTCGTTTTTCTTCTTTTCTTCTTCCGGTGGCCCTTGCGTCTTGACGACATAATTACCAGGCTTAGGGTTGTACTTCTTACTCTGTAATCCTCTACCTGGAGTGACTCTTAGGCCTTGTACAGGGTGAAAATCATTGTAAAGCTAATTGGGGCTCATCTCAGCTACTTCCTTTGAAATAGCAATGCGTAGCGATAGGATTGTGTCGTTTTTCTTCTTCTGCGGCTTTTAAGAAATACTGTCAAAAATAATCGATGCGTTTCATATTTACACAATACTTAGTTTATACATTTTTAATTTGTAAATGATTCCCTTCATTATACGGCTGAGTTAAATTGCCGTCGTTTATTCACGATGAATACGTTCCTCGATGGTGAACACATGACGAATATTCGCTGTTTTCGTGTCGACGCCATTCTTTAAGTAATTCAATTTTCTTATTATATACGCTTAACATGCGCTAATCGCATTATACCAATCTTGCTAATGTATTTTACGTCTATTATCTCGTCTGATTTCTAAAATTAATAAGCATTTATTCCGGTCACGGACGTTGGAGACAGCACGGCACCAGCGATTCGGTCAGCTTTTCATTGTTCTATTCTCTTGGAACTGGTTAAAATAAAAACGTAGTTAAGCTGACATATTTGTGGTTAGCAGCGGCAATTTGTGGATGCGCAGAAAATAGTGAATGGAATATTTTTATAATTAAGGTAATGAAAAAAAAAAAAGGATTCATATGTAGAATTAAGGACAAAATGTCCTTTGAAAAGAAAAAAAAAAGAATTGATTAAAAACCAGTGGATTATTTATGGTCACGAAAAAAGAAAGAAAGAAAGAGAGAAAGAGAAAAAAAAAGAAAAAGTGAGAGACTTACAGACAGTAAGAGAGACAGAGAGAGAAACAGCGAGAGAGACAGATAGAGACAGAGACTGACAGAGAGAGAGAAAGAGAGACGGGCAGAGAGAGAGACAAACAGCGTGAGACAGAGACAAAGACAGACAGACAGACAGAGACAGACAGAAAGAGAGAAAGAAAAACGGACAGAGAGAGAGACAAATTGTTTGAGACAGAGAGAGAAACATAGAGAGAAACAGAGACAGACGAAGAGAGATAGAGAGAGAGACGGACAGAGAGAGAGAGACATAGACAAACAGACAGAGAAAGAGATAGTAAAAGCAACGTAAAATAAAGTAAGAGGATGAGGGGTAGAAAAAATGAGGTTGAAAAATGAGGGTGGACAAGGAAAGAGAAAAAAGAAAGAAAGAAAGAAATGGAAAAGAAACCAGAAAGTACTTGGTGGAAACAGAAATGAATGGTTGATTTTTCTACGGCCTACCAACATTTTGCAGGTTATTTAAAGCCAGTAAATATTTTCAGACTTTAAGAATTTTTTGGACATTATAATCACTTACTGATAGAAGTAGTGCGACACTGAAATCTAAGAACGCACTGGGATAGCCAAAGATGCATTCCGAAAGCTAAGCAGTGTATTAAGAAACAGGAAAATATTGCTAGAAACAAAGAAAAGCCTACTGAAGTGTTACGTGACATCTGTCCTTCTATATGGCAGTGAATGCTCAATAATCTCCTCAAAGTAGAAGAAGAGACTTGAAGCAACAGCAATGTGGTTCTACATGAAGATTCTGAGGATAACACGGACCTACAATTTGAGCAACGACGAAATTTTAGATAAAATGGAAACAAAAAGGAAACCTATACTTAACATCAGGAAGAGACAGTTGAAATTTCTAGGGCAAATAATGAGGAAAGAGTGCTTGGAGAATTTGATACTCACAGGACAGAATGAAGGCAAGAGGGACAGCAGAAATAACACGTAACATACTTAGTGGGCTTCAGTAAATGGATGGCGGAACAGGGATTAAGAGAGATAACGAAAAGACTAAATTTATTAAGGGCTACGAAGGACAGGAAATTGTGGAGAGCCATAACTGCCTACGTCCTGGAAGAGCAAGGCACATAGAAAAGAAGAAAATTAACCCGGGGGAGAATAGATGGGTCTATACCTTTCCCAAATGTAGATTGGTAAGTGAATATAACGAAACCAACTCAAATTTGAACTCCTCACTCCAATTCCGCCGTATTGGGCATGACGATAAACTACATCCGCATCCGAGGTAAGACGATAAATTATGTCCAACGGCAAGGCCTCTGATTAGGAGGTTTCGAGGAGCGTGGAACCACCACTTAATTGCTGGTGTTCCCAGGTCTACCCTGACCCGGGTTGGGAGCACCTGTTAAGGTCTCAGCTATGGGCAAATATTTAACCTTGAAACTGTGGTAAAAAGCATTATACAAGTGTAAAAATAGGTTTTAATACCAGAAATACTTTGTAAAAAATTATTAGCAGAAATAAATTTTTGATGAAAAAAAAACTATTACCAGCAATATATTTTTCAAAAAAAATATTACCAGCAATACGTTTTTGAAAAAAATATTATCAGCAATACGTTTTTGAAAAAAATATTACCAGCAATACGTTTTTGAAAAAAATATTATCAGCAATACGTTTTTGAAAAAAATATTATCAGCAATACGTTTTTGAAAAAAATATTATCAGCAATACGTTTTTGAAAAAAATATTATCAGCAATACGTTTTTGAAAAAAATATTACCAGCAAACATTTTTTAAAATAATATTACCATCAATACGTTTTTGAAAAAAATATTATCAGCAATACTTTTTTGAAAAAAATATTAACAGCAATACGTTTTTGAAAAAAATATTACCAGCAATACATTTTTTAAAATAATATTACCAGCTATACATTGTTTGGGGGAAAAATATTAGCAGAAATAGATGCTTTACAAAACAAACTATAACTAGAAAAAAAGTTGTCGGCATTAAATAACCAATAGAGGTTGATATGCCGTAAAACACAACAAACCAAACCCAATATGTACTACATGGCAAGTGAAATTTACGGTGAAACATCTACCGTGAGAGTGTGTAGATTTTGATATAGTGCGAACAAAATCATACAAAGTGAGTAATTTAAAAAAAATACTAATTACGAAAATAAAACCATCCAAGATTGTTTAATTTCCTAAAAGAAATTGGACTGTACCCAAAAATATGAGTAATTGAAAAATGGTTCAAATATACAGGGTGACCCCAAAATCGGGAACTTTTTAACAATCCAATAAAACCAAGAGTGATGAAAGAAAAATATTTAATTCATAGTAACTGAAACCTTAAAACATGCCATTTAAGAAACAATGATGGAATTTTCATTTGTTTTTAAACGACGTCCTGTAGATGGCGTCCTCCTGTACGAATGCATTCTTGAAATCTTCTGTTGAGATTCCTCATTGAGCGATGCAACATCTCAACTGGGATACTGAGAATTTCATTCTCGTTACTAAAATGGCGAAATGTTTACTTGCTCAAGGTCACTGTCTCGCAGTGTTGCCACTTGCTCATGTCTGGCAATACGCACTTCAAAAATTCCCGTTTTTTGGGGTCACCCTATATATGTATACATACACATCTTTTTTTTAACAAACTATCACTATGAGTCTATTTCAAAATTTCGTTGTCATTAAATGACCCACTGAGGTTGATATGCCATAAAACAAAGCAATCAACCAACCAACTCCAATTCCGATTCCATTATACCATCCGCATATCCAAGGTTACTGTACCTGGTATTTGTAAAGGGTTAGCCATCTAGATACAGTGTAACCCGGATATAAGAGAGTTGTCGGGACCGGAGAATAAGTCACTTATATCAGGGTTTCTCTTATATCCGGGTTTAGTCTATTTTGTTTAGCTAAGTATAGGCTCTAATTTGGGACCAGAGATAATCTCTCTTATATCCGGTTTCTCTTATATCCGGGTCTGTTATATCCGGGTTACACTGTACTAACTAACCTTGATTTTGGTTAAATTCTGTGACCGTACGAGAACTGGTGTATCAATGGGAATGTGGTCGTAAACCGAAATAGCGAAATGACAAAAAGTAAAACCGGTGGAAATGATGGAGGAGAAGAGGTTAAAAGGAAAGAAAGAAAAAGAGAAATAGTTAAAGAAGAGATAGAAGACAAAAAGAAGGAGTGGAATTATATGGAGAGAGAGAATTGTGTGGCTCAGAGTAATAAGGCAGGAAAGGAGAGAAGATGAAAACAGAAAGAGAGAAGACAAAAAGTAAAAGAGAGATAAAGAGTAGAGAAAAAGAGACGAAAAGGCAGGGAAATTAAGAGAAAAAAACATAGATAGAAAAGGTTGCGGAGTATAGGAAGAGAGGAAATAGAAAGAAGAGGAGATCGAAAAGAGAGGGAACCGAAGAAAGAGGGTGAGTTAGCGATAGATAGAATAAAGATAGAAAGAGAGGACACATAGGCAATAGGGGAGGAGAGGAGATCGCAAAGGGAGATAATCGACAAATGAAAACTAGATGTCGATGTAAAGTGGGCATCAGAAAAGAGAGGAAGACAGATGAGAGAGAGAGAGAGAAATAGTAAAAGAAAAAGTGCACAAAGAGAACAGAAGTGATAATGGTAAGGGAGAAGAGGAGAGAGGACAGAGAAGGAATCGAAAAAAGAATATTAACTGACGATAGGAAGAAGGAAGATAGAAAGAATGAAGAAAGAGACAATAGAGAAGAAAAAGAAATTGAAAACAGAAAATCGGAGCAAGAATATTAGATGTAGATGTGAGATACAATTATAGGAGAGAGAGAAAGATAATAGGGAAGATAGGAGGACGAAAAGAGGAGGAATCGAAAAAGGATATTTGGAACAATTAGAAAGAAGAGAGATAGAAAGAGAGGAGACAGGGGCAGTAGGGGAGATAAGGGATCGAAAAAAGGAAGAAAGAATATTTGGAGAATATAGAAAGGAGACTATTTAC